>CM072529.1:15005000-15698333 GCA_036898165.1 Silybum marianum
TCAAATTTATTGACCTAGTTGCTTGGTTATATTTGGTTCACAAAATTAAATAGATGAAATCATTTTAATTCCAATAGATTCCTTAAGTTAAAGAATCGTCATTCCTTGACACAATGAAAGAATTGAATTCCATTTTTTTTTTCATTGAACCAAACGTGCGGTCAAATTCCATCAAATTTCATTTCAATTCCTTTGATGGATTTCAATTTCACCAAGTTTCATTTTGTGAACCAAAGACCCCTTAATTTTGGTCCCCATGGTTTACTGAAATCTTTGAAAGTGGGACTTCAATTTTGATAACTCTAAAAATCGTCCTTATGGTTCTCATTTTGCTCTGAAAGTGGTCATCCATCACTAACTCCGTTAATTTTTCGGTTAGTGTCGGTGGTATTTTTGTCCATTTAGGCTACTTCTCTAAATTTTAAAAAAAATCACATATATAATATATTGTATTTATATATAATATATGTATATATGTACAAAAATTAACAAAAATAGGTAAAAATGTCCCTGACCCTAACGAAGAAAATTAATGTAGTTAGTAACAAGGAACCAATTTAAAACAAAATGAAAACCAAGGGGATGATTTTTAGGGTTGTCAAAGTTTATGTCCGACTTTAAAAAAAAATAAGAAAACTATAGGGACCAAAATTGAAGTTTACTTTTAAAAAATTGTTATACTTCAACTATAGATAATTACAAAGTGTATGTCCCACTTTGAATCCTCTTCTACTATTATAATCTAATTCTTTTAAGGGGGTGTTTGGGATTGCTTTAAAACAACTTATAGCTTTTACTTAAAAGTGCTTATTAATTTTTAATAAGTTAGGAGCTCCTTACTTTTTAAAAAACTCCTTATCACCGGTTTGACACCGGTAGAAGCTGTTTTGCCAAACACTCAAAAGTGCTTGTCATCGGTGCCGTATCGGAATAAGTCAATAAGTTGTTTTATAAGCAATCCCAAACGCCCCCTAAGTCCCTTGTACAATTTACCACCATATATCTAATACGGAATACCTCTTATTTCCTTCGCATTTGGTAAAAATGTCACCTTCTCTCCTTGGTTGGCACACTTTATAATTACAAGTCAAATAAGATTTATATGAAACCAGTCATTCAACATTTCAACTCTTTTGAATAACTTAGGGGGTTGCATTTTACGTAAGTTTTATAATGATGATACATAAATATACAAATTATATAAATCTATTTATAAATTCAATATTATGATAGTATGATTTTTTAAAGGATAAAATAAAAAAATTTAAACAAATTCAAGCATTTATCAGTTTTTACAAAAAATAAACAATCTTATTAATTCAGTTTTCAGACTTCAGCACCGGCCATCTCTTATTAATCAGAATTAAAATAAGACTTCAGACTTTAACACATCGTCACCTTAGACTCCAACTCCAAATGGGATATATATATATAGGGCTGAGTTCAAGTGAGAAATAAAGTTATGGTGAGAAGGGTAAGAAAGAATCTTCATCATTGGATGCACATTAGGATGAGATGCACCGAGATAAGATACACTGAGATGCACCGGTTTGATCCTCGTATCAAACGCAATTCATGGATGAGTTTGAGATTAAAAGTGATCAAGGGTTAAGATCTCTTTTTACGCTTCTCAAATTAAGTTCACTTCTCACATTATTTTGTGCCTATATATATACCATGGCAAAGCATCGTGTCAAAAGAAGAGTTGAAGTGAGAAGTGTAAGAATAATATGAACCCATTATCACTTTTAATCTCACGATCATCCATGAATTGCATTTTAGAAGGGAATTGATCCGATGCATCTCGGTGCACCTCATTAGTGTTGACATTCAATTAAGGTTGATCCAAAAATGGACATTTTTTCTTACACTTCTCACCATAACGTACCTGTATAGCCTATAGCATTCTTTTTATTTGTGTTTGGTTTACTTGATATATAAAATCAACTAAAAGTGAGCTCCACGAATTGAGTGTATTTAAAAGTCCAAAATAGTTGGAGGTGTTTTCTTGTAAATAAAGATTTGCAACGCATGCATGGCAATATTATGGCAAAGTCAAATCACCAATTGACTATAGTTCCCTAAAACCCTTCCTCATTCCCACACCCCCTCCACCTATTCTTATATGAAGAAAAGTAGTCATCACCAAACCTAAAATCCAATTTCCAGTAAGAAATAAAGATCATGGCGATGAGAGAAACTCACTATTTTCAAATCGGTATAATCATTTTGCTGGTGGCAGCACAATTCAGCATCGCCCATTGCCGATTCCTTCGACCAACACATCTCATCCAAGGATCAGTCACGATTGAACTCCGTGTCTCTTCATGCAAAAACGTGACCACCAGTATTAGAAACAGTAGCACCAAGAGTCGAGCTTCGAGGAAAAGGGAACTGGGATACAAGTTGGCTTCTGGGCCAAGCAAAAGAGGTCCAGGCCATTGATTAATATTTCCATGTTTTTGTTTGGTTTTTATACTACTTTTATATATATATATATATATATATATATATAGGGTTAGGTTCAAATGTGAACTCAATTTTGACTGTGAACGTGAGGACGAATCTCAGCCACACATCTCCGGTTATGATGGACGCGATCACGGAGGATTGACGCGATTCATGGGAGGGTGGAGATTATTAAAGGAGTGAACTGCGTCAAAGTTCGCCTTTATTGACGGATACCGAGATTCGTCCTAACGTTCACAACCAAAAATGAGTTCACATTTGAACTTTCCTCTATATAATATATATATATATATATATATATATATAATCTCTTTTATACTACTTACAAAAGTGTAACACAGTAGAAAATGTGTAGGGAAGATTTGTTACGCATTATTAGTTGGTTCATCTTTTTGTTCATGTGGATTTCCTAATTAGGGTTAACCATTTTGCTTCTATAGCGATCATTTTTAACAAAATCAAGGTCATATATGATTTGCGTGAAAGTTGTATCTTGAAATATATATTGCATATGATGAATGATATGATTTGGTAAATAGCTAGACAGCTAATCGTCGAAGAGGATATGCTAGAGGCCTACAACAATCATCATACATGATAGATGAAATAAAAATATATGCAATCAAATTTTTCGTTGTGTTTAATTTATTCAACGACTCTCTCTCTCTCTCTCTATATATATATAGGGTTGGAATCACGTGAGACCACCCTGTTTCCGTGAGACCCGTAAGACCATCTTTTTTCACAGCAAAAACATTGTGAAGGTAAAAAAAATATGATGGGTTCACGTGAGACCAACATGTTTCCGTGAGACCCGTCGGAGACTCGTGGAACCACTTTTTTACTCTTCAAAACTTCATAGCAAAAATACTTTAAAGATTCATATTTTTTTTACCTTCATAGTGTTTTTGCTGTGAAGTTTCAAGTGTAAAAGGGTGGTGTCATGGGTCTCATGGAAACAGGGTGGTCTCACGTGATACCAAGTCTATATATATATATATATATATATAGATCTTTTTTTGAGAAACCTAATTTTTTTAGCAACGTGAGATCTATTTTGAGCTACTAATTTATATTAAATTAGGAAGTTAGTAATTTTCAGATTATTTTAATTATAAAATTAAATAAATGACATTATAGGTATTTGCAAGTTTCCTCTCTCCTCTCTTGTTAATCACCGACTAACTACAAAAATTGTCAATGATTTGGATTGTGAACACTATGAAGTACATACCATAGAGTGGATGTTTTGTGAACATCATGTGAACAACCTAAGCAACACTTCGTGAACTCCACTTGCAACTACAATGTTTATTTTACGAACACCATGGTAATTGTTGACACCAACCATTGTGCTTCAAAAAACCAAGTGCAATCAAATTATTCACTTTGCGAACACCTTGTTCACAAAGTGAAATTGGATTTTGTTCACATTATGAACAACAGAAGGGAGACGAAGAAGAAAAACGCAGTGATGCTACACCTATACTGGAACAACCAATATTAATAAAAGGTAAAAACAAAAAGATCATCAAGTTGCAACAATAATTAAACGGTTGAATTAGAGTTAACGAATATTACATCTCACTCATATTAGTCCTAATAAATAATAAGACTTACATTAGAAGCTTCTCAATACATGAAATTAATCTGGGTTTTTGCCATGAAATCCATAGATGTGAACTTCTGGCGCAATTCATCATGTAGCCCTCATTATCCATAGTTGTCACCATCCCCAAACACAAACTAAATGAACGGGGATGGGGTAGGTTGTATATATATAAGCAACCGAAATGTAGTTTCGAGATGTTTAATGAACCTTTAATGATGTGGTTGCTAATTCATGATGTGAACGTTGGTTCTATGTTGATCCCATTGTAACAAGCACAATGACAATAAACAGTTAATAGTAAAGTAATATGACACGAACAATGATTTAAAGAACTTACGTAGTCATATATCTCTTGAAAGTGTATATGTCGATTACAATCAGATTCACGGTTTCAGCTCTCTCTCTAAGTAATATGAATCGACTAACTATGAAAGTAAAACCCTAACCTTGTATTTATATTACTAGGTCTAGTCTAATTAAGGAAACAAGAGTTTAAGTAATTATAAACTTCCTTTTACAATAAAGCATATCCTTTCCTTATTTTGTCACAATTAAAATAATAATAGACCTACACTACTAGAAAATTGAGTATTTTCAACGGAAATTAATTTTCAAGGGAAAATGCCGTTGAAAATTTTCTACGAATTTTAGAGGATTATTGACATAATATAAATTTTCTATGTATTTTCAACGAATTTCCGTTGAAAATCTCTCACAAACATATATGCATTTTCAACCAAAAAATTTTCAACAGAATGTCTCGTCAAAAAGTTTTAGGGTTGAAAATGCATTTTGTGAAAGATTTTCAACGGAAATTCGTTGAAAATTCGTAGAAAATTTATGTTTTGTCAATAATCTCTTTAAAATTCATAGAAATTTTTCAACGACATTTTCTGTTGAAAATACTCAATTTTTTAGTAGTGCTAACAATCTCCCCCTTTGTGGCAAAATGAGTCTTCATCTTCTAAGCTCGAACATGCCTTCAAATCTTCGTAGGGTTTGTCGATAGATTATTCTGTCATCGATTATCTTGATCGCTTTTAAGAGAGAGTTTCTTTTGTCATTGCTCATCCTTGTTGCGCTTTTTCTATCTGTAGCAAGTTCTGACGCAAGCCTGTTTCTGATTCCCCATAACGTACCGTCAGAATATGCAGCCACTTCATGAAATCTGAGAAACCGCTTTTCTCTAGAAGCATGCATCCAAAATACACCATGTACAGGACGAGTGATGACAGTGGCGACCAAAGTACTATCAGGTATAGGCAATGACTGATCAGGTTTAGTAATGTGTATCTTCTTTTGCTCGCTTTCGATTCCTCGTTGAAGATCATGAAGATAACTGTACCTAAGCTCTTTCTGAACATGTCTTACCACTGCCCTTAATGCCCTTTGCTCGTGTACGTTTCGGTTGCGCTTGTCTCTCAGATCGTTGTAGATGACCTCCAAATCCATAATATCGAGATTTGCAAAATCGGCTTCAGAGAAGGAATACGTTTTACCATCTTCTCTTTGGACAGTGAAAACCGGGTACTCGACTTAGAAGATCCTTGCAGTGTCTATCTTCAAAATCCTGACAACCCTGTGCCTTGAGACCACTTCAGCTTGAGGTAAAGCTCTCATCCTCAGGATATGGAGATACTCTCTAACCTGAGCAGGGTCCATTTCCATCACTAGATGAATGTGTGCCAGATCATCAGGTTTTGCTTCCTTGCGGAAGATCTTCTCCATGGTTTCCTCAAGATATGGCACACGGATCTGCTGATTCACCCATTTGGATTTACTGTCCGTCAACATTCTTTGCCACCGAATCTGATGACGTAGGAGTCTTGGTTCGTTTTGTTCCCTTAAGGCATAGTTTCTTGCTATATGCCTCAAGTTCACATAGTCTTGCTCTTGAAGTACTGGTTCATACGGATCTCGGAACCAGTTTCGAAGTGAGTTTCGCAGACATTGAATATCAACTCGTTCTTCATTTTGTTCGGGTTCGGCAGCTTCAGCTGGTTCAGCAGGTTCGGCTGGTTTGGCTGTATTCTCGAGTTTGATATCCGCAGGCTTTTCAACCGTTGGTGTATCGTCCTCTTGAGTCGTTGTAGTGCGTTGCCGTTGTTGGGTAGATTGAGCAGGTGGTCTTGAAGCTGAGCCAGCAGATGCTCTTGATCGTGATCTTGCCGTTTGGCGTGTCTCCCCCTCAGGACGAGTTGGAGCGGAGCCCGGGTCATCCTGGTGAGGTCTGGATGTAGAAGTATGAACTGCCGGACGGCAAGACTCTTGGATTTCGGTGCGAAGAGCAGTAATAGCACCCAGGATGTCATCAGTTTGGCGCTGTTGGGAATTTTTCAAGTCGGCGAGCTCTTGATCTATGTGGGCGCGGAATACATCGAACTCGTGACGAGTTACAGTGGGGATTTGAAGATTGCGGCGAAGAAGACCTTCAAGCGAATCCTCCGGTTGGCCGGTTGCATTGGATTCGACGAGAAAATTAGCATACAACATCGACATGAGTTCATCGGTGTTATACTCATATCGATGCGGGGAATGAGGTCGATCTTCGGGTGGTGATGGTGGCGGTGGAGAGTGGCTGGTGCTTGGACGGCTGGAGCTTGCATGAGAAGGTTCGGCTTGTACAGGAGTCGGTTCTTTAAGACGCGCAGCTTCACGAATTTGGCGCACGAAGGCTTCTCTTTCGGCTGTCATTAGGACCAGATGTTCAGCAAGGGTGTCTCTTGCCCTTTGTAAGTGAGCAGCAATGAGTGCTTCGCCTTCCGGGGGAATAGAGAATGACGGAGATGTGGTAGCTGTGTGGGTAACTCCGGGAACACTTAGATTGCCCGTTGACATAACAGTTGATTCAACTGTATGACCTACGTTCAGCATTGGCGAAGATGTAGCGCTGGTAGGATATCCTCCCAATCCTCGTGGAATGTCCGGAATGGACATCACTATGGGAGTTCCGACTGGGCCACGGAGGCTCGCAGTGTGTATAGACTCGTGTCCCCTAGCTGGCTCTAGACTCAATGTGCACACAACCGAAGTCGAAGCAGGTGAGCTACTGCCTCTTGTTTCAATAGCTATGCCTCCCGAGTGGAGGAGAGCTAGATAAGGTGCTAGACTCACAAGTATTGTTGAAATTGTTGGTTGTTGTGAGCCTTGAGAGTGGCTGGGGGGCGTGCAATTGCGCTGCTAGGTCCACAGCGACTTGTCCACTAGTCATACCCAACGAATGAGTAGGGCTAGTTGACGCGGTTACCTGGTCGGGGGATATTGGACTCTCACTCTCTATTGTTTTCGTCTCCCCTTCGCTCATGCTCACTAATTCTTTTTCAACTTGTACTCCCTCCGTTCTCCTTATCTCTCCACTTGAGGTTTCAGGGAATATGTCCGACATAGATGGGGAGGATGGATTGGCTTCAAAGTCAAAGTTGAATTATGGTTCCTCATCAGATGGTATGGTAGGTGCGGAGGTGGGTGAACGGATGATTGGTTCTGGTATCGATTCGGTTGAAGACTCTTCATTTCCAGAACTGGAATCTGTGATAGAGGGTTGTGGGCCGATGCGACTGACGGCTTGCACCTTTATTTCTTCAGTACGTTGGCGACGACGGAGCGGTTGGTTGTCAGATTCATCTTCATCCGATGATGAAGAGCGGGGGCGGATACGTTGTCGGCTGACCAGTGTTTTGAATCGGGGGGTTGGGATAATGGGTCGAGTGCGGGGGTGGTTGGAAGTAGGTGGGTTGGGGGGGCTGATCAAATGCACCTCCCTCGTCATGTCCCCTCACAGTGCGCTCATCTCTCTGGTCGGGATCCCCTTGATCCTGACCCTGCTCTTCTATTCTAGGACCCTCACCTCCCTCAATATTTTTCTCTTGGATCGGCTCTTGGGCAGGCGCAACCGGAGGTGGTTGGGCCATTAAGCCATGTCGCTCCCTATAGGCTATCACACTAGGTGCATTCTGATCAGCATAAGTGAGGAGCGCTTCAGGGATAGGCATGGTATAGTTGAAGACCCGATCATTTAGGCGTAGAAATTTAAGAGCACTGGTCGAGCCTAAGGGTGATCCGGCTCTTCTAGGAATGGCAGGTCGGGAGGTCATCATTGCATGGATGAACAGTTGAAGAAACCGCTGAAACGGAACGAAGGCACGATTGCGAAAGTTGGATTTTTCTTCCACTAGTTCCACAAAGTCCGTCCAGATTAGCATCGCGTAGTCATAGTGGCGGTTGAACGCAATGCCGTGAAAGATCCGAAGAACCGCAGTGCTGGCCTTGTCCATGCCAGTATGTTTTCTAGTCAGACATCGATTTACGATGGTGAATAGCGTGAACCAAATCTGAGGCAGGTACATCCTTTTGAACTGGCCAGGGCTTGTGAATGGTTCAGGGGATTCGTACCCGAGGGCTATGATGTCGGCAACCAGCTGTTGGTCGGTTGCAAAGGCTTCGTATGGGTGTTCGGCTGTGGCGAGTGGTAGGCGGAGAATGCGGCGAATCCTGGCTGGAGTAAGGCGGGTGACAAAATCATCGATTTGAGCAGTGAAATGATGGTCACCTTCGTCCGGATGGTATGTCAGTGTGTACCAGAATTGCTGGAGGTAGAACAGGGGTACTCGGTGGTCTAGTGCAAAGGCAAAGCGAAGCGGATGTCTTTGAAGAATGTCAAGGATGATTTGGTGTTCGAGAGTGATACCAAAATCTAGACGGTGGTTGTTCGGTTTGATTTGTCGAAGGTGAGCTCGTGGCATCAAGAGGTCATCCTGGTTAGCTGCGTTGATGCTTGGTTCGGTCGAGCGTTCGGATGGCATCGGGTTTTCATCATCGGACATGTTCGGGTCATTCATGGCTGCCATTGGTTTCTGAAATAAGACAGTTAGGTAAACCAAGTGTAAAGTTAGTGTTGTGAGTTTCAAAAAAATGCTAAGTATTTTTATCGAGTCCCATTGGGTCGATAACAATTGTTATCGAGTGCAATGGGATCGATAAAAAGGTGTTGTCGATTGAAGCAAGATCGACAACAAGACTTGGAAAAAATTTAGATCAAACCTGTGGAGGGGTTGTCGAGTCAATGAGAATCGAGAAGAACAGGTTATCGAGTGCCTAAGGGTCGATTAAAGTACTTGAACAACTTTTCAAAAAGGTATCGATTTATGTAGAGCATGTTGTCGAGTCTATGAAGTTCGATGAAAATACTTGGATAATGTAAGGGCAGGATATCGATCCAAGTAACTCGATGAGAGCACTTAGTAGTTTTCATCGACCGTTTGATAGTCGATAACAAAAGTTATCGAGTTCCAAGGGATCGACAAAAATACTTAGTGGTTATCATCGAATCTATTATAGTCGATAAGAAATGTTATCGAAGCGTAAAGGCTCGATAAAAAACCCTTAGTATTTTCATCGAGTTTATGATGTTCGATAATAAAAGTTATCGAGACATAAAGGCTCGATAAAAACACTTAGTGATTTTCATCGAGTTTATGATGTTCGATAATAAAAGTTATCGAGACATAAAGGCTCGATAAAAACACTTAGTGATTTTCATCGAGTTTATGATGTTCGATAATAAAAGTTATCGAGTCAAAAAGGCTCGATAAAAACACTTGGACTAAATGATGGTGTTCTTATTCATCTAACATGGGTCGATAAAAATTCAAAGGGTCAAAGAAGGACTCGATGAAAACGCATAAACCAGTCTTAAGAACTTCTAAGTGCTCAGATTCCAAAAAGGGCCTAAAACTAAGGCAAAGTCTTATTACTAGGTGCGATTAGTGATAAAGTACAAGATTAGTAAAGGACTTAAGGCCAAAACACTAAATCTACCCACGATTTTGACTGATGAACAGTCAAAATCGGAAAACCCATAAAGACCCCAAAAAAAACGAACGGTCAGTCATTAAAAAATGGATCATGCAACAGTTTTAGGAACAAAGTGCAAGAATTAAAGATGATAAGGGGAGGATTACGAACCTCGTGGTGCTTTCGGATCTGAAAAACTCGAAGTTTGGAGATTTTGATCTTGAGAGGGTTTTTCAGAGAGGGAATTTCAAAAAAAAACTTGGGGAAGAAGACTGTGTAAGAGTGGGGCCCGATGACTATAAATAGTGGTCATCGAGTGATGACCCGTGGCAGTGTGTGATTGGGCCGATGAAAAACTTCCCGTTATCAAATGTCAATTGGGGAGGTTATCGAGCCAGAGGGGGGTCGATAATCCCATTGTTGTCGGACCCTTAGGGGCCGAGAACCTGACTTAATTAATTAATTATTATTATTATTATTATTTTTGTAAGAACTTAAAGACAGAAAACAAATAAAAAAAAAGCTCCCTCTTAATGTGTGCATACAGTGGTGTGCTCCCCCTAGGAAAATGAATAGGAAAACGTACATTGTTGCTCCCCCTTGAATGATGAACAATGGTGATATACACAGCGAGGTAGAAATAAAAAGGAAATAAAACATTGAAAATACGGAACTGTTAGATAAAAGTCAAAATCTAAAAAAATGAGAACCCAAGTGTTATGCAGATTGACTCAACGAGTAAATGTGCAAAAGCCCTTGGATAGACGTTTTTAAGGATTTTGAGGCACACTGATCTGGGAAAATCAGGTTTTAAGATTGAGCATTCCCAACTTGGATACCAGGAACTGGAATCGTTTCTCATCTAGTGCCTTGGTAAACAAGTCGGCAAGCTGAAGTTCTGTATTAACAAAGTATAGTTCAATTGTACCTCTTTCGACGTGATCCTTGATGAAGTGATATCGAACGTCGATGTGCTTTGTCTTCGTGTGTTGAACCGGGTTGCTTGAAATGGCTATGGCGCTTTTGGACTCACAATAGATGGGAATTTTGTTGAACCAGAAGCCATAGTCTTTGAGTTGAGTGCGCATCCATAGTACTTGCGAGCAGCAGCTTGCGGCAGCGATATATTCGGCTTCCGCGGTAGATGTGGAGACGCACGCTTGCTTCTTGGATGACCAGCTGACCAATTTGTCTCCAAGGAATTGAATATGGCCCGAAGTGCTTTTACGATCGAGCATCCATCCGGCGTGATCCGAATCTGAAAAGGCAGTTAGGATGTGGGTTCAATCTTACTTATGAATGAAGAGAACATGCAATCATTGGCCGAGGCGGAACGCGTTGTAACTGGTCGGTTTGGATCTCCGATAATTTGTTCAACAGGATGAGAGCGGGTCCATTTTGTTGTATGAGGAAGCGGTTGAAATGCATTTGGATCCGGGGTGTCATCTTGATAAGAACCTAATGGAAGATCTTGAATAGATTCCAAAGATGGGGCCACGGTTGATGATCTTGTGGCACTTGTGACATCCGTCGTTGTTGAAGTGGATGGAAGGGGAGAGGATGTCGGTTCCGCAGGATTTGGTTGAACAGGCGGTTGAGGTTCAGGTGGAACAAGAGGAGCATCCGATGAAATAGTTTGATCGGGAGGAGCAGTCGTAGAGGTGCTTGGAGATGCAGCAGTTGAGACGGTTTCCGTTGTAATTGGCTGTCCGGAAAGATCTGAGGTCTCGGAAATCTCCAAGGTAGGCGGGGGAATCTGGAGAGAAGTATCAGTGGTCGGTCCAAAGTAATCCGAGTAGAAGTACTCGAATAGGTCATCCAGATTTGACATGGCAGTTTCGGACGTTGAAGGTTCAGCGGGGTTGGGAGCAGGTTCCGAACGAATGTGATCGGAAGCTAGTATACCGGTGAGTGCGGGTCCAGAACTGTCGTGTTCAGGAGCCATTTCGGCGTTTGGATCGAATTGTACATTAACGCTTTCAGTGACGCAATGTGCGTGTTTGATGTAGACCCGATAAGATGATGTATTTGGTGAGTATCCGAGAAAATAGGCTTCATCGGCTTTTGGCTTGAGTTTCCCACGATCTTCTTTTTCATTGAGTACGAAGCAACGAGTGCCAAACGTTCGAAGATGCTCGATTGAAGGAACGCGATCGTAGACCAAGTGATAAGGTGTCTTGTTGAAGCGCTTGTTGATGATGGAGTGGTTTTGAGTATAGCAAGCTGTGTTGTTAGCTTCGGCCCAAAGGTGGAGAGGAATCTTTGAAAAAGTAAGCATAGTGCGAGCGGCTTCAACAAGACTTCGATTTCGGCGTTCGACCACACCGTTTTGTTGTGGAGTACGAGCTGCAGAGAACGTGTGGGTTATACCAACCGATTCGAGGTAACCGTCAAGGGTACGGTTTTTGAATTCAGTTCCATTATCGGTGCGGATGGTTTGTGCAGTAAGTTCTAGCTTGACTTGAACGGCTTTGAGAAACGTGATGATGGTGTCAGGGGTTTCATCCTTTGATCGAAGGAACTTGACCCATGTGAAGCGAGAGAAATCGTCCACCATCACTAGAACATACTTTTTACCATGTATGCTTTGAGTCCGCATCGGGCCGCACAAGTCCATATGAATGAGTTAAAGAGGTCGAGTCATGTTGTGAACTATCTTGGGTTTGTGAGAGACCTTCTTCATCTTTCCCATCTCGCAAGCGTCACAGAGATGTGGTTTGTTGAATTTAACAGATGGGAGTCCGGTGAATAATCCGTGGATGGAGAGGCGATTGATGTTCTTGAAGTTCAAGTGAGATAAGCGACGATGCCATAACCAGGTCTTTGGACTAGAAACATTTGATAGAAGACAAACACTTGAGGGGGCGTTTACTTGGGAAAAGATAGATCGTGTAGATGTTGGACTTGCGTGTGCCGGTCAGAAGCTCCTTTCCATCAAACGTGCGAACACAGCATCTATCGGGTCTGAAATTGACTTCGAGTTGCTTATCACAAAATTTTACAATGCTCAACAGGTTGTGGCTTAGCCCTTGTACATAAGAGACGTTGGAAATGGTGATGTTGTTTTGAATGATATCACCATATCCTTTTATCGGTGCCAAGTGATTGTTGCCAAATTTGACGAATCCGCCCTTCTTTTCAGTGTAGTTGGCAAGCAGCTCCTTTTGGCCGGTCATGTGTTTGGAGCATCCGGAATCTAAGTACCACACATGACCGATCTGCACAAAATCAGGCAGATTTAGGTACCCATTTGTAAATGGGTCCATCATGGTTAGTTGACTTTGCACCCTTGGGTACCCACTTGTGGTGAGACTTATGGGCGTTAGTCATTTGATTTTTCGGACCCGATTTAGAAATGGATGATGAATGATAAAATTTGTGATTAAATGAATTATGCATGTTCGGAAAATAACCATAACTATAATCAATAGGAGGTTTACGAACAAAAACATCCATACCGCAATTAGAGCAACAAACTTTATTACGAGAAAATTTGATTAAATGTCTAAATGAATGAATTTGATACGGAAAAGGAAATCTAGAGTTGTTTCTTTTGACATTGGAATGTAAAAACTTGTCTTCATTGCGGGGTGTTTGCTTTGTAGTATGCGTGCCCTTTTTGACCCAAACCGACTTGGTTTCTAAAGTATGAAGCGCTGAAATAGTGAAAGGAACATGGTTAGTATGGTTTTTGAAGACATGATTGGTTTTCGTTTGATTATGAGTGATTGGATTTTGACTTGTGGAACACTCCGTTGGTTCAGTAGGTAAAGAAACTGTTTCCATAGGTTGTTTGCCTTTGTCTAAGAATTCAGTATAAGTAGGAAGTACAGGATTGAAATCAAACTCATCACACATGTCATTTAAGCACTCGTCTGATTCAAGTGAAGATTGGTTAGAAAGGGCATCTAATTCAGCATTGATTTGTTCGTCGGAATAGGAACATTTTTGTTTTGGAAGATTGGAATTTGGGTCCATTTTGAACAACTCTTCACAATTATCTAAATAATTGCTAACAAAGGCTTTACAAGTTGAAACGTTTGAAATAGTATCATTTTCACGAGTTTTGTTCAATTGTAAAGTCTCGTTTTCAAGTTGTTGTATTTTAAATAAAAATGATTCATTTTCCTTTTCCGCCAAAGAACGTTCAGATTCCAACACTTGTTCGAGTTGAATAATTTTATTTTCTAAAAATAAAGTGGGAATGTACGGTTTACATTCAGGAATCTTGGTTTGAAGTTCTTCGCCTGAATAAGATGGGAAGTAGTTGTTTGGAAGAGATCCACTTGAAGATTCCTCTTCTACTATTTGAGGATAGCAGAAAGGTATTTGAAAATAGTTTTTGTTTAGTCTCTTCCAATCTTCTTTTTCCTCAACACTAGGGTCCGGTTTCATAAATTGAATTTGGTAATCTGAACCAAGGTTCAGATATTCGAATTTATAAATCGTCGGAGTATTATAGATAGCCTTTGCTAAGTGTTTCGGGTTTTCAAAACCTAATCCGGCTTTGGAGCTTAAATATTTTGGTGCATTTAAGTGAATAGTGTGTTCAGTTTGACCAAGCTTGTAAAGTTTTAATTCCAACGTTTCGAGTTTTTCTAATAAATCTTATCTTTGAAAACTGACAAAGTCAAACTTTGATGAAAATTTGGCAGTCTCATTCCTAGATGTTTGAAGTTGGAGTGTGAGATCAGATATTTGTTGTTGGAAAATATCATTTTCTTCTTTTAAAACAATTTTCTCCGTTTCAAGATTTTGTGCTATACTTTGAGTAGTGACAAGGTCGGTTTGCATAAGAAGCAATTGTTTATGGTTATTTTCAAGGCTTGCTTCTAAATTGGAAACCAAGGGTTTCTCGGTTTTCAATTTGGAGTGTAATTCCTTTAATTGACACATTAAATCATGCATTTAAGATACAAAAAAGTCATATTCAGAAGGGCTTACCTCGGGTGTGTAGTCGGAAGCGTGAGAAGGAGTGTCATCAGAGTAAGCCATTAAGCTGAAATGTGCTTGAGTATCCCCTTCCATGTCATCTTCATCATCTTGATTAAGCCATTGTTCATCTTCAGCTAGAAGGACTTTACCGGCTTCTTTTTGTTTGGACAGCATCAGTTTGTAAGTGAAGTAGTTAGAGTCATTCACTATTGGCTTCTTGCATTCCCTTGTGTAGTGACCAGATTTGCCGCAGTTGTAGCACAGACTTCTTTCACCCTTGAACTTGTCTTCAGGCTTGGGTGTAAGGCGAGGTTCTTCTCTTCTAGTTTTAGGTTCAAACATGGCCTTTCGCTCATGATTATTAGATCCCGAGGCATACCTTTGTTGATTGGGATTTGAGCGACGTGAGAACTTTTGTTGAAAAGATTTTGTAAGGAAGGCCAGTTGATGTTGAAGTTTGGCAATTTCTGGATCATAGTCAAAGTCTTCGTCTTCTAATTCGGGAAACATCTCTTGAGGAGCGGAAGAGGACTCTTTTGCCATTAATGCGATTGGATCCGGGTTCTTCTTTGAATTTAACCCCATAAGTTCGAGAACCTCCTCTTCATCTTGTTGAAGGGTTTCATAGACTTCATGAAGGTCAAGATCAGCAAGATATTTGCTGTGTTTGATTTGATTAGCAAACCGGCGCCATTCCGGTTGAAGATTGCTAACAAATTTGACATTGTTTTCGATCTTTGTCTTACGAATTTCGTTTTTGCTAAGTTCGTTCACCAGTTGTACAAAACGGGTATATGTGTTCGTAAGACTTTCTCCATCTTTTGCCTTGAATTCTTCATATTGAGAAATGCAGTTGGTGATTTTGAGTTGTGTACCAATCTTTGTTCCAAGCATGAATTTCTCTATGACTTCCCACATTTCTTTAGCCGTCTTCTTGTGGCTATCAATGCTCATGTATATCTCATTGGGAAGGCTCATAAGTAGATAAGAATGGGCAAGTTGGTCACCTCTCATTATCCTCTTCTCGTTTGCATCCCAAGAATTTTTTAGTTTAACTTCCCTTCGTGCGGGCGTAGGAGGAGTGTTGTTTGGCATAGCAGGATACTCCTGATAAAAAGGTGGAGGAAGACCCTTTTTGATTGAACTCATGATCTCATCGGCATAGTCATGGCGTTCAATGAAATCAAGGAATCTATCCTTCCATTGAGAATATTCTCCCGGAAAGAGAATTGGAGGCTTGGTGTCTGATCCAATGGCCATTGCTTCTCGGGTGGTCATTGTACTATTTGGTTGGACCTCGATCAATGAGTTTTTAAAAATTTCTGAGTTGACGCTTGAAACAGTAGGTTATTATCGAGTGACAAAGGAGGACGAGAAAAAAATATCGATTTCAAAGGATTTTTATCGGGTGTGAGGTGCTCGATGAAAATTGTTATCGGGTGACTAAGGATCGATAATAATTATTATCGAGTGAACAAGACTCGATAAAAATTGTTGTCGAATTGAATAAGACTCGATATAAAAAGTTATCGAGTGAACAAGACTCGATAAAAAAATTGTCGAATTAAATAGACTCTAAAAACAATTCTCGAGTGAACAATACTCGAGAAACAAATTGATTTAAAGAAATTTATCAAACACTGGCCTACTCGATCAAAAAATTTCTCGATTTAATAGGACTCGACAAAAAAATTCTTAATTCTGCGTTTTCTGTTTATTGAAAAACCAGAAAACAAAAACACAGTGTTCTTGACTAAAAAGAACTAGTCTTTTTATGGACAAGACTGTCTGGATTTTCGAGTTTCTTATTTGTTCAATCACAGAAAATATCAAATTTACGAGAGTTTATGATTTTTACTAAGGAAATCTTTAGTAAGAAAAGCTGCAGGAGTCACAAGTTCCTGAGTTTTTTTATGTAAAGATATTCAAAAGTAAATAAAATAAACTAAAGTAATTTTAACTAAACAGAATTAAATATTTTATACAGGAGTCGATAAAAATTCAAGATTTAAACAGTTGTATCGATAAAAATTCAATCAACAGAAGAGATATTCGATAAAAATTCAATAAGTCGAGAGAAAATTTTAAATCGATAAGAACACAGATATACTTAATCAAGAATAACACACAAAAACTGATATAATGATCGAGAAAAATTCATTGAGCAGATATGAGTTTGTCGACAAAAAATAAGAAGTTTTATCGGGTAAAACGTGACACAGTATTACTCGACAAAAATTCAATGAACAGTAGATCTTGCAGAAATAGAAAAAAATACCTTCTGTTTCGTGGTTTGCTCAGAAAATCATAAAAACTCGTGATCTCAGGCTCTGATACCACTTGTTGATCTCATTATAACAAGCACAATGACAATAAACAGTTAATAGTAAAGTAATATGACACGAACAATGATTTAAAGAACTTACGTAGTCATATATCTCTTGAAAGTGTATATGTCGATTACAATCAGATTCACGGCTCTCTCTAAGTAATATGAATCGACTAACTATGAAAGTAAAACCCTAACCTTGTATTTATATTACTAGGTCTAGTCTAATTAAGGAAACAAGAGTTTAAGAAATTATAAACTTCCTTTTACAATAAAGCATATCCTTTCCTTATTTTGTCACAATTAAAATAATAATAGACCTAACATTCTATGATCACCGCATGATGTGGTGACGAGATGATGGTCACCGCATTTGTGGTGTGGTGACCGAAGGGTGGTCGGAGCAGGGGGAAATGAATGTTCATCGGACAACATGGCACTCCTAACCAAAAGAATTTTGCCTATTGACCTTTCCCTGGGAAATCTGTTGCTAAAGAGTGATTTCTCAAAAAACCATCATAAAATTTGGTGAGTAATTGATGGTGGATAATTCAAATTAGTGACAGATTACTCATGGATTCTTTGAGTGATCCGTTGGTAATTTCTCGAAAAAACAACGGATTTTTCCGAACCACTAGTATTTTCTGGGTGATCCGTGGGTAATCACCGACGAAAAATTTCACTGGGTAATTTTTGTGGGTGAAAGTCATTTGTTTTGTAGTGTGAGTGTGGGAGGTCGGTGTTCGCCAGAAAACATGAGCGTCGCTTCCATAAAATAATGTATGTTAGCTAAATGGTAGAGATGGTGGAAGAATGGTACGCATGTTTTCAAATTACTCATATAATATAATATGTTAACTAAAATTAAGGAAAGAGATTAGGATGCAAATAGTAAATGATTTGATGAGTTGTAATGTAATTAATAAATTACTATTTCACCCTTTAGTTAATAATTAAATTATAAATTTAATTATGGTTAGGTTAAATTAATATATATATATATATACACACACATAGAGGCGGATTCTAATGATAACTCAAATTTGGTTGTGAACGTAAGGACAAATGAGAGCGCGACACGTGTCATATTCATACTGCATAATCTACATTCAGACATGTGTCGCGCTCTCATTTGTTCTCACGTTCACAACCAAATTTGAGTTCGCATTTGAACTTTCCTCTCTCTTTCTCTCTCTCTCTCTCTCTCTCTCTATATATATATATATATATATATATATATATGGGAGATTTCAAATACAAACCAAACAATTTGTACAAACCGAACAAACTCAATGGTTTCATTGTTTTTTTGAATTTTTTTTAATGAAAGTGTTTAATATGAAGAAATTGTTTCATATAAAAAAAATTTCATGAAATTATTTCATGTATTTTTGTTTCTATATGAAATTAAATTGTTTCATATATTTCTCATTTTAATGAATCTTGTTTCATATGTTACTGTTTACACAACTCTCATGTGTTTTTGATGAAAATTTTCACATATTATTAACTAATCAACCCTCATAATTAAAAAAAAAAGTGAAAACAAAATTAAAAAAATGATTGGTTGAACGGAGCTTGTACGGTTTGTACAAATTGTTTGGTTTGTATTTGAAATCTCCCCTATATGTATAGGGAGATATCCTTTACAAACCCTATATTCCTTACAAATTTTGCAACCCTAACCTAGACCGTCCATCATCATTTGATCAAAATAAATTAAATTAATAGATTATTTAAACCTCAAGGATAAAACTGTCATTATGTAATTCATATAATAACAAAAATATTTATAAAAAAATAACTTGTTTTGGTATGATAGATATATCCGGGATTGCATGAATTAGTAAAAAATATATTCCATGATTATCTTTATTTCCAACAAATAAATCAACTAAACATAATTAGGGTTGACACATTATGATAGAATTTGTCAACATCGAGATTCATCGAAACAAGCTTTGAAAAAATATTCATCGAGATGTCGTCATCGATTAATGAACAAGAAATTACAGATTCATCAATCCATGGAAAACATATCATTCAGTCGGCGTCGGATAAGAATGGAGAAGAAACAACAGAATCATTCTTAGACGAACAAGGAATGCATCCTAATGAAACACGACATTCGTTCTCGGATGATGATCAAGGTAATCAGATTTCAGAAGATGAAGGTAATCAGTGTTAATTATAAACCAAGACAGTCGAATCACTGTTTACTTTGTAAAAAATACAGAAGCATTATGTATGTTTCGGATTAATAAGGTATTTTATATGTCGCTGACTAGACGTTTTAAGCGTTGCGAGCGAACAGTTGGTTTAGAAGTGGTTTCGATTGTGGTACGGGATGGAGGAGGAATGGGAATGGTAGGGTGGACAATAGTTTGGATCAACTGATCAGTGCACCTCCCGCGTCATATCCCCTCACTTCATCTATTCTCTCAACACCCTGTTCAGGGTTCCCTTGGAAATGAGTCTCTTGGGCTTGGATGCAGATTGTGAAGTCACCGTCTTGTAATATAGTGCTAGTGTGAGTTCACCGTGAGTCGTAGTCATAGAGGGAATTAAATTGGTTGATTTATTAGGGATAACATCATTTTGATGAGCGATTTACTAGGGATTGTGGGTGTGTTAGAAGCTTGGTGGATACTGTGCTTTGGGAATATTGACAAACATTTGACCTATACCGTAAGAACAACAAAAAGGAAAAACATCTTCATTAACAAGTTTTCTTTTGGATTAGGGTTATACATTTGCGATTTATTTATTTTGGGGGGAAAATATGAGTTCATGGTTGAATCTCTATGGTGATCTACTTTTATTGGGAATTCGGGGTTTTTGATGAGGCATTTTATTTGAATTATGTGAAGCATCAATTTTTTGAGAGATGTTCATTTTGGGAAGAGTGGTTCATGTGTAGGATTTGATAAATAGTAGTGGAATGTTTATATTAGTCAATCTTAGTATAAATTGGTTTAGAAGGTATTAGGAAGCTCAAATGGGTTGATTATGTAATGGTTTAATCCTTGATTCGAGTTCATGGAAGAGGAATGGGTTAAGTTTGGGGTCTCGGGAGGAATAAGAACAAACATGTGGTTGGCGCGACTTGGCGTGTGACTTAGGTCGCGTAATCAACTGTCTCTCGGTGCATTGTCGATTGTTTCATTTCTTGATTTGGGTCGAGGTTGGAGCATGGCTTTCTAATTCTCTCGTTGATGTAGGATCTGTTTTATTACATTAACAAATAATTCTTACAAAAATAAACTTTATTAAAATTAAGCCAAATGAGGAGAAACCAAATATATGTTATAAGCATACCTATATGGGTTTATTTGAGCATTTTTATCATGCAAGTACAAAAGTTGCAAATACAAAATATTATAAATATAAGGTACATTAATAAAGAATAGTTAACTTTTAAATGTATGATATAATAAAGCATGAATCATATATGCTCATCATTTGTAACCAAAATTTAATTTTACTGTAAAAATAAACTCATACATAAAGCATAAATATTAGTTTTGGCCAGTTTCGATAGGTTGGGTGATAGCTTAGAATTCGAAATTCGGACCCAACTGAATTCCAACACAACCGACACTTGGTTACTTTGGGATAGTAAGAGCATCTCCAACAACATCTCTAAAATAGAGAAAATAAGGAAAATGAAGATTTTTGACTAAAATTATGCTTTAACAGCATATCTAAATGTTTCTTCAAAATGGTTACCAAGTTCTAAAAATTAATATTTTATTCATACTCTAATTTATCACCAATAATATAAAAGTTAGTTTAAAAGTTTTTAAATATATTAAATAGTTTAATAATATAATTAATGTTATGTTCTTCAAAATGAAGATGCTGTTAGAGATGAATACAATTCTTTTTAGAGATTTTAATTTTTATGTCTCCATTTAGAAAAAAGAATAAAGATGTTGTTGGAGATGTTCTAAGGTTCATCAAATATACTTTTTAGGTTGGCCTTAATTAGCATACAGATCTGATTTTTGGGCCGCCCTAGTCCATTGATTTCATAGGCTAACAATTTAAAAGTAAATAAATAGCATTGGGCTTCATTGATGGGCCAGGAGGTTTGCAAGCAACCCAAAAAGATAATCAAATAAATTCAATAATTTAGTATAACTATATAAGGTTGGTGAGATGACAAAATAGGTCCAACCTGGTTACTAGACATCGGTAATGGTCGATTATGGGCCGGTTACACTTTTGATCCAAAATAAGGTCCGGCCTGACCTGGACCAAGACCGGTTATTAGACCAACCCGATTTTTTTGAAATTTTTGTAACCATTAATATGACCGTCAGGAACTGTTATATGACCATTTTTTAGGATTTTTTACCCTCTTTATATATAGGGTTGGGTTCATGCGAGGAAGATACCAATTTACGAGAATGCGAGAACAATCCTCAGCCAATCATTTTGTACATGAAATTTTTTCATGTACAAAATCATATGTGATTTTGTACTACCATAAAAATGACACGTGCGGGTTTTCTCGTGGCTAAGTCGTGGGAAAAGTCGCGACTAATCATATATGATTTTATGCGTGAATCATATGTGATTTGTACATGAAAAATTCCATGTACAAAATAATTGGTTGAGAATAGTCCTCGCATTCTCGTAAATTGTTATCGTTCTTGCATGAACCTCTTTCTCTCTCTCTCTCTCTATATATATATATATATATAGAGAGAGAGAGAGAGAGAAAGATTCAAATGAGAACTTTGTAAATTTAAAGGAATAAAGAAACACATTGTGGACCACGTATGATGTGGGTCCCACATAATATTAAATTATTTTTTATTTAATATTAAACATATTAAATCAGAAATAATTTAATATTATGTGGGACCCACATCATATGTGGTCCACAAAGTGTTCCTTTATTCCTTTAAAAATGGTGGTTCTCATATGATCTCTCCCATATATATATATATATAGATGTATGGGCTTAATCTTTTGAGAACCCTTTTTTTGTGAGATTCGTGAAAACAACTACCTTAAAGTTTTGTTTCACATGAGTTTTTCCATCCAAAAAATAATATTGAACGTATTGATTAACATATATTTGTTTCACAATGTATTTGTCTCACATGTGCTCGGTTCACAATGTGAAACATTTTTTTAGTGTATTTTTTGTTTCATAAATACATAAAAGTTGTTCACATTGTGAACCGAGCACATGTGAGCCAAACACATTGTGAAACAAAAATATGTTAATCAATATTATAAATCTTACTATTTGATGAAAAAAATCACATGAAACAACACATGATGCAGAAGTTCTCAAAGTTATCACAATTTCATGAGTTCTCAAAAGAAGACCCCCCTACACACACACACATATATATATATATATATATATATATAGAAAGAGAGAGAGAGAGAGAGAGAGGGAGGGAGGGAGGGAGGGGGGGAGTTCAAATGCAAACTCAAAATTGGTTATGAACGTGAGAACAAATGAGAGCGTGAAATGTGTCATATTCAGACTGAATAAAAAATGAAAATATTCAGACTGAATGTACTATTATTCGGTCTGAATATAGTATTATGCAGACCGAATAACACTACATTCAGTATTATTTAGTATGAATAACAATACATTCACAACCAAATTTGAGTTCTCATTTGAACCCCCCCCCCTATATATATATATATAAGGGAGGGATCATATGAGAACACTACCAATTTAAATGAACAAAGAAACTCATTTGGGACCACATATAATGTGGGTCCCACATAATATTAAATCATTTATGATTTAATATCGAATCATATTAAATCATAAATGATTTAATATTATATGGGACCCACATCATATGTGATCCACAATTGTCCCTTTGTTCCTTTAAAAATGCAAAGTTCTCATTTGAACCTTCCTCTCTCTCTCTCTATATATATATATATATATATTGCTTATCCAGTCTAAATAAACATTATTTAGACTGAATAAATACTATATTTAGTCTGAAATTTTCTTTGATGATTCAGTCTGAATATCACACGTGTTGCGTTCTCATTTGTCCTCACGTTCACAACCAAATTTGAGTTCTCATTTGAACTCGCCCCTATATACACACACACACACACATATATATATATATATATATGTGTGTGTGTGTGTGTGTGTGTATACATATACATACATATATAGCGCGATTATCAAATGAAAACCGTATAAAGGTTGAGGACTAAAAGGACCAATCTCAATCGTTCAAGGGTTTTAATCAAAGGTTATTAAACATGATGCCCTTTTTGTAATATTTGAGAAATTCGTGTCTAATTTTACATCTAATTTAAAAATGGAGTGGCATCATAGGGAATTTAAATCTATGAAATGGGTTTCATCTTTGCCGTTTAAAATCCAAACCAAGAATATTAGAGTTTTACAATCTAACAGGAAAGTTCCTGCATCCTATCTCCGCCAACATGTTCCACGACCGGCGTCGAAGACCGGCGATGCTCCCGATCAAGTTAATAACAAGAAACATAAACAGATCATAACTTCAAAGAAGACCGTTCGAAGAATATCTGCATTTCCTCTGACGGAGTAATAGCAAAGGAAAGGAGTCGATATTGTTCATAACTTCATAGAAGATCGATAGTCCGAGACATTAACGAAATTCCAGTAAGGTTTTCAAAGCATCACGCCACCGTCTTCGTCGCAAAGTTCTTCGGTCGTGTCGGTCTAATGTCGTTCATCTCTGCCTTTCCAAATAATCAACACATCAATGTAAGTAAACTTTTTATTTGTTCTCATAAGGAAAGGATTTGAATCTACTGTTACGAATGTTAGGGTTTCTAGGTAATCTATATTTCATTTAAAGGATTATGAAGCAAAAAGAGACCGATAGAAATCAACTGGTGTTTATGTGTTTACAGCTTTGTTTCAATCGAGGGAGAGGAGGTTTCCATTGAGTCAGATTCTGATGAGGGCTTCTCGCTAGATCAGAAAAAAGGAAATATTGATTTTGATTTTCATTTTGATTTGTTGTTTGATACCGGTGATAAATTTTGAATCAATTTTCAACAACACAGAGTGAACTTTCAAATATCTGATTTCAATTTTGCTTGATTTCATGGGGTGAAATAGATTAGAGATGATGATTGTGTTAGGTTTCATGTGGTGAAATAACAATTGTATGAACACTATGTTTGGATTTCATGAGGTGAAATAATATATTTATGAAAATTATGTTTGTTTCATGAGGTGAAATAACATGGTGAGTATGTAATGAATCTGTGTTTCATAAGGTGAATATGGGCTGAAGGGGCTGGTCATTCTGCAGAAAGTTCGAAAGGGGAGCTATGGTGAATAAATTTGTATGTTTCATATGGTGAATAAATTTGTATGTTTCATGTGGTTAATCTGCGTTTCATATGGTGAATAAATTCATATGCTTCATATGCTGAAATTAATCTCTATGTTTCACCTGGTGAATCTTCTTACCAAAATAATGATTATGTCATTTATTTAATTAAAAAGGGTTTTTAATTAAAACCATAAGATCTAAGTCTTAGATCGGTCCTCACGGTTTTTAACCTTTTTTTGGTTTATTTGATTAAGCCCCTACATATACATATACATATACATATACATATACATATACATACAAATACATATTATATATACATATAAATATATATAGGACAATAATCAAATAAAAACCACAAAAAAGTTATAAATTCGTGAAAACCGATATAAAAATAATTTTTCACATGATTTTTTTTCCTTGAAAACTATAATTTAAGATAGTGTTTCACATATGTTTGGGTTCATCTTATGAAATAATTACATGTGGACTTTTTTTGTATTCACCTAGCGAATCCAAAAATATGCGTAAAAATTATATTCATATGGTGAAACAAATACATGTGAAAGTTTCATGTTATGAAACAAATATATGTTATAATAATATCTTAAATTGTAGCATTTGATGAAAATATATCATGAAAAAAAATTATATCAATTTTCACGAGTTTGTATATCTTTTATGATTTTTAATTGATTATCACCCAATATATATATATATATATAATCATATACATATACATAGGCCACGCTTAAATTGCAAACTCTGCATTCCTTGCAAACTTTATAAACTTTTCTAGACCAATCAGATTTGAGAGTTTTTTTCCTTTTTTATTTATTTATTTTACACAAGGATGGTTTTGTCATTTATGCCATTTTTTTATTTAATTTTTTATTATATTTCAATAAACGACGGTTTTATTGGGATCTAATTCCATATTAATTGCAATTTAAATTATTCCTTTTTTTTTAATAACCGTCTGCTCCCCCACTCTATCACATTCTTCTCTAACGATAATCTTTTCCCCCACCTTATTTTTTTATGGCGTTTATCCAACAATAATCTTCTCCCCAACCTTATTTTTTCCAACAATAATCTTCTCCCCCACCCCATTTTTCTCCGTCGATAATCTTTCTCCCTCACCCCATTTTTCTCCGTTGATAATCTTTCTCCCCCACCCCATCTTTCCGGCGATAATCTTCTCCCCCACCCCATGTTTTCATGCGATTCCTCCATTTTTCCGGTGATACATTCAAGTCACTCTTAATCGTCTCCAAAATTTTGACGTATCAATACAGACGCCAACATGATCTACAAGTCGTCGATGGCAAAACGGTTCAGAGTGAATGGATATCGATAAACATAATGGCGTTCATGAAACTTGGTTGCATCGATGACGTTCATGAAATTAAGTTGAATGTCCGGAAAAAATGGAGGTATTGGTGGGGAAAAGGGTGTTAATAAAACTGGGTTGCATCGACGGCATTCATGAAACTGGGTTGCGTCGACGGCGTTCATGAAATTAAGCTTCATGATTCACGGAAAATGGTATTCATGAAACTGGGTTTCATCGACGACATTAATGAAATTGGGTTTCATGAAACTAGGTTTCGGAAAAAAATAGAGGTATCTCCGGAAAAAATGGTTATGTTGAATGTGATTCCCGGACTATGATGTTGAACGTTCATGAAACTGGGTTTCATCGACGACATTTATGAAATTAAGCTAAAGGTTCGAAAAAAAAATGCAGATATCGCCGAAAAAAAATGACAATGTTGAACGTTCATGAAAATCGCCGAAAAAATATAAAGATGAAGATGACAATAAAGACTTTTTCTTCAAACTTGGAAATGATAATCAAAATCCCACAAAATATGGCACATGCATTATTTAGATTAAGAAATAAAAAAAATAAAAGAAAAATTCTAGTTTTTTTCCCCTGATACCCCCTGTACGGGTTATTACTTTATTAAAAAAAGCAAAATTTTTAGTTAATTAGAGGATCTCCAACAACTTTACTATAATAGAAAATTTGAGTTTTTCTTCTCTAAAATGCACTAACAGCATTGCTATATGGTTTGCTATTTTAGAGATTTGGGGAGAAATCTCAAAATATAGAGAAATCTCTTTTAAATTCCTAAACTATGAGAGAGAAACATTATTTTAATATATACAACCAATCAAAATTATTGAAATTAAATGTGTAGGAAAAAGAAATAATATTTTATTAAATGTTTTGAATATTTTAATAACATAAGTAATGATGCATTCTCTAAAATAGAAAAGTTGTTGGAGTTTGAATAAATGTTTTTAGAGATGTGGCTTTTCATTCTCTATTTTAGATAAATTATAGAAAAGTTGTTGGAGATACTCTTATGTAGTTATTTCTTACCGTAGATGATCTAAATGGATGGTCTTGATGAGTTTGTAAAGTTTGCAACGAATGAATAGTTTGTTATTGAAACCAACCCTATATATACACATACACACACACACACATATACGGGTGGGTTCAAATGAGAACTAAATTTGGTATTAAACGTGATGACAAATAAAAGCGTGACACATGTCACATTCAAACCGAATAATGAAGAAAATATTCAAACTGAATGTAGTGTTATTCAGTCTGAATGATACTACATTCAAACTGAATAATACTACATTCAGAATATTTTTCTTCATTATTCAATCTGAATATGACAAGTGTCGTGCTCCCATTTGTCCTCACGTTCATAACAAATTTTAAGTTCGCATTTGAATAACAATCATATTTTTTTTGAAAGTCAATATATTAATAAAAAAACTAGCAAGATGCTAGAAATTACAACCAAATTACACGGAAATTTAACCATGATAACTCTGAACTTTACACCTGAGAATATCCAACACAAAATGACGAAACTGACAACCCTAACCAATAACCCGCAAGTCACTTAAGGGCAATCACCTGGAGACAGACCCGGTCCAATAGTTTTGGATGCCCTGGGCAGAAAGTCAAAAAGATGCCCTTAATTTAAGAAACAAATAACACACGAATACATGGTTTTTAAATATGTAAACATTTTTGTGTAATGAGTGTTATGTACTATAAATAACCTTATATAGTCTAAGACAACAAACCACACTATGAGTTATAACAAAATTGGATTTATGAGATTCAACATCAAATCAAAAACATAAAACAAAATAACTAATAATTTTCGAAAATCGTATTTATGCAGGTGGAAATAGATTTTTTAAAAGTAATTTAAATTATTTCATACATGGTTTGATTTTTAGAAAACATAACAAAAGATGTTTGGGGTTTCAAGTTCAAATTACCTAGCAATCTAAATGTTTCATGTAGAGTTTGATTCTACCAATTCTCTACAAAAATGTTTGGCGAAAATAATAATAAACTCCAAAAATTATCACATGGTTTTTCAAAACAAAAACATATACAAAATAATAATTGTTATATAGGTTTATTTTATTTTATTTCAGATAAATAAATGTTGTTATGAAAAGGCAAAATGCAAGAAATAGCAACCTACTTTCATAATTTTCTTTATTTTGGTATTGTACTTTCAGTTTTACTTATTACAGCAATGTACATTCAAATTATTTTTTATTAAGTCATTTTACTTTGAAAAAATTTACCCATTATAGCAATGGGTAACTTGTTATCTTTTAAACAAATTAACCCCCACTTTTTTTTTGCTTGCATGGCTTAAATGAGATGACACGGATAACATGTCATCATGATTACATGGCATTAGTAAAAAAACATCTCTTGTAATTTTTTTTTTAAAAATTCTCACTTTCTCTTCTGATTATTCATATCTCACCCGGTTTATATTATTCTTAATTATCTCAAAAAAAAATTCTTCACGTCATCACTTGTTTTAAAAAAATCACTCTTACTAAATTGTATGCAAGTTAAATATTTTAGAGTTACATTTTTTTAACAAATATGATATTTTTCTTGAAGATAAATATTTTATTTATAAAAAACGTAAAACTTGTGATTTAATTTTTCTAGTTTGTAATTTTTTTAAATTTAACGATATAAATTGTGTTTTTGAAATCTTTTTAATATTGTTACATTTTAATAAATATTTTAGAAATAATCTAATTAATTTAATACATTTATTAAATGATATGTCAATTCAATTTTTTAAGACAAATAGATATATTCGTTTCCATATAAATATTTTATTTGTAAAAAAACGCCACAATTCTTATTTTCTTAATTAATAAAATATATTTTTAACCATTTTTCAATATTAGGGAAATAAATTGTCACCTACAAATTTTCTTAATATTTTTATATTTATGAATAATTTAGTTTAGTTTAAGTAGTCTAATATATTTATTAAATAATACGTAAAGTACAATGATATAATAAGAAATCTCACATCAACAATATATTACATGTGGACAACCTACATGGACAACGAGGTGGCATCAAAACCTAGTATAGTGGGTAAATTTAAAAGAAAAGGTTAATCAATGCTATAATGGGTAGATTTTTCAAAGTACAATGTTCTAATAAAAAATAATTTGAAAGTACATTGTTGTAATAAGAAAAACTAAAAGTACAATGCTATAATAGAGAAATTTATGAAAGTAGGTTGCTGTTTCTTGCATTTTGCCCTTATGAAAACAAGCTAAAACTTGAGAAAAAGAAAAAAAAATCATAAATAAAAGTAATAAAAATAATATACGAAAAAATAAATAACAAGTGGAATTCATAGCTTAGTGGTAAGGAAGCATTTAAGTATCCTAGAGGTTAGGATCAAATCTTATTGTCTTCACTCATTTTTTTTATTAGTAATAATATCATTGGGCCCAAAATGATGCCCCCTTGGGATTTGCTGCCCTGGGCTGCCGCCCGGCTCGCCCACCCTTTGCGCCGACCCTGCCTGGAGAACTTGTAAAAAACCGACCTCGACCGTAACACCGAAAACGAAATCCCCAAAACCACGAGTAAACTAACATTGGCCACAGCGTCCTACCAGGCGATGGCAATACGAGATGTTGGAGCATATTGTAGGGAACTACCACAAACTGTTGGAATATCACGGGTTTAATGTTAAGGCTTGGAACTATGCTGCGACTGAAGACACGTAAACGCTACCCAACTATGACCTCCCAAAAGATTCCACCACCGAAACCACGAGACTTGGCTACCAAAACTACAATCAAATCACCCAAATCACCCATAACCAAAATGGCCCACGACCAAACCATCTCGAACCACCCAAACCAATATGGGCCACAATCAAACCTTCCCGAACCACCCAAACCAATATGGGTCACGAACCACTCTAAATCAGACCGAACCACATTCAAGTCACCCCGACAAAAACCTGAAAAACCTGCAGTAGCGAAACTTAGACTCCAATGACTCACCTCGACACCCGCAGACCAACAACCCAACACCGAACCTACAACCAAAAATTACAACCCATCCAACCACTCTCAACATAACTCTCATCAACGAACCCGAGCCTCGACAGAAAACGAACCAGTAGCTGGCGATAAACCACACTCCTCGACCAACCATACTCCAACACAGAAACCTACAACACAACTCGTCAGCCGAAAAACCAGAGAATATTGACCTGAAAAAGAAAAAAACGCTTATTCCACATATGAAGCCGGAAAAAAACTTCGAGAACTGTCGTTTGAAACCGCAGCAGCAACCCTTGAACCGAACAGAACCGAACCCATCGAAACAAACCAGAGAAACCTCGAACCGAACCTATCGATACTGCAACAGCAACCCTCCACTATAGTTGGAAATATCATTTGAAGCCAAACCTTGACAGAGACATAATCTCATCTACACTCAAAACAACCTGTAGATTCGACGCAAAACTCGACGAGGGAGAGCCTCAACACGACACTTCAAATAATACAGAAGAAAGGAAGAAGGAGAAGAAAGGAGAGGTCCTTCGGACCGACGGCCAACGCCGACTGCCGAAGCAGGGAGGTGGTTTTAAGTAATTAGGGTTTCTAAGAGAAGAGGGAGAGAGAGGAGAATTAGGTTTTCTAACCCAACTTGAATATTTTCCGCCCTTTGAATAAAAATCATATTAATCCACTAAATTAAAGGATATCGGGTTCATTGGGTTGATCGGGTTGGGTTCAATAAGATTAGACATCATGTTGCTTCGAATTGAGTTATTTTTACGTTGGGTTGGGTTGGTCGGATTTTTAAGCACCCATACTTTTATCTATAAGTTTTATTTTTTCTCATATCAACATCAGGACATACTTTTATTGAAGTATGTTTTCAATGCATGAACTTACTTGATTTTGATATCAAGGACACATAACTAGCATTATCCAAAAAAACATTCTCTAATTACTCTATCACTCTTAAAATAAAATGGTTGTATTTGAAGTTTAATCTATATAGAATCAAATATTCGTTATTAGATAGAGGAGGTATCCAAGTCGCTTTGTCCACACAATTGAACTCACGGTTTTAAAACGTGTCTAATAGAGGAGGTATCCAAGTCCCTTATAAGGCAGCTTTGGTTCTCCTTCCCAACCAATATAGGATATTACAAGTTGTCCTAAAAAGTGGGGACACATTACAAACCCTTCGCAAAGTGGTATGTCATGAGTATCAGCATAGAGGCGGATCCAAGAGGATATCTTTGTGGTTGCATTGTAGCACATGACAAAACAAATTTTTTACATTCTTAAGGGCCATAAACAAAATTACAATACGTCTGAATCTTTTTGTGGTTGCACGGATATCCACTGCACCCCTCTAAATCCGCCCCTACATCGGAAGGATGCAATCCACACGTTTATAACTTGCAAACGGAGACTGGAGAAATGGCACCTCTATAAGTTTGAAACTTGAGTTTTTCACCCCGTCACAAGTTATATGTCCCCTCCGCAAGCACTTGAGTATTTTCTTTTTTTTTTAAAGAAAATGTCCTCTCCGCGAGTTGCGTCTTGGGCATTTGGCGACGTGTTGATTTTCTTGAAAAAGTTGGAGAATAATGACTAATAGGTGAATCTGTCGGTCAAAATGACTACTTTAGTTAATTTCTCTTTGGATTTTTATCTTACATAAATAAAAAACCGGCACATATTTTAAAACCAACTTAAAATAGAATTTTTTTTTTGTATCAGTGGAGATAGATTTGCAAAAAAAATTCATATAAATTGTATATTAATTTAGAGTATTCAATATTCTATGTATTTTAAGGTATAGACAATTTATTTTAAAGATATAACTTTTAAAATAAAATACGTACTTTTAGTTAAGAATATTATTAATTAAATATTATAATAAGGGGGTGTCTGGTTTGCAGAATGTTTTTGGATGTAATGGAATTTGTCAAAGAAATTTGACTTTAAAGGAATTGAAACGAAATGTTTTCAGGTTTGATCACCTCTTTGGTTGGCTGAATTGTAATGAAATTTGTTAAAAAAATTGGAATCTGTCTGTTTGGTTTATAGAATGTAGTTTTGGAATTGGAATGAAATGTTGGTAAATGACCAAAATACCCTTTTTGAAAATTATAATTTTTTAAACTAAAACTACTTTAATAAAATAATTATCAAATCGGTGGTGGTCGGTGGTGGTTCAGATTGCGGTGGTCGGTTGTGGTTTAGATTGGCGGTGGTTCAGATGACAGTGGTCATTGGCGGTTCAGATCGGCGGTGGTTCAGATGGCGATGGTCGGTGGCGGTTTAGATCGGCGATGGTCAGCGGCGGTTCAGATCGGCGGTGCTCGGCAATGGTTCAAATGGCGGTGGTCGGGTGGTTTAGATCGGCGGTGGCTCAGATGACGGTGGTCGTCGACGGTTCAGATCGGCGGTGATCGACGATGGTTTAGATGACAGTGGTCGTCGATGGTTCATATGACGATGGTCGGTGGTGGTTCAGATCGGTGGTTGCGGTGGTAGTTTAGATTGGTGGTGGTTCATGTTGATGGTGGGTGGTTCAGGTCGGTGGTGGTTCAGATTGGTGGTGCTTTAGATCGATGGTGGTTGGCGACCGTTCAGATCGGTGGTGGTCGACGGTTTGTTCAGATTGATGGTGGTCGGGGGTGATTTAGATGAAAGTAGTCAGTGGTGATTTAGATGAACGTAGTCAGTGGTGATTCAGATGATGGTGGTCAGTCGTGGTTCAGATCGACGGTTGTGGGCGGCGGTTCAGATCGACGGTTATCGTTGGTGTTCAGATCGGCGGTAGCTCAGATCGATGGTGGTCGGCGGTGATCGACGATGGTTCAGATTGAGAATGAGGTGTGCGACTATTTATCATAATAGTGTTAAGGACATATTTGGGATTATGAAATTAAAACATTCAATTCCATCAAAATACCACTTTATTGTCAAGGAATGTTCAATTCCTTTATTTGTGGAATTCAATTAAATTTAAAGATTCCTTCCATAAAAAAGAATGAAATAAACGGGGGAAAGGAATTTTCTCAATGGAATTCAACATTCCAATTCCATCATATTCCTCCAAAATCTGCGAACCAAAACCAAATGCCACCTAAAGGTTTAAAATGAAAAATAATAAATAATGTAGAAAACTAAATAATAGAAATATAAATTTATTAGGTTATAATTTGTAAACTCAAATTTAAAATTGAAACACACTAAGGGCGTTTGTTTTTTAAGAGGTGTTGATTTCTTAAATTTTACTTAATTCTGATTGATAAAAGGTGATGTGATGTCTGAAATCTGAATAATTAAACTTGTTTGTTTTTATAAACTAACAAATGTTTAAACATGTGTAATTGTCAATTTTATATGTAATATTATTGAATTTATAAGTTTTTTGCAACTTTACTCCAATCTTTGTGTTATATCATCAACATATAGAAGAGATGATGGTGTTGCATGAGACAAAGGAAGCACCATGGAAGGGAACACCATACCTCTTTGCATCATGGTTGATTTTCCCCATCTCTTAACCAAACTTCAACCTTAGATAATCAAATGCACAAAAATAATTTAAAAAGAAATCAAGAAATTAAATTTGAACTGGAAAACGTATCTTATGAACCGTAATCTAAGATAAAATCAACAATTAGTCTGGAGGAAGTTTGGATCGATGAGTGCCTTTTTTTAATGGATCGATCTGGAGAAAAATTGTGATTTGGAAGCTTGTGATATGAGGAGTTGAGAGGAAAGAATTCGATTAAGTGATAAGAGGTGTTTCAAGTGGTAAGGTCATGTCTTATTTTTTAAGAGGGACGGTAAGACATAAATGATTCTAAATAGTTAGAAAAAACAAATAAAATGACTTATGTCTAACCGAATCAAACATAAGTGACAAATAAAAGTTTAAAGAAAAACACCACCTAATAGTTTCAAGAATTAGATGAATATTTCATAAAATACAATAGAAAAGGGTTTGCTTGTTATATGACAGCTTCTATAAGGGCTATTATTATAATTTTGATGGTTCATACTTTTAACAGATTTTCAGACGAATCGTTAGTAGGGGTGAGCAATTGACCGGTAAGAACCGGCCCAAACCGGAACCGAACCGGGACCGGTACCGGCACCGGTATTGTCCAACCGGTCCGGTTTTCGGTCCTTCAAATCCTTCATTTTCGGTTCCGGTTCCAAACCGGTTCGGTGCCAATTTTTTCGGGTAATTAACGGGGACCGGCCCGGAAGTTTAATTAACAAAATAATGGAAATTAATGTCGTTATAATTTAAGGTAATTATTACTTCTTTTTTTAGTCTTTATAATTTAATTTTCAACGTTGATACAAAATTCAACCATGGCGTCCGAGTCCACGTTTAAGACTAGTGGTAGAGTTTTAAATGAGTATCGGACTAGTTTGTCAACGTTGATAGTTGAATTTTGTTGTGCACCCAAAATTGAGTTAGAAACTCTAGAAAGCCGATAATATACGGCATCGACGACATCTTGAAGGACGATGATATAGCTTTGGGTATTTTTTTTCAATTTTTGTTCTATTTTGAAACGAGTATTACTTTTTATTAAATACAAACAATCTTTTCGGTTTTGTGTTTATATCGAGATTGCACAAACTTTAAAAATAAATAGATAACAAAACAATGGGGAAAAGGGCAATGGAAAATTAGAGTATAATTTTTATAGAAAATGGATTAACAATCGGTTCCAACCGATTTTTTGACCGGAAAACCCGGACCGGGACCGACACCGGCACCGGCACCGGTATTGCCTATACGGTCCGGTTCTCGGTTCCAAGAATCTCTTATTTCCGGTTCCAAACCGGTTCGGTGCCGGTTCGGGGCCAATGCTCACCCCTAATCGTTAGCCCAAAGATGAAAATAAAAATAAAATGCAGGGTCATTCCTGGGGGAGGGCAGGCCGGGCGTACACACAGGGCCGATAGAAAATAGGGGCCCATTTTTTCCGTATATACTATATAGTAGTAGTTTAAAAAATCTAGTAAATAAAATATACACATTTTTTTGTATCTAATATGATCCAACAAAAATTTAGTATTATATTAAAGACCCAAACATGTATTAATTAATCACATCGGCAAAAAAATATGCAGAAAGTTTAGTCGGTTGTTCATTTTATAGTATTCCATTTGTTTATTCATATATTATGGATTTTTTATTACCCAATATTTAGTGAATGAATTTTAAGCACACTTCTATTTCTAAAACAAGAATAAGATCTAAAACTATAACCAAGATGTGCTTCCGATTCTAAGATTGATAGTTTCTAAAAAGTTTGTCTTAAGTCTAAAAGTTTAAAACTGTACTAAAAACATTAACATGAGGTGACATGGAAACCCAACCTATTTATATTGATGTCTATAAAGTGTTACTCTGAATAACAAAAATTGTGACCCTAAATAATGTCAATCTATATATTAAAAGGTATATCATAGAATTTGTTTGACGGTAGAACGGATTTATGATGATATGTAAAATGATATGGTACTTAATATTAATTTAGAAGTAATTATTGATTGATTTTGCGTGTAGGAATACTCAGATAAACCGTTTATATGAATTATTAGTATTTAATGATATCAATTCTGGACACTAAGTTTATCAGGGTTGATCTTTTACGGTTTATATGAATTATTAGTATTTAATGATATCAATTTTGGACACTTAGTTCAGACATTGTTTAAGACACCCTTATAAAAATAATATATTGAACTTTTTTCATAGTTATTGTAGGTCCATTTTTACATTATCGTCCAAGGCCTAAAAAAATATCAGGAACGGACCTGATAAAATGTAAACCATAATGGCTTTAAAATTAATTTCTAATTTAAAAGGAAAAAAATAGAAAGCATTGAGAAACCATAGGATGATAATAATATTTTACCAGAAATGTAATGCATTCTAATAATAGAGGTTTAGATTTAATTACAGATTTAGTCCCTATGGTTTTGAAATTATCTTAGAACTAGTTCTTAGAGTTTTCTTTCTATGGAGTTTCATTTTCATAACTTTTTGGTCCTTGCCATCAATGACAGTTAAAATGCTTCGTTAAGTGAGAGGTATTTTGGTCATTTACTATTTTTTTCTTATTTTATCATCAAAATAAATCTATATCCTCCCCCTCTCCCTCTTCATTTGGAAACAAGACCATCTTCCACTGCCGTCCCTCTTCATCTTCTCTAGCCAAACCTCTTTCTTCGGTAACTTTTTCCGGCCACCACACACTGTAACACACACAAACACACCAAAAACTCATAATTGATCCCAAAATAAAAATCAAATTAGACCTAAAAATCAAAATTAAACCCTAACCCTCAATAGTACCAAGAGTTCACATATTATACCTCATGTTATTTTATTCAGTTAGGACTTTAAATGTTCCTAAGAACCAATCATTGTTCCACCTTATTGAAAATCCCATTTGATCAACAACTCTAATTAGAGTAAAATAAAATGAACCTTCATTCATATCAACAGTAGACGAACCTAAAATCTCAATTCGATTGATGAGCACCTTCACTGTTGGATGTTTGAAAATCATATTTGTTTCACCTTCTTTATGGTTGAGGTCACGGAGAAAGGGAATGGGTTGGGGGTTTTGTCGGGAAAAGGTAGTAGCTGAAACAAGGAGGTAGGAGTTCACTAAAAAGGGAGGTGAGTCTGGTTTTGCGTTCCGAAAGGAAGGAGGTGAGGTTGGGGTCGACGAAACAATTGCTTGGGGGAGGGTAAAGGCAATGTGAGGGCTCTATTCATTGGTTTCAAAGAAAGATCGAGGTAGGTCACTGGGTCATCTCAAACTTGAGGTGGTCTGTCAAAAATGGTGGTCATGGTTGGTAGCCAATAGATTTAGGGAGTTATGGTAGATGGAATTGAGCACCATAACCCAATCAATTGAAGCATTCTTGCTTTTGGTGAGGTTGTAAGGAGAAGTGTTCAAAGAGTTTGAAAGGATGGAGAGAAGATCGACGACAAAACTTGGGGGCAAAGCTTGTGGCTGGTGGTGGGTGATAGTGGCAGGAGGGGTGATTTCATGCTCTCTAAACACACACACACACACACACAGATATATAATGTTATATGTGTAATAATAATATTGTACTAAGTAATTACAAAATTATAATAGTTTTTGTAGTTTTTAAAAGGAAACTAGAAAAAGATAAGAAATTAGAAAATACCAAAATGTCCCTAATTTAACGGATGTAAATTAACCGTTGTTAGTGATGGAGACGAAACTGTTACCAAAATGCAAGCTTTGGGTGCTATTTTGGAATACAAAACTTTAGGACTAAATCCAAAATAATTTTAAAACCACAAGGACCAAATCCGTAATTTACTATGATGGTTAATGTAAACCCATTACCCTATACCTGGACCAGTTGTTAGCAGGTGGGACGACTCCTTGTTTTAGGGACCTAAGCCTATTCCTACTCTACATAAGAAAACAAACATTTCTTTTTTTTACTTTTACTTTTTTATTCTAATTGTTGTACATAATTAGGTATAGCAACATCCTTTGCATATATTTTATATATCGCTTACAGTGGCGGACTCAGGATTTTTCCTGAGTGGGTGCACCATTAAATTGTATCAAATGTCTGTAAAGTTGTTTAATATATTTTTCGGTTGATTTTGAGGGATTTTTAGCCGAATTCCCTGTTTAAGGTTTTTTAAGTTTTTCGGTTGATTTCGAAAGATTTTTTAAGGTTTTTGGTTGATTTCGAAGAACTTTTTAAGATTTGGTTGATTTCGAGTGATTTTTTATGGTTTTTGGTTGATTTCGAGTGATTTTTTTAAGGTTCTTTGTTGATTTCGAGGGATTTTTTAAAGTTGTGCTCCCTTAACTCTTGAAGTTGACAGAATTCAGCGGGTGCACCTCATGTAAAACTCATGTAAATCTTACGAAACACGATATTTTTTACCCTTACGGCAGTAGGTTGAACAGTAGCACTGGACCCCCCTCCCCAAAGGGTGGGTCCGCCCCTGATCGCTTAAGGATTAGGTATATCTTTATGAGACTTGTAAACCAATATTTTTATAATTGAAATTTTACATAAAAACACTGTAAAATTACCTTCATAGCGTTATACTGTAAAAGTTCAAGTGTAAAAAAATGGTCTCACAAGTCTTACGAAAACAAGTTGGTCTTACCGCTTACGTGATCCCAAGTCTACTGGTTAAATGTATATTTATATACTAATTTTTGTCCTCACACACATAAATATTAAAACTGTACACATCTCCAACTGATTTTCTATATTTCTCTACAATAGAGAAGTTGTTGAAAATTACAAAAACTAAAGAGTTGAGTTTCTATATTTTAAAGAAATTGTTGAAAATGCTTGACATTTTCAAATACATGATTTAAACTAATTTTAATACAAAAAATATTTCTAAAGTATCACCTTGATTTAAAACTAACACCAATTCTATTAAACATTTATACAATTATTGAACGATACGCTTTGACAATCGTAACATTGTGACATGGTACATTGTGGCTATGTTTCACAAACTAATTGAAAGTTAGTTGTTAGATAAGAAGCTGTTAACCAATAAACTAACTGATAAACTAGTTCACAAAGTAGATTACAATATAAAAATTATCTAAAAAACTCTAAAGAGAAATTTACATAGAATGAATTGAAAAAAAAATGGCTTAAAAATATGATAGCTTATAGTTATCAAACATAGCCTATAAGGGCTCAACGTTCATCTTCATCGTACTTGTTCGTCCTGTGCCATTGTATGGCAAATAATGAGAAGGAATCAATGTTCCATCTTTTCTGTAAGGAGATGACTTATTACCAAGAACATAACCATTTCAGCAATCATTGCTAATTAAAACCTCTAATTAATTACCTATATATGTATATATATATATCAACATTAAGTCATTTTTTTATTTTATTAATGTTAATCTTCAACAACTCTATAAACTATCAAAAGTCAAAATCTTAAAAAATTGTACTTTAAATTTAACAAATATAATTTAAAAAATTATAGTATTGATTATATTATTAAAATAAGAAATACATAAAAAAAATATTATTTCTCTTTTTCAAATATCGGTGAAAAGATTAAAATATTATTTTTATTTTTCAAAAAATGAGTTTTAAAGATTTTTTCAAATTTAGATATTTTTATCTTTACTATTCTTTTTTCTAGTTTAACGTACAATATAATATATTTGTTGGATCAAAAAATTGCTAAAATCTCATTGTTCTTCTTTTTAACATAGTGGTCAGAGATGTTATGCATTTGAAGCTCCTCTTCATAAACCACCAATCCCGAATTCTTTCAAACCCACTAAAGATTTATCGTTATGTAAGAGCATCCATGGAGGTTCTTTTGGGGTTTATACAAGAACCTTCATTGTGAGACAAAGGTTTTTGTCCAGTCACAGGTTTTTATTAGAACCCGAGTACTTGAACAGGAACTCGAGTTCTTCAATACTTTTATTTTCTGTTATTATTTTAATTATTTTTTAACCATTTTATTTAATAAATGTATAAAGCATATAAGTTAAAATTGATACAAAAAATATAATTTATTTTTATTTTTTTTTATTTTTATTTATTATAAAATTTTATATAAGTTTTTTAACTATATCATTATATTATTCATTCCGATTCGACTTGATTGAACATATTTGGTCGAATTAAGACCAAGAGTGATCTATATTATTATTTGTTATTTAGTGTTACTTTTTCTATAAAAATCAATATTTTTGTAATTTTGCAATTTTTTAATTACAGTATAAAGCTAGGTTTATCTTTTAATTGTTTTTCAAATATGTTAACAAAATACATAAATTAAAATTAATACAGAAAAGAAAAATTAATAAATTTTATTTGAGTTTTTTATAATTTTAAAATATATACATATATTAAATTTGTATAATAATCTAAAAATATATTTACATTTTACAAATTACAAATTACAAATTAAAAATAAGAAAAGTGAGGTTTTGTAATAACCTCCATTATAGAGTTTTATGGAAATTCTTGCTTTGTTGATGTGTCAATATTGTGGCAGGAAAAAAATATGACAATTGAGGTTTTTGGACGTTTCACCACTGTGGATGCTCTATGCTCTAAGAGCATCCACAATTAGGAATGGCAACGGCGCGGGTTCGGGCCGGTTATTAGTATCCCCATCCCCGAAACCGATAAGAAAAACCGTCCCTGTCCCGTGCCCGATCCCCGTCGGGGAGCTTATGGGGGATCCCCGTCGGGTCCCACGTTTCCCCAATACCCGTTGGGGAATCCGTTAAGAAAATAAATCACCGTTACCCGTTAGTTTTACCTGAAACCCAACCCAAACCCGAACATGAAAAAAGGCCAAATTTTCAAACAAATATATATTATTTAAGTCTTATATATACCTTGGCTCATTTTATGTTTTTGAATATTATATATTCTATGTATTATATATAATGTATGTATATATGGGAGGGTTCAAATGATAACACCCCCAATTTAAAGGAACAAAAGAACTCATTTGGGACCATATATGATGTGGTCCCACCAATAAAAAATCATATCTGATTCAATGGGGCCCACTATTGAAAATCAGATATGATTTTTTATTGATGGGACCCACATTATATATGGTCCCAAATGAGTCCCTTTGTTCTTTTAAATCTACAAAGCTCTCATTTGAACATCTTTCTATATATATATATATATATATATATATATATATATATATATAGAGAGAGAGAGAGAGAGAGAGAGGAAGGTTTAAATGAGAAACTTGCATTTTTAAAGGAACAAATGGACATTTGTGAATCACATATGATATGGGTCCCACATAATATTAAATCATAAAGTATTTAATATTATGTGGAACTCACATCATATGTGGTCCACAATTTGTTCCTTTGTTCTTTTAAGAAGGGGTGGTTCTCATTTGATCTCTCCCCTATATATATCTATATATATATACACATACTATCGGGTCGGGTCGGGCCGGGCCGGTGAGTATTGTCCCCATCCCCCGTACCTGTTATGATCCACAATAACATCATTGATCCCCGTCTCGTATCCGACCCGAACTGTTCGATTTTCGGTTTTCACCGTCGGTTTCGGGTTTTTTTGGTCATCCCTATCCACAATGGAGGTTCCACCACTGTAGATGCTATAAGAGCATATACAATGGAGGTTCCTGGTAAGGTTTTTCTTGGGGTTTTTACAAAACCTCCACTGTGTGACAGAGAACCTTGTCCAGTCACACGTTATTATTAAAACCAGGGTGCTTGAACAAGAACTCGGATTCTTGCATACTTTTCTTTTTTATTATTAATTAATTTATTATTTTTATTTTTAACCATTTTATTTAATAAATCTATAAGCATACAAGTTAAATTTGATTAAAAAAAATATAAAACAATTATTATAAAATAACTTTCTAAACTCTGTTTTATTTTTCGTTTCTTGTAAAAATTTTATACAAGTTTTTAATTATCTGATTATATAATTCACTCCAATTCGATTTGGTTCAACATATTTGGTCGAAATGAGATTACGAATGATTTACATTATTATTTGTTATTTAGTGTCACTTTTTATAAAAATTAATATTTTTGTAATTTTATAATTTTTTTAGTTACGGTATAAAGTTATGTTTATATTTTAATTGTTTTTCAAATATGTTAACGAAATAAATTAAAATTAATATAGAAAATTAATAAATTTTATTTGATTTTTTTAATAATTTTACAATATATACATATATTAAATTTATATAATAATCTAAAATAAAATTACATTTTATAAATTAAAATAAAGAAAGTAAAGTTATTGTAAAAACCTTAATTATAGAGTTTTATAGAGATTTTTGCTATGTTGATGATGTATCAATAACGTGTCTAAAAAACATGACAAATAGAGTTTTTAAAAATTCCACCACTATAGATGCTCTAAATTGTTCAAAACAACGATACTTAAAACAATAAAAAAAACAATAAAAGTTGGTTCAAAACAACCATAATTAAAAAAACAAAGTAATAACACATGAAAGAGATTTATTTAACAAGGATGTTACTTTTTGCAACCTAGTCTATATTATACCTACTAACGGGATTAAGGTGTTCATATCTACTTTGACTTTTTTTTAAGTGTTTGTAACATTTCAGGCCAACCGTACCAGATATTGTCCGTTTTGTCCACACACCTAGACTCACAGTTTTAAAACGCATCTAATAGAGGAGGTATCCAAATATATTATAAGATAATTTTTGTTCTCCTCTCCAACCAATATGGAATATTACAGTGTCACTATACAATATACACATCATAAACTAGGATGTATCAATTATCATAGACGAGAGTGTAAAAAGAAAAAACTCATTTAACAAAGATGCATGTTAATTAGAAAAATAATAAGTAACTTTATTTTCTTTTCAGTTTAAAAGGCAAAAAAAGAGGGTGATTATTATATATCGTGAGATGTGCCTGCGCCCTTGTTTGCAGGGTATGTGTAGATTGTAGACTACTCCATCACTTTTCCCTTTCTTTTTAATTTCCATCAATTTGCAGAGAGGTTTATATACATACATTTATTTTTCTACATCTTCTTCTTTAGGCTACCTACCTACTTATCGTACAATCATCATTGCATCATGTACACATCACTATAACATCACCACCACCACCACCTTCATCCTCAAATCTTTCATCTTTCTTCAAAATGCAAAATCATCATAGAGTGGGTTTACTGATCTTTCTTCTTCTTCTTTCATTCTTGGTCTCCGGCGTAGAGAAACGAACGGCGGCTGCCGGAATTAGCAGTAATGGATCACCGGAAAAGATGGAGAAGAAGAAGCAGCAAGATGATGATGAGTTTTATTACTCTAGCAAAAGAAGAGTTCCAAATGCATCAGACCCACTTCATAATCGGTGAAAATTAACAAAGGAAGAAGAAGATGATTATTATAGGTTTGCTGAATTAATTCAATCAGAAATTGAAATTTTCAAAAGTGGATTGTGAACTTCATGCGTGTTGGTTACAGTTTCTCGTAATTCATGTAAGTCGTCGATTATAAAAGTTTTTTGTATTATGAATATTATATATAAAATTTTCTCATGTAATGCATGTTTTTTTTTTAATTTACTCTTTGTATTATGAATAATAAAAAGTAATTTTATGTAAAACTATTTTTTGGTAAAAGTAGCTAATAAGGTACCTTATGACTTATAAGGTATTAAAACCTTGCTTTTGTTAACTTATCAATAAGATAACTTATCAAAATCTTTGCTTTTATTAACTTATCAATAAGGTACCTTGTAAGTTTATGATCATTCAAACAACTACACTAAAAATAAGATATCTTATATAAGGTGACTTAGTCACCTTATTTTAGTTAAACAATGCCTTATAAAAATACGGTAATTCTTTGGTTTCAAAATAAGTTTCATATAATTAGCCTTTTAAAATAAATATCTATTGTCAAAAATAGTTCTTTTATTAAACAATAAAATTTGTTAGCTAAAAAAATGTAATAAATATGTAACTATAAAAGCAAAATTCTATTGATACCCTCTCTTAGTTATATAATGCCTATTGATTTTTTTTTCATACCCCTTTGTCAAGAAAACAAATGTACGTTCAAAACAATGTTGAACAATGTACAAGAAACCTTCGATCATTAATTAGGGGGCCCTCCTATTGTTATTTTATTTCCTATGTATATATATATATATAATAAAATTTGAATATAAAAGAATAAATATGTTAGTGTAAACTTAGGCTATGTTTGGCAAACTAGCTGATAAGGTAGCGTATGAGCATTATAAGATGATTTTTATAAATTTAGTTGGTATGATAAAATTTTGATGAATAAGTTATGTTTAAGGCAAAACTATAGCTTATGAAAGATGAAAATGACCAAAAAAGACGTGTTGAAAATAAATAAATAATATTAGTTAGGGATATAATTGAAAAAAGTGTCAAAAAGCTCCTCATAAGATATTCCAAGTAGCTTGTCAATAAGCTAGCTTATAAGCTGACTTATAAGCTAGCTTATGTGCATCCAAACGATTACTCAGAGAATAAGCTAGCTTATAAGTCAGCTTATAAGCTAGCTTATTTTTGCCAAAGAATACCTTAATTAGCTTTTTAGCTGGGTTTATGCCGTAAACTTCCTCAATTTTTCTTTTTCTTCCTATTGGGTTTTCAATTATCTCCTAAGGCAATTTACTTCCAAATCTTAAGGTCCAATATCTTTTATTTTGCTCCATTATTTCATGGAATTTAGAATTTTTTTTATGTTTTATAAAAATAAGTTAACTTATAAACTATCTTATTTTCAGTGCACACGTTTGACAAACCATAAGCCATAAGTTACCTTATAAGTTAGGTTATTGAAATGTTACTTGGTGTTCTAGGAGCTTATTATCATTTTTTTCAATTATAATCTTCATTAATATTAATTTTTATTTTTATTTTTCAATATGCATTTTTTAGTCGTTTTACATTTTTATAAGCTAGTTTTACCAAACATGATTTTTTCTCGGCTGCCTTATTACTTATCAGCTACCAGCTACCTTATCAGGTACTTTGCAAAACATAGCCTTAATCTTTGTCTATTACGAGGCTTAATCATTTAAGAACTTTCAAATTTACAAGATCTGTGAGAACTTATTGACTTAAGGGGGTGTTTGGATGGGCTTATAAAAATAACTTATTGACTTATTCCGGTGTGGCACCGGTAATAAGTCGTTTTGAGTGTTCGGGTAAAACAACTTATCCGGTGTCAAACCGGTAATAAGTCATTTTTTAAGAAGAAAAAGTTTTAACTTATCAACTTTTCATAAGTGCTTTTCCACACCGGTAATAAGTTATAAGTCAATAAGCTCATCCAAACACCCCCTAAGGGGTGTTTGTTTTAGCTTATCAAAACAACTTATTGAATTATTCCGGTGTGGCACCGGTAATAAGTCATTTTGAGTGTTTGGAAAAGACAACTTATCCGGTGCCACACCGGTGATAAGTCATTTTTTAGGAACTTATCAAATTTTCATAAACATTTTTCCAAGAAATCAATAAGTTATAAGTTAATAAGTTCATCCAAAAACCCCCTTAGTATAGTATATGATGTATTGATTAACATATATTTGTTTCACAATGTGTTTTATTTCATTGTCACTAAATTAAATTTATTATTTATTTCTTTTAAACATTTAAATTTAGGTAGTTTTTTTTAGATTATGAGTTCCTTTTATAATTTATTTCGTACTTTCTTTATTCTAAATAATTAAAGTTGTAAAGAATCTTGAATTTCAAAAATCCCTAATCTATTTCAGAAAATATTTTGGATGTGCTCTTACAAGATAACATGTTACAATCTAGTTCAGGGAGGACCCACCCTATGGGGAGGGGGTCCCGTAATATCGTTCAATCGTGTCCCGTAATGATAAAAAAAATCGCATTTCGTAAGGTTTACATGAGCTGCTCCCGCTCATTTTTTGATATTTCAAGGGTTAAAGGAGCACAACTTTGAAAATTCCTTGAAATCAAACAAAACCCCTAAAAAAATCCCTCAAAATCAACCAAAAACCCTAAAAAAATCCCCCGAAGTCAACCGAAAACCATAAAAAAAATCTCTCGAAATCAACCAAAAACCTTAAAAAATTCCTTCGAAATCAACCAAAAATACATCAAACGGTTTTGCGGACATTTGATCAAATTTAAGAATGCACCCGCTCGGAAAAAATCCTGGGTTCGTCACTGATCCGGTTACCTGATACACCATGATTTCTTTTGTTATGATGGTTGTGCTGGCTAGTATCGTGAGGGTGCTCAGGAGTACGGTATGCCCTTGATCTATACGATGGTCGTGTTTGAAGAGGAAGGAAAAAAAATATTGAAATCTACACATTGAATATGGCATCAACCACTTAAAAGTATTTTGTTAAAAATTAAATATTATCACCTATAATTTGTAATCCTTTTAAGAAATTATATGAACAATTTATAAATTCTAAACTATTCTTTAGTTGTCTAGAATTAAAATAAAATGTTAGGTGACGTTTGTTTTTTAAAAGACGTTAAAGTCTGAAGTCTGATTTCAGTTCTGAAATGGTTATGACACGTCTAAATGAATCAGATATAAGTGATGATTAAGAGTTTAAAATGGAAAAAAAAAGGCCTTAGTTATCCAACAATCAATGGACCAATGTTTTGTGAAGTGCTCTTTGATCTCAAGAGTTGTTGGGCATAATTCTCAAGTGGTGGAGCTTCGACCCTTGGATTATTGCTTCAATTTCGGACGTTTTGATTTTAACCGAGGTGTCTTCTGCGATATCCTTGGTGAGTAAGGCCCTGTTTGTTTTTTCAATTTTACCTCTTAATGACCACTTATCACTTATTGGTTCAGACGTTTTTAAATTCAGACTGTTTTTTTTTCAGATCCTCTTAAGTCTGAAAATCATCTGAAAAAAAGGTGGTAACCTCACCACTTAATTCCTCTCATTCACGTACACCCGCATTGTTAGGGATTTTTAAATCAATGACTGATTTTTCAGACTCCAGACGTAAAAACAAACAGTCTAACTGATTCAAATTTCAGACTTCAACACCTCTTAAAAAACAAACGCTACCTAAGTTGTGGTCTGGTTTAGAACTCCCTTTACTCGATTTGGAGTTCTCATAATAAGCTTGTGTTTGGTAGTCTATGCGGTGGTGTGCTGACTTATTGATCGTTTCGATGGTTGTCTCATCAAACTGAAGTTTCCTCCAGGTCTTGGACATTATGGTGTTGAATCCTGGTTGCCTGTTCTATTTAGTGGGATATGGTCGATTGTTTGCTTTTTGTTTGTCACTTTTCCCTTTTTGGGTGTTAGGTGTTGGTTTTTGCTGGGTTTCGATTGTGACGTCTTTGTTTTCTATGCCTTGTAGACGGTAGGTTAGTTTTCGTTTGGTCGGATTTGTGTTGTAAGGTTGTTATTTTTTTTAGTTTAATGTATTTCTCGCATTTCAAATAAAATTGGGGGAGGGGGAGGGGCTGGGGTAACTTCTTTCTCACACATCAATATCAAACCCTTTTTTTATATTTTTAAATCTACAAAAATATAAAAAAATTCGTGAACAAAGGTTAAAATAGCATTGCAAAAATTATTTGTAATCCCGTCCACCCCAATTTTTAATTTTTTTTTCAAAAGTAATCATACAATATTTTCGTATGGTTTTTTAAAAATATTTAGTTTTTATTATTATTTATATGTCGGGAAGAATATGTTTGTATGGGCTTGTACCACATTGAAATTGGCAAGTACTTTACCTGATATCTGCTTCGGAAATCTTTTTATTCAGTTGCTCTATTGGATTTGCTTCTCTTTCTTTTTGTCATTTTCCCCCTTTTTTTTGCTTTAATTAATTTCTCCTTTCTTAATATATATATATATATATATATATATATATACTAGAATGGTACTCGCGCAATGCAGCGAGATACATCTGGATTTTAGGTTTCATTTTAAGTTTTATTTCTATCGATGTTCTAATGGTTTTATGTGGTTTTTAAGAAAACGATTTTAATGTTTCATTTAAAAAATCCATTTTTTATGTAATTTCTTTAATTCAATTTTTTTATCATACTTTATTTTGGGTTTAATAACGAAGTAATTTATTTTTGTTTTGATAATATAACTTTTGATAAAGACAATAATTAAACTTGCTAATTATCTTAATTATATTTTAAATTTTTTATATTTAAAATTATATGTTTATCCTGTATTTGATCATAATTATCTGTAGTTAGTTAGACGAATTCAGAAATGCAGTTTTAATAAGTTGTACTTACGCATCATCTACTTGTAATCTTGAAAATTAAGTAATTAGTATTAATTAGCAGCACCTGACGCTTAAAAAGTTGTTTTTAAGAGTTTTTGGCCAAATGCTTTATAATATAGTATAGATATATATGTATATATAATTATATATATATATATACAGAATTTCTATTGCAAATTATTGAAATTTTGCAAACTTACAAACTTAGCATGAACCAATAGATAGTCGCCAAATAGATATTAGTACATCATTAGTTTAGATAATAAACAAGAACAAAAATCTCAGTTGATAATTCTATTAAATTTAATGATTTTTTAATTTGTAGATATATATAGTAACTGCCGGATTTTAGGGTGATTTTGAAACTGATTTTATTCAATTTCTGATTTTATGGTGATTTTGAAACTTCGGCTTCCTACCATGGATCTCTAATCTCTGTAGCGAACTTTCCCCATGGTCTCTTCCTCAAACCTCTGAACCTAATTTCCGATCCAGATCCGTTGATCACCGGCGCCGCTGTTGTCGCTGTCGTCGCCGGACTGCCTCTTCGCATAGCTGATCAAAACTGTTAGTCCCCAAGGAGAGATGGTAAACTAAGAGAGGGTTTTGTAGAAGGGGGGGTTGAATATAAAACACACAGAATATACTCTTTTTAAATTTTTTAATATAAATATTAAAAATTTACACACAGATAGTTTGATGCGGAAAAGAACAGGCACACTATTCTATCAAACTAAACACACAGATAACAGTAATTAACTTATACACTAAGGAAGTTAAAACAATACTGTTATAGTACACAACTTTGCCACAGTCAAACAAATAATCACTCTGAAGATTTGTTGAAAGCGTGAGATTTCTGGGAAGGACTTCATCTCCTTTTATAGTGCCCATGCATGGGATGCATGTGGACAACTGTCAAGGTTTCATTAGCTGGAAGTTTATCTGCTGGACAAAGGAAGAGACTACTTCCTTTGTACTAGAATAATGGATGAACCATTCCTTGTAGCACGTAATGTCAGATAACTTTATCTTCTTTTCTTCATGCTCTGTGAAGTCCCATCAAACCTTTTAGCTAAAAGACAAATATTTCTTTTATAAGAATAAAAGAGAATGTCTTTAATTAAGGCTTGATGCCCAAGTTCTTGCTGGCTCACGTGTCTTGCAATTGATGTGAGTCAAGAACTTATCTCTTTGAAATTGCTAAGTGATACATCACACTATTTATCACATCGGTGGATACTTTGTAAGGCTGGAATTGATAAGTGTACACTTTGCTTGATAAACTTCATCTTTCACTAAATGCCAAAAGTGTACACCCTTGAACTTGTGACTTGATATCACAGCCTTAGAAAATATACCTGCAATTTCGGTGACCAAGATTATAGTGTCGGTGACCATGACATCAAACTTGATGACCTCATCTTATTTGATGTCCTTAGTACTTTTGATAACTTTTGAGTGTACCATCGGTGACCCACTATTTTGGTGACCCAATCTTGACTTGGCAAAATGATCTGAATATTGAAGTTGGTTGATACATCCAAAATTCCACTTTTTGATGTACAACCCTTGATTGAATAGTCTTTGACTCTTCAATACTTGAAGCATATTTCAGACCTTCAAAAGAACCTGTAAAAGTTCATTCATACAAAGGAAGGTGGTTCATCACCAAATCATCGGTGACCCAACAATCTCCCCCTATTTGATGATGATACCTGTAAGTTAGAAAAGAATTCTTTTTGACCCTTTCTATTATTCTTTTGGGTTATTTTGACTCAGATTTTTTTTTTTGGATTTTTTTTTTGTTTTTTTTAACTGAGTATGTACAGTATAAGTATAAGAATAAATGTAAGTATAAGTATGTGCAAGAAAAAATAAAAATATTAACAAGAATTTTTAAGGAAGAAGAGTATGAACTTTTATTAATCAACACACAACTTTGAAAAATAAAGTTCACACTATATGAAAACTATTCAAGGAGTGTGTTCTCTTCTTTTTAGCTCATCCAAGATAAGCCTAGTGATCCCATGGTCTTCAACCGGAGGTACTCCTAGAATAGCAGAGAGGAAGGAGCTGTGAGCCCTTGGGATGTCAGAAGCTCTGAAGAAACCGATGTTTCCAAAGATGTCTTCAAAGAAAACCCCAAGCTCAGGAGTAGTCAGCATGGTTTGCTCCGGGTAAGCAATAGGAGTAGGAATGGAAAGATCTATACCCGAAGCATTTATCTGGATGCCTCTTTCATGAAGCATAACAAAGTGTCCCTTCTTCTTGTTTTTAGGAGCAGTGATGACCTCTCCTTTAAGACCCTGTTGTATGAAGTACATTTGTTGTGCTTCAAGATATGTCACAAGAATATCATTCTCCTTTTGAATGTTGAGCATCTTGATGAACAGTTTTCTGAGAATATTTAGTACCAGCTCCTTGTACTTGCTTTTGCTCTTGGAGATACATTTGCCAACTTCCATCCATTCAGTCATCCCAAGAACTTCCAACCATTCAGCTTCATATACCTTTGAGAAAGTATCAGCTCTCTTAAGGGTGACAAGTAACTTGGGAGAATTCTTGGTTGGAGGTTGGATGGTGGCACTGATAATCTTGGAATCATCCTTCCTGTTCTTCAATCTCCTTTTAAACCACTCTACTTCCTTTGCCTTCTTGGCTTCATCAAGCATCTTTGCAGCTTCAGATTTCTTTTTAATATTTTCAAGCTCATCTTTTTGAGCTTGAAGAGCATCGGAGACCTGTGCATGGACAGCTTCATCATGAGCTAGCTTGAGTACATTAGTCTGATCAAATTCAAGCTGAGCCCTGATTGCTTCTTCTTTTTCAGCTTCAGTTAGAATTACCCCAAGAGGGTCGGTCAGTGTGGGGGCAGGCTGAAGTCTGAGAGTATCTGCTTGAGGACTTCTCATCCTTTTCCTTCTCCTTTTCTCTTCCTGTTGATCTTCAAAGGAAACTGGTTTCTTTCCTTTGGCTTTTTCTTTTCTTTTCTTCTATTCTTCAGTTTCAAGGGGTTGAGCACTGATACTCTCCCCCTCAACAGCTGCTTCGGGTACCAAAAGAACAGAGACCATCTCTGTGACCACACCACCATCGGTGGCTGTAAGAGCCACGTCGGTGGCTGGGATGGTGGTGGTGATCAGATCGGTGGCTGCAGGGCGGTGTCGGTGGTACGCCGTTTTTGTCGGCGGCTGTGGAGGTGGTAGCATTGGTCTTCTTATTTTTCTCCCCTCAGTGGTTGAACCCTTGAATCCCACTGAAGAGAGAAAAGTCTTGATCTTTTCTATATCAGAAGCCATAGAATTTATTTTTCTTTCAATTCTTTGAAGAACAAATCTGTCTTGTTCCTGAAAGAAGGATCCATCCACATCAAGCTCAATAGTTGGAGGAGAAATTGGAATCTTGTCAATTTTGATGAGAATAGTGGCAAGAGGCTCCATAATGTTCCCTTGAGTAGTAGAAAGAGAAGCCAGTCTTTCCAAGTCCTTGGCTGCTTGGTCTTCCAAAGTTTCCACCCGACGTATAGTGTCACGGGTAAAGCTGGTGAAAGCTTGGAGAAGATCATCTCCTTGTTTGGAAGACATGGGAGCAGAAGGTTGAGGCTGTGGTGGTTGATCAGCATCATCATCACTGGAGGAAGAGTAATCCACCAAACCTGTAGGTTTTCTTGGGGGGGGGGATTTAGGAGATGTGGGGGAGACACGTTTAGGAGAGTGTCTATGAGAGGATTCCTCAGTAATGGGTTCTTTCACAACCTTGGTACGTACGGGAGACATATGTGTCCAAGGTGTAGTGTCAGAAAATAGAAAGTCAGTAAATTGGGATGCTCCATCAAATGCATCTGGTTGTGATGCACTCTCATGTGGAGTAAGAAAATGGAGCTGTGAGAGCTCACGGGGTGGAGAAGAGGCAGCTTGGATGGGAGAGTCCAAGTCTTCTTCATCAACTAAAGAGAAAGTTGATGAAGGAATAATAGGGATGTCCATTTTTACAACCATGTCCTTTTGGGAGGGCAAGGAGGAGCTAGGTTGGGTTAACTGGTCCTTGGGTCGGGTAGGAATCTTTTCAACACTTACTAACTTTTGGGAGTTAGTAGGTGGCTTGTGAGGTGAGACCCTTTGGGTACCCTTAGACTTCTTTGAGGAAGTCTTTGGGGGGCTTTTGGAGTGTCTCCGCTTTTGGGACTTAGATGCTTGGGTAGAAGCCAAAGGTTCTTTTGGCTTCGTAGCATCGGTGGGTGCGGAGGTAGATGTGCCCGACGCTTTGGATCTCTTACGAGATTTAGGCACATCAGTTACTCTAGGTGCAGAAGGAGTAGAAGACATACCTGAGGTCCTTTGCAGACGGGACTCATTTTCTCCCCAAGATAGAGTTGCATTCCTTGCAAACTCAACCATAGATGGTCGGAGAGGGTTGTCTGATGCTAAGACAGCCTTTTTCATAATATGATTTCCCACTTGATGAAGAGGGAGATCATATATGATGTCATCTCTTTTCTCCAGTTTATCTGCCAACTTTGCATTAATGATAAGGGAGAAAAGGCGTTGAAAAGGTACCTGAGGACGTCGGAGGGTAGAGAATGAGGAGATCATTTCATTGAAGAAGTAGCTTGCAAAGTCTATCCTTCTTTGAAATATTAGAGCATGTGCTAATTCAGTCACTTGGGAAGGTGATTGATCAGGACCACCTGTCTTCTTGCTCAGGCACAGAATAAGATGAGCAAAAAGAAAGTTCCATATGTTTCCCATATTCTTGCGTAGTAAAGTACCTGGACCCTTTGACTTTGAGCCCTTCTTCTCTTCCAAATAGTTCAACACATCAACCACCATTTGGTGTTCATTTCCAAGAGGAAAAGGTTCATAGGAATCATAAACAGGAAGCTTGAGAATGCTTCTAACATCTTCCACATTGAAGATCACATCATGTTCATCATTACTTAGAACAGATGCAAGAATTTGATCCGATGAGGCATCAAATGTGCAAGTTAACCAAAAGTTTCCAAGAAGAAACTTACTCATTTTGGGTTTTGCTGTGATTACATATTGCAGAGGGCATCTCTGAAGAAACCAGCAAACATCATTGTATTACGGATGAGCATTATCAACTCCTATTCTTCCAAAGTAATTGCATGCAGGAAAGGATAGGGATCCAAAAGTCATGGTCTGTTCTTCAGAGGTCTTTGAGGGAGAAGCCATTGAAGAGGATGAAGAAAGTTGCAGGTTTTTGCTTTTGAAGATGAAGGAGAGTGGTGCGAGAAAGGTGGTGAGGTAGTGGGGGAAGAGGTTATATATGAGAGGGAAATTTCAATTTTCAAAATAATGATTACTTTTGGTGATTGAAAGGTCAGAATACTAAGGGTTTTAGGGTTGAATTCGGCGCATGTACTGACATTGATGATGTCATTAGGGATAAGAACAAAGAATCTTGCTTATCAAGAGTGGTAAGTCAAGATATCTTTAAGGGGTTAGGAATGTGAAAGGTTTGTATTACCTCGGTGAGTGTTTATCGTCGGTGGATGAGATGATAAAACGTCGGTGGATGACTGTGGTGTAGATGAGACGTCGGTGGATGAAGGGTGACGTCGGTGGGTTGTCTGAAACTTAAGACAACCGTCAGTGGCTTCGAACAAGGGTGCAACGTCGGTGACTCGTAGGATGGTGACAGTGGGTCGTCTGAAGTTTAGGGCAACCGTCGGTGGCTCAAACAAGGGTGCAACGTCGGAAGGTGATGACGTCAGCAAATGAGACGTTGGTGTGTTGTCGGAAAGTGACGTCAACAATCAGGACGTCCGTGGGTTTGGCTCGTCGGCGGCTTTGGCTCGTGATGGTGGTTGGTGGTGTCGCCGTCGGTGGCTTGTGGTGGTGGTTTATGGTTGTTTTTCGGTGGGTCTCGGTGGCCGGAGAGAGAAGCGGCGGTGGATAGGGTTAGGTTTTAGGTTAGAATAAGGAGAAGAGAGAGAGAACACGTCGGTGACTAAGTCACCGACTTTATACATACATATTTATATATATATATATATATATATATATATTTTTATATTATTTTCTTATATATATATATAAATATAATAATATATATAATATATATATATAACATATAACATATATAAGTTATAAATATATAAATGTATATAGTACATATATATATATATGGAATATATATATATATAACATACATTATATATAAATATAAAATATATTAGTCTATGTTTATCATATCTAATTCACCAATGAGGAACTTGAACCTTGCTTCATCAAGGGGCTTTGTGAACAGATCAGCTAATTGATAATCAGTGGGAATGAAGTGAAGTTCCACATCACCTTTAGAGACATGATCTCTTATAAAGTGATATCTGATATCAATGTGCTTAGATCTTGAATGAAGCACTGGATTGTTGGCAATGGCTATTGCACTTGAGTTGTCACACAATATTGGGATTTTAGAGAAAATCTGATTATAATCACACAGTTGATTTTTCATCCACAATATTTGTGCACAACAACTTCCAGCAGCCACATACTCTGCTTCAGCTGTAGAAGTGGACACCGAATGTTGTTTCTTACTTGACCAGCTCACAAGCTTTCCACCAAGTAACTGACAACTTCCAATTGTACTTTTTCTGTCTATTTTTGAACCTGCAAAATCAGAATCAGAGTACCCGATGAGATCGAAACCTGAGTCTTTGGGATACCAAAGACCCTAATTTATGGTACCTTTCAGATACCGAAAAATCCTTTTCACAGCAGCCAGAGTTATTCTTTAGGATTTGCTTGGTATCGGGCACACAGACAAGTAGCAAACATAATGTCAGGTCTACTTGCAGTTAGATAAAGAAAGGATCCTATCATGGCTCTATAATTTGTAATATTAACAGAATTGCCATCAGGATCAGAAAAAAGTCTAAGAGGAGGAGCCATAGGAGTTTTCATGGTAGAGCAAGTATCAAATTGAAACTTTTTCAGAAGATCCTTAATGTATTTACTTTGATTTATGAAAATACCTTCTGGAGACTGTTTTACTTGCAAACCAAGAAAGAAAGTTAACTCCCCCATCATGCTCATTTCATACTCTTTTTGCATGAGTGAGCTAAACTCATCACATAAGGATTCATCGGTGGCTCCAAAAATAATATCATCATCATAGATTTGAACAAGAATGATATTACCTTGTGATTTCTTGAAGAAGAGTGTGTTGTCAACCTTGCCTCGTATGTACTTATTTCTAAGTAGATATTCTGAGAGAGTGTCATACCAGGCACGAGGAGCTTGCTTCAGTCCATACAAAGCTTTATCCAGCCTATACACATGATATGGATGGACTGGATCTTCAAACCCAGGAGGTTGCTTCACATATACTTCTTCAGCTAATTCACCATTCAGGAAGGCACTTTTGACATCCATTTGGAATACCCGAAAATTCTTGTAAGCTGCATGGGCAAGAAATATTCGGATAGCTTCCAATCTGGCAACAGGAGCAAAAGTTTCATCATAATCAATTCCTTCCTCTTGCCGATATCCTTGAGCAACCAACCTTGCTTTGTCCCTTATGACAGTTCCTTCTTCGTCCATCTTGTTTCGAAACACCCATTTTGGTCCTATAATAGTTTTGTTGGATGGACGAGGAACTAACTTCCAGACTTTGTTTCTCTAAAATTGTAAGAGTTCTTCTTGCATGGCAATTACCCAGCTAGGATCAGCTAGGGCTTCATTTATCAGCTTAGGCTCAACAATGGAAACAAAGTTGACATATAAGCACAGATTGCTTATGCCTCTTCTGGTTTTTACACCAACTTGTGGATCACTATGATTTGATCTATTGGATGATCCATGGTCCACTTTAGTGCAGGAGGTAAGAAGGGAGGTAGAGAAGAGGATGAGGTGGGAATTTGAGATGGTGAAGGTAGGTTAGTGGGAGATATGGTGTTTTGGTGGGTAAGGTCTTCTATAGAGTTAGTTTCAGGAGGTGGAGAAGAAAGAGAAGGTTCTGAAGGTAAGATGGTGTTTATGGGAGGCTGAGAGGAGTTGCTATCTGGAGGATTGGGTTGAGAGGAGGATGGAATTTCACCAACACATGAATTTATCCATAGGTTTAATTCTTCTTCATCACAAGATAATGAAGAAGTTTCAAACTCATCAAACTTCACATGCATGGATTCATCTATGCATTGTCTTCTTAGGTTGAAGATTCTAAAGGCTCTTGAGGAGAGAGAATAGCCCATGAAAATTCCATCATCAGACTTCGCATCAAACTTTCCAAGTTGTTCCCTGTCATTTAGCATGTGACATGCACAGCCAAACACATGGAAGAAGTCAACTGCAGGTTTTCTACCATGGAAAACTTCATAAAGAGTCTTGTCATGCCTTTTGACTATGATAGACCTATTTTGAGTAAAGCATGCAGTGTTAACTGCTTCTGCCCAAAAATAGGTTGGCAACTTGGATTCACTCAGCATAGACCTTGCAGCTTCACATAGTGTTCTATTCTTTCTCTCAACAACACCATTTTGCTGAGGAGTGTGTACGGCAGAAAAATTCTGAGAAATTCCTTTTAGGTCAAAAAAATCTTCCAGAGCAGCATTCTTGAATTCTGTGCCATTATCACTTCTGAAGGACTTCACCAGTTTACCATTCAAATTTTCAATCTTTCTTGTAAACCTGATGATTTCTTCAACAGCATCACTCTTGTGTTTCAGAAAGAACACCCAAGTATATCTAGAGAATTCATCGACGATTACTAGCATATACTTTTTACCACCCAGACTGGGTGTGCTTACTGGACCGCATAGATCCATGTGAAGCATTTGAAGAGGTTGAGAGATAGAAGAGCATTGTTTTGTTTTAAAGGAAGTTCTGGTGGGTTTTCCTTTTTCACATGCTCCATACAGCTTTTCTTTTTCAAAAACTATTTTTGGCATTCCAACAACCAGCTCCTTGTTGGAGAGTTTGTTCAAGGTTTTAAAGTTTAGATGAGAGAACCTTTTATGCCACAGCCAACTTTGTTTGGCTAATTCTTAAGAGAGGAGACACACAGCTTCTCCTATTGCACTTTCCTTCATGTTGATTATGTACACGTCGTTCAGTCGGGTTCCTGCTAGTACAATCTTGTTCTATACATTAAAGACCAAGCACACACATAGCTGGAACATGACCTTATAGCCCAAATCACATATTTGGCTGATGCTTAGAAGATTGTACATTAGCCCTTCAACATGAGCTACTCTGGAGAAAGTGATGGTTCCATTTGAAATGGTACCATATCCTTTGGTGACCCCTTTTCCATTTCCTCCAAAGTACAGTGGGTCCCTTTTCTTTTGAGAAGTTAGAGAGAAGAGGTTTGTTTCCGGTCATGTGTCTTGAACACCCACTGTCCATGTACCATATGTGATCTTTATTTGGTACCTGCACCCAGAAAAAAATTTAGACTTTTGGTACCCATTTTGAGGTGGGTCCTTTGGGATTAGAAGGAATTTTAGTTTTGCAAGGATCCAAATCTTTTGGGCAATTTTTAGCAAGATGAAGAGTGTTGCCACAATTATAGCCCTTCTTTAAAGAAAAGGCCTTTTTAAAATCCCTATCATCGAAACTTTGGACAAAGGTTGACGACTGAGAAGAAGAGGGGTGACCGACACCTGGTCTTGGTCCAAGGATACCTTTACCAGCATTTCTTGATTTCTTCAAGTTCACTGACCGAGGAATAAAATCAGTAACTATTTGAGATTTCCTTTTAGATGAAAATTTTGATTTAGAAAAAATTTTCTTTTGAGGAGAAAATCTTTTTGGAGAGGGATACTCAGCAACACCAGATGGTTGCTCCTGGGAGTACCTTGACTCATGCAGACTTAAGGAGTTTAAAAGTCTTTGGATAGGTTTGGGAGAAGAAGAAGAGCTTGGAAGAGTTGAAACTTTTGAAGACTCAGAAGAGATTTCTTTAGCTTTAACAAAGACTCCAAACTTCTTAGAGCCAAATTCTACTTTGAGCATGTCAAGTAGATCTATAGAGTGAACAGAGGTAGAATCCTCAGATGGGTAACCGAAGAGATCATCATCGTCATCGGAAAGGAAACCAGCAGGAAAACCTTGACACTCAGAAGAAGAAAGTGGAAGGTCAAAAGGTTGAGGAACATCTTTTCCATAACCAAGGCCAGACTTATCCTTGCTGGTGATTTGATCTTGAAGGATCCTTTCAAGATTCTTAGAGGATTTAGTCCATTTAGACAGAACCTCTTGTTCCTTTTCAAGAGTGGAAGAGATTTTTGATTTTTCCTCAGAAAGACTGTCGTTTAAGTACCGTAGGTTTTCTAGATCAGCTTTCATTTTATCAAAATCTTTTAGTTTGGAAAAGCAGGAGAGGAGTTGATCATTTAGACATTTTATATGCATATCAGCCTTTTTATTTTGAATCTTTAAGTCACAGAAGTCAACAGTTAAAGAATCAAAGGCATCAGCCTTTTGATCATCAGAGAGAAAGGTAAAAGGATGTACCTGAGGCTTTGTTCCTAAAGTGGATCCTTCAGCAGATACAAGGGTAGTGTAGAGTGACTTTTCCATGTCTTCCAGCTCATCGATTTTGGCCATGAGGCATTTAGTGACATACTCACTCTCACTCTCAGAGGTTTGCTCATCCTCCCAGCAATGAGCCTCAGCAACCAAAGTTTTATTTTTACTTTGGTTTCTCTCTTTTTCTCTCTTGTATTTGGCTTTGTACTTCTTATACCTGGAGGTTTCTTTTGATTCAGAATTTTCTTTAGAGGATTGGCTATTTCTCTCTTCATGCTTCCTAGAAGCTGATTTTGAGAAGTCATGGCCATAAGAAGAAGAAGGTTTGAGAGAAGAGGAAGCTTTTGATCTGCATTCAGAAGCAAAATGACCTTTCTTTCCACAATTGAAGCATTCTTCATTTGCTTTATCAGAAGAGGATTTTTGAGAAAAAGGTTTTCTATTAATATTAGAGCGGTTTGAAGAAAATCTTTTATTCTTAAGGTTTCCAGCAAGCATTGCCATACTATCAGAAAGTATGTCAATTGCTGATTCTTCTCCTTCATCATCAGCAGCACTATAGTATGCATCTGACAGATGAGAAGAGTCTTCCTTAATATCTTTTTCAGAATCAGAAGAAGGATAGGTGATTCTAGGAATACAAGAAGAAGATTTTGAATCACCTATCAAAGCAATAGAAGAGGATTTGATATCCTTTATAAGAGATTTTCTCTGGTTCTTAGTTTGTTCATAGTGAAGAAGAGTTCCATAGAGAGCAGTTAAAGGCATTATTTCTAAGTCCTTGGTTTGCTTGATACAAGTACAGATAGTTTCCCAGAAGTCTGGGAGACAGTCCATGAACTTGCAGAGAACTTCTTCATTATCATAAACTCGTCCAAGAACTTTGAGATCATTGAGAAGACAGTTAAAACGATTAAAGTAGGTAGAAAGAGATTCTCCTTTTTCATGGGAGAAGAGTTCATACTTTCTAACAAGACAGATCCTGTTAGATTTCTTTACTTCTTTGGTGCCTTCATATAAGACACTCAAAGTATCCCACATTTCTTTAGCAGTGGGAAGGTTAAGAAGAAAGTGATACACTTCATCAGGAAGGGATACAGCAAGAGCAGATTTGACTTTATTGTCTAAAGCAACTAGGCGTTTATCATCTTCACTAAATTTGTTAGAAGGTTTGATGATATATCTACCAGTTTTCTTACTTCTTTCATCATCTGACTCTATGTCCTTTCCTTCAGCGTCCTTTTGAGGGCCAAAGCGAGCCCATATTTTAGGAACAATAGGTCCCTCACTGAGAATGTTGGGATACCTGCAATGGATCCCTTCCAAGAATAATAACATGCGATTTTTCCATAACCCAAAGTTATTTGGGTTGAACCTTGGAGGTTTAGCCAAAGATCCTAAATCATATGTATTACTGGAAGAGGTCTGCAAGGTACCATCAACATTTGAGGTAGTAGTCATCACAGATCTGGTTTATTGAATTAAACCAACTGCTCTGATACCACTTGTTAGTTCCCAAGGAGAGATGGCTAACTAAGAGAGGGTTTTGTAGAAGGGGGGGTTGAATATAAAACACACAGAATATACTCTTTTTAAATTTTTTAATATAAATATTAAAAATTTACACACGTATAGTTTGATGCGGAAAAGAACGTGCACACTATTCTATCAAACTAAACACACGAGATAACGATAATTAACTTATACACTAAGGAAGTTAAAACAATACTGTTATAGCACACAGCTTTGCCACAGTCACACAAATAATCACTCTGAAGATTTGTTGAAAGCGTGAGATTTCTGGGAAGGACTTCATCTCTTTTTATAGTGCCCATGCATGGGATGCATGTGGACAGCTGTCAAGGTTTCATTAGCTGGAAGTTTATCTGCTGGACAAAGGAAGAGACTACTTCCTTTGTACTAGAATAATGGATGAACCATTCCTTGTAGCACGTAATGTCAGATAACTTTATCTTCTTTTCTTCATGCTCTGTGAAGTCCCATCAAACCTTTTAGCTAAAAGACAAATATTTCTTTTATAAGAATAAAAGAGAATGTCTTTAATTAAGGCTTGATGCCCAAGTTCTTGCTGGCTCACGTGTCTTGCAATTGATGTGAGTCAAGAACTTATCTCTTTGAAATTGCTAAGTGATACATCACACTATGTATCACATCGGTGGATACCTTGTAAGGCTGGAATTGATAAGTGTACACTTTGCTTGATAAACTTCATTTTTCACTAAATGCCAAAAGTGTACACCCTTGAACTTGTGACTTGATATCACAGCCTTAGAAAATATACCTGCAATTTCGGTGACCAAGATTATAGTGTCGGTGACCATGACATCAAACTTGATGACCTCATCTTATTTGATGTCCTTAGTACTTTTGATGACTTTTGAGTGTACCATCGGTGACCCACTATATTGGTGACCCAATCTTGACTTGGCAAAATGATCTGAATATTGAAGTTGGTTGATACATCCAAAATTCCACTTTTTGATGTACAACCCTTGATTGAATAGTCTTTGACTCTTCAATACTTGAAGCATATTTCAGACCTTCAAAAGAACCTGTAAAAGTTCATTCATACAAAGGAAGGTGGTTCATCACCAAATCATCGGTGACCCAACAAAAACTAAAACCACAAATCAAAAAAACATAGTAATTGTCTAATCTCTATCTCCTTGTGTCTGTAACTCATAATTTCTTCTTCTCAACCATCAATGGCGTTTGGAGATGAAGGAGATTGATATAGAAAGGGTTTTCGTTAGGTTTTCGTCTGCCTCTTCGCATAGCCGATCAAAACTAAAACCACAAATAAAAAAACAAAGTAACTGTCCAATCTCTATCTCCTTGTTTCTGTAACTCATAATTTCTTCTTCTCAGCCATCAATGGCGTTTGGAGATGAAATAGATTGATATAGAAGGGATTTTCGTTAGGTTTTCGTCCGAGTCACGATTCGGTGCCACGAACCCTAACTCGTCTCGATCGTCGCCGTAGTCATCTTCCACTATATCTAGGGTTTGGTTCTATGTTTTGGATTTGGGTTTGATTTTGGTGTATGTTGGTCTATTTATGATCTAGATGAAGGTTTTATAGGTGGAAATTTGTGGATTTGAAGTCCTCACCTAATGAAGCTCGGTATTGGGGTAAAACCTAGATTTAGCCTAAATCTAGCAAGGTGAGTTCAAGATACTTTGTGAAAACTCTGTACATGCCAAAAACGTCCATTTTTTAAGTATTAACATGTTTTTCTTGTTATTTATCAAATGTGTGAGTATTTGGGTAAGTTTGCATATTTGGTATAAAATGATTTATAAATCATGTAAGAGGCTTATACTTGGGTTTTAGACATTTTGTCAAATAAAGTATAAGTGTGGGTTGTTTGGGTGCATTATCTTTTAAATGAAACCCATTTGGTTGTATTTGCATCTTTAGAAGTATTGGATTTATAAATCGTTGGAAAATACATGTTATTGCATTATGGGACATTTCAGAAATACATGAATATGATTTCATTTGGAAAATGGTCCGTCTCAACTAATGTTTTGAGTAATTACATAAGTGTTGAGTTATAGAGCATTTGCTCGGTTTTGACTAAAATGAATCTCGTGGACATTTGTCCGATTTAAATGGCTATGTCAAGCTTTTTGGAGTTATACGCATTCATGGCATAATTTATGTTTTATTACATTGATAGCAAAATAAACACGCATGAAACGTATCACAAAAATGGTGCAAGTGTACACCACTAATGCGTTCGCTTACAAGTAATATACCGGTAAAAACCGGGATCGTCCAAGGACTGGTCTTACTAAGAATCAGAGATTTATCCGAGCCATCGGTGCAAAGTTTTGGGTTTAATATTAATATTGGTTTGTTTGTTGGAGAATTTAATATCTTTTATAAAAATACAATTAACGACAAGTGGGCATGGGTGTAAGTTTTCCTCCGAGAAGATTATTGTAACAAATATGGTTAATAAATCCGGTCACAAGTGGTCCTATATAACTTTCTCCTCTCGAAGTTCCATTATATAGGTTGCGAAAAACGGTTTTATTATAAAGTACTACTCATGCTAACATTCGGTTTACCAATCGTAACTAAGTAGATCTTGAAGATCTTAGCTCCGCCGGATGTGGAGGGATGCACATATCTCTATGACACACCCACTCGACCTACATCTGAACCTAAGTACGATTATGCAAAAACCCATATCTCTATGCGATTATTGAAGATTCTCTCGAACCTCCTTGCATCATTCAAGCCGTATTTCCGATCCGCCCCTCTCGAGGTCTAAGATCTAATATTAACACTTAAAGTGATCAGCTTGTCCGCGTTGAGAAGAAGTTTCGACTTGAATGACTAAACCGAAGAGTTAGCAAAAAGTAGTAACACCCAAGTGTTACATTTTGTTCTCTCGGGTTCGGCTTACACCCACACCCAAGGGGGGGGGGGGGGGGGTAGCTACTATACATAATTAAAGAAATACTGCAGAAGTAGAAATACGAAAACAGAAATTGCATTAAACGTAACTGTTAGTCCCTGAATAGAGATGGCTATGCTAGTGAGGGTTTGTAGAAGAGGGGGGGGGGTACCATCATTAGAAGAGGTTTGCAAGGTACCATCATTAGAAGAAGTAGCAGCCATCACAGATCTGGTTTATTAGATTAAACCAACCGCTCTGATACCACTTGTTAGTCCCTGAATAGAGATGGCTATGCTGTGAGGGTTTGTAGAAGGAGGGGGTTGAATACAAACATACAGAATTTTTACTCTTTTAAATTTTTTAATATAAATATTAAAAATTTACACACAGAAGTTTGTTGCGGAAAAGAATAGACACAGTATTCTAACAAACTTAAACACACAGATAACAATAATTAACTTATACACTAAGGAAGTTAAAATAAAACTGTTAGAGCACTCAGCTTTGCCGGAATCAAACAAATGATCACACAGAGGATTTGTTGAAAGCGTGAGATTTATGGGAAGGACTTCATCTCCTTTTATAGTGCCCATGCATGGGATGCAAGTGGACAGCTGTCAAGGATTCATTAGCTGGAAGTATATCTGATAGACAAAGGAAAAAGGCCACTCCCTTTGTACTAGATTAATGGATGAACCATTCTTTGTAGCACATAATGTCAGATAACTTTATCTACTTTTCTTCATGCTCTGTGAAGTCCCATCAAACCTTTTAGCTAAAAGACAAACATCCCTTTTATAAGAATAAAAGAGAATGCCTGAATTTAAGGTTTGGTGCCCAAGTTCTTGCTGCTCACGTATTTGGCATTTGATGTGAGTCAAGAACTTATCTCTGAAAATTGCTTAAGTGATATATGGAATCATGTATCACATCGGTGGGTGCCTTGAAAGGTTGGAGTTGATAAGTGTACATATTGCTTGGTGATCTTCATTTTTCACTAAGTGCTGGCAAGTGTACATCCTTGTATTGATGACTTGTTATCTCAACCTTAAGAAAGGAAACTGCAATTTTAGGTGACCAGGAGTACAACATCGGTGACCTTAGGTACACCATCGGTGGTTACAAGCACACCGTCGGTGACCTTGACTGGATTGGTGACCAACTTTATTTTTGGTGTCTTTCGAGTGTACCATCGGTGACCCAATCCTCATCTTGATTCGGCAAGTGGTCTGAATATTAATGTTAGTTGACACATCAAAAATTCCAAATTTTATGTACAACCCTTGATTGAATAGTCTTTGACTTTTCAATACTTGAAGTATATTTCAGACCTTCAAAAGACCCTGTAAAAGATCAAACAAATAATAGAGAAGGTTCATCACCAAATCATCGGTGACCCAACAATCTCCCCCTATTTGATGATGATACATGTAAGTTAGAAAGAAATACTTTTGACCCTTTCTATTTTTCTTTTGGGTTCTTTTGACTCAGATTTTTTTTTGTTTTTTTTTTAAACTGAGTATATATAGTATAAGAGTATAAGTATGAGTATGTGCAAAGATTGTAAAATATGAACAAAAGATGAGATGAAGAAAAGTATGAACTTTTATAGGAGTGTCGGCTCTCTTGAGGGTGACAAGTAACTTGGGAGATTTTTTTTTTTTTGTTTTTTTTGTTGGAGAAAGAATGGTGGCTCCAATGATCTTTGAGTCATCCTTTCGATTTTTGAGTCTCCTTTTGAACCAATCAACCTCCTTGGTTTTCTTTGCATCGGCAACCGTCTTTAATGCTTCTGACTTTTTCTTTATATTTTCAAGCTCTTCTTTTTGAGCTTGAAGAGCATCGGTGACCTTGTCTTGAGTAGCCTCATCTTGAGCCAACTTGAGTACATTTGTTTGATCATACTCAAGTTGAGCCCTAATTGCTTCCTCTCTTTCAGCTTCTGTCAGAATTACTCCAAGGGGATCAGTGAGTGAAGGAGCGGGTTGCAATCGAAGAGAATCAGCTTCTGGACCTCTGGTTCTTTTCTTTTTCTTTTGCTCTTCACGTTGTTCTTCATAAGAAAGAGGCTTCTTTCCTTTAGCTTTTTCAGTCTTTTCTTCTCTTTCTCTTCTTCAGTTTCAAGGGATCGAGCACAGACACTCTCCCCCTCAACTGCTGCTCCAGTTACCTCGGTGACCTGGGGTTCGGCGACCATGTTAGGAGTCACCTTGGTGACCAAGAGAGGGGTCACCTCGGTGACCAACCACCATCGGTGGCTGGAGGAGCAGCTAGAACATCGGTGGCTGGAGGAGCAGTAGAACATCGGTGGCTGAAGGAACAGCTAGAACATCGGTGGATGGAGGAGCAGCTAGAACATCGGTGGCTGGAGGAGCAGCTAGAACATCGGTGGATGGAGGAACAGCTAGAACATCGGTAGCTAGAACATCGGTGGATGGAAGAGCTGCTAGAACATTGGTAGCTAGAACATCGGTGGATGGAAGAGCAGCTAGAACATCGGTGGCTGGAGGAGCAGCTAGAACATCGGTGGATGGAGTCACATAGGTGGCTGGAGTCACATCGGTGGCTGGAGTCACATCGGTGGCTGGAGTCACATCGGTGGCTGGAGTCACATAGGTGGCTGAAGTCACATAGGTGGATGGAGCTGGAGATGGAGAAGCAGCAGCTTTCTTGTTTTTCTCCCCCTCAGTGGTTGAACCCTTGAAACCCACTGAAGAGAGAAAGATCTTGATTCTTTCAACATCAGAACCCACAGCATCAACCTTCTGTTCAACCCTTTGAAAAACAAATCTATCCTTATCCTGAAAGAAGGAATCACCAACATCAAGTTCAACCGTTGGAGAAGAAGTTGGTATCTTGTCAACCTTTGTATGAGGAGTTGCAAGAGATTCCAAAATTGCTTTCTGATTGACAAGGATAGAAGCAATATCGGTGGCTTGCTGAGTAGAGGCACTTCGAAGTTCTCTGATAGAAGAAAGCACAGAATCTTGGCTTGAGAGAAACCCTTGCTGAAAACCAAAGACATCCAAGTGCAGGAGATCTAAGCATGTCATGAGAGTTAGGTGACTCACCGACACCTCTTCAATGCTAGATCTAAGAGTAGAAGAAAGAAAGGCCATTCTTTCCATTTCCTTAGTTGCATGATCTTCCAGAACTTCCACCCGGCGGATAGTATCACGACTGAAACTGGTGAAAGCCTTGATAAGATTATCTCCCTGTTGAGAAGACATGGGAGCAGATGGTTGAGGCTTTGGTGGTTGATCATCTTCATCATCACTAGAGGAATAATCCACCAAACCTGTAGGTTTTCTTGGGGGGGATTTAGGATATGTGGGGGAGACACGTGTAGGAGAGTGTCTATGAGGGGATTCCTCAGTAATAGGTTCCTCAACAACCTTGTCATGTACGGGAGACGTACGTGGCCAAGGTGTAGTGTCGGAAAGTAGAAAGTCGGTAAAGTGGGATGCTCCATCAAGTGCACCTGGGTGTGATGCACTCTCATGTTGAGTGTGGAAAAGGAGCTGTGAGAGCTCAAGGGGTGGTGAAGAGACACCTTGGATGGGAGAGTCCAAGTCATCTTCATCAACTAAGGAAAAAGTTGATGAAGGTATAATAGGGATATCCCTTTGTACAACCATGTCCTTTTGAGAGGGCATGGAGGAGCTGGGAGTAGCTAAGTGTTCCTTGGGTTTAGTGAGGATATTTTCAACACCTACTGACTTTTGGGAGTCAGTAGATGGCTTATGTGTTTTAACCCTTTGGGTACCCATAGACTTCTTTGAGGAAGTCTTTGGGGAGCTTTTTGAGTGTCTCCGCTTTTGGGATTCCGGTGCTTGGGTAGAAGCCAAAGGTTCTTTTGGCTTCGTAGCATCGGTGGGTGCGGAGGTAGATGTGCCCGACGCCTTGGATCTCTTTCGAGATTTGGGCACATCAGTTACTCGGGGTGCAGAAGGAGTAGGAGAAGAAATCATACCTGAGGGTCTCTGGAGTCGGAGTTCATTTTCACCCCAAGTGAGGGTTGCATTCCTTGCAAACTCAACCATAGATGGTCTAAGAGGATTGTCTGTTGCCAATGCTCCCTTTTTCATTATTTGGTTGCCAATTGAGGACGTCGAAGAGTAGAGAAAGATGAAATCATTTCATTGAAGAAATAGCTTGCAAAGTCTATCCTTCTTTGAAATATCATAGCATGAGCCAGTTCGGTGATCCGAGATGGTGCCTGATCCGGACCTCCTGTCTTCTTCCTCAAGCAAAGAATAAGGTGGGCAAAGAAGAAGTTCCAAATGCTTCCCACATTCTTTCTTAGCAGTGTACCAGGACCCTTGGATTTTGGACCTCTCTTTTCTTCAATATAGTTTAGAACTGACACCACCTGTTGGTGTTCGTTCCCAAGTGGAAAAGTCTCATATGAGTCATAAGAGGGAAGGTGAAGAATGGTACGTACGTCTTCAACATCGAAGACCACGTCAGGTTCATCATCACTTAGGACAGATGCCATTATTTGATCCGAGGAGGCATCAAAAGTGCACGTAAGCCAGAAGTTACCCAGAAGAAACTTACTCATCTTGGGTTTTGCAGTTAGAGCATACTGAAGAGGGCACCTTTGAAGAAACCAATATACATCATTGTATTCTGGGTGACCTTTGTATATTCCTATTCGATCAAAGTAGTTGCATGCAGGGAAGGAGAGTGATCCAAAGGTGAGGGTTTGTTCTTCAGAAGCTTTGGGAGAGTTTGATGGGGACGCCATTGAAGAGCTTCGAGGAAGTTGCCAAAAATGGTAATCTAAGGGGGTTATCTTAGTCACCAAGAATGGTAATCTAAGGGTTATTTTTTAAAGGATAAGGAATGCGAAGGGTTTAAGAGATGACGTTGGTGGATGCACTCATCGGAGGATGATAGAGAGGTGGGTGAGAGAGAGGTGAGTCGATCGTCGGTGGGTAGCGACGTCGGTGAGTGTGTAGGTGAGAGAGGTCGGTGGGTGAGATGCCGACGTCGGTGAGTTGTGACCGTCGGTGGATGGATGAGAGGTGGATGACGTTGGTGGACCGTCGGTGGTTCGAGGTGTGTGTGACCGTCGGTGGGTGAAGGCGTCGGTGGGTGAGTGTCGAACGTCGGTGGATGAAGTGGAAGTGAGAAACTGTCGGTGGGTTACGTGAGAGGTGAGGTCGGTGGATGGTTACCGTCGGTGGATGGGTAGTGTATGGTTTATATAGAAGGAGAGAGAAGATTTAGGGTTTTGGATGATGAGTGGTTTATATAGAGAGAGATAGAAACCACGTCGGTGAGTACCTCACCGACTATATATATATATTTATTAATTTATTTATATATATATATATATATATCCACATATATAAATATAATATATATATAATATACATAAATGTATATAATATATATATAATATACATAAATGTATATAATATATATATATATAATATACATAAATATAAATATATATATATAATATATATATATATATATATATATATATTAGTCTATATTTATCATACCTAATTCACCGACGAGGAACTTGAACCTTGCTTCATCAAGGGGCTTTGTGAACTTATCAGCTAATTGATACTCAATGGGAATAAAGTGAAGTTCCACATCACCTTTAGAGACATGATCTCTTATAAAATGATATCTGGTATCAATGTGCTTAGATTTTGAATGAAGCACTGGATTGTTGGCAATAGCTATTGCGCTTGAGTTGTCACACAGTATTGGGATCTTTGAGAAAATCTGATTATAATCACACAGCTGATTTTTCATCCACAATATTTGTGCATAACAACTTCCAGCAGCCACATATTTTGCTTCAGCTGTAGAAGTAGACACCGAATGTTGTTTCTTACTTGACCAGCTCACAAGCTTTCCACCAAGTAACTGACAGCTTCCAGTTGTACTTTTTCTGTCTATTTTTGAACCTGCAAAATCAGAATCAGAGTACCCGATGAGATCGAAACACGAGTCTTTGGGATACCAAAGACCCGCATTTATGGTACCCTTCGAATACCGAAAAATCCTTTTCACAATGACTAGATGTGATTCTTTAGGATTTGCTTGGTATCGAGCACACAGACAGGTAGCAAACATAATATCAGGTCTACTTGCAGTAAAATTGAGAAGAGATCCTATCATGCCTCTATAATTCGTGATATTAACAAAACACCATCAGGATCAGAATAAAGTCTAAGAGGAGGAGTCATAGAAGTTTTCATGGTAGAGCAAGTATTAAGTTGAAACTTTTTTCAGAAGGTCTTTAATGTATTTACTTTGATTAATGAAAATACCTTTTGGAGACTGTTTCACTTGCAAACCAAGAAAGAAAGTTAACTCCCCCATCATGCTCATTTCATATTCTTTTTGCATGAGGGAGCTGAACTCATCACACAAGGATTCATCGGTGGCTCCAAAAATAATATCATCAACATAAATTTGAACAAGAATGATATTACCTTGTGATTTCTTGAAGAAGAGAGTGTTGTCAACCTTGCCTCGTATATACTCATTTTTAAGAAGATGGTCTGAGAGAGTATCATACCAGGCACGAGGAGCTTGCTTCAGTCCATACAGAGCTTTATCTAGCCGATACACATGATATGGAAGGACTGGATCTTCAAACCCAGGAGGTTGCTTCACATACACTTCTTCAGCTAGCTTACCGTTCAGGAAGGCACTTTTGACATCCATTTGGAATACACGAAAATTCTTGTAAGCTGCATGGGCAAGAAATATTCGGATAGCTTCCAATCTGGCAACAGGAGCAAAAGTTTCATCATAATCAATTCTTTCCTCTTGACGATATCCTTGAACAACCAACCTTGCTTTATTTCTTATGATAGTTCCTTCTTCATCCATTTTGTTTCGGAACACCCATTTTGTTCCAATAATAGTTTTGTTAGATGGACGAGGAACTAACTTCCAGACTTTGTTTTCTCAAATTGTGAGAGCTCTTCTTGCATGGCAATTACCCAGCTAGGATCAGCTAGGGCTTCATTTAACAGCTTAGGCTCAACAATAGAAACAAAGTTGACATATAAGCACAGGTTGCTTATGCCTCTTCTTGTTTTTACACCAACTTGAGGATCACCTATGATTTGATCTATTGGATGATCCATGGTCCATTTTAGTGCAAGAGGCAAGGGAGGAGGTAGAGAAGAAGATGAGGTAGGAATTTGAGATGGTGAGGGTAGGTTAGTGGGAGATATGGTGGTTAGGTGGGTTTGATCTCCTGTAGAGACTGTTTCTGGAGGTGGAGAAGAAAGAGAAGGTTCTGGAGATAGGGTGGTGTTTATGGGAGGCTGAGAAGAGTTGTTATCTTGTTGTCCTGAAGGATTGGATTGAGAGGAAGATGGAATTTTACCAACACATGAGTTTATCCAAAGATTTAGTTCTTCTTCATTACAAGATAATGAAGATGTTTCAAACTCATCAAACTTCACATGCATAGATTCATCTATGCATTGTCTTCTCAGGTTGTAGATTCTGAAGGCTCTTGAGGAGAGAGAGTAGCCCATGAAAATTCCATCATCAGACTTTGGATCAAATTTTCCAAGTTGTTCCCTGTCATTTAGCATGTGACACGCACAGCCAAATACATGGAAGAAGTCAACTGCAGGTTTCCTACCATGGAAAACTTCATAAGGAGTCTTGTCATGCCTTTTGACTATGATAGACCTATCTTGAGTAAAGCATGCAGTGTTAACTGATTCAGCCCAAAAATAGGTTGGCAACTTGGATTCACTCAGCATTGATCTTGCAGCCTCACACAGCGTCCGATTCTTTCTTTCAACAACACCATTTTGCTGAGGAGTGCGTATGGCAGAAAAGTTCTGTACCATTATCACTTCTGATAGACTTCACCAGTTTACCATTCATATTTTCAATCTTTCTGGTAAACTTGATGATTTCTTCAACAGCATCACTTTTGTGTTTTAGAAAGAACGCCCAAGTATATCTAGAGAATTCATCGACGATTACTAGCATATACTTTTTGCCACCTAGACTAGGTGTGCTTACTGGACCACACAGATCCATGTGAAGCATTTGAAGTGGTTGAGAGATAGAAGAGCATTGTTTTGATTTACAGGAAGTTCTGGAAAGTTTTCCTTTTTCACAAGCTCCACACAACTTTTCTTTTTCAAAGGATAATTTTGGCATACCGACAACAAGATCTTTTCTAGAAAGTTTGTTCAAGGTTTTGAAGTTTAGATGAGAAAACCTTTTATCCCATAGCCAACTTTGTTTGGCTAATTCTTGAGAGAGGAGACACACAGCTTCTCCAATAGCATTTTCTTTCATGTTGATGATGTAGACGTCATTCATTCGAGTACCTGCTAGTACAACTTTATTCTGCATATCAAGGACCAAGAAAACACATAGTTGAAAGGTGACCTTATATCCCAAGTCACATATTTGGCTGATGCTCAGTAAGTTGTACATTAGCCCTTCAACATGAGCTAATTTAGAAAAGGTGATGGTTCCATTTGATATGGTACCATAGCCTCTGGTGACACCTTTCCCATTTCCTCCAAAAGAAACAGTAGGTCCTTTTTCTTTTAAGAAATTAGAGAGAAGAGATTTGTTTCTGGTCATGTGCCTTGAACATCCGCTGTCCATGTACCATATGTTATCTTTGTTTGGTACCTGCACCCATAAACAAATTTAAACTTTTGGTACCCATTTTGAAGTGGGTCCTTTTGGATTAGAAGACATTTTATTCTTACGAATATCATAATCTTTAGAGCAATGTTTTGCAAGATGGAGGGTATTGCCACAGTTATAGCATTTCTTTAAAGAAAATGCCCTATTAAAGTCCATGTTGTCAAAACTTTGAGCATCAGTTGTAGAATGAGAAGTAGAGGGGTGACCAACACCTGGTCTTGGTCCAAGAATACCTTTATCAGGATTTGGTTCAAGAATACCTTTACCAGGATTTTTTCATTTCTTTAAGTTGAGAGAGCGAGGGATGAAATCAGTAATCACTTGAGATTTTGTTTTGGATGTAAACTTTTTCTTTTGAGAAAATCTTTTTGAGGCATGACATACAGGAGTAGTCGGTGACTTATGAAGGTCCCTTGACTCATGAAGACTCAGAGAGTTTAAAAGTTTTTGAATGGGTTTAGGAGAAGAAGAAGAAGAGCTTGGTATTCTTAAAGGTTCAGAAGAAACTTCTTTTGCTTTTACAAAAACTCCAAACTTTTTGGTATTAGATTCTACTTTTAGCATGTCCAGAAGATCTATAGAATGAACAGAGCTAGAATCCTCAGATGAGTAACCAAAGAGATCGTCATCATCAGAAAAGAAACCAGCAGGAAAGCCTTGGCATTCAGATGATGGAGGAATAGGGTCAAAAGATTGAAAATCATTTTTTTCATATCCAAGTCCAGACTTGTCCTTGCTAGAGATTTGATCTTGAAGAATCCTTTCAAGATCTTTAGAAGATTTGGTCCATTTAGAGAGAACCTCTTGTTCCTTTTCAAGAGTGTTAGAGATTTTTTATTTTTCTTTAGAAAGACTGCCGTTTAAATACCTTAGGTTTTCTAGATCAGTTTTCATTTTATCAAAATCTTTGAGTTTAGAGAAACAAGATAGAAGTTGATCATTTAAACATTTTATGTGCATGTCAGCCTTTTTCTTTTGATCCTTTAAGTCATAGAAGTCGACAGTTAAAGAGTCAAAAGCATCAGCTTTTTGATCATCAGAAAGAAAGGTAAAGGGATGTACCTGAGGCTTTGTTCCTGAAGTTGATTCCTCAGTAGATACGAGAGCAGTGCAAAGTGTCTTTTCCATGTCTTCTAATTCATCAATTTTGGCCATAAGACACTTTGTGACATACTCACTGTCACTCTTAGAGGTTTGCTCATCTTCCCAGCAATGTGTTTCAGCAACCAAGGTTTTTGCTTTGTTTTGGTTCTTTTTCTTTTCTCTTCTGTACTTTGCTTTGTACTTCTTGTACCCAGAGATTTCTTTAGAGGATTCAGGACTTTCCTTGGAAAGATGGCTATTTCTCTCTTCAGACTTCCTAGAAGCTGATTTGGAGAAGTCATGGCCAGAAGAAGGAGAAGAGGACTTAAACTTAGAAAAAGATTTAGATCTGCATTTAGAAGCAAAATGACCCTTCTTCCCACAACTGAAGCATTCTTCATTAGATTTGTCAGAAGAGGGTTTTTGAGAGAAAGGTTTTCTTTGAAATCTAGAACGGTTAGAAGAAAATCTTTTGTTTTTAAGGTTGCCCGCAATCATTGCCATACTATCAGAAAGTATGTCAATGGCAGATTCCTCACCTTCATCATCAGCTGCACTGTAGTAAGCATCTGATAAATGAGATGATTCTTCCTTAATGTTACTTTCAGATTCAGAAGAAGAAGGATAAGTAATTCTAGGTACACAAGAAGAAGATTTAGAATTACTTATTAGAGCAATAGAAGAAGACTTAATATCTTTTATGAGAGTTTTTCTTTGGTTCTTGGTTTGTTCATAATGAAGAAGAGTCCCATAGAGAGCAGTTAAAGGCATCACTTCAAGATCCTTGGTTTGCTTAATGCAAGTACATATGGTTTCCCAGAAGTCTAGGAGGCAATCCATAAACTTGCAGAGAACTTCTTCATTATCATAAACTTTTCCAAGAACTTTAAGATCATTGAGAAGACAGTTAAAGCGATTAAAGTAGACAGTTAAGGCTGGAGCTGATTTAACTTTAGTATCAAGAGCAACCAGGCGTTTATCATCTTCATTATATTTATTTAAAGCTTTGATGATATATCTACCTGTTTTGTCACTCTTATCTTCATGAGACTCTATATCTTTTCCCTCAGTATCTTTTTGTGGACCGTAGCGAGCCCAGACTTTAGGAATTATAGGTCTCTCACTTAAAATCATGGGATACCTGCAATCAATCCCTTGTAAGAAGAGTAGCATACGATTTTTCCATAACCCAAAGTTACTTGGGTTGAACCTTGGAGGTTTGGCCAAGGAGCCTAAGTCGTATGTGCTATTAGAAGAGGTTTGCAAGGTACCATCATTAGAAGAAGTAGCAGCCATCACAGATCTGGTTTATTAGATTAAACCAACCATTCTGATACCACTTGTTAGTCCCTGAATAGAGATGGCTATGCAGTGAGGGTTTGTAGAAGGGGGGGTTGAATACAAACATACAGAATTTTTACTCTTTTAAATTTTTTAATATAAATATTAAAAATTTACACACAGAAGTTTGTTGCGGAAAAGAATAGACACACTATTCTAACAAACTTAAACACACAGATAACAGTAATTAACTTATACACTAAGGAAGTTAAAATAAAACTGTTAGAGCACACAGCTTTGCCGGAATCAAACAAATGATCACACAGAGGATTTGTTGAAAGCATGAGATTTATGGGAAGGACTTCATCTCCTTTTATAGTGCCCATGCATGGGATGCAAGTGGACAGTTGTCAAGGATTCATTAGCTGGAAGTATATCTGATGGACAAAGGAAGAAGGCCACTCCCTTTGTACTAGATTAATGGATGAACCATTCTTTGTAGCACATAATGTCAGATAACTTTATCTACTTTTCTTCATGCTCTGTGAAGTCCCATCAAACCTTTTAGCTAAAAGACAAACATCCCTTTTATAAGAATAAAAGAGAATGTCTGAATTTAAGGTTTGGTGCCCAAGTTCTTGCTGCTCACGTATCTGGCATTTGATGTGAGTCAAGAACTTATCTCTGAAAATTGCTTAAGTGATATATGGAATCATGTATCACATCGGTGGGTGCCTTGAAAGGTTGGAGTTGATAAGTGTACATATTGCTTGGTGATCTTCATTTTTCACTAAGTGCTGGCAAGTGTACATCCTTGTATTGGTGACTTGTTATCTCAACCTTAAGCAAGGCAACTGCAATTTTCGATGACCAGGAGTACAACATCGCTGACCTTAGGTACACCATCGGTGGCTACAAGCACACCGTCGGTGACCTTGACTGGATTGGTGACCAGCTTCATTTTTGGTGTCTTTCGAGTGTACCATCGGTGACCCAATCCTCATCTTGATTCGGCAAGTGGTCTGAATATTAATGTTAGTTGACACATCAAAAATTCCACATTTTGATGTACAACCCTTGATTGAATAGTCTTTGACTTTTCAATACTTGAAGTGTATTTCAGACCTTCAAAAGACCCTGTAAAAGATCAAACAAATAATAGAGAAGGTTCAGCACCAAATCATCGGTGACCCAACAGTAACTGGCCGCAGTGGTCACGGGAAAGTAAATTACAGAAATTAAAGTGCAGAAATAAAAACTACTACAAAGTAAAATGTAATACTAAATTATCAGCTGAGTTTCTTCAAGTGATGGATGAATGGATTGAAGTCCCAAGAGCTCTCTTTATATAGTTGAGGAAGAAAGAGAAGGTGAAAGGGACTTGGCTATGGAGATGGTGATGTTTGAGGAGAAAGGGACCTCTCATGGTTGTCTTCTTCCTCTTTGGCTTCATCTTGTTGGTCTTCATCTTGTTTGTCTTCCTCTTGCTTGTCTTCACCTCTTATCTTCCCTCTTATTTATTTCCATGAAAACACAGCCCTTTGACCCAAACTGAATCTGCATCTTTTAACACATATTTGGCAATAAATTCATAAGGGTTTTCTGCAGCTCCAGCAGCTCTAGACGTTGCTCACCATAGTGGTGACTTGCCACTCCAACGAACCAGCTCCAAAATGACACATACACTAATCAAAATACAAACTTTTATCCTCAACAACTCCAAATGAAAATAAATAAATAAAAAGGGGAAACATAAACACATAAAGGAAAAACACATACTAAAAAGCAATAAAACAACACACAAATGAAATGTAAATAACACTCAAAATGAGAGTTATCATACATGCATTGGGTGCGTTGGTCACTTAGTAATTACATAATTTATGTCGAAGTCATGTAAATTAGACTGAGTTGCATTTGGATCCATAGGCACATGAGTCAGCCATTTAGTTGTTGAAAGACTTTCGAGTCCCTCATTTGAGACCATAAGTCGTTGGGCTTTTAGTAGTCGGTATTTCAAAGATGGACCCAAGTGGGAATGCCTCTGCGACCGTAGGTATTTCAGAGATGGCCCCAAATGGGAATGCCTCTGCGACCCTAGGTATTACGATGATGTAACTCGTTGGAGTATGTTGTCGGGACCCATGTCTTGTTAGCCGGTCTGGGTATTAGGATGATGAAACTCGTTGGAGTATTCTATCGGGACCCATGTATTTTTAGTAGGTCTAGGATCGGGGTGTTTCGGAGATGAATCCGTATGGGTCGGGCTCCGGGACCTTAGGTATTACGGTGGGTACTCGTAGAGGGGGTAATACGTCGGGACCGTGATCGTAGGGCGCTAATCAACAACATTAAAAATATTGTTTACTTTGTGTTACGCCATTGTCAACGGATACGGGTCTCCCCCGTCACCGAAAGGTGCTGTTTTCGGTATTGAGTCTTATCCATTGTTTTTAGTGACGTATTTGGTGTATGAAGATTTATCCATTATTTATAAAATTGTATCATGAGGACTTGACCATATTTTGGTTTTATAGAAATTGAACTTTGTCCATAATTTGGTATTTGAAGCATTTTAAGTGCATTCACGTTTTGAGTGAGTAAAATGGATGGAGTTCGTGTTGGAATGGGTAGTTCTATCTAAAACTTTTATTACTGCGATATTTCAATTTAAGACTTTATTATGGAAATAATGAATTTGGGAAAGATGTTGCTTTTAAAATCAAGTTATTTTATTTGGAAATTATCTTTTATCAAGCAAATCTTTTGATTTTAATCAATTATAAATGTGTTATAAACTCTTGAGCTGACTAGGCGTTAAGCCTAATCCTTTTTCTTTGTCGGCATGTGCATCAGGTTATCGTTGGGGTTGGTACTAGCAACACGTGTGGACTTGAGTGCTAGAAAGTGGCACGATAAAGATTAGACTCTTGGTGACGTTTTTCGCATTCGGAGATAGCGACTCCTTTGGGTTTAGTAACACCCAACTGTAATTAGGTCTTACTATAATACTTGACCTATCTTTTGTAGACGTTTTTATAGAATTGTTATTTGAGGAACTTCAAGTACTGAAATACAGGAAGTGATTTATCCTACAATTGATGTAATATTGAAAATTTTAAATTAGTCGCTATTTCCAGATTTGAAGGTGTTACAATTGATAATGATTTAATTAAATATTAATTACTTACTATATATAATGATTTAACTAAATTTGATTAAATTAGAAAATGACGATGATACCCTCAATGAATCAATAAACTATTAAAACATTAATATCCACATGGCGATTTCCTATCGGTTCATGTTGAGTTTGCAAGTTTGCAAAATTCCAATAGTTTGCAACGGATACCACCTATATATATATGTATTGAGAAAATTAATTGAATGTGATATACTTAAAATTTAAAAAATATTGATAAATTGTACCAAATGATTGATGGTGAAAAATAAATTATGAGAAAACTAGAGAAAACAACATATTCAAAGTTAAGAGAATATTTTGTTGTACCAATGTATTACTCCGACCATTCTGTACGGGTTGGTTTGTGTTAAGATTTTTTAAACCGTAAGCATTAAGTTAGGTTATTGAAATGTCTTCAACCCGATCGACTCAACCCTTAAACATCCTAGATAAAAGTGCATTTAGGTGGCGTTTGTTTTTTAAGAGGTGCTGAAGTCTGAAGTCTGATTTCAGTTATGAAATGATTATAAAACATCTAAACGAATCAGATATAAGTGATGATTAAGAGCTTAAAATGAAAAAACAAACAAGGAATTAATCATCTATAGAAATGTAATTAGCACATCCAAAAAAATATTATGTGAAAGGAAGTGATTTTGCATATAAAAGGGGGTGGATGATAAGAGACAGAAGGAGTAGGTGTGTTTATAGGTACAATAACTGACCATGGACCAGAATAAATTTTATGCCTTTTTTTAGGAAGTGTGACTAAAAAAGTTTGAACTTCCCAACGTTTAAATGGGAATGCTCACTCTTTTATCTTTTCCTTTTCTTTAACACAAATTCATGATATTAGCTTTATAAAGAGTGAATTACAAACTTCGTCCCTAGGGTTTATTGATTTTAACACTCTGGGTCCCTAAAATGAAATATCTATGACTTGCATCCTCATGGTTTCAATTTCATAACGTATTGGGTCCTTAAAACTAACTCCGTTAGAATTATGTCCGTTAAAGCCCACATGTGCAAGGCACATGATGGGTATTTTGGTCATTTAGGAGTTTAACACTTTTAAATTACATTCTGGGTCCCTGCTTTATATGGACCAAACATGTAATGAAAACCACAAGGACCAAACATGTAATTTACACTTTCAATATTCTATATATATTTATATTTATATAATTGTACATAAATTACATTTATCACCATACTTTCATAAAAATTCTTATTATATTATTTGTATTTTCGTTTTTCTTATTGCACCAATTTATTTTTAAAGTGTTTTTTAATTATAGCATTATACTTTCATTTTTTTATTAAAGTAATGTATATTTTAAATTGTGTTTTATTTAGGTATTGTACTTTTTTTTCTTCTTATTAAATTGTATGAAAATTAAATATTTTAATGTAACATGTTTTTTAAACATATAAAAAAATTTCTTCAAAAAACAAATATTTTTTAACATTTTTTTAAACGTTAGCAATGTAAAATGTGTTTTACAAATTTTCTAAATATTATTATACTAATGAATAATTTTTTTTGATAATTTCATCACTTTCTCTTATTCATATCCCACCTATATTACATTTTTCATCTTTTTTTTTTGAAAAAACTCTTTAGAAAAGTATGAATAATCGGAAGGTAAAGTGAGGAATTATTTAAAAAAATTGATAGTCCTTTTTAATAAAGAAAGACCATCAATATAGGTAGGATATGAATAAGAGAAAGCGCTAAAATTATTTAAAAAATAAAATTATTCGTTAATATAACAATATTCAAAAAAATTTGTAAAATACATTTTACATTGCTAACTGTTAAAAAATGCTAAAAAATATGTGTTTTTTGAAGAAAAAAAACAATCGTATATGTTTAAAAAATATGTCACATTAACTTTTCATTCAATTAAATAAGGAAAATAAAAGTACAATCCCTAAATAAAAACAATTTAAAGAATACATTGCTCTAACATAAAAAACTGAAAATATAATGTCATAATTTAAAAATATATTGGAGTAATAAAAAAACGAAAATACAATACAATAATAAAAATTTTGTGAAATTATGGTGATAAATATAATATATATATATACAATTATATATATTACAATTATATATATATATATATTATGAATTATGAATTATGAATTATGAATTAATAATTATATATAGAATATTGAAAGAGTAAATTACATATTTGGTCCTTGTGATTTTCATTACATGTTTGGTCCATATAAAGCAGGGACCCAGAATGTAATTTAAAAGTGTTAAACTCCTAAATGACCAAAATACCCATCATGTGCCTTGCACATATGGGCTTTAATGGACAGAATTCTAACAGAGTTAGTTTTAAGGACCCAATACGTTATGAAATTGAAACCATGAGGATGCAAGTCATAGATATTTCATTTTAGGGACCCGGAGTGTTAAAACCAATAAACCCTAAGGACGAAGTATGTAATTCACTCCTTTATAAATCATAGGGTTTATTATGCTACGTACGGTATCACGCTCTTTTTTTTAATATCATGTACTTATTAATTATAAATATTATGTATTTTTTTTTTGGAAAGGGTATCCTAGGCATTTGGCTAGACTAATCCCTAAAAATTTTAAGACTGTTAAATCATGCAGCCCTGAGAAAATTCCCCAGTGGCCACAAGTTGTTTGCGCATGGATTCGAACATGGGATAGATGAGTTATCTAGTCTCATACCCCACAAGTCTTAACCAGTACGCCAGAAGTTTTATGGTTAATATTATTATGTAAATTTTCTTGCATCATTCAGTTCTATTTGTTATTAACTTTTTTCGATTGATACATATTAATACAACACTCCACCAACATCACAAAAGTTCATGTTCTATGAAAATGTCAGAAATATTTAAGGGCCCCCAGATTTATTAATTCAATAAAAATTAAAATAAATGAAAACAAATTAGTACGCATCAATAACATTCTGTTATTTTATATTTATCTTTATCCTTTAAATGTTACTAATATTATGGAATACTTGTTATGTCGATGTCTCCGTTGCCAGTGATATGTGGTAATTCTTTGAGATCATAGACTTCTTGTAATGTGATTTTGTTATACTAATGATGTGATAATGTTGTGATAAATCGAAATCAATAACGATCACGTCCACAGTCATGGGCTTTATATGTTTATTATGTGATTTGTAGTTTTTTCCCATTTTACCTCCACACGCCTTCAGTATTCCTTCAGAAGGGTAAATATTTATTTAATATTTTATTGTTTCTTTAATCCTTCTAAAATACTATTTAGAATAAAATAATGGGCTTATAAGTGTTTTTACATTTACGTAAATTACAGATGTTATCGTTTGAACATTTTCTTATTTTATATTGATATATTTACCAAGTAGATATAATAAAACCATCGAAATTCAAAACATTATTATATGATAAAAACATTCACTATTACAAACATTCAAAATTAAATAGTCCTAAAAGAGTAATAGATGACTATTACTTATTTATTCGTCAACTAAAAAAAGTTCTTTCCTCAAATAACCTTTACTATCTAATAGAAACTTAGAATTTAAAAAATAGAAGAGAAATTTTAGAATGTAGAAAAATAGAAAATAAGATAATTAAAGATTGAAGGCTAAGGGGTAAAATGGAAAAAATAGAAGTTAGAAAAATAGAAAAAATAGAAAATAGAAAATTTTCCTCAATTGCATTTATGTTGTTGACTACTTTGCGCATTATTATTTATTTTGGAACATTTAAACACATTGGGATCCAATTAGTTTCTATTAAAATTAATTTTGTTAGTTGAATAGAAGTTCAAGGACTCATTTTGTAAATACCTAATATGGTATAAATTGTTTATGTATTCTAGGGCTGAGAGTAAAAGAGAGTAGCCGTATCATTTATTAGAGTAAAACTGTGTAAACCTATTCTCTCTGATCAATCATACAACTGAAACATTCGATTCATATCATTGTTCGTAACTAATTATTCATATAATTGCACTTGTACTCAGTGGCGGATCCAGAATTTTTGTCCACCGGGGTTCCGTTAAGGTAGACTAAATACGCGTAAATTCACCCGACGTGTTTCAAAACTTTTTTAAAGTTTTTTAGTTGATTTCAAAAGATTTTCTTATTGTTTTTATCGATTTTGATGAATTTTCTTAGTGTTTTTGTGGATTACTAAGGTTTTGTTCGGGTTTTTTATTGATTTCAATAGATTTTTTTAATGTTTTTGTCAATTACCGACAAGATGGATCCCTTGAAATTTTTTACTGGGGGGACTAAGGCAATATTCAGTATTTTTTATGTTTTTTAGCCTTAATAATTTTTTTTTAAAATTTCATTGGGGGATAGGACCCCTCCTTTATACGGCTGTATCCGCCCCTGCTTGTACTAGACACACAGTTTCTGTATTATTGTTGGACTTCACTTGTACCCGTTAACATTCATTTGGGACTTGTGTACATCAATTTGTAGAAATATTTTGGTAACGGGTAATATTTTACCAATCATGCAAACTAATATATTTTAATCAACAATGCTCTTCCATTGCAAAAGCAAATAAAAAATCACATATACATCACCTAAGAAAGGGAAACATCTAGTACTAATTACCAAAGTAAACAACTTCTTTGTCATATGTTATGTTCTAAAATAACCAAAAATCCAACTTATATCCACAATTGGATAACTATAAAAACAATGTCATTTATACTTCTACCTTATGTTAGGATGGTTTCAAGGGAAGCACTTACTGATCTAAACCGTCAATTCACTGATGTAAAGTTATGCAATTCGTCTTGTTTCTAGACTTTTTTGTTTATAAGTCTTAAAATCAGCACTTCTTCTAAACTATAAATCATACTTCTTGGAGATCAACAAAGAAGGAAGCTGGTATTGTTGATGGAGATGATAATTCCGACACGCATTTGAACTGTTGTACATAAATAAAAATCACAAAATATAATCAGATTTTAGTAACAAAAATCATGCAAACTAATCATGAGAATGTTATACATACCTTATGTTGCTTGTATTTTTCTCTAACTGCCACCAAAGTGCCTGCTCTTTTGCTTGATTGCAAATCATGTAACATTTGAACACATTCTTTCAAGTCAGATGGTTTATATCCAGAGAGGCGCTCAAAAGCCGAATTCTGTAAATGGGAATATATGTTATTAAGAATTTAAACCCTTTTTTTGATACCCAAAATAAAATGTAGTTTGGTTAGTGTTTACTTACCCATGGATGTGACATTGGGTTGAGAGTGAATCTTGAAAGAAAGATGACCGATGCAGCTACCATAGAAGGCAAAAACTTAAGGCAACCATATTCTAGCAAGCTTAACTCAGCCAAATAATAACCCAAGAACTCCAATTGCAAATTTGGCATCTATAGATTGCAAAAGATACAAATATAAGAACTTCAATAAAAAGAATGACAAATAAATCATGAAAAGAAAACACAGAAAGATGGGAACTTACTTCATGATCTTCTTGAGCAATCCTCATAAGTTTTCTATTAATTTAAAAAGTTAAAAGAGTAGGCATTAGTTAGGTAATGAACCCACAATCTTGAATGCAATATAAGATGAAAACTAAAGTTTCCGATATTTTACCTAAGGAATGTCTTTACTGTTGGATTGCCCATTTCAAATTTGAGAGCTTTAAGAATCTCAGCTTCCATTTTCACCACCTCTTGTTTTCCATATGTGTTATCAGTTATATCACAGAAATCTTCTGTATGTGGTGGGCTTATTTCTTCATATTTTCTGTTTGCCAAAAGAAGCAATATTTAGTTCATATATTCAGTAATCAAGTTCACATTACTGAAAGAAGAGATTAATCATCAAAACCCTAAAAACTTACGCAGCAATGAGCATTGAAGAAACACCAAGAAGTTGAAGCCTTTGTTTATTAAGAGGATTTATGGATAAGAATCTATCAATGTAGGAAATGGTGAGATATAAAGTGTCTGAAAGAAGCTTATACTCCTCTGCAACCTCAACCAACCAATCAACCAATACACCCCTCATGTTTTCAGTAACATCCTTTTGTACTTTCACAATGTATTCTGCCATTGCTCTTCTCTTTGCCTCCCTCTGAATTTGCAATTAGAAACATAAAACAATCAATGAATTTCCAAAATAAATGGAGGAATTGAGTCCTAAAGTTAAATTAAAATCTAAATTTGAAAGATCTTTCATCTGGAAAATGAATCAAACTACAAAACTCCTCTTACTGACTCTTAATCTTAGCATACCAGCAACAATCAAACCCTAAATCCATGAAGTTTTCTTTTATTTTTATATACATATCTTAAACGTGTGAATATTATATAGAACGATTGTAAACCAAATGGAAGATTATAAACAACAAACTAATATAAATCTATAGTTACTATAAAAACTGATTTTCTAGTGTTATTACCATCAAATCACACCAACCTTAACTATAGATTTCCACTGTTTAGTTCAAAACAGTGAAACCTCCACTTTAAATTGGCACCAAAACATCACGTTTCTAATCAAGGTAAACATAGATTTGCGTAAAGAAACTGTAATAGGAAGGTAAAACCCTAAAATTAGCAATTGAATCAGTAGATAAATCAATCCAACTCGGTATAAATATGAACTAAAACTAAAAGGAAAAATACACAGAGAGATTAAACAGTACACACCTCCATGTTATGAAGATACTCGTAAATATCCGCAACGTAAGTTTCACACATCTGAGGATCACTCAATTTCTCGATCTTCTCCACAATCAGTTCCTGCTTTTCAACAGCCGTCTTAACGGCCTTTTTCACCTTCTTCGATCTAAATTTCGACTTTTGAATCTTAGCCATTTCAGATTCGATCTTGTTGTTCCTCGATACCGTCGCATTGTTCGAGAGCTCACCCAACACAACTCTGTTCTTCTTCGCCGGTTGCAATTGAGACTGGATTGCCTCCATGGCCCTCTTCTTGGCCATTCTCGTAACTCTCATATTCTCCTGGTCCGCCATTGATTTGTTCTTCAACTAAGTAAACACACGATATACAGAAAGGATAGATGAATGAAGATGGTGAAATGAAAGAGTGTGAAAATGGGGGTGTTATAATAAGGAATGGAGATGCCGCCATTTTTACTTCGTTTCAAAAAATTAAATTTTGGGAAAAATGAGCATTTTTTGAGTTGAATTTTTTTAAACTACCAATTAGTAGAAGACACGTGGCTCCATAAACTCATACGTTTTGGATTGATGAGGTGGCGGGTTTTAAAAAACTTGAAAACAAAAACACAAAATTCAGATTAAATTGAGCGCCTTCCTTAAAATAATTAATTTCAGTTTTAAAACTTTTCCAAATCTTGTTTTCATTTTTGCTAAAACTTTTTGAAATTTGTTTTCAAGTATATTAAATTATATAAAACCTTTTTTTTTAATTAGTTGACAATGACTCATAATATTAGGGGTGGCAAAAAGTGACCCAACCCGTCAACCCAACCCATTAGTAGCAGGTTGGGTTGAGATTTTCAACTCATTTAACTTAAATGAGTCAACCGCCCAACCCATTTAATAAATGGGTTGGGTTAGGTTGAAATTTTTAACCTATTTTTGACCTATTTTCAACCCATATACAACCTGTTTGTAACCCATTTATAACATGTTTTTAACCCATTAGTAATATATTTACAACCTATTAATAACCTGATTTTACTTAATATATTTTATTTTATTTTTAAAATATAATTTTTTTAAATTAGTGTTAAAGAAAGTGAATCTAAATAGGAAAACCCTAGTTTGCTCTATCTGCTCTTGTCTTCCTCCGGCGTCTCTGCTCTCGTCTTCCTTCAGCGGGCGGCGACTGTTGTCTCTTTCTCTCGCCGGTGTCATCTCTTTATCTCGTGACTCTCGTCGGCTCGTTCTGTCGTTCAATTATTTAACAGATTGGGTTGGAATTAAATGGGTCAACCCAAATTTTGTTTTATGCATTGTAAAAGTTAAATGGGTCAACCCAGGTTGAACCCATTTATTTAACAGGTTGGGTTGAAATTTTGTAAACAGGTCGAACACAGGTTGAACCCATTTAAGTTGCAGGTTGGGTTGAGTTGAAAATCTCAACCCATTTAATTAAATGGGTTGGGTTGAAATTTTCGACCTGTTTAATAAATGGGTTGAACCCGAACCCAACCCAGGTCGACCCATTGCCACCCCTACATAATATACATTAACGAGATTCAAACACATGTATAAAATTATCATCAAACTTATGGATTATTTACCAAACATTGATAAATTATAAGGCAAAAAGCATGAAATAATAATCTACTTTCATAAATATTTTTATTATATCATTGTACTTTTAATTTTTCTTTTTATAACAATGTGTTTTCAAATTATTTTTGTTTTATGACATTGTATTTTGAAATTTTACCCATTATAGCATTGGATAACCTATAACCTTTTAAACCGGTTTATTTTGATGATATGTCATACTTAGAATGACGTGGAAGCCATGTAAACATGCTTACATGTTATTAAAAAGAAAAAACTATTTTAAAAACAAAAATCCTCCCCTCAAATTGTTCCAATTCTCGTATGATAAACCTGATCAATTCTAAACCCTTGTCTCCCTCGTATCCTTCATCTTCGCCTCATGTTGTGATCATTAATAGCTTTAATTCGGTATTTTAATCATTCCTTATTGACATCGATATTCACTTTCACATATTTCTTTCTCTTGTTTCCAATGTTAAAACAGTTTCGACGAAGTTATTCTTGGTATAGAGAATGATTAAGTGCATGAAATTGTTGTTGATGAGAAGATAAGGGAGAAATACATAAAGTTTATATTTGAACTACATCTAGTTGTTAGTCCCCAAAGAAAGATGGCTAACTAAGTGAGGGTTTTGTAGAACGGGGGGTTGAATACAAACACACAGAATATACTCTTTTTAAATTTTTTAATATAAATATCAAAAATTTACACATAGGAAGTTTGATGCGGAAAAGAATAGACACACTATTCTATCAAACTAAACACACAGATAACAGTAATTAACTTATACACTAAGGAAGTTAAAACAAGACTGTTATAACACACAGGATTGCCGGAGTCAAACAAATAATCACTTTGAAGATTTGTTGAAAGCGTGAGATTTATGGGAAGGACTTCATCTCCTTTTATAGTGCCCATGCATGGGATGCATGTGGACAGCTGTCAAGGATTCATTAGCTGGAAGTATATCTGCTGGACAAAGAAAGAGACCACTCCCTTTGTACTAGAATAATGGGTGAACCATTCTTTGTAGCACGTAATGTTAGATAACTTTATCTTCTTTTATTCATGCTCTGTGAAATCCCATCAAACCTTTTAGCTTAAAGACAAATATTCATTTTATAAGAATAAAAGAGAGTGTCTTTATTTAAGGTTTAATGCCCAAGTTCTTGCTGCCCACGTGTCTTGCATTTGTTGTGAGTCAAAAACTTATCTCTTGAAAATTGCTAAGTGATACATGAACCAATGTATCACATCGGTGGATACCTTGTAAGGCTGGAATTGATAAGTGTACACATTGCTTAGTGATCCTCAAATCTCACTAAGTGTTGAGAGTGTACACCCTTGTAGTTGTGACTTGATATCACAGCCTTAGAAAATATACATGCAATTTCGGTGACCAAGATATATAGTGTCGGTGACCATGAGTACTAACTTGATGACCTCATCTTGTATTGATGACCCAATACTTTGATGACTTAAATGTGTATCATCGGTGACCCACTATATTGGTGACCCAATCTTGACTTTGGCAATTTGATCTGAATATTGAAGGTAGTTGGTACATCCAAAATTCCACTTTTTGATGTATAACCCTTGATTGAATAGTCTTTGACTTTTCAATACTTGAAGCATATTCCAGACCTTCAAAAGAACCTATAAAAAATCAATCATACAAAGGAAGGTGGTTCATCACCAAATCATCGGTGACCCAACACTAGCTTTTGAGGTTTACATCAATGTTTTAAAAACCAGGGTTTATGTTGACCCGTGTGGTAATCGAGTCCTGAGTTAACTGGTTCAACCATCGGTTTAACCGATTTCAATAATTCTCACGTATTTTTTTCATTTTCCTGCGTACATATATATATATATATATATAACCAATAATTTGATGTATACAAGTTCCAAAATTAAAAATACACAAACAACAAGTTTTACATCAATCTAAATACATTAAAAACACACATAACCATTAGTTTTTCATCAATCCAAATACATCAAAAAGAAACCTAACCATCAAAACAAATACATCAAAAAGAAACATAATCATCAAACCAAATTACGATCGAATCAAATCATGGATTTTGAGACATTAGAGTGTTAAATGCATCAAGCTCATGATCGCTTAGCAATTGAAACTTGAAGTCGCTAAGGTACAGCAACAACTTTTTTTTTTGTATTTAATTGTTTTGAATCTTCGAAACTAACTGGTAACCGAGTTTGAGAAACAGGTTTACCACCGGTTTAAACCGGGTTTTTTGTGAAACTCGGCCAGGTTGAAACGGGTCGGTCATAGGTATTAACCCGTTGTTAGTTATCCCGGCCACTTCCCCAGATCCCGATTCAACCAGTCAAGTTAACCCAGGTTTTAAAACATAGTTTACATGCGTCCCCCTTTCTAAACTTGATTTATTTTCTTGAGAACAGGGGCGGAGCCAGAAAAATTAACTAGGGGGATCCTTTTTAATTTAACGAAAACTAAATATATAAAAAATATTTATCCATATCGGTCAAATATCCCAATAATTTCAACATCACAAATATATATATATATATATATACACACACACATATCTATTTTAAAATGATACTCGCACAATATAGCAAGATTTATCTGTTATATTTACACAAATTCAAACATGGAGCTTTAATAAACTGTACTTACACACAATTTATTTGTAATCTTGAATTTTAAGTAATATATTTATATGCATCAATAACCCTACTTAATGCATAAAAAATAGTTTTTAAGAGTTTTTGTCAAATGTTTTATAATATAGCATATATAGTTTGCATTTAACATGTAACACTTAAAATCTTAATATTTATATCATAAAAAAATCAACACTCAACTTTTAAACAAATAGCAATAATCAAACATTTAATACTTTTAAGTTTCAAACAATTAACAGTAAACAAAATTTAAGTCATGGTTCTTAATTAAATTTAAATCCTAAAAAGTTAAGGGTTGTACGAAATTCGGAAATGACCTTAATAGAGATGTGACACTTGAATCTGAGAAGGGAGCCGTGAATGTGAGAGTGTGAGACATCCGCCACAATTAACAAATAGGTGTTTATTAGTTAGTGGGCTTAGCCCAATTTAAACTATTTAAATGGGTCTTCAAGATTTAGTGGAGATTGGTATTTGTTGCCTGCATTAAATTTAAAAAAAAAAATCAGAGTTAGCATGTGCTAACGGTGGGTATATGCTAGCTCCGCCACTGCTTGAGAAGTTTTATTAATTTGCTTTTGCACCACAAAAGGGGTTGGGGTGGATAAAGAGCACACAACTCGAATCATTTTTTATTTTTTTTTTAGAATGGAAGAAATAGCAACCTACTTTAATAAATTTCTTTATTATAGTATTGTATTTTCAGTTTTACTTATTACAGCAATGTACTTTCAAATTATTTTTTATTAAAGCATTGTACTTTGAAAAATTTCCCATTATAACAATGGGTAACTTGTTACCTTTTAAACAAGTTAACCCCCATTTTTTTTTGCTTGCATGGCTTAAATAAGATGACATGGATAACATGTCATCATGATTACATTGCATTAGTAAAAAAATCTCTTGTAATTTTTTTAAAAAAAATTCCCATTTTTTTATATTATTCTTAATTATCTCAATTTTTTTTAGTAATGTATTCACGTCGTCACTTTTTAAAAAAAATTACTCTTACTAAATTGTATGCAAATTAAATATTTTAAAATTACATTTTTTCAACAAATGTGATATTTTTCTTCAAAATAAATATTTTATTCATAAAAAACGTAAAACTTGTGATTTAATTTTTCTAGTTCAAAAAATACTTATTTTGTACTTTTTTTTTTAAATTTAACGATATAAATTGTGTTTTAGAAATCTTCTTAATATTGTTACATTTTAATAAATATTTTAGAAATAATCTAATTAATTTAATATATTTATTGAATGATATGTGAATTCAATTTGTTAAGACAAAAATATATATTTTTTTCCATATAAATATTTTATTTGTAAAAAAACATAATAATTCTTATTTTCTTAGTTAAAAAATATATATTTTTAAACATTTTTTAATATTAGGGAAATAAATTGTCACCTATAAATCTTCTTAATATTCTTATGTTTATGAATAATTTAGTTTAGTTTAATTAGTCTAATATATTTATTAAATAATATGTAAAGCACAATGCTATAATAAGAAATGCCACATCAACAATATATTACATGTGGACAACCTACATGGACAATGAGGTGGCATGGAAACCTAGTATAGTGGGTAAATTTAAAAGAAAAGATTACTCAATGCTATAATGGGTAAATTTTTCAAAGTACAATGCCCTAATAAAAAATAATTTGAAAGTACATTGCTGTAATAAGAAAAACTAAAAGTACAATGCTATAATAGAGAAATTTATGAAAGTAGGTTGCTATTTCTTGCATTTTGCCCTTTTTTTTTTCTCCAGCTGTTTGCGGAGAAAACTTTTATGTTGACTAGAATAGTTTTTTTTTAGAGAAAAGTCTAAAAAACAGGTTAATGTGATAAATATTTGGGAAAATTCTACAATAATCCAACAAACTATCTGATTTTGAATGATTATGTCCTTGATTTTTTAACAAATAAATCTCTAATTTCTTTCCTAAATCTTTTTACCAAATAAATCCTAATTTTTTTTGAACAAACAAAGTCATGAGTTTAATTTTAAAACAAATAAATCCCAAACTTTTTTGAACAAAATCATGAACACAAAAATACACAATTTCTCCTCATGAACAAAAAAATGTATACAATTTCTCTCATGGATAACAATGAGCTAATTAAACAAAGAAAAACTATATCATTTATGGTATTAATTCAAAACATACAAAAGTTATTACTTAAAGCATAAATTAAGTTCCCTCAAACTTAATTTTTTATCTATAAATATTTTTGAATGTATTAAGCCAAACTTTTGTACATTTCAGAATTAGTAATGGAAGTGGTGTAATTTTTCTCTATTTAATTAGCTTATTTTACTTTGTTATCGATGAGAAAAATTGTATAAATTTTTTGTTCATAATTTTGTTCCAAAAAAGTTTCAAATTTATTTGTTCATAAATTATTTAAGGAAACAAATTAGGGATTTATTTGTTAAAAAAATCAGATAGTTTGTTAGGTTTTTATAATTTTTTTTCCAAACTTTTATCACATTAACCTGTTTTAAAAACTTTAAAACAGGTTAATGTACGTTACAAAGATGTATTTAACCGGTTTTAAAAACTTTAAAGATTTTATCAATCAAAAAAATAATTTAATGACTTAATCATTCAAAATCTGATAGTTCGTTGAGTTTTTTAAACCTTTCCTTTTTTTTTTTAAATATTTTGTTTGTTTAGTTTTTAGCATTACAGATTACGTCATGGAATTTACGATGAACATAATTGATGGAAATAATCTTTTATGAACATTTTTATTTGTGAAATTGTGATATTTTGTAAATATGTTTAATTTCTGACATTATAATTTTTGGTAAACATGTTTGATTAGATTTACAATGTTTAAATAATTAAAATATTAAAACTAAAAGTACAATGTTGTATTAAGAACATTAGAACAATCATGCTATAACAAAATAATTTTGAAATTATATTGTTGTAATAAAAAAAAAATACTGAAACTACAATGCTATAATAATATTTTTTATGAAATTACATTGCTAGAATGCCAGTTATCTTAAGTCTTAACTAATAAATATTGCAAGAATAAAAAATCTTACCCGATAAGAGCAAAGATGATGACCGAGAATTTTACCCAATAAATGTGGACGATGGCTATTATCCACTTAGTGCTTACCGTGTAACTTTTCCATACGATACCGTTTTAATTAACTAAAATCTTACCTGGTAAGGTAAGTGATAATATTAAATTTAACCGATAAGCGCTTTCCGGGTAAGTGTTTGCGTAAATTCCCCCTTAATATTAATTTATCAACTTTTCCCAATTTTGAAAAGTTGGCCTGATACCATTTAAGGAAATAAAACCACTACGGATCATCATATTAATTTATTTTGTATTTCTATCAATAATAATCATATAAAAAGATTACGATAATGATCTTATGTTTACAAGTTTTCACAAGATATGCAATTTTTATGAGATAGTTGTTTTAAATTTTATCCAATATCCAAACAAGATTTTGAACACCCATTTACTCCGATAAGTAGAAGAACTGTTTATGTACGACTTATTTTTTCGTACCTTTACTCAAGAATAAGATATATCTGATCAATTTGTTTGTATTGATTTTGTATTCAAATATGATTTTGGCATATTCTCTCTGTCATAACTAATTGATTTGTTTTATCATCATGCAAATAGTGAATTACATAAAAGATGTGACATGAATCAAATGAAATTGAGAATCTAGTGACCATTAAAACTGAATTTTTTTTAACTAGTTGAAAGACCTAAGTAGGAAATATGGTCCTTTTGTGACCATTGTTATAATTTAAATAATTTCAAAATATAATAAAAATAAATGCATTAATGATATTAATGTAACTTTTCTTTATCATTGTTATAAATAATATTAATCAAAATAGATTATGTTTTTTACAAATATGGTAAATGTGACTCCCAAATCTAGTTGTATGTCACTTGTATACACGCTAGTTGAACTCATAACCTCGAGTCAGTGGGCGAGTTAAAAACCACATGTTCGAAGGGAATTACGTTTCTACGATAGGTATCTTGATATCCCTACCATAGGTATCACGATTTTGCAAGAGGGTTTGGAAAGATGTTGCCTCTTGTGCTGATCTCCTTCCAATTGAAACAATTTTCTGTTGTCAGTCTTCAACTACCATGTGATAAGTCAATCCCAAACTTAATGTTGGTCGAGAGTCAAAAAATATGTTTTGTTGTTTCGAGAACTATCACCCATCCCCATCAAAAATTCATAAAGTGCCTTTTCTCCTTTGCTTCAACCAATTTCTTTCCAACTTCTCCCAGGGTTCGAATCCAAACGCTTTCAACAATTGTAGCTACTGAGTTTATCAGGACTGACATATTACAGTGGAAAAACTTTGCCGGGATTAGTCTAGGATTTTCCTTGGATACCCTTCTCAAAAATAAATCTTCCGAACTTCAAAAATACATTTACTGAAAGTACACTTCGATGTGGGTGAAATAAATTGATTTTATCCCACCATCCATGCAACTTTGTGTAATAAAGTAGATGCTAATGCCAGCTTTTGGCATGTTGTAGTCAATGTAACTTTTAGTGCATCCGAGTCGTGATGTACTCTCTTTGTCAATTCGGTCTCCCAAATCATTCCATATCTCTTTAGTGATGTTAGCATATTTTGCGTTGTTTCCTATTTCCATTTAGGCTATTGTGAGCCAATTCTTTATCATGTGTCACATTGTCTCCAAAACAATAGTTGGCAAGCCTGTTGGGAGTTGTGAAGCTCGAGCTTTGCTCAAAGATCCGAGTCCTCAAGTGTTGAAGAGACCCAAACAGTTTGCTTTTTGGAAGTCTTAAAATCAGCGATTGTTCTAAAGAAAAATCATAGTTCTTGGAGATCATCAAAAAAGGAAGATGGTATTGTTGATGGAGATGATAATTCCGACACGCATTTGAACTGTTGTAGATAATATCACAAAATGTAATTAGATGATGGAAACAAAAATCATGCAACTAATCATGAGAATGTTATACATACCTTATGTTGCTTGTATTTTTCTCTAATTGCCACCAAAGTGCCTGCTCTTTTGCTTGATTGCAATTCATGCAACATTTGAACACATTCTTTCAAGTCAGATGGTTTATATCCAGAGAGTCGCTCAAAAGCCGAATTCTGTAAATGGGAATATATGTTATTAAGAATTTCAACCCTTTTTTTGATACCCAAAATAAAATGTAGTTAGGTTAGTGTTTACTTACCCATGGAAGTGACACTGGGTTGAGAGTGAATCTTGAAAGAAAGATGACCGATGCAGCTACCATAGAAGGCAAAAACTTAAGGCAGCCATATTCTAGCAAGCTTAACTCAGCCAGATAATAACCCAAGAACTCCAATTGCAAATTTGGCATCTATAGATTGCAAAGGATACAAATATAAGAATTTTATATATAATGGCCAAATAAACAATGAAATGTAAATACAGAAAGATGGGAACTTACTTCATGATCTTCTTGAGCAATCTTCATAAGTTTTCTGTGAATTTACAAAGTCAAAAGAGTAGGCACCAGTTAGGTAATGAACCCACAATCTTGAATGCAATATAAATGAAAACTAAAGTTTCCGATATTTTACCTAAGGAATGTCTTTACTGTTGGATTGCCCATTTCAAACTTGAGAGCTTTAAGGATGTCAGCTTCCATTTTCACCACCTCTTGCTTTGCATATGTGTTATCAGTTATATCACAGAAATCTTCTGTATGTGGTGGGCTTATTTCTTCATATTTTCTGTTTGCCAAAAGAAGCAATATTTTAGTTCATATACTCAGTAATCAAATTCACATTACTGAAAGAAGAGATGAATCATCAAAACCCTAAATACTTACGCAGCAATGAGCATTGAAGAAACACCAAGAAGTTGAAGCCTTTGTTTATTAAGAGGATTTATGGATAAGAATCTATCAATGTAGGAAATGGTGAGATATAAAGTGTCTGAAAGAAGCTTATACTCCTCTGCAACCTCAACCAACCAATCAACTAATACACCCCTCATGTTTTCAGTAACATCCTTTTGTACTTTCACAATGTATTCTGCCATTGCTCTTCTCTTTGCCTCCCTCTGAATTTGCAATTAGAAACATAAAACAATCAATGAATTTCCAAAATAAATGGAGGAATTGAGTCCTAAAGTTAAATTAAAATCTAAATTTGAAAGATCTTTCATCTGGAAAATGAATCAAACTACAAAACTCCTCTTAATCTTAGCATACCAGCAGCAATCAAACCCTAAATCCATGAAGTTTTCTTTTTGTTTATATACATATCTTAAACATATGAACATTATATAGAACAATTGTAAACAAAAGGAAAGATGATCACAAACAAACTGATGTAAATCTATAGTTACTAAAAAAACTGATTTTCTATAGTTATTACGATCAAATTACATCAATCTCAACAAATGATTTCCATTGTTCAGTTCAAAAGTGAAACCTCCATTAAATTGGGCACCAAAACATCACGTTTCTAATCAAGGCAAACAAAGATTTGCGTAAATAAACTGTAATAGGAAGATAAAACCCTAGAATTAGCAATTGAATCAGTAGATAAATCAATCCAACTCGGTATAAATATGAACTAAAACTAAAAGGAAAAAAAAAACACAAAGAGATGAAGCACTACAAACCTCCATGTTATGAAGATACTCGTAAATATCCGCAACGTAACTTTCACACATCTGAGGATCACTCAATTTCTCCACAATCAGTTCCTGTTTATCCACAGCCGCCTTAACGGCCTTCTTCACCTTCTTCGATCTAAATTTCGACTTTTGAATCTTAGCCATTTCAGATCCGATGCTGTTGTTCCTCGATACCGTCGCATTGTTCGAAAGTTCACCCAACACAACTCTGTTCTTCTTCGCCGGTTGCAACTGAGACTGGATTGCCTCCATCGCCCTCTTCTTGGCCATTCTCGTAACTCTCATATTCTCCTGGTCCGCCATTGATTTGTTCTTCAACTAAGCAAACACACGATATACAGAAAGGATAGATGAATGAAGATGGTGAAATGAAAGTGTGTGAAAATGGGGGTGTTATAATAAGGAATGGAGATGCCGCCATTTTTACTTCGTTTCAAAAAAATTCAATTTTGGGGAAAATGAACATTTTTTGAGTTCAATTTTTTTAAACTACCAATTAGTAGAAGACACGTGGCTCCATAAACTCATACGTTTTGGATTGATGAGGTGGTGGGTTTAAAAAAACTTAGAAAATTAAAACACAAAATTCAGATTAAATTGAGCGCTTCCTTAAAATAGTTCATTTGAGTTTTAAAACTTTTTAAGAGTTAAATTCAAATTTGGTCCCTCTGGTTTACAAATTATAACGGATAAGGTCCTTCAATGATTTTTTTAACGAATAACGTCGTTGTGGTTTCCATTTTATAACACATAAGGTCCCTCCGTCTAACTTTTCTGTTAAATATAACATTTTTAACATATTTTCTTTATTTTTCATTTTTCAAACCACATGGACCAAATCTGTAATTTACTCTAAACTATATACATATATTTATATTTTATGTATTGTATAATTATATTTTTATTTCATTAATTATATAATTTTCATATTTTATAAATTATATTACATTTATATTTTATAAATTATTTTTATTTTGTATATTCATATAATATATTAACATTTATATTTTATAAAATGTTAATAATTTAATAAAATATATGAAAGGTCCAATTTATGCTATAAACAGTAAATCATGTCAATATACAAATTGCATGCATGGAATATTTAAATACATAAAATATATAAAAATATAAAATATAAATATAAATATAAATATAATTTTTTTATAAAATATAGATGTAATATAATTTTAAATATACAAATAATTAATAATTCATAGATATACATATATGAAGTGAATAGAGATGGTAACGAATGTTAGACTGTAGATTTTCAGGAGAATCATCTTGATGACATCGATGTTGTACGTGTTTGAATTTAATTTTTATATTATATTTTACTGTATATATTTATATCTATAGATTAATAATTTTTTGTATATTTAAGATTATATTATATTATAGATCTTAGTTTATTTACAAACTGGATAAAGGATACAAACTCACAAACCAATGTAAAAATATTTTTTATTTTTTATTTTTTTCCATCTAATGCTATGATTTAAGATGTTATTATACATATGTTTGTTTCACCTTATGAAAAGTTACATGTGAAAAATGCATGTAAAACTTTTACATTATGAAACAAATATATGATAAACTTTTAACTTATGAAAATAAATACATGTGAAACTTTACATTATGAAACAAACATATGTGTAATAACATCTTAAACCATAGCATATGATGAAAAAAATATATTTTTACATTGCTTTATACGAGTTTGTACTCTTCATCCAGTTTGTAAATGAACCAACATCTTATATTATATTTATATTTTATAGAATTTGCTTTGTACTTGTATTTATATTTTATATTTTATATTTGTATTTATTTTATTTATTTGAATCTTCCATATATGTATATAATTTGTATAATGAACTGATTTAGTGTTTTTAACATAAACTGAACATTCGATACGTTTTATAAAATTATTTATTTTTTATATATAAATATAAATACAAAATAAATTTTATAAAAGATAAATATAATATATCATAAATATATAAAGTATAAATATTTTTTAAATAAAATTATAAGGTGCCTATAAATATGTAGTATAAATATGTAGTATAATTTATAAAATAAGAAAATTATACAATTAACAAAATATGTAATTTATATAATTAATTAAATGCAAATATAATTATACAATACATAAAATATAAATATATGTATATAGTTTAGAGTAAATTACAGATTTGGTCCATGTGGTTTGAAAAATGGAAAAATAAAGAAATTATGTTAAAAATGTTATATTTAACGGAAAAAATAGATGGAGGGATCTTACGAGTTATAAAATGGAAACCACAGGGACGGTATTCGTTATAAAAATTATTCAGGGATCTTATCCGTTATAATTTGTAAACCACAGGGACCAAATTTGAATTTAACTCACTTTTTAAGTTAGGGGTTATTTATCAAATGCTTAATTAATTAATGGGCAAAATACACGAAATAATAACTTAATTTCATAAATTTTATTATTACACCATTATATTTTCAGTTTTTTTTATTTTAACAATGTACTTTCAAATTATTTTTTATTAAGAGATTGTACTTTGAAAATTTTACTCATTACCTCATTGGGTAACCTGTTACCTTTTAAACCGGTTTCTTTTGATGATTTGTCATACTTATAATGGCGTGGAAGCCACATAAACATGCTTACATGTCATTAAAAAGAAAAACATGTTCTAAAAATGATTATTAAAAACAAAAATCCTCCCCTCAGACTGTTCCAATTCTCGTATGATAAACCTGATCAATTCGAAACCCTTGTTTCCCTCATGTCCTTTATCATCGTCTCCCTTATGAGAGTGCTGTAATAGTTACTAGCTTTAATTTAGTATTTTAATTAAACATTCCTTATTGACGTCGATATACACTTTCACATATTTGTTTCTTCTGTTTCCAATGTTAAAACAGCTTGACACAGTTATTCTTTGCATAAAATTGCTACTGATGAGAAGATAAGGGAGAAATACAGAAAGTTCTATTTGAACTACCTCTACCTTTTGAGGGTTTACATGCGTCCTCCCTTCCTAAAACTTTATTTATTTTCTTGAGAAGTTTTCTTAATTTGCTTATGCACCACAAAGGGGTTGCCCCGGATAGAATGGTTTTTTTTTTAATATTTTGTTTGTTTGGTTTTTGGCATTATAAATTGAGGAGTGTTAATGACACTTTTTTAATAGGGATGTGTACGGAATTAATATACTTTAATAGCATTGAGAATGTAAAAAAAAAGATGTTGATTGTGTGAGGTGAAAATCATTTGATAGGGGTGCCATTAGCCCCCCTATAAATTACGTCATAAAATTTACAATGAACATAATCGATGGCTATAATCTTTTGTGAACATTTTTATTTGTGAAATTGTGATATTTTGTAAACATATTTACTTTTTGACATTATAATTTTTGGTAAACATGTTTGATTAAATTTACAATTTCTAAATAATAAAAATATTAAAACTAAAAGTACAATGTTGTATTAAAAATAATGATGCAATAATAAAATAAGTTTGAAAGCTCAGTGTTCTAATAAAAAATAATATAAAAATACATTGTTGTAATAAAGAAAAAACTGAAAGTAAAATGCTATAATAAGAAAATTTATGAAAGTATGTTGCTATTTATCTTCGGTCTTAACCAATGAATATGACAAAAAAACTAAAAATCTTACCCGATAAGAGAAAAGACAATGACCGAGAGTCTTACGCAATAAGTATGAACGATGGCTATTACCTACTTAGTGCTTACTAGGTAACTTTTGTATATGATACCGTTTTAATTAACTAAAATCTTACCTGGTAAAGTAAGTGATAATATTGAATTTAACCGATAAACGCTTACCGGGTAAGTGTTTGGATAAATGACCCCTTAATATTAATTTGTCAGCTTTTCCCAATTTTGAAAAGTTGGCCAAATACAATTTAAGGAAAAATAAAACAACTACGGATCATCATATTAATTTATTGTATTTCTATCAATAATAATCATATAGAAAGATTACGATAAATGGTCTTATGTTTACAAGATACGCAATTTTTATGAGATAGTTGTTTTAAATTTTGGCCAATATCCAAACACAATTTGGAACACCCATTTACATCGGTAAGTAGAAGAAATGTTTATGAACAACTTATTTTTTCATACCTTTACTTCCGAATTAGATATTGATCAATTTGTTAGTACCAGTTTTGTATTCAAATATGATTTGGTATATTCTTTCTGTCATAATTAATTGATTTGTTTTATTATCGTGCAAGTAGTAAACTACATAAAAGGTGTGACATGAATCTGATGAAATTGAGATTCTACATTTAACAAGTTGGAAAACTTAAGTAGGAAATATGGTCCTTTCGAGACCATGTTATGATTTAAATAATTTCAAAATATAATAAACAACCGCATTAATGATATTAATGTAACTTTTTTTTATCATTGTTATAAATAATTTTAATCAAAATAGATTATGTTTTTTTTTACACATATAATAAGTGTGACTCTCAAATCCAGTTGTATGTCACTAGTATGCGCACTAGTTGAACTCATAAGCTAGAGTCACTCATGAGCCTAGTGGGCGAGTTAAAAATCACATGTTTGAAGGGAATAACGTTTCTACGACAGGTATCTTGATATCCCTACCATAGTTAACACGATTTTGCAACAGGGTTTGGAACGTTGTTGCCTCTTGTGCAGATCTCCTTTCAATTGAAACAATTTTCTGTTGTCAGTCTTCAACTACCGTATGATAAGTTAGTCCAAAGCTTAGGCTCTTAATCACCACTTATGTCTGATCCGTTTAGACGTTTCATAACCATTTCAGAACTGAAATCAGACTTCTGACTTCAGCACCTCTTAAAAAACAAACCCCACCTTAGTGTTGGTCGGGGGGTCAAAATTTATGTTTTGTTGTTTCTTAGAACTATCATCCATCCCCTTCAAAAATTCATAAAGTGATTTTTCTCCTTTGCTTCAACCAATTTCTTTCCAACTTCACAAATGCATTTACTGAAAGTACACTTCACCATCCACACAACTTTGTGTAATGATGTCGATACTAATGCCTTCTTTTGGCATGTTGTAGTCAATGTAACTTTTAGTGCATACGAATGCAATGCACTCTCTTTGTCAATTCGGTCTCCCAAATCCTTCCATATCTCTTTAGTGATCTTATCATATTTTGTGTTGTTTCCTATTTCCCTTAGAGTCAATGTACACTTTAGGCTATTGTGAGCCATATCTTTATCATGTGTCACATTGTCTCCAAAACAATAGTTGGCAAGCCCATTAGGAGTTGTGAAGCTCGAGCTTTGCTCAAAGATCCGAGTCCTCAAGTGTTGAAGCTGAAATGAGTTGAGAGGCCAAAACAGTTTGCTTTTGGAAGTCTTAAAATCAGCACTTCTTCTAAACAAAAATCATAGTTCTTGGAGATCATCAAAGAAGGAAGATGGTATTGTTGATGGAGATGATAATTCCGACACGCATTTGAACTGTTGTAGATATAATCACAAAATGTAATTAGATGATGGCAACAAAAATCATGCGACTAATCATGAGAATGTTATACATACCTTATGTTGCTTGTATTTTTCTCTAACTGCCACCAAAGTGCCTGCTCTTTTGCTTGATTGCAAATCATGCAACATTGGAACACATTCTTTCAAGTCAGATGGCTTATATCCAGAGAGTCGCTCAAAAGCCGAATTCTGTAAATGGGAATATATGTTATTAAGAATTTCAACCCTTTTTTTGATACCCAAAATAAAATGTAGTTAGGTTAGTGTTTACTTACCCATGGATGTGACATTGGGTTGAGAGTGAATCTTGAAAGAAAGATAACAGATGCAGCTACCATAGAAGGCAAAAACTTAAGGCACCCATATTCTAGCAAGCTTAACTCAGCCAGATAATAACCCAAGAACTCCAATTGCAAATTTGGCATCTATAGATTGCAAAGGATACAAATATAAGAACTTTATATATAATGCCAAATAAACAATGAAATGTAAACACAGAAAGATGGGAACTTACTTCATGATTTTCTTGAGCAATCCTCATAAGTTTTCTGTGAATTTACAAGTTAAAAGAGTAGGCATCAGTTAGGTGATGAACCCACAATCTTGAATGCAATATAAGATGAAAACTAAAGTTTCCGATATTTTACCTAAGGAATGTCTTTACTGTTGGATTGCCCATTTCAAATTTGAGAGCTTTAAGAATCTCAGCTTCCATTTTCACAACCTCTTGTTTTCCATATGTGTTATCAGTGATATCACAGAAATCTTCTGTATGTGGTGGGCTTATTTCTTCATATTTTCTGTTTGCCAAAAGAAGCAATATTTAGTTCATATATTCAGTAATCGAATTCACATTACTGAAAGAAGAGATTAATCATCAAAACCCTAAATACTTACGCAGCAATGAGCATTGAAGAAACACCAAGAAGTTGAAGCCTTTGTTTATTAAGAGGATTTATGGATAAGAATCTATCAATGTAGGAAATGGTGAGATATAAAGTGTCTGAAAGAAGCTTATACTCCTCTGCAACCTCAACCAACCAATCAACCAATACACCCCTCATGTTTTCAGTAACATCCTTTTGTACTTTCACAATGTATTCTGCCATTGGTCTTCTCTTTGCCTCCCTCTGAATTTGCAATTAGAAACATAAAACAATCAATGCATTTCCAAAATAAATGGAGGAATTAACTATCAAAGTTGAATTAAAACCTAAATCCTCTTACTGACTCTTAATCTTAGCATACCAGCAGCAATCAAACCCTAAATCCATGAAGTTTCTTTTTGTTTATGCATATCTTAAACGTATGAACTTAATATGACACGATTGAAAACCAAATGGAAGATTATAATCAACAAATTAACATAAATTTATAGTTACTATAGAAACTGATTTTCTATAGGTATTACGATCAAATCACATCAACATTCAACAATAGATTTCCATTGTTTAGTTCAAAAGTGAATCCCCCATTAAATCGGCACCAAGACATCACGTTTCTAATCAAGGTAAATAAGGGTTAATTGCGCAAAGAAACTGTAATAGGAAGATAAAACCCTAAAATTAGCAATTGAATCAGTAGATAAATCAATCCAACTCGATATAAATATGAACTAAAACTAAAAGGAAAAATACACAGAGAGATTAAACAGTACACACCTCCATGTTATGAAGATACTCGTAAATATCCGCAACGTAAGTTTCACACATCTGAGGATCACTCAATTTCTCGATCTTCTCCACAATCAGTTCCTGCTTTTCAACAGCCGTCTTAACGGCCTTTTTCACCTTCTTCGATCTAAATTTCGACTTTTGGATCTTAGCCATTTCAGATCCGATCTTGTTGTTCCGCGATGCCGTCGCATTGTTCGAGAGCTCACCCAACACAACTCTGTTCTTCTTCGCCGGTTGCAATTGAGACTGGATTGCCTCCATAGCCCTCTTCTTGGCCATTCTTGTAACTCTCATATTCTCCTGGTCCGCCATTGATTTGTTCTTCAACTAAGCAAACACACGATATACAGAAGGATAGATGAATGAAGATGGTGAAATGAAAGTGTGTGAAAATGGGGGTGTTATAATAAGGGATGGAGATGCCGCCATTTTTACTTTATTTCAAAAAATTCAATTTTGGGCAAAATGAGTATTTCTTTGAGTTGAATTTTTTTGAACTACCAATTAGTAAAAGACACGTGGCCCCATCAGGTCTTATGTTTTGGATTGATGAGGTGGCGGGCTTTAAAACTTGGAAACGAAAACGTAAATTTCAGATTGAATTGAGCGCCTTCCTTAAAAATAATTCATTTGAGTTTTAAAATTTTTCCAAATCCTGTTTTCATTTTTGCTAAAAAACTTTGAAATTTGTTATCAAGTATATTTAAATTACATACAGCCTTTTTTTTTTTTTTTTTTTTTTGGCCGGCGGAGTTAAAGTTAATTGTTAGGCATCTTGAGCGACGTTAGAGCGGGTCCGTACCCTGCTGGCCCGCAATCGCCTCCCTTTCCAACACCATAATTCTCCGAAATTCGCCTGAGGAAAAAGTCCTTGCAAGGCTCGAACTTGAGACCTACAAGGGCAAAACCCCCCAAGGTTTTTCCTTGGTGGCCAACTGAGCTAGCCCAGTTGGTTATAGAGCCTTTTTTTAATTAGTTGACTTATAATACATTAACGAGATTCAAACACCTATATAAAATTATCGTTAACATACGGGTTGTTTACCAAACGATTAACAAATTATATGATAATAACCAAAAATTTTACCCGGTAACTGAGGGCGACGTCTATTATCCAGTTAAAGCTTATTGGGTAAACTTTTACATAAGATACCGTTTAATTGTCTTAAAATCTTACCCAATAAGGTAAGTGATAATGTTCAATTTATATCGATAAGCGCTTATCGGGCCCCTTAATATCTCTTTGTCGACTTTTCCCAAATTTGAAAAGTTGGTCTGATACCACTTCAAGAAATAAAACCACTCCAGATCATCATATTAATTATTTCGTGTTTCTATTAGTAATAACCATATAAAAAGATTACGATAATGATCTTACGTTTTCAAGATATGCGATTTTTATGAGATAGTCGTTTTAAATTTTGGCCAATATCAAAACACGATTTGAAACACCCATTTACTCCGTTAAGTAGAAGAAATGCTTATGTAGATCTTACTTTTCCGTACCTTTACTTCCGAATTAGATATATCAAATCAATTTGTTTGTATTGTTTTTGTATTCAAATATGATTTGCCATATTCTCTCTCATGACTAATTGATTTGTTTTATTATCGTGCAAGTAGTGAACTACGTAAAAGGTGTTACAACTATCAATGATGTGTTTGACATGAATCTGATAAAATTGAGATTCTACAATTTGACAAGGTGATCATTAAGACATGATTCTTTCAACAAGCCGGAAGACCTAAGTAGGAAATATGGTTCTTTTCTGACCATGTTACAATTTAAATAATTTCAAAATATAATAAATAAATGCATTAATGATATTAATGTAACTTTATTTTATCATTGTTATAAATAATTTTAATCAAAATAGATTATATTTTTTTACATATATGATAAGTGTGACTCTCAAATCTAGTTGTATGTCACTTGTATACACGCTAGTTGAATTCGTAACCTAGAGTCGCTCGTGAGTCTTGTGAACGAGTTAAAAATCACATGTTTGAAGGGAATTATGTTTCTACGATAAGTGTCTTGATATCCCTACCATAGTTATCACAATTTTGCAAGAGGGTTTGGAACATTGTTACCTCTTATGCTGACCTCCTTCTAATTGAAACAATTTTCTTTTGTCCGTCTTCGACTACCATGTGATCATAAGTTAGTCCCAAGCTTAGTGTTGGTCCGGGGGGGGGGGGGGGGGAGGGGGGGGGTCAAAATTTGTGTTTTGTTGTTTCGAGAACTATCATCCATCCCCATCAAAAATTCATAAAGTGCTTTTTTTCCTTTGCTTCAACCAATTTATTTCCAAATTCACAAATACATTTACTGAAAGTACACTTCGGTGTGGGTAAAATAGATTGATTTTATCCCACCATCCACGCAACTTTGTGTAATAAAGTCGATACTAATGCCTGCTTTTGGCATGTTGTAGTCAATGTAACTTTTAGTGCATACGAGCGCGATGCACTCTCTTTGTCAATTCGGTCTCCCAAATCCCTCCATATCTCTTTAGTGATCTTAGCATATTTTGTGTTGTTTCCTATTTCCTTTTAGTCAATGTGCACTTTAGGCTATTGTGAGCCAATTCTTTATCACGTGTCACATTGTCTCCAAAACATTGGGTTTGCCAAGTTTTGTTATGGAATTTTAATGGTTCTATGGGTGAAAGATCTTATTCTTTGTGAAGAAAATGTTTTTCATCTCCTATGACCATCTACATAGATGTCATTTAGAGTATCATTCAAATGCATTTGTCATGGATAATATGATTTGTGGATGTAGTAGGTCAAGTTGGGACATTTGATGGTAAAGAAGAGCCACCTAGCAATGCTTCCTCAATCGATTTTGATCATGGTGACGGTGGGTTGGATTTACTGTCAATAGCTTTTAGGGTTGGGTTTTTTTTAGGATTGCTTAATCATGCTCTGATACAATATAAATTTGTAAGATTGTTTGAGGTTTTGTTTTATTCCATTAATCAATAGAGTATAGATACATAAAGGAGTGGTGCATCACTTAGGAAAAGATTCACAAAAGTCCCATAATGTAAGGAAATAATGATTAAGCAAAATTAAGATAACTAAGATAGAAAAGTAATTTCCTTTAATGTCACTGGTCTAGAGGAAAAACTTTTGGTACAATTTGGTTGAAGATTACATGCGAGTTGAGGTGACATGGCATGTTCTATGCGAGTTAAATACAACTCACATACTAATAAATTACGAAATTGGATGAGCGTATATAGTCCCCGAGATTCAGTGAAATCTTTAAAAGTGTGACCTAAACTTTGATTAGTCTATAAATCATGCTTATGGTTCTCATTTTTTCTAAAAGTGGTCCCTGGACATTAATTCCGTTTATTATGTATGTTAGAGCCAGAGATATTTTCGCCCAACCATGTGTTTGTCCTCTTTTTGCACTTTTTTATTTTTCTTATTTATATAAAAGGAGACATGTTACGTGATTAACTCTAATGCGTGTGTGTGTATATATATATATATATATTTATGTGTGTGTGGAGGTTCAAATGAGGACTCGTGTGATTTACGAGAATGCTAGAACAATTATGGAACTCAAATATTTTTAACCAATAATTAAATCATAATAAATTAAAATAAATCAATAAGGAGGTAGTAATGTAATTAGATATTTTTTATAATTTTTATCTTATTTTAATTAATTGGAATTATCTCATTATTTTAGATTGGGATCTGATCACTTTAAAATAGATAGTACCCATCGTTTTCTTCGCATTATTATCTCCCCATCGTATCTGAATATGCGATATGATAAACATGTGATAAAACCCTAGATGAACAATGATGATTGGGAAGCAAAAACGAACACAATAGATGAACAAGTATGAGAAAACGAACCTCAAACAACCCCCCAAAATTTGCTATCAATGTGATAAAATGTAGTCGTATTGGAATTGAATGTGCTGTAATAACTGTGTGATAGACTTGACTATATCGATTGATGTTCTATGTGCAGTCATATTTGTTGTCATAAACATATGATACAACCCATACTCAAAGACATACATTAATCCAACCTTAATCGATTACGATATGATAAATATGTGATACAACCCTAATTGATTACGTACATTGAATGTGATGTGATAATCGTGTGATAGACTTGATTATACCGAGTAATCTATTGTGTAGTCGTATTTGCAGCGATAAACATGTAATACAATCCTAGTCGAAGACATGCATTAATCCATCCTTAATCGATTACGATATGATAAACATGTGATACAACCCTAATCGATTACATGCATTAATCGATTCATATTCAAAGTGTGATAAGAAAACCTTTAATCTAATATCTCTGCAATCTTCTTGTTGTAATCGTTGATCCGAACTCCAGTTCGATTTCCTTCTCTACACCGCTTCCTGCAACCTTCTTTATCTAATCTTTTTTTGTCCTCTAATAATGGCCTACTAGATAACCACCATCGACGATGTTATGTAACACCCTCAAAACTGGAAAAAATGACTATTTTAAAATTTCCAATAAAACATCAAAAAAAGGATAAATCCCTTTCTATAATTCAATGCTTGAATTACCTCGATTAGAAAATCTAACTTTAACATCACTAACTGATAAACCAAGTCATACATAAATACTAAGACAAGCTCGGGTGTTACTATAACCCAATCATTGTCGCTATCTTCAACTGTGGAAGACGTCGACAAATAGTTAAGTCATTCTCGTGCATCTATCTAGCACTTATCTCATCACGGTGTTGCTACTACCAAACCCAACGAGGACATGATGCACATATGGACAAATAAAATGGTTAGGCTTAACACCTAGTGAGCTCAAACAGTTTTCATAAAAATTATAAAACGGTAAAACTAAAAGATTGCTTATTAAAACATACTTTCTCAAATGAAATATATTTAATGTAAAAACAACATTTTTCTAAAACCCACCATTTACTTGATGAAATATCTTTAACCAAAACATCCATCTATCGTGAGGCCAAAATTCAATACTCACAAAATCAAGAATAAAGCTATAAATCATTAAAACATAAAATATAGTTTTAATCAAGTTATTTATACAACTAACTCACACTTACAGTTGGAAGGGCATAAAACATCATAAGATGACGGGGGAGACCCGATTTACGATTCGTTGTGACGGAACACAGAAGTAAAACGGAACACAGAAGTAAGTCACAAGCTAATGTTGTTAGCTGCATCACTTTAGCTATAAACCATTGACATTAACCCAATCCAATCATTTAGTCAATTGTGATTGAAAGCTCGAACATCAACCCAATCCAGTCTATAGTCAAACAAAACAAGTGCACATCTTATAAAAGGAAATCGATTTCTATGTCTATGGATCCGTTACAGCTCAGTCTAAATTACATGACTCCAAAATGAATGATCAACACACTCCAAACATGAATTTTATAAATAGATATGCTATAAATGCATATAATTTCTTAAGCTCAAAAGAGAGCAATTAAAGTCATACAAATGTCCCAAAGACTCATTTAAGTCAAACCGAGCCAAAAGACTTAACATTTGAAATGACTAATAAGTAAAAGTCATTAAAACAATAAAACACCTTTAACCAATGTTTATGCAAATACATGTTATAAAATTATGATTTACTAAAAAACCTTCATTGGTTGGGACAAACCATTTTCTAAATAGGCACATACCATTTATATTTCCAGAATGTCCCATAACGTAATAATATGCATTTTTCTTAACCAAATACATCAAATTAATGCATAAATACTAAAATAATTTCCATTCTTAAGATAAATTAAAAAAATAATCGACACTTATGATTTACTTAACAAAAATGATCAAAGATTGCAAATATATACATTTTCAAGATATGTTAACCTAAAATAGCAAATATGTAAATTTCACTAAATACCCAACATATTTAATAAATATAAAGTAAAACATATTAATACTTTAAAATACGCATTTTGGCATGTACATAGTTTTACAAAGCAACTTGAACTCACATTGCTATATTTGGCTATATCTATGGCTTACCCCAAGCTTGAGCCTCCTTTGATGATAACTTTAGATCCACCACCAACCATTACTAGAATCATCATCTAGGTTACCATCAAACCCAAAATACACCAAAATGGATCCCAAATCACATCTATAGCTCAAAACCTTAAATAATTCAAAACTCATCAGAAACTTAACTCAAGAACATAAGAAGGTCCCAACTAAAAAGACATCTCTCAAACCTCTAGGTGGATCTTCTCTAGGATACTCCACAAATAAACCCAAAATACGGATCTACAGTGAAGAAAAGAAAAGAGGAAGAAAATGAGAAATAGGTGAGTGGGTTTCTAGAGAGAAAATGTGATAGGTCTTCTATATACCCCTAGACATGTGATAATTAGACCAAAAGCAAGTATACTATTGACCCAATATCGTCTTTCAAGTAATAAAGTGGAATAGAATACCGAATATCGTCCACAAAGATCGTAGTAAAAGTTTGATTAAAAGTCTAACGAAAGAAATGAATTTAGATGGAGATTTTGAAAACTTTGATTTGTTTAAGTTGAATTAATAGTTTAAATAACAGAATAATAAACGTAGTATGGGTGTAAGACATGTGGTGAAAAATAAACACAAATTCCAGTGGGTAATGTTGTGGCAATGCTACATCATTCAGTCAACTATAACTAGTTTCACCATCAATCTTGACGTTATTCCTCTCAGACTTCACCATTGCACTAATAAAATCTGCCGGAAACATAAACTTATCAACTTGGACTAAGACAACCTCAATTTTTCCCTTCGGGTATGCAATGGATCGGCCAATTGAAGTGTGACAGTGGTAGGTCTAGCATATCCTATACCCAAGGTACTGTAAACAAATAAGGGCAGGAGGTAGATACTTGCACCTAAGTCACAAAAAACCTTTCCAATATCCTTTCCACCTATAGAACAGGGAATGGTGAAACTTCCCGAGTCTTTAAGTTTAAGAGGTATCTTATTGGTCAAAATTGCACTACGTCCTTTAGTAAGAGCAACAGTTTCATATTTAATTAACTTCTTCTTCTTACTTAAAATGTCCTTGAGAAACTTGGCATAACTAGGCATTTGCTCAATTGCTTCAACAAGGGTTATGTTGATATGCAATTCTTTCAACATATCCAAGAATTTTTTAAATTGCAATTCTTCCTTTTGTTGCCTCAACCTTTGGGGGTAAGGTACATAAGAAGGAATTTGGTTTATGACAACTTTGCTTGGATGTGTTGAGCAAGATGGGTCTTGTATGCCTTGGGTCTTCATTTTGCACTCTTGAGATGTGATTACAACATTGGTTTTTGGATATGCTATGACCTTATGTTCTACAAATGTTTTCTTACTGGAATCTTTAAGAGACAGTCGGGAGAAGTCAGACCTTGGTAGGATAGAAGTGATGGCCTCAGATGTTTGGTTTTTTAAAGGTTTGGCCGGTTTTTCAACAACAGGGGCAAATGTTGTAGCATTGCTTCTGGGTTTACTAATATTTTTGTATGTTTTTTGTTAATTCCTTCCCACTCCTAAGGCTTACTCCCTTTACATGTTTCTTTCCTAAGGCTCTTGGGATTTCTGTGTTACTAGGCAAAGAACTAACGACTCTATTGTTCTGGCGTAGGGTAACTTGACTGATTTGGGTTTCTAGATTCCTAATTGTGGTACCCTGCTGATTAAGTTGGCTAGTGAACAAAAATTGGTTTTGGGCATTTTATTTGTTCAACAAGGCTTTATTTTGAGCATTTTGTTGGTTCAACAGGGCTTGAGATTGAGCTTGAGCTTGAGCCATAATCTTCTTCACCAATCTTTCCAAAGAAGTTGATGAGTAAGTATGTGGAGGTGGTTTGTTTTGAAAAGATGGTTGAGTATTTTGAAAATCTTGGTGATGATTTTGAGAACTACTCGTATGCTGTTGGGTTTAAAAATAAGAGGTTCCTTGTTGCTTAGGTGCGGGTGGATTTAAACATGGATTGTTCCATGAAAAAGTTGGGTGTTGTTTCCAATTGGCATTGGAATTGTTGGTATAGGGACCTGATCCATTATGAATATACTTTATAGATTCAAAATTATGAGGGCAATGTCCATACGAGTGTTCTCCTCCACAACAAACACATTGCACACAAAGGACTGCTAGAATAGGTGCAGTAATAGTCGGCTGCACTCCCTGGCCAGAAGTAAGATTTTCTAAGCACGGTGGCTATAGAAGTGAGTTGTGCTGTTTGCAGTATATGCGTTTACATCATGAATTCCAGCGGTCTTATTTTGCGGCTGAGCACGTGGATCAGCACAATTTCCATTATTTGCTGAAATCTTTTCAAGGATCTCATACTCGTCATTATAGATACTAGCAGTAAAGGCCCTTCATGCAGTCGCATCGAGCATCTGTTTAGCCATGGGAGTTAACTGATTGTAGATTGTCTCGAGTTGAATACAGTAAGGAATTCCATGGTGAGGAAATTTTCTTAACAATTCTTTGAACCTCTCCGATGCATCTGGAACTGCTTCATCGTCCATTTGTTTAAAAAGATATATTTCATTTCGGGACTTAGCATTCCTGCTGGATGGAAAATATTTTCTTAAAAACTTGTCAGCCATATTATTCCATGATGGTACTGAACTTGGTGGTAATGAATTAAACTATAAATTTTCACGACCCCGTAAAGAAAATGAAAATAAACTAAGTCTAAGAACGTCGTTAGGCACTCCCGGGATCAAGAAAACATCAATGATTTCCATGAAAGATTTTAAATGTGAGTGGGGATCTTTCGATGGTAATTCAACAAATTGTCCATTTGTTTGCAACATATGGAACATGATGGTTTTAAGCTCAAAATGAGTGGTTGTCATACGGGGTCTAACTATCCTTGAATTCAATTGCTCAAAATCGGAGATAACACAGTTCATAATCTTCTATCTCTAGCATTTGCTAAATTAATTATATTTGGAGCTTGAAAGTTTATTATCACCTACAAATTCTGTATCATCATTCACATCCTCTTGACGTAGTGGACCTTGCTGAAAAGGGTGTTCCGGTGGATTTCTTATAAGTGGAGGTCCATTTTGGATAAAATGCTGAAATCGTGGCATTTGATTAAAGCATGGTAGGTAATTCTCCATACGTGGTGGTGGTTGTGGATCTTCAATAAGTGGGGGATGTTGTGCCTTGTTAGGAGCGAGTGGAGCAAAAAGTTCTCTTTGAGCCCTCTTTCTTTGACGGAATGTTCTCTCAATATCAGGATCAAATGCGAGAAACTTCCCCCAGTGTATCCGTGGCATACACCACTTTCAAGTAGACCTGGCAAAAACTGGCACGACACGCTAACCCGACACGAACTCGACACGAATTAAACGGGCATGAGTAATACATTTCAACTTGTCTAAGTAAACGGGTTGACACGATACCACACGACACAAAAGTTAAACGGGTAAGGTCAGGGTCAAAGTTTTCAACTCGAAAATGACCCGATTAACCCGTTTATATTAGGCCCCTTAGGCCTTTAGGCAACTAGTATCAACAACCCACCGTTTATATTCTTTTTAACAAAGTAACTATTAAATAATAATAAAAAGTGATGTTCATTCCATGTAGAGCTGACAAAAACTGGCACGACATGCTAATCCGACACGAAGTCGACACGAATTAAACGGGTTTGGGTAATACATTTCTACCCGTTTAAGTAAACGTTGACACCACACGACACAAAAATTAAATGGGTCGAGTTTGGGTTAGGCACTCTCAACCTGTTTAATTTTGAACCCGACTCGACACGACACGTTTGCCAAATCTACTTCCAAGTGATTCAAATGGTGTTAGAAAAATCAAATCTTTTATCGCACTTTTAAAAAGACTTTTACCTAAGACTTGATAGGTCTTTTGTATATCCTTAGACATGTGATGATTAGACTAAAAGCAAGTATACTATTAGCCTAATATCATCTTTCAAGTAATCAAGTGGTATAGAATACCGAATATCGTCCACAAGGATCGTAGTAAAAGTTTAATTAAAAGTCTAATGAAAGAAATGAATTAAGATGGATTTTGAAAACTTTGATTGGTTTGAGTTCAATTAAAAATTTTAATAATAGAAAAATAAATATAGTATGGGTGTAAGACTTGTGGTAATACATAAACACAAGTTCCAATGGGCAATGTTGTGGCAATGCTATAGCATTCAGCCAAGGACTGGTATTCAGACTCTGTATTGGACCGAGCGATAGTGGGTTGTTTCTTGGGGCCCCATGAGAGGAGACAAGAACCAAGATACACAAGATAACGTGAAGTTGGACAAGCAACCCAATCAGCATTGGATTAGGCTGATAATTGAACCGATTACTATTGGGGGGTAATCAGTAAGCGATGACCAAGAGTGCCTTTAATGTAAGGGAGGATTCGCTTGGCAGCATGGGGGGTACGAGGTTGGCTCAAAAACTGGGAAACCAAGTTGACGACAAATGTGATGTTAGGATGAGTGATATTGAGGTATTGAAAAGACCCAACAATCTCATGGAAAACAGTAGGGTTCTCAAGAAGAGGTCCATCTGTGGCATTGAGAATAGGTTTAGTAGACATAGGCATAAGGACAGGATAACTAAGCAACAAACCATGCTTGGTCAAAAGATCATGAGCATATTTTAATTGATTAATATGCAGCCGATTGTGAAGATTAGAAACTGCAAACTCAAAAAATAATGTAGACGACACAAGTCCTTTATGTCAAAACCATGACCCAGACGATCTATAAAACTTTGAAAAAGATGCTCATCACATCCTGTCACCACAATATCATGAACCTAAAGCAAGAAGTAATAGGTGTCTGCACCATAACGATAGATAAACAGAGATGGATCAGTGATACTCTGAACAAAACCAAATGACAACATGAATGAACACATACGGTGCAATTAGACTCGTGGTGCTTGTTTTAACCCATAAAATGCCTTCTTGAATTTACATATATGAGTGGGTTTTGATGAATCCACAAATCTAGGCAGATGAATCATATAAATATCTTCATTAAGAATGCAATGAACGAAGGCATTACATCTAATTGACGGAGAGAAGAATGCCTATACACAACAAGTGTAAGAACAGTTCTAATAGTTTCAGGCTTAACAACAGAACTAAACGACTCATTGAAACCATTACCTTGTTGTTGTTGGTAACTCTTAGCATCTAACCGTGCCTTGTACCTTTTGATAGAACCATCCGACTTTCGTTTTATACGAAATACCCATTTACAACCAATTATGTTCTTTGAGAGTGAAGGTGGTAAAGAGTCCATGTATTGTTCTTCAGTAATGCATTTATTGTCTCCATTCAGACTTTGGGAAGCTTGAGAATAATAGGTGGATTCAACAGTATCGACCATATAAATTAATGCATGCGGGATCGAATAACTAATGATACCATCAATGTGTTGTTTTGGTTTGACAATGCCATGACAAAGACAAGTGGTGACGCCTTGGGATGGTGGAGGAGTGACATATGGTTGTGTTGCTGGTGTTGGGTTTGGTAGGGAGCAGGTGGGTCAACGGGAAGGGAATCGATGGTAGGTTGTGGGTGATTAGCTACGGGTTCGACAATGGGTGTTGGACTATTGGATTATTAGGTAGTGGATCAGAAGTAGTAGTATTGTCATTACAGGGTTGTGGGGGAGAAGTTGTCGTGACTGGGGTGACTGGAGGATAGCGGCAATAGTAGACAATAGGAGTATAGCGAGGTGGTTGAGATATGTTATGGTGAAGGGGATCCATGATGTTAGGTCTAGAATGGATGAAGTTGGATGACGATGTACTCGATGGTTGATTTTTCATAGGAGTGTGATTCGATGTGGACACCAAATGAAAAGTAAGGGTGCCGGTAGCTGGAACCTGCAAAGCTTTATAAGGAAAAATTGTTTCTTTAAATACAACATGACGCAACACATAGACTCGATCTATTTGACGATTAAGACACTTATAACCTTTATGAGTTGTACTATACCGTAGGAAAATACACTCGACACTTTGATCAGAAAGTTTATTAGAGACATAAGAACCTAAGTGAGGGTAACATGAGCAACAAAATACGCAAAGATAGGAATAAGACGGAGGAGTACCATAAAGAATTTTATGTGGAGTTACCCAATCAAGGGCAGGAGTAGGAAGAATGTGGATGAGATGGATCGAAGTAAGAATAACTCTGACCCATAAATTTGGTTGTGCCCCTGATATTTGAAGAAGAGAACAAGCCATAGTCGCAATGTACCTATGCTTATGTTTAGCCAACCCATTTTACTCAGGTGTATGTGGGCAAGAGAATTTTTGTTGAACCCAAAGTTTTTCAAAAATGAGTAAAGTGATTATTGTGTATTCTGTGTTGTTATCACTTTGAAGGTATTTGATAGATCCATTAAACAAATTACGAATGGGAGCAACAAGAGTTTGGAAACGAGTAAAAACTTCACTTTTAAGACAAATAGGATAAAGCCAAGTGAAACGAGAATACTCATCAGTAAATAAAACATAATACTTGAATACAGTAAAAGACACAGTAGAAGACATCCATACATCACTATGAATTATGTGGAACAAACTAGTAGCAAGCTTTTTTATTAGAAGAAAATGATAAATTATGTGATATACTTACAACACAATCATGAAAAACTATTGTGAGACAAAGGACCAGAAGTAGATTTTAATGAAGATAACACAACAACGGAAGGGTGACCGAGACGATAGTGCACAAGGAAGAGGGCACGATTACAAGGGCTTGAGGAGATGATGGAAGGGATGAGGAGGACGATGGATGAAGGCCATCTTTACCTGAAACAAGGGAGCACCTGTTAGTAAACAACGGACTTGATAGAAGTTTGGTGCGAATAAGAAATAAACCTGATTATCTTTAGTGAATTGAGCAACAAATAATAAATTTTTGCAAATAGAAGGGATCGCAACACTTGCTCAAGAAAAAAGTTGGTTTTGCCTAAGCAAAAAGGAAGATTACCAAAGTGAGAAGCGAGCATAGAGTTTCCGTTTCCCATGTAGACATTGTGAGGTCCGCCATAAGTCTGTGGCTGAGGCATAATAGTCATGTGATGGGTAGTACGACTATCTGGATACTAATTTGAATCACCAACTGAATGAGATCCAACGAATAGAGGCGTAGAAAATGGACAACCAAAGAGATGTGGACATTAGTGAGGTCCATGTGGATGAGTATTGCAATTAAAACACCATTGTGGACCTTGGGGATTGGGGCCAGGCCAAGAATACCATTGGACCAAGGAGGTTGAGTAGTCCACGTCTGTGGAATAGTGTTGAAATGAAATCGACCTCAAGTATTGTGATAACCACGATCTCCATGACCACGACCACGACTAGGGAAATCACAACGACTACCACGACGATTTCCAGCACTACCGGAGCCACGAGATTGGGAAACTCTCTTGGAGGATTGGGCTGCTGGTAAAATAGATTGAAAAAGAGTAGTGGATGTGACATCAGACCGACGATCTTGTTGTTCGTCAAAGGAAAGATTGTGGTCGCCGAGCTCGGTGAAAGTAGTCCTTAGAATGAGATAGTCTTGACCAAGACTTGTGAGAGTAGCAACAACAAGATCTTTTTCCGAAATAGGTTCGTTAATGGCTTCAAGGGAATCAGCTAATGGCTTTGCATGTTCTAGGTATTCATCAACTGATTGGGACTCATTCTTCTGATCAAAGAGTTGGAGATGAAGGCTGGTGGAGTTAGCGAAAAACGTTTGAGCATAATGTTGGGCAAGACAATCTCAGATACCTCCAAAACAGTGGTTAGTCAGGTGACCTTCACAGTAAGCAAGGTTCAAAAAGGCGTGAGGCGTGGCGTGGCGACGAGGTCAAGCCTTAAGCGCCATTGCGAGGACGCAGCGTTTTTCAAGGCGTGACATAAAGCGGCAAATTTGTATGTCATACATACAATTATATATAAAGATATAGAGTAAACTACGATTTTCGTCCTTATGGTTTGATGATTATAACGATTTTCGTCCCTGGTCTTTTAAAACTGCTTTTTTCGTCCCTGTGGTTTTTAATTTCTTTCTTTTTTCGTCCCTAAGACCAACTCTGTTAAAAATGGTATGTTAACTCAGGGACTTTTTGGTCATTTCCTCTTTTACTTACTTTTCCTATTATTTTATAAAGGAAATTTTGTTCTACACGTTTTACAACCACTAAATTATTTATTAAAAAAAAGCTAACCTACCCTACCCTGGCTCCCCCACCCACCTGACTCTCTCCCCTAACCCACCTCACCCATCTTCTTCCTTGTCTCCACCCACTTTGTCCATGTCTTTTGCAGAACCATAAATCTAAAAAGGGAGCTATCTCAACATTTTAGTCAAGTAGCTTCATAAATCAAATTATATCTTTAGTCCAGAGTAAACCAACTCTTAGGTTGTGATGTTCTTACAGACGACCCAAATTTTTTTAAGCTTGCAAAAAAAAAATATATAAGAAAATGGAAACATTGCTTGGTGAATTCATATGCAAAATCATACTTTGATGTGTACTCGAGGACTCGTAAGGAGGTAAGTGCTCATTTGAAAATCAAAGGGAATATTAGAAGAATTCGCACGGTAGTTAGAACATAACCCACTCTGATAACCCTCAACTCATCGTTGGCTTCACACATCCACCACCATCGAGAACTACTTAATAAGCCTCATCTCGTCGCCTATACACATTTATTCTTGTTGTCATAGGAATGGGTCCAACAAAGAATTTCAAAATCCAGCCACCATCGACCAATTGAGGCGCGGGGAATTGAAGGTATTGCTTTCTGTGGAAGGAAAATGGCGACTTAGTGGTGGTGTTCACTGGACGGAGGGGAGAAGGAGGGAGCGTTGACCGGTTGATGGTCGACGATGGTGATCACCGGAGGTGAACTTGTCATTGATGGTAATGTCGGCAAGTATGTGTATACCCATACACACACACACACACATATATATATATATATAATATAAATTTAAAATGATGTATGCATATATATAATATTTTTAGTAATTTTAAATGAAAAATAAGACAAAATAGTAAAAGACTAAAATATCCTTGGTTTAACAGATGAATTTGACAGAGTTAGTATGAGGGACGAAAAAGAAGCAAAGTACAAACCACAGGGACGAAAAAAGCAGTTTTTAAAGTACAGGGACGAAAATCGTTATAAACATCAAACCACAAGGACGAAAATCGTAGTTTACTCAAAGATATATGTTTTCTATATATTATCTAATCAGATAATGATATTAAAAAAATGTACATTTATATTAAAAGAAGAATAATCATATAAATTATTATTATAAAAATATGTTTCAGATTAAATATTTAAAATAAACTTAGAAAGGTAATTTTACAGCTTCATTTTTAATCGTGAGTCCATAACGTTTATAAATTCGTGAAATTGTGAGTGATGTGATTAGATAAACCTATAAAAGTCTAAAATCTAAAGTTAAAAGTGTAAAAATATAAAAGATTAAAAAAATATTTTTTTTGAAAAAAATCATGTCTTTCAAAAAAAACTCGCACCGTGGCGCGCTATGGCGCGCCTCAAGACGCCATGGCGTGAGCCACGTCTTATGAAAACGTTATAGGCTGTTTCGTAACGGCGGAGACGCGTCTTACGCCATATCGCGCCATGACGCACACCATGGCGCCCTTTTTTTAACACTGGCAGTAAGTGAGGTGTTGAGGATGCTGACGATCTATTGATCACGCATGTATGATTGGTTTCGTTCAATTTGATGAACTAAGAAGTACTTTGATGTGGTATGGGCGATGCTACCATGGGGTGGGAAGAAAAAGGAAATTTGGATGGAAGAAGAAGGAAATACATAAAGATCCTAGACCTAATGCTCTGATACCATGTATAAAATGATTTTTTATTAAGTTTTACAATGGTACTCTATACAATATATAACAGATTGCAAGGTGATAACAACATAAAGAATCAAAGGCATTTACAACCGTAACAAACAGTATAATTCTGTAATTAAATCCATGTCACACACTATAATTCTAGATTATAATTTATCCTAAACTCTATGCATATCTGCTGGAACATTACTGACTTAATGGAAGAGATTTGATATGGAATAATTTTCTGACAGAAAATCAGCCGATTTAACAATAAGTGCCATTTATTAGTCCGGTAATCCCGTAAAATGTCAACGCTCTAAGCATATAAAGATGGATATTTGTTTGTCTGAGATAAGGTTGAAAAAATGCAAGTTCATGGGTCATGTCCCATCTCGCTACAATATAGCTAATATTTTTATGAAAGAGCTTCTCCACATACCCTTTGATGATTTTTGGGACAATCTCAGCATATCCCGCTTTGAGTGCAGGCTCTGATAGAATATATATTTAGTATGTAAATATTCTTATTTACCATGTAAATTATAATATGTGATATTTACTTTAGATTAGTGCTTGATTAAAGCCTAAGGATTTTCATCGCAATCATGTATATATTCCAAGTTCGTGGAATAAGAATACTTTAGTGATAATCCAATCATGTAATTCTTTTCCAAAAATTAATTTGATATTAGTATAGTCCAAAACCATTTGATGAAATTGAAATTTTATTTCGCTATAGAAACATCATTGGATTAAAGACAACATTTAAGGTGGATATTACATACTTCTAGCTACCACAACTACAAGTAAGAATAACATCTTCTTGCATTCAGTCATCCCTATTCTTCAACAATTCACCTTCTTTGATGGATGGGACATGGGAAACATATCTTGAACAGTCTTGAGTTTGCGGAGAGCCTCAATTATGGTGATTCGTCCTTCCGGAGAATCATTGGTGCAAGAAAGTGCGACTCCAATTACTGTTTTGAAGCAATCAAATTGTATCTTCATGTTCATGGATTGACCATCCGAGCTCAACCCTTCTAGTTCAGAATCATATTGGGATCCAACACTTGATCCAAGTTGTTCGGAAAAGCAGATTGCACCCATGTCTTTAGGCTTAGACCGCCCATGAAGCTCTCGTTTGTCGGGTTCTTCCCTGTAAAAATCTCCATCAGCATAATGCCATAACTGTACACATCTCCTTTGGTAGATGGTTTTGCTCCCATACCATACTCTGAAATCAATGTGCAAATAAGTTATAATAAACTACAACTATTCATTCATTCATTCATGTAGTGTAATGATAGAAGATGAGATCAGGGAACTGACCTGGAGGTATGTAACCCATGGAACCTTTAAGAACATGAGCAGAGCTGACTGATTGATCTTTCTCAACTAACATGCTAGCAAGGCCAAAATCTCCAATTTTTGCAGTCAAATCTTCATCCAACAGAACATTACTTGCCTTTAGATCACAATGCACCACAGGAGCCACCACACATTCATGGTGGAGATAAGTTAACCCACACGCTACATCAATCGCCACTTTTAATCTTTCCAGCAATCCCATTCCATTCTCGATCCAATTCTCCAAACTCCCATTCTTCATGTATTCGTACACCAGTGCAAGAAATTCCGTGTTCTTGTGATTCAAACTGGAGCAGGATGTAATCAGCTTGACAAGATTTCGGTGCCTGAGATGGCGCAACGCAACGCATTCAGCGAAGAAACTAGGCAATGAGCCGGTGGTTTCCATATCAAGAGCCTTGACAGCAATTTCTTGGGTTCTTCCTTCAAGGTTTAGACATCCTTTGTAAACAAACCCAAAACTCCCACGTCCGATTAAGTTTTCTTGGTTGAAGTTCCTAGTTGCCAAACGCAGTTGGTCATATGTTACCATTTGATGTTGTCCTCTGAAGGAATCAGGAGTGTCTATGATCATAACCTTGTCACTCTAAAAGTATAAATACAAAGCGATTGACAGAAGTATTGCTAATGCGGAAGCAATAACTACAACGGAGATCACAACTGCTTTGTGGCTGCCACCTCTTCTGCATCCAACATCAAGGCATAGCTTTGGGTTGCCTTCCAGATGAACTCTGGAGAGATTTGAGAAAACTCCATTACTAGGAATTCTACCTTCCAAGTTGTTGAAAGAAAGGTTCAGGAGCTGGAGGGCGTTCACATTTTGAAGCTCAATAGGGATTGAGCCGGAGAGTTGATTAGAAGAGAGGTCGAGAGTTGCCAAACCTTTTAGTTCACCCAAACTGCTCGGAATATTGCCAGATAGAGAATTTCTGGAGAGAATAAGGTGCTCCAAGCTCTTACATTTCTGGATTGAGTTTGGAATGTTTCCTGACAAAAGATTGTCTGAGAGATCAATCGTCACCACTCTTTCCAGAAGCTCGATTTCTTTAGGCAAACAACCACTTAATGAATTGCTAGAAAGATTAAGGATGGTGGTTAAACTTGGGAGATCAAGAACTTCTCTGGGTATACTCCCATTGAGCTTATTCATAGACAAATCCATGGAAATTAGCCTTCTAAAATTCCTAAAACTGATGGGTATGCTTCCTTCTAATTCATTGCTTGACAAATCAATCTTAGTTAAGTTTCCAAGATTACCCAATGAATATGGGATATTTGAAGATAATCTATTTTTGCCTAGAACAAGCTCCTGTAAGTCCTCCAATTGGCCTATCTCTTGCGGAATTTCACCAGAAAGGGAGTTGTCGCTTATATTTAACAATCCTAAGCCTTTTAGTTGACCAATTGAGGATGGAATGCCTCCAGATATTTGGTTTGAACCCATGTACAACATTCTGAGTTTCTAGGAAATATTGCCTATGGACTCTGGAATCACACCATCAAAATGGTTACCATCAATGGCAAGGAAATCGAGCTTTGTACTGTTTACCAAAGAATTTAAGAAACCGAGTCCCTGTCCACGTGAGCTAACAATGTTATTGTACCCAATATTATACATTTCTAGCTCACGGAGGTTCCCTAGTCCTGGTGGTACAGTCCCATGCAATTGGTTATGTGCCATTCGAATTTTTCGTATGTTCGTGAGGTTGTGCAGTGAACCAGGAATAGTACCTGTGAACTTGTTGATGCAAAAGTTGAAACCTAGAAGATTTGGGAGCGTATCACCAACGTTGTAAGGTATATCACCGCTCAAATTGTTAGATGCCAGGGCTAGAGACTCAAGTGAAGACATATTGTAAATGGATGGAGGAACTATACCAGTAAGGTTGTTGATGGTGAGATCAAGATTCTTTAGGTTCCCAAGACGAGACAAGTCACCAGGAATCGGGCCACTAAGTGTATTAGTGCCCAAGTTCAAAGTGGAAAGTGAAGAGAGGTTTGCGATCGAGGGTGGAATAGAACCAGAAAGACGGTTTCTAGCCAAGTTTGGAGTCTGAAGATTAGGGAGGAGAGTGAGGTCTTCAGGAATAGAACCAGAAATTTGGTTTTGCATCAAGTCAACAACCCTGAGCTCGATGCACCGACTTATGTTCGCTGGGATGGTGCCTTGGATCCCGTTGGAGCTTATATTTAGCAGTCGCAACCGAAAAAGGTTGGTGATGGTTTCAGGAAGTTTTCCTTGAAATTGGTTTTCTTGGAGTTGAAGTGATCTGAGAAAGGATAGGTTCCCGATATCGGGGCTAACTTGACCAGTTATATAAAGGTTAGAGAGGTCAAGACCAACAACTCTACGACCACGATCACCACACAAGACTCGGGTCTAGTTGCATGGGGTGGTGGAGTTTTGATCCCATGTAGCTAAAGCATATGAGGGTTGGGTAAATATTTGAGATTTAATGGAGATCAATACTTGTTTATCTGTATCAATATTCTTTAAGGTGGCAGAAGCTACATAAGGGTTGGATATGAAAAGAAAGAAGATGGCCATATGGAATAGGGTAACTTCCATGATGAATTGATGCATGTTTTGAGAATGTTTGTGTTGAAAAACTTAATTTTTGGTAAGTTTTTTAGGATGTCGTACAATTCACCAAGCACACGGTACAAGTGATTAAAGCATGAGATTTGAAAATAATATGAGCCATATATTATTTATGGACTACAAGTGACCACGTTGCAAATTGTATCCATGTATGATGCATGCTCTAATCTTGCCCTCCAAGTTATATAAATATATTATCCATATTTATATATATATATATATACATATATTAACCATGCATGCATGACCATATCATGACCAATTGATGCTTTACTTTGGGAGCAAGGTGAATTGTCCTATAAATAGGAACACATGGCTATGGTTTAAGAGACACACACATATATTTTTGAAGACTTTCTTTTGCTTTAGCATTTCTCACGGGAAAATATATATATATATATATATTATTTTTAGTTATAGTTTCCAGCTTAGGAAACTTTGTTCCGGAGAAATATTGGGTAGCTGATTCGTTGATCCAAGGATCTTTGTAAACACGTTGTAATCTCTCCCGGTTGGTAATATATTGATCTCTCTCTCCCTGTGGATGTACACTATCACCTCGATAGTGGAACCACGTTAAATCTCGTTGTCTCGTTTACGTGCCGCTTTCGTTATTTGATCGTAAAATTCTTTTAACTGCTAATTTACGTTTATGGATCGGTACAAATTATTAAGACAGTAATATACAATATTTAGATCTCGATAATCCGCATTCGTTATATCGGGTCAGTTTGCACAATGATTTATCGTTATCAATTTTTGGGACCGTAAATCACTTTGTAATACGATCTCGTAACTGCGACCGACCCTTACAATTGGTATCAGAGCTTATTAGATCTAAATTTGAAAAATATTGTATATTTTGATTTGCACTTCAAGTGCTTGGTAAAATGTCTGATGATTCAGGAAATCCGTTTGCCCCTCCCGGTTCCAACTCGGACCCGAATATTTATCAGAAAGGTGCATTTAAAATATCGGGGGCCGGGATCAGAATCGAAAAATAGAACGGAGAAGGTGACTTTGGTAAATGGAATTTTACTACCGCAGCAGCACTCAGAAAAAACGATGTTCACCCCGTAGTCTTTGCTCCGGAAGAAAAAGATCCGGACATGTCAGCTTTGGAAGCTAAGGAAATGGAGGCTTGGGCCTTCACTACCTTACAGATGGCTGTGGGTCCAAATGTAATTTCTGAAATCGTTTATGAAAAGACAGCCGCAGGGATTTGGAAGAGACTTGAGAATCTTTATCTCAAGAAAACTTTGACTAACCGACTGTTACTGATGAGGTCGTGCTTGTTCTTTAAAATGAAGGATGGTACGACCATTCAAGCCCACATGACTGAATTCGAAGACATTCTTATGAAGCTGAAGGCAATAGATTCTATTTTTGCCACAGATAATGAGGCACTTGCTTTGATTTTGTTGTATTCACTTCCCGAAAGATTTTCCCAGTTCACTAACAATTTTATTTATGGAAGAGATTCCATTTCGTTGTCTGACGTGAAAGCAAGGATGATCTGTGAAGAACAAAGAATTTAGATGAAAATCAGTAATAGTTCGCAGGAAAACAACCACAACAGTCAGGGTCTTTTTGCCGAAAGAGACCATGACAATCAACAAAATAGAGGAAGAAGTCGTGGCCGCTCCCAGTCTCGTAGACCTGGTTATCGTGGGAAATCTAAGCAACGGGGCAATTGTAATTATTTCCACAAACCAGGTCATTGGGTCAGAGATTGTTCGAGTTTGAAAAACAAAGACAAGAACAAAGCAGAATCTTCAGCAGTAGCAACTGAAGAAGATACAGGCTTTTCAGCAACGGGTACACCACCGCAAGGCGACCGGCGTTGGGTGTTGGATACCAGAGCTTCGTGTCATATGACACCATTTCGAGATTGTTTCACTACTTTCGAAAAATTCGAAGGTAACCATATTTATATGGGGAACAATACATCGTGTGTCACTCGGGGTATCGGTTCTGTCAGAATCAAGATGTTTGACGGTAGTATTCGAACTTTACTAAATGTTAAATATGTACCGTCTATGGCTCGTTCTTTGATATCTCTTGGACTACTATCCAATTTGGGTTGTAAGGTTCAATTTGTAGATGGGAGTATGCGCATCTCTAGAGGGAATCTCATTGTGATGAAAGGTGAACAGGTAGAAAACAACCTGTTTTATTTGGTAGGCGAAACAATTAGATCTGAAGCGTGTGTCGTAAACAGTTCAAAAAATTTAGATGTTATTCATTTATGGCATCTTAGATTGGGGCACACATCAGAGAAGAATTTGGAGATTCTGCGCAAGCGGAAACTCATTGCAGTTGATACGCCTAAGAGTCTGGACTTTTGTTCAGAATGTGTCTCGGGTAAACAGACGCGTGTTTCTTTTAGTGTTGGAAAACACAACACCAAAGGGATCCTCGATTATGTTCATACAGACGTCTGAGGACCATCTTCGACACAGTCCCTCAGCGGAGGTAAATATTATGTTACATTTATTGATGATTTCTCGCACAACTTTGGGTGTATGTGATTAAGTTAAAATCAGATGTTTTTGAAATATTCAAAACTTGGTTAGCACTAGTTGAAGTCGAGACCGGTAGAAAATTAAAAGTGCTAAGATCTGACAATGGTGGGGAATACACTAGTGGTAATTTTAAAGACTTTTGTTCACGTAGAGGTATTCACCGACACTACACCACACCTGACGATCGGCAATCAAACGGAGTCGCCGAGCGGATGAATAAGACTTTGTTAGATAAAGTCCGATGTATGTTACTTACATCTGGTTTCCCTAAAATGTTTTGGGCTGAAGCACTTCACACTGCTGTACACATTGTGAATCGGTTACCATGTTCAGCCATTGGGGGAAAGATTCCGGAAGAAATTTGGAAGGGGAAGGGTAATATCTGTTTGAAATACATACGTGTATTTGGTTGTCCTGTGTTATTTCATGTGACAGGTCAGGACAAGTTGGATCCCAGAGCCGCCAAGGGATTCTTACTCGGCTTCAAAGACGGAATCAAGGGTTACCGAATCTGGAACCCGGTCACCCGAAAGGTGATTCATTCTCGACATGTTACCTTCAATGAGTCGATTATGTTCAAGTCTAATCATAATCAACAACCCACTCCAGAACCGGAAATTATCTCTTCTGATTCTCCTACAGCCGATGGAGATGAGATAATTGTTAGTCCTATTGTACCCAGCTCATCTGCTCATGGTTTTACTTTGGGTTCAGAATCTGAAGAAGATGTTAGTCCACCAGATACATCTACTTCTAATCCAGTTAGTTCAGTTCAGGAAAAAATTCCGAATGATGGTGGAGGTCAAGGCGATATAATTCCAGCTTCAGTACCTACAAGAAGGAGCCAAATAACTATCCGTCCTCCTAATATGTATGGTGATTGGGATTTTGAAAATATGAGTTTTACTGACCAACTTGAGTATGCTTTGCATGTTGTACAGGATGAGCCATTTGACTATTTGGAGGCCCTTGCTTCGAGCCACTCTGCTAAGTGGTTAGGAGCCATGCAGGAAGAAATGGAAGCTCTATCAAAAAACAATACTTGGGAGCTTTGTCCATTACCGAAAGGCAGCCGTGTTATTGGCTGCAAATGGGTCTATAAAGTCAAAGACGATAAGCGTTACAAGGCTCGTCTCATTGCGAAAGGCTTTGCACAGCGGAAGGGTATCGAGTATGACGATATCTTCGCCCCTGTGGTTCGACATACATCTATCCGGGTCCTTCTAGCCCTTGTGGCAACTCATGACCTGGAGCTCGAACAATTAGATGTGAAAACAACTTTTCTGCATGGAGATCTGGAAGAAACCATCTTTATGAAGCAACCCGATGGTTTCATCTCTGACAACAAACCAGATTGGGTCTGTAAATTGAAGAAGTCCCTCTATGGACTTAAACAGTCGCCTCGACAGTGGTACAAGAAGTTTGATTTATTTATGCTCTCGTTGGGTTTTGAGCGTAGTGAGAAAGACGCTTGTGTCTATCATAGATCAAGCGGTGGAATTTCTATTTATCTACTTCTTTAAGTTGATGACATGCTGATAGCTTGCAGGGATCGATCTGAAATCAATCGTTTGAAAGATAGATTGAAATCAGAATTTGAAATGAAGGATCTCGGTGAAGCTCGTGTTATTCTCGGCATGGAAATTGTACGGGATAGAAAGTCCCGTACCCTCAGGTTGACACAAAAGAGCTATATTCAGAAAATTCTGAAGCGGTTTAATCTTGATGGAGCAAAGCCGGCATCAACGCCACTTCCAAGACACATCAAGATTACCAAAGACGATTGTCCGGTAGACGATATTGGAAAAGCTGAGATGCCGAAAACTGAGATGCCGATATTGGTAGACGATTGTCCAAGACACATCAAGATTAGCCGGTTTCTATCGAACCCGGGTAAATCACATTGGGCAGCAGTGAAAACTGTGTTTCGTTACTTGAAAGTACGGAATCTCACGGTCTCATCTATGGTATGCAAAACAACTGTGATATTGTTGTTACTGCGATTCAAATTACGCAGGTGATCGTGTCAGTTGGAAATCCACATCTGGTTATGTTTTTACATTAGGTGGAACAGTTGTCAGTTGGAGATCTCGTTTACAGTCCGTTGTTGCATTATCGACTACCGAAGCTGAACTTATTGCGGCGGTTGAGTTTGCTAAAGAAGCGGTTCACTTACAAGAACTGCTTATTGGTTTGGGCTTGAAGCAATCTACTGTCCGTATTAATTGTGATAGCCAAAGTGCTATTCACTTGGCTACAAATTTGGCATTCAGCTCTCATACGAAGCACATTAATGTGCGTGATGCATTTCCGGTAGCTTTGCATGATGCGAAAGTGGTGTACTTGAAGAAAATCATCACTGACGATAATGCTGCCGATATGTTCACCAAATCGTTACTGCCAGCTAAATTCGAGCATTGCTCGAATTTGATCCAGCTCAGATTGTGTTAGTGCCATTCGGCACCTTGTGGGAGAGATGAGAAATATTACTACAGATGACATAGCGACATCTTTGGGAAGATATTACTTAGCACGTGTTTTGGGTTGCTTAACTCGTTTCGTTTATTAAGATTGCTCACTTGAGGATTTTTGCTTTTGGCTTTGACGGGTGATGACCGAGCCGAAGCTCGTCACGGTCAAAATGCATTCTGTTACCTCGTGTCAATCTCAATCAATTACCGTTCATGTTCGTTGGATTCGTTCGAGTTTGGTTTCGTCGGGTGATTTGTACATCATGGTGGAGTGTTGAAAAACTTAATTTTTGGTAAGTTTTTTAGGATGTCGTACAATTCACCAAACACACGGTACAAGTGATTAAAGCATGAGATTTGAAAATAATATGAGCCACATATTATTTATGGACTACAAGTGACCACGTTGCAAATTGTATCCATGTATGATGCATGCTCTAATCTTGCCCTCCAAGTTATATAAATATATTATCCATATCTATATATATATATATATATATATATATATATTTACCATGCATGCATGACCATATCATGACCAATTGATGCTTTACTTTGGGAGCAAGGTGAATTGTCCTATAAATAGGAACACATGGCTATGGTTTAAGAGACACACACATATATTTTTGAAGACTTTCTTTTGCTTTAGCATTTCTCACGGCAATATATATATATATATATATATATATATATTATTTTTAGTTATAGTTTCCAGCTTAGGAAACTTTGTTCCGGAGAAATATTGGGTAGCTGATTCGTTGATCCAAGGATCTTTGTAAACACGTTGTAATCTCTCCCGGTTGGTAATATATTGATCTCTCTCTCCCTGTGGATGTACACTATCACCTCGATAGTGGAACCACGTTAAATCTCGTTGTCTCGTTTACGTGCCGCTTTCGTTATTTGATCGTAAAATTCTTTTAACTGCTAATTTACGTTTGTGGATCGGTACAAATTATTAAGACAGTAATATACAATATTTAGATCTCGATAATCCGCATTAGTTGTATCGGGTCAGTTTGCACAATGATTTATTGTTATCAATTTTTGGGACCGTAAATCACTTTGTAATACGATCTCGTAACTGCGACCGACCCTTAGAGTTTGTTTTCACAATAATAAGTTTGGTAGTTGGGTGGTATTTTATAGAGAACATTGATAGTCATGTCCTTTTCCATGCACACATATATATATATATATAATACATTTGGACTTTGTCACAATTACTTCTTGTTTTCTACGTCTGCCGATAATATCTTACGTGAAATGGAGGGTAAGCGGAGGTCTAGGGACGGTATGTATAGGTATGTATAGTCATTATCCCATTAATTAGTAAAGAGATGGTTTTCATTAAATTTATCGATGTGTAATAATTTTTAATTAAGAAAGATATGACAAGCAAATGTAAAAAAGTTTTAAAAAGATTAGTAGTAATAGATTATAGATACATCTGTATAACTTGTTAAACAAATATATTAACATTAACATGAGTCCGGTTTGTTTTCGTGAGATCCGTGAGACCACCTTTTTACAACGTTTTTGCTATGAAGTTAACCTACTTTACAGTGTTTTTGCTGTGAAAATTCAGATTTTTTTTACCTTCATAGTGTTTTTGCTATGAATTTCAAGAGTAAAAAGATGGTCTTACGTGAACCCAACCTATATGGACAGATAACTATATTTAAAAATTAATGGATAATCTATTTTAATAGAAAATAAAACAAGTATTTATTTGTGTTTATTTAGTATTTATTATGTTTATTTATAGTTAGTTATATAAATTAATTAAAATACAAAATTTTAATAAGTTGTACATAATCTTGAATTTTATAAGATAATCTGCATTATAATGGCTACTTGATATATAATTTGTAAGACTTTATCTCAAATCCATTACCAAATCGAGAAATGATTTTTTTTTTGTAAGTTTACCGAGAAAGTGTTTTTCCTGTTTCATTTTCTGCATGTTCTATGCTTCGTAGAAAAATATTTCAAAGGATCACAATCCATAATTTTCAGATAACTATATGGATCAAAACTGTAATTTACTCTTTCTTTTTCTTTTACATCAATTCATCGTTAATTTATAGCCTTCATTAACATTTTAATAACCTTTTTTTGACGTTAAATTTTCAAGGCTATTCGTCTCCAATTTATTACAAATTTAATTACCAACTTATAACAAATTTGATCACTTGTAGAAAAAACATAGATATACTGAAACAAATGCAATATTTTTCTATTCGGAAGGAATTATTCTATTTATTTTTTCAAGAATCATGAATAAAAGCATTAGTCTTTCTTCGTAGACTTTTGTATGTATATCGAAAGTTTTCGATACGTTGATTGTTTGTTCGAGTCTTTACTACAAAGACTAGACATTGCCACGTTGGGTCATGTATGTATACGTGTACAATCATCAAAGCAATAATTAAAACGCGGTTTTTGGTTTGGTGATTAATACAACTAAAGCATACGAGTTTAAATAAATTAAGGGGGCGTTTAGTTCGTAGAATAGAATTGGATGAAATGCAATCTGTTAAAAGAATTTGATTTTGAAAAAATTAGAATGGAATGTTGTCAGGTTTAACCAGCTGTTTGGTTGGTAGAATTGGAATGGAATGTTGTCAGGTTTGACCAGTTTGTTTGGAATAAAATCTGTTGAAAAAATTGGAATCTGTCTGTTTGGTTCACAGAATGTAGCTTTGGAATTGGAATGAAATTCCAGTGAATGACTAAAATACATTTTTATTAAATTTAATTTTTTTAAACTAAAATTAGTTTAATAAAATAATTATTAATTACTTCAATTTTTTTTAACACTAAAAATAATTTGAGTTTTTTTACAGCTAAAAACTGCATAAAACAACTAAAAACTGTATAAAACAGCTAAAACAGTAAAAATCATAATTTTTTTACAGCAAAAACAGTTAAAAACTGCAGAAAACAGCAGAAAAACAGCAAAAGACTGTAGAAAAACAGCAAAACAACATCTGTTAGGGCAAGACATATTTTAGTTGTTGTAGAAGAGGATGGAGAACCTAACTGCTAGGGTTGAGAAAAAACCGAACCGAAACCGAAAAGATGCCGAGAAACCGAAAAGCCGAAAATTGGAAACCCCCCCAAAAAACGAACCGAAATCGAAAAACCGAAAACTGAAAAAACCCCCGAAAAAACCGAACAGAAAATCCAAATGGTTCGGTTTTGGTTCCCAAACCGAATCGAACCGAACCGAAAATGTCCAGTTTCTCTAAAAACCGAAAATCGAACAGTTTGGTTTTTCAGAAACCGAATGGCCCGGTTTTCAGTTCGGTTTTGACCAAAAACTGCACCGAACCGAACCGAATCGTGCTCACCCCTACTAGGAGAAATCAAATACATCTGCTGATTAGGGCACAACAAATTTTAACAAATTGGGTAAATTAGCTCAGGGGTAAAATGGGTATTATGAAAAGTCAAAATTCCATTCCATCAAAATCTTAGACATTTTCTAAGGAATGAAAAAAACCATTTTTTGTGGAATTGAAAGGAATTGGACAACTTCATTCCTTGAAAAGAGTCAACCAAACAATGGAATTGAATCTGGTCAAATGAATTCAGATTCCAATTCCATCGAACCAAACGCAGCCTAAGGACTGTTTACCAAATATTTACTTGGTAAGTGTTTACGAGTAAAATTTAATCTCATATCATTTATTTATTGAGTAAGATTTAAAATCCATAAAAACGAGATTGTATAGAACAACTTATATGATAAAAGTCATCACCTTCACTTATCTAATAAGACTCTTGGTCATTATTTCGTTCTTACCGGATAAGATTCTTGGTTCTTACCATACGGTAAGATCAGGGCAGGTCTTGAGATTTTGGGTGCCCATGGCGAAAGGCAAAAAAAATGCCCCTAATATGCGTATGTAAAAACCTTATTGACTTATACCGATGAGAAACCGGTGAAAAGAAGTTTTGAGTGTTTGAATAAGGAAAAAAAAAGTGCTTATACGGGTGGGGAACCGGTGAAAAGGAATTTTTGATAAGTTACTCCATTTTGACTTATCAAAACTCCTTATGACTTTTAACTATTTTTAAGTCTTTTACATGTATAAGCAATCCCAAACACAACATACAAAACAACTTATTAACTTATTTTAGTGTAGTACCGCTATAAGCTAATCCATATATTTTTTTATAAAACTCTCCGATTTGCCACCACATAAGTTGATAAACACTTTTACAAAAAAAAACATAGGCTGTTTTAAATAAGCAATCTCAAACACCCCCTTAGTCGTAAAATTGCAACACCGGTTAAACTTCTAGGTTGAAACGATTTTGTTTCTTGGTTACTGCAATCTTAGTCGCAAACAAAAAATCAATAAACAGCGAAAACAACAATAAAAACAGTAAGTTTATAAACGGTAAATAAATACAACTTAAAACAATAAACCTGATAGAAGTTTATACAACTTAAAACAACAAAAAGTAAGTCAGTAAATCACCGGATGACCGAATCAAATTGAAATCAATTATGTAAAAGGCATAAATAGAGGTTAAAGTTTGGAGACTTCGAGAGAGACTTACACTTTTACTCTGTTAGTCTAAAGTTGAAAGTAAACCAGACTGCAAATCTGCAATCGAGAGGACCGGAGAGTCGAGAGCGAAGAGAGGGGCAGCCGGCAGAGGGGCAGAGCCAGGGTGTCTTTAATCATGTGAAGAAGACGAGAGACGGAGAGAGCAAGAGTTCGATTCGTGTATTCAATCGACAGAGTCTTCAATCGAGAGTGTGTTTTTCGTGCGTTGGTGAAATGGGCGTGTTCGCAACCCAACTGGCAACAACCAACAACCTCGATTAATCGATTTAGGGCACGTGAATCTGTTGAACAAATCGATTGAGATTGAAGAAACGTTGAGTCTGTTGAACCAGCGTGATTGCGTGAATCTGTCGAAATCAATTGCATGAACTGAAGTCGATGATGATGATTGATGAAGAAACTTCAGTACTCAATCGTGTTTGGACTTTGGTAAAGGTAATATTTTTTTGGGCCTAAATCTACTAGTTAATTTTTTTTGCTTCCCCTTTTAGTTTGCTACCCATGGCCCAAGCTACATTTGCCATGGCCAAGGCCGGGTCTGGGTAAGATAATATGACCTGATAAACATTTATCCGAGTAAGTTTTGATAAACGGCCCCTTGTAGGTTTGTTTGGTTTGTAATATTGTATTGGATTTGGATGGATTTATAATTAAGTTCCATTTTAATTTCTTATTTGGTTTGAATGATTTTTTTGATTTGAAACGTATAAGCATAAGGTTTCGGATTGCCACGCTTCGTACGGTTGGTATTCATAAAATTTGGAAAGATTTGTATGTTATATTTAAAATATATTTGAAGAGTTGTTTTGTAATAATTAATTAAAAAAAAAGATAACTTAGTTATTTTTATAAAATATTAATAAAAAAGAAATTTCATTTCATTTTAAATTCTACAAATCAAAAATACTAGAGATTCAAATTCCAATTCCAATTCCAAAGTATACCAATTCTAGATCTTACCGTGAAATCATAATTCTTAAAACTATTTCATTTGGGGCGTTTTGTTTCATGGATTTTAGTGGAATTGAAAGTAATTAAAATGAATAATTCTTTTGACCAAATTTCAACTTTATGTTTGGTTCAGGGTTTAAGGTTTAGGTAACAATTTTTATAATATGATGGAATAATTCTTTTTTGGTTCATGTAATAAAAATGATGGAATTCTTTGAATTCTAATAAATTTTTTAAATTAAAGATTTCAACATTCCATTATCACAAAGAATTTAATTCTATACAACCAAACTCATGGTCAAATTTCATTCCAATTCCTTCGAGGTCAAACCTTACAGGGACGTTTGGTTGACAGAATCTGATGGAATTTGGTGGAATTGGAATGTTAAAATTCATTTGACCAGATTCTATTCCTTTGTTCAGTTCGATTTTCAACAGAAGGAATCTTCAGAGTCCAATGAATTCCATGGATAAGGGATTTTGTCATTCCTTGGATAAGACCTGGGATTTCAATGGAATGAAATTTGTTAATTTCATAATATTCAATATACCCTTACCCATCAATACCCTAATCTCTTAACCTAGGGGTGGGCATTGTTTGGTTCGGTTTGGTTTTTGGCAGAAACCGAATTGAAAACCGAGCCATTCGGTTTTTGAAAATCCAAATCGTTCAGTTTCGGTTTTCGGTTTTCTCCGGTTCAGTTTTTCCTATTTGGTTCGGTTTTAAAACCAAATGGTATAAAATGTTTTGGCTTTTGGTTTTTCGATTTTCGGTTTTTTTAATTAATATAATTATATTATTATAAATAATAAAAAATTAAAATTAAGTATATAATTATATAATAAATAAAAATTAAAAATAATTATATTTTTCGGTTTGGTTTTTTCGGTCGGTATGGGAACCAAAACCTAACCGTTTGGATTTTCGGTTTTGGTTCGTTTTTGCTCACCCCTATGACTTAACCCACAACCAACACCTCTTTTTTCATATCATCGACCTGTTTCTTTATCGGTGTTGCTTCTCCATCGTTTCTTCTTCTCCCAATCTGCTTCTTCGTCGTTGTTGATTCTTCGTTGATGTTGCTTCACAAGTATTTATTTTACATTAGTGAATATGTGATCATTAATATGGATTAAGGAGGTCCATTTTATCAAAGTATTTTTAGTTTTAAAAGAATTGAAGTAATTAATTGTTAATGCCAAAAAAAGACTTAACGGTAGATTAACGATTCAGACCTTTTACAACTAATGAAAGAAAACCAATTCGAAAAACAAAACAAAGAATTGTTGACGCGGAAAACTCCCTTCCGAGAGAAAAACCGCGGACAACCGTAAGGGGTATCGTCGATGCACTAAAGAAAATGGACGTCAAACAGGGACGCCGACCTTAAGAACAGTAAATAAAGTTACAAAAATAGTATGAATGATCGGTCATGAGTCTACGACTGTTGTCGCGACTCGTAGCACTATCGTGAGTTTGGACTGTGATGTCGTAGATTCGTCAACGTATACTCGGTGCTCTTCTCAGTGATTCGCTATTTTTCAATGTGTTCTTCTTGTTGATTTGAGCTCTCCTTTTATACTTGAGCTTAGACGAGGGTCTTGATAACGGCCATACGGTCATAACGGATGAATCTTCATGATTTGTCTTCAATGTCGCCATAAAGTTTTTGACTCGTAACTGAAAATGACATGAATACGAAGATAACGGTATAACGGATATATCATTAACGACGTTAGATCGCATGGTTAGTACCTCGTTAGTCAAGTTATGACAATTTCTAACGGAGTTAACGGCAGAATCATAACGAAGTTTAACGGCGTTAATTTTGGGTATAACAGTTTGCCCCTAAATTATTTCAAGAATTTATTCTGCGACCGAACTTTTGGAAACTATATTGATTAATATGGCAGTCGATTTTAATTTTGGAATAGCAATCGATCTAGTCCCAGTTGGATTTGAGATTGCGATGACAATGACGTCATCCGCATGATACGCGGATGACATAGGCGGGGGACAGGTGTCGAGGATCCGGTGGTTTCATGTGGGACCTTCAATCAACAGTTGTTGATCCGGGGAGAAATCAAATCGACCCTTATTCTCGTATAAAAGAAAACGATTTGGTTTCCTAAATCCAGGTCTTTTTCTTCGCTTCTTATAGAACCTGCAATCTTTTCTTACTAGAGTAACCTTTTTGCCAAGGATGTCGAATTTATTGAGCACAATATCGTCGCCAGACGATCTTCTCGCTTTCAGGGATTTGTAGTGGCTTCCTGACTCTATTCAGTTGGAGAGTCCTGGTAATCTCAGAGCGGAGGAGTGTCCCTCTGATCGCTTTATCCTCTACGAATACCCTTTCAAGCTTGGGTTTACGTGGAGATTCTCTTCTTTGGTGAGGGACTTTCTCGGTCGATTCGAGATATCCCCGGGGCAGTTAATTTGCCAATTTTGGAGGATCGTTCTGACTGTGGAACGATTGACGGTTGACTAGTTTTCCCCTTTCAACATCCATGAGCTACTTTTGGCCTACACGGTCAAAGCTGATGCTAATCGTCGATTCAGTCCTTATTCCAGGGATCGACAAGACAGGTGCTGATACCTGGTACTGCAGTGAACGATCACGGCTGGAAAAGTCGCTACGTGTTCTGTAGTTTGGCGTCTTATGCCCCTGCCGAGGATTGGATTGTCTACGGGTGGCCCTCGCAAGGTAAACGACGTTCTCTTTATTCGTTTGGTAGGAATAAGATTCCTACTTAATTTTTTCTTATCTTGGTTTTCAAGCATGACGTACGAACTTGCAGCCCTGCCCGATTCGTCGGCCAAGCTTGCGCTCGTCCGGCAGATTCCTCACCGGGAGTTTCAGGTCTTCGATCCCAAAGAGGGCGTAGCTCATATGGATGAGAAGGATGAGGGCAAAGATATTGTGGATGAGGAGGATGAGGGTGTTATCTTCATCGGTGCGTCTCATCCGACTCCAGAACTGGAGGAAGAAAAAATAGGTATTGAACCTGCCTTTACTTTGTTTTGATGAAGAGTTTGGTCTGCTCACTTTTTTTCAGGAAAATCTGGGGAATTTTCCCAAGGTCGAAGGATTCTACCTGCCTGCAGGGGCATGGGTCGACGAGGTGCTTCTGGGTCGACCCTGAAAGAACCGTCTTTTGGGACTTTTAGTTCCAAGAAGGTGAAGACGTCGATGGTCGCTAGGCCATCGCACGTAACTGGTTCTTCTGCTCCATCGAGGGATAAAGGGAAGAAACCTATGGAGGGAAGCCCGTCCATTTTTGGCGATGACGCCGAGTTTCCCGTCCCTTCTTTCAAGGTAACTTGTGATTTTTAACAATCATGTGTCATGCGTCGTGCGTATCAACAATCGTGCGTTATGCATATCTGATGTTTTTCGATTGATATATTTTTCAGGCCCTTCAGGCGTCGATTGGTCAGGTTGTGACCATGGCTTCCAACCTGGAGACAAGAGTCCGCGATCGGGAGGAGGCTTTCCCCCTTGATTTTCCTTTTCTTTTTGCACTTTTGCTATGGATGACATTTTAGGTTGGGCCATTTTTTGTAAGGAATTTTATTGTATTTACCTCTTGCCATGACTTGGGTTTTTATTTATATATGTATTTTTATATCGCTTCGTGGGTTCTTGCGACTTCCGGCTTACCTGCGATTGAAAGAAAAAGTTAGAGGTGGTCGTTGGTTTGACCAACGACCCTTCGACGCTCAAGTTAGTAATCGTATAGAGAAATAAAAATAAATAAACATACGGTAAAAACTTGCGAATTTAAAAGAAATACTTATTGAGATGAGTGGCATTCCAGCTTCGTGGGATTTCCCGACCACTTATATTTTGCAGGAGATAAGCCCCTTTTCCCACGACTTTGGTAATTCTACAAGGTCCTTCCCACTTGGGTGCTAATTTTCCTGCGTTAAGCTCTTGGGTATTTTGGAAGACTCGTCGTAAAACATAATCTCCCTCTTGGAAAGTTTTCACCTTCACATTTTTATTAAAATGTCTAGCGACAACTTGTTGTTGGGTAGTCATTCGAATGAGTGAAGCTTCCCTTAGTTCTTCCAATCCCTCAACGTCGTAGCTGAGGTCGATCAAATTTTGTTCGACTGTTGTATGTCTAGTAACATGTAATCTAATTTCGATAGGTAGTACTGCTTCACACCCATAGACTAGAGAGAAAGGTGTATGTCTAGTGGCAGAACGGGGTGTTGTTCGATTAGCCCATAGAACCGTCGGGAGTTATTCTATCCATTTTCCTTTCGCAGAATTGAGGCGTCGCTTGATAGTGTTGATAATAGTTTTGTTGCTTGACTCAGCTAGCCCGTTCGACTGTGGGTATCTGGGCGTCGAGATTATGAGTTTAATGTGGCGATTTTCATAGAACTTTCTTGTTTTCTCGCTTATGAACTGAGATCCGTTGTCGCATACAATTTCTGACGGGATCCCGAATCTGCAGATTATATTATCCTGGATAAAGGTAATAACCTCTTTATCCCGAACTTGGGAGAAAGCAGCAACTTCAATCCATTTAGAAAAATAATCCGTAAGCACCAGAAGAAATACTTTTTGTCCGGGAGCTGGTGGCAATTTTCCGACTATATCCATTCTCCAACGCATAAACGGCCACGGAGTCAGCGTCGAATGTAGATTTTTCGAAGGTTTATGAGATGTGCATGCATGTCTCTGACATGGATCACAATTTTGTACGTATGGGAACGCGTCATGTCGCAACGTCGGCCAGTAATATCCTTGTCGTGAGATTCGATTCGCAAACTTCGTCCTCCAGAATGATTCCCACACTTACCCTCGTGCATTTCTCGAAGGATTTCTTCTATTTGACCTTTAGCTACGATCGTAGGTTTAGCCCGGTGGAAGATCTTCTATAAAGACGACCGTACAAGATAACATACTTGGAAGATTTGAATCGTATTTGTCTGGCTTTCAGCTTGTCTTCCGGTAATCGACCATCTTTGAGGTAGTCTTTTACTTCTTTGAACCATTCGTCCTCGTCGTTATTGGTTATGACTGTGACGTTATGCTTTTCGATCGATGGAGATTCCAAATGAATTATTGGTATATTGTTGAACTTGGATTTACTGAGGGCGGACCCCAAGTTGGCTAACGCGTCTGCCTGCATATTCTGATCTCTTGGTACTTGTTGTATTGTACAAGATTCGAAGCTTTTCATTTTTTCTTTTGTGACTTCGAAATAGTTTGTCATTCGTGTATCTTTAGTCGCGAATTCCCCGTTCAACTGATTGACGATCAGGGCGGGATTAAATATATGACAGGGTTACCCGATATTGTAATCATCGTTGATCAGCACGAAGAATATACGGCCCTTCAAGAATGTATCACGTTGGGAATTCCAACAATTTGTTTAATCGATACAAATTGTAGGGAATCGCTTTTAACTAGGAGATGTTTTGCCCCCATCTCGCGGGCTATTCCTAGTCCTGCGATCAATGCTTCATATTCTGCTTCATTGTTCATTGCTTTGAAGTCGCAAGATATCGAATATGCCATGATGCCCCCCCTGTGGTGATTTTAGGACGAGTCCCAAACCGGTTCCACGTATATTCGACGATCCGTCAATGTAGATCGTCCGTTCGTTGTCGTCTAAATTCACCACAGACGAGATCTCTGCGACGACTTCCTTTTCTAGGTCAGGTGTAAAATCCGCGATAAAGTCAGCAATTGCTTGCGATTTTATTGCTGTTCGTGGAATAAAGGAGATGTCGTAACCACTTAGATAAATACTCCACTTCGCGAGCCTGCCAGTTAGTTTTGGCTTCCTCAAGACGGACTTGAGCGGGTAGTTGGTGATGACAGCAACTGGACGAGTTTCGAAGTAATGTCGTAACTTTTTTTACAGAAGTTACTAATGACAGGAGTAGTTTTTCCATCGACGAATATCTTGTCTCTGCATCGACAAGGGATTTACTCACGTAATATATTGGTCTTTGCAGATTTTCGTCTTCCCGGACCAGTACCGAACTTACGGAAGTGTTATTACCGGATAAGTATAGGTACAAGATTTCATGATCTTTTGGTTTTGACAGAAGAGGTGGGGACATCATGTATTCCTTAAGCTTACCCAACGCTTTTTCATGACCATCAGTCCAGTCGAAACCTTTATTTTTCTTGAGGACGTTGTAGAATTAATGACATATGTCGGATGATTTTGAAATAAAACGGTTTAAAGCTGCGACTCTCCCAGTCAGGCTTTGCACTTCTTTCAGGTTCCTTGGTGATCGTAAGTCGAGGATTGCTTTGATCGGATCCGGACTAGCTTCGATGCCTCGGCGCGTCACCATGTGTCCCAAGAATCTTCCTGCGCGAACTCCAAAGAAGCATTCAGTCGGATTTAGCTTCATATCGTATTTTCTTAGGATTTCAAAAGATTCTTTGAGGTGTTCATTATGGTCGATCTTGCGCTTTGACTTTATGAGCATATCGTCGATGTATATCTCCATTGTCTTGCCCAGGAAATCTTTAAACATAAGATTGACGAGTCGTTGGTACGTTGATCCGGCGTTCTTTAGACCAAACGACATTACTTTGTAGCAATAGATGCCTTTGTCTGTCATGAAGGCTGTCTTTTCTTGGTCGTCCGGATGCATGAGTATTTGATCGTATCCAGAATATGCGTCCATGAACGTTAATAGTTCATGTCCAGCTGTGGCGTCAACCATGACGTCGATGTGTGGAAGAGGAAAAGGATCCTTGGGACATGCCTTGTTTAAGTCGGTGAAATCGATACAAACTCGCCACTTTCCGTTATTTTTCTTGACCACAACAACGTTGGCCAGACATTCCAGATACTTGACTTCTCTGATCTTTCCGGACTTTAGCAAGTTGTCGACCTCTTCATTGATAATCTTGTTCCTTTCAGGTGCAAACTTCCTTCGCTTTTGCTTGATCGGGGGAAAGCTCGCGCCCACGTCCAACTTGTGTGATATGATACTCAGGTCTATGCCGACCATATCTTCATGCGTCCAAGCGAAACAGTCAGAGTGGTCCCTTAGGAATTGTATGAGATCATTATTTATTTCTTCGTCCAAGGATGCCCCCAGGAATACTGTACGTTCTGGTCTGGCTGGATCCCAGGGGATTTCCTGGAGTCCGTAATCGTCAGGGTATTTGTCGTTCGCCTGGCTCTGTAATTGCTAGATGCTCTGCTTTCGAGGTCTCATTGCGACTTTATTGCATTCTCTCGCGTATTTTCGTTCACTTCTTATTTCCTGCACCCCCAGGGAGTAGGAAACTTTATCGTTTTATGGTACGTCGAGGGGACTTCCTTCATGTCGTGTATCCAGGGTCTTCCAAGGATAACGTTATAAGCTGAGGAACACTCGACCACGTTAAAGCGAGTCTATTTATTGACTCCTTTTGCGAAGATGGGTAGCTTAATCTCTCCCATCATCGTGGATGCGTCACCATTGAAGCCGACTAAGACTGTTGATCGTTGTACGATTTCTGTCTCGCTTATCCCCATAGCTCTGAGGGTATTTAGAAAGATGATGTTGGTTGAGCTTCCTCCGTCGACGGGAATTCTTTTGGTCAGACAATTCCTGATGGTGATTTGAACGACAAGACCATCATGATGTCTGCGTCCGGTGTCGCCTAGATCTTCCTTGCTGAATACGACCGCCATGGAGTCAAGATTTTTGTCGTCTCATTTTTGATAGTCGACGGGGATGCTAGACTCGTCGAATTTTTACCCCGCGTGTCTTTTAGCGGCTGAGTATGTTAATCCACATACGTCGGATCCTCCTGTCACATAATTTACTACTTTAGTATGCGTAGGAGATGTGGGTCTAGGGGTGTTACCTGTGGTCTACGTCGAGACCAAATCGTTGAGATGGCCCTTTTGTGATAGCCATGCGATTTCTTTCCTGAGGACTTGACAATCGTCCGTGTCGTGCCCATGATAATTATAGAAATCGCACCATTTCGTCGTATCCTTTTGGTCGTTCGGTCGATCACTTTTCTTGGGCCATCGTACTGTTTCTTGGAGATTTTTCAATGTTTCCACTAATTCCTTCGAAGTAACTACAAAATCGTAAGTTGACAATTTTGGGTATTGGGTGAACTTGGGGTTTACCTTGGGTTCGACTTTTCTTTTTCCATGCTTGATGTTAGAAACCACTTTTGAATTTTTGAATTCAGGCTTTTTGACTCCAAGTACCCGTTTATCAGAAGATCTTTGTTGTCGGAAGGCAGCATCATCTTCAACTCTCAAATGTATCAGTTGGATATTTGGTAAGGTCTAGGTATAGACCCGAGCTATTGTCTAGCCCTCGTTTATAAGCTTCGATCGTCGTTTTGATGTCACAATTACGTATCCCGATCACCTCCATGTTGAAGCGGTTGAAGTAATTCCTGACGGTCTCTCCTTCCTTCTGAATTATAAAGTAGAGGTCACTAGTTTGTTTCTCCATCTTACGACTGCTGGCGAATATCTGGAAAAACTGGTTGACGAGGTCGGCGAACGATTTGATCGATTTGGGCTTGAGGTTGATCAACCACTGTAGTGCTGCACCCGTGAGGGATGCTCCGAAACTTTTACACATGAAAACTTCTTCAAAATTATGGGGTATTGATGTCGTCCACATGAGTTGCTTATATTGCGCGACATGCTTGTTGGGGTCCGTGATACCAGAATACTTTGGCGTGAACATAGGAATGTTATATTTCTTGGGAACGTCTATCAGAGCGATCAAATCAGCGAAAGGTGAAGCTTGAAAACCGGTAGGAGGCTCTACATCGACGGGCACTGCTGCTCCAGGTAGTTTTGCAAGTAATGGCAACATTTTCTCATTTTGTTCTTCAAGTTGCTTGAACTTTCGGGCGACTGGGTCATCGTAGGGAGTTTTATGAGTGTTGAATGGATGGTTTGTATTCATCATGGGGATTGACGTATGACTGGTCGTAAACGGTATGCTCTGATGGATGAAATCATGACTTTCGCCATTAGTGGTTGTGTATGGTGAATTAACGTACGTATATATCGCGGTGGTTGGGATGGGTACAGATACGTAGGTTTGCCCAATATTGGAATTATTCGGTGGCTGAGAAAATGGTATAGATATGTACGTCGAATCCATGACAGAGCTGTTTAATGGAAACGTTGTAGTATTTTTTGGAACTGATGCCGTCATGTGCGTTTGCTCCAGAACATAATTGCTTTCCGATACGCCCAGAATTGATGCGGGCACAGAACTTCGTGGCAGAGGCGGTGGCAGTCTTCCTGGAAACGAGGTAGGCACGGTACTGCGTGGTGGAGGCGGTCGCGGCGTACCCTGAGATCCAAAGAGCGGGACTGAGACAGAAGACGAGCCGACATTTGGGTTCCTTAGAGCATGGATCTCCTAGTTAGCTTTGCGATTCTGTTCCTCTAAAAAGTTCACTCGTTGTCGCAAGGCTTACAATTCGTTTGGTGCTTGGTTTCGTGCGTTTCCGCCTTGGTTATCTTCTATTCTCACCATTCTTGTTTCAAATAAAGTTCTTAAACAAGTTAATAGCAAAGGAAGTTTTTCGAAGAGATCTTTTCTCTAGTTGGGTCCCACGGATGGCGCCAAACTGTTAATGCCAAAAAATGACTTAACGGCAGATTAACGATTCGGACCTTTATCAACTAAAGAAAGAAAAGAAAACCAATTCGAAAAACAAACAAACAGAATGTAAACGACACATAGAATTGTTGACGCGGAAAACTCCCTTCCGAGAGAAATAATTTGCTATCAAGGAAATGGACGTCATACAGGGACGCCGACCTTAAGAACAATAAATAAAGTTACAAAAACTGTATGAATGATCGGTCATGAGTCTACGACTGTTGTCGCGACTCGTAGCACTATTGTCGTGAGTTTCGACTGTGATGTCGTAGATTCGTCAAGGTATACCCGGGGCTCTTTTCAGTGTTTCGCTATGTTTCAATGTGTCGTTATTGTTGATTTGAGCTCTCCTTTTATACTTGAGCTTAGACGAGGGTCTTGATAACGGCCAAACGGTCATAACAGATGAATCTTCATGATTTGTCTTCAATGTCGCCATAAAGCCTTTGACTCGTAATTGAAAATGATATGAATACGAAGATAACGGTATAACGGATATATCATTAACGACGTTAGGTCGCATGGTTAGTACCTCGTTAGTCAAGTTATGACAATTTCTAACGGAGTTAACAGCAGAATCATAACGATGTTTAACGGAGTTAACGGCGTTAATTTTGGTTATAACATTAATAATTATTTTATTAAAGTAATTTTAGCTTATACTTTTTTTAATAAAAAGGGTATTTTAGTCAATTACCAGAATTTTATTCCAATTCCAAAACTACATTATGTGAACCAAACAGACAGATTCCAATTCATTCAACAGATTCCACTTCAATTCTTCCAACCAAACAGGTGGTCAAACCTGACAACATTCTATTCCAATTCCTTCAAAGTCAAATTCTCTTGACAGATTTCATTCCATCCAAAAATATTCTGCTAACCAAACGCCACCTGAGAGATTAAGAAATAGAACCGATGAACACTAGGTTGCAAAAGCTAATTCTATTCACGGGTTGCAACCATCAACGATGAACTAAACATTCGTATTACTCAACTAAACCAGTTCTAACAATTAATAAACTCTAATGAACAATTCAAGATACATGACATTAAATCAAAACAAGCATTTTAATAAACCCGACTTTGAATAGATTACACACAAGCTCGATTAACCCTTTTTATCGTTTTGTCCAATTCCTTGACATAAAGTAGATATAATATGACATAATCCAGTATGTTGCTTCTTACTAGCATCAAACCCTTAAAATAATTATGTATTTAGAAGATGAAATAATTTGCTATCAAAGTTTACACTTAGTGATCAATTTGCATAAAGGAAATGAATAATCATGAAGTACAAGGATTTCACAAATAGAGAAGCATTTAAACAATCACTATAATACAACCCATTCAAATATTGGAATTGTATTACAATCCAATATTCAGAACTAAAGAATTGAATCAACCACTCATGGATAATTATGAACCAATTCACTATTAGAAAATTGAGTATTTTCAACGGAAAATTTTAACAGAAAATGTCGTTGAAAATTTTCTACAAATTTTAGAGAGATTATTGACAGAACATTAAGTTTCTATGAATATCCGTTGAAAATCTCTAATAAACATGCATTTTCAACCAAATTTTTTTTGACGAGACATTCCGTTGAAAAAAATTTGGTTGAAAATGCATGCTTGTGAGAGATTTTCAACGGAAATTCGTTGAAAATTCGTAGAAAATTTTCAACGACATTTTCCGTCGAAAATACTCAATTTTCTAGTAGTGATTTAATAAAGATAAAGATATTGGAGTTAAGGTGAAGAATATGCAAGTAATCTTTGATCTTCAAGCTCCATATCGCCTCTTGCCTTCTCTCTATTGTTCTAGGTGTTGAATGATGCCCAAAAGGTAATTTCATTTGGAGTGGTACTCGTCTCTACCTACACACGATCATGCCAAGTGATCTTGGCTCACCCTCATTGCTACCATCCTACCTTTCACATTTTGTATACCGAAAGTTTTCGAGATTGTGGCCTTCTTTACCCAAAAAAGCAAGAATGAATGACCAAACCCGACCTAATTTCCTTATTTTCTTATTTCAATGGGACCATCATGTGTAACCTTGTTTTGTAGCTAGCTTTGGCCACTCGTTCCATAGAACCCTCTCAAGTGTGACAACCATTTTTCTCGTGCTTTCTCCATTTCATCGACTTACCAATGAATGATAAAACACAAAAAAGGTTCTTTTAGCCATGGCAATGGATATTACATAACATATTCTATCATAAAAGGTAATGCAAATTTATCATGTATCAATATAATTTGAGCATTCATAAGCTAGATTTAGTGTTGAAAAAAAATGTTTTAAGACTAACATACTCATGTTCCATCGAGAATATTATAATAACCAAAGTTTGTTAACCTTAATGATAGATGAAGCAATAAGGATTAGACTTATAGGGCTGAGTTCTGGTGATAAGTGAAGTTATGGTGAAAGGTAAAAAGAGATCTCCACCCCTGGATCCATATTAGGATGAGATTCATTAGATCAATCCCTTATCAAACGTGACTCATGGGTGGGGTTTGAGATTAAATGTGATCAATAGTCAAGACCCCTTCTTACGCTTCTCATCTTAACTTTACTTTTCACATGATCTCATGCCTAAAGTTATATTCCTTTTAGAAGGTTCAACAATATAAAATTACTAGAAGAACCGCAATGTCCCATGACCGGACTCGTTCTAACTTGTTTTTATCTAATTTGTTACTTATTGCTTGTTGAACATAGCATAAAAATTTGACTTGTAAAGGACTAAAAGTAGTTTATTTTTTGGAAAGATTAGAGGTTGATAAATCATAGAGAGGGTTGCTGCTAGACGTGGAGCGTTTATGGCATAGTTAGAGGATATCAAAATGGAGTATAAGTAGGTATTTTTGTACCATTTGTTGTATTGTACTCCTACATGTACATCACTAAGCACAAAAATGTCAATCCAAGATACCAATTTCTACTTCAAGACAAGCCTTAAACTCATGATTTGGTGAGTAAAAATCCATCATATGACGGAATTTGTCTATCACAAATGTTATTTTTCAAGATTTGTTCATGATTAATCTTCCTAAAAACTTTTCTTTCATGTTCATCTTCTTTGATTAAAAAAAGTGTAGTAGAAAAGCTTCAGTTTTACATATTTTTCACACTTAGTACATTATTTGTCTGTCAGATTTGACTCATATGTGACAGACAAGTAATGTACTAAGTGTGAAAAATATGTAAAACTGAAGCTTTTCTACTACACTTTTTTTAATCCAAGATTTTTGTTCACCGGGATCCCATTAAGATAGACTAAAGGCGCGTAAAGTCACCCGACGTGTTTCGGAAAATTTTTAAAGTTTTTTAGTTGATTTTGAAGGACTTTCTTAGTGTTTTTATCGATTTTGAAAGATTTTCGGGTTTTTTATTGATTTCAAGAGATTTTTTTAGTGTTTTTGTCAATCGCCAGCGCAAGATGGGATACCTTGAAATTTTTTACCGGTGGGAATTAAAGCTAAATACAATATTTTTGATATTTTTTAGCCTATATAATTTTTTTAACATTTCACTGGAGGACAACCCATGAAGCCTGACTAATGCCATCTCTTTTTTCTTTTACAAACCATGTTTTTGGTTTTTAACCTAAAAATCTCTCGGGTTGAGTCATCTACATATCTTTATACAAGTTACATTAACGAATGCAAATCTCAATATTCATGATGTGATCAACTCTCAAATAAAGATAAAATCTTTCATTATATTCATACATTTTAAGTATAACCGTAAATGATAAAAACATGTTTTATGTCATTTCATATTTTTTTTGGTCTACTTCAGTTTTGTAGATCCACCTAAACCTACAAAGTTTTGAAACTTAGATATTTACTTCCGTCAAAAACATCATTTACATTTATTGATTTCAAATCATATCTTCAAGACATTAAGTTAGATATTTTGTTAAAGCAATTAATCCTCTACCAAATCAGATCATATCTCCTTTATCAAAGCAATGATTTCACAACTGGTTGTTAGGATCGGTTACAACTAGGATCAGTTTTGATATAGTTGTAAATTGCTTTGATTCTTTCTGTAATTACTCTATGTATCTGCTATATATATATATATGTGTATATATATATATATTATAGAGTGCAATTACATATATATATGTGTATATATATATATATATTATAGAGTGCAATTACAGAAAGAAACAAAGGCATTTACAACTATATCAAAACTGATCGAGTTTGTAACTGATCCTAAAAATCAGCTGTGAAATCATTGATGAAGGAGATATGATCTGATTTGGTACAGGATTAATTGTTTTAACATATTTCTACTTATAGCTTCCTTGTAGGAACTATGATCTTTAAGGTTTCTCGACCTCATTTGGATGGGGTAATTATCATTGTTAGGTTACTTTATGTAATTAGTCAGTTACTTTGAAAAGCCGTTGATCGAATATCAGCTTAAGTGATTGTGAAGGAATATCAAACTTAATATTGACATACATATATAGGTTATGTCACTTTATTCAATGAATACTAACATGCAAATCTACCTAATTATTTCAAAAGATACTTTGATTCTATATAGTTTTCTTAAAGAGAGAATTCGAAAGGACTTCACTTATCGTCGCATGTTGCACTTGTGAAACATATCTTGAACACTTTTGAGTTTGCGAAGAGTCTCAATTATGGTGATTCGTCCATCCGCGGATTCGTTCGTGCAAGAAAGTGCAACCCCGATTACAGTTTTAAGGCAATCAAGCAGTTGTACCTTCATGTTCCTGCATTGACCATCTTCTACTTCTTGTAGCATATCACCATCCAACACTTGATCCAAGTTATTCGGAAAAGCAGATTGCACCCATGTCTTTAGGCTTAGACCACCCACGAAGCTCTCGTGTGTCGGGCTCTTACCAGTAAAAATCTCCATCACCATAATGCCGTAACTGTACACATCTCCTTTAGTAGATGGTTTTGCACCCATGCCATACTCTGAAATCAGTGCACAATTAACCCAATGTTAAGCTAGTCTACACAATTCAATTCATGCATTATTGAAGACACTACAACAAAATTGGGTTTATAGGACGCCCCCAATAAATAAGTGTCCTAATAGATAACTTTATAGGACACAAATTATAGGACCAAAAAATAAAATGTCTTATCTAAAGGCGTTGTAATAAGATTATAAGACGTTTTTGGGGGTTGTAACAAATTTTTAGGACATTTTTAATAAAACCATCTTTTTACACGACACTTGTGTTTACAGGGCAAATATAACATTTTTTTTATTATAAAAGTGTCCTCATAATCTTGTTACAATGCTCAAAAGCGTCTTATAAACTTATTACAACGCCATTGGATAGAACGCCATAATTTTTTGGTCCTATAACTTGTATCATATAAAGTGGTTTATTATGACGCTTATTTATTAATGTCGTCCTATAAATCCAATTTTGTTGTAGTGAGATGAGATTAATGAACTAACCTGGAGGTATGTAACCCATGGAGCCTTTAAGAACATGTGTAGAGCTGAATGATTGATCTTTGTCAATCAACATGCTCGCAAGCCCGAAATCTCCAATTTTTGCAGTCAAATCTTCATCCAATAAAACATTACTTGGCTTAAGATCACAATGCACCACAGGAGCCACCACACATTCATGGTGAAGATAAGTTAACCCACAGGCTACATCAACTGCCACGTTTAATCTTTCCCGCAACCCCATTCCGTTCTCGATCCATTTCTCCAAACTCCCATTCTTCATGTATTCATACACCAATGCAAGAAATTCCGTGTTCTTGTGATCCAAACTCGAGCAAGATGTAATCAGCTTAACGAGATTTCTGTGCCTGAGATGCCGTAAAGCAGCGCATTCAGCCAAGAAGCTCGGCAATGAGCCGGTGGTTTCCATGTCAAGAGTCTTAACAGCTATTTCTTGCGTTCGTCCTTCTAGATTCAGACACCCTTTGTAAACAGACCCAAAACTCCCACGTCCTATTAGGTTTTCTTGGTTGAAGTTTGCAGTTGCTGAACGTAGTTGGTCATATGTTACCATATGATGTTGGCCCTTGAAGGAAGAGAAAGTGTCTGTAACGATAGCATTGTTTTTCCGGAAGTAGAAAAACAAAGCGATTGACAGAATTATAGCTAATAACGAAGCTATAACTGCGACTGAGATCACGACTGCTTTGTGGGTGCCACTGGTTTTGCATTTGGAATCATAGCATAACTTTGGATTACCTTCAAGATGAAATCTTGTAAGATTTGAGAAAACCCCATTATTAGGGACTTCTCCTTCCAAGTTGTTGAAAGAAAGGTTCAAGAACTGGAGCGCTTTCAAGTTTTGAAGCTCGAGAGGGATAGAACCGGAGAGTAGATTGGAAGAGAGATCGAGTGTTACTAAACCTTTTAATTCACCCAAACTATTTGGAATATCACCGGAAAGAACATTTTTGGAGATGATCAGCTGCTCCAAGCTCTTACAATTCCCGATCGAGTTTGGAATGTTACCCGACAAACGGTTGTTAGAAAGATCAACAGTCACCACTCTTTCTAGAAGCTCGATTTCTCGAGGCAAAGATCCCGTTAACGAGTTTCCGGAAAGATTAAGACTGGTGGTTAAGCTTGGGAGATCAAGAACTTCTTTGGGTATACTCCCATTAAGCTTATTCATGGACAAATCCATGGAAATTAGCCTTCTAAAATTCCTAAAACTGATGGGTATGCTTCCTTCTAATTCATTATTTGACAAATCAATCTTAGTTAAGTTTCCAAGATTACCCAACGAATTTGGAATATTTGAAGACAATCTATTGTTACCTACAACAAGCTCTTGCAAGTTCTCCAATTGGCCTATTTCTTGTGGGATCTCACCTGATATGGAGTTATAGCTTATATTTAGTAAAGCTAACCCTTTTAGTTGACCAATTGAGGCTGGAATGCTTCCAGATATCCGGTTCGAACCCATGAACAAGATCCTAAGTTGTTTCGAAAGATCACCTATGGACTCCGGAATCACACCTTCAAAACCGTTACCATCAATCGCAAGAAAATCGAGCTTTGTACTGTTCACCAAAGAATTCAAGAAACCTAGTCCTTCACCATGTGAGCTAACGATATTATTGTACCCAATATTATACATTTCTAGCTCAGGGAGGTTCCCTAGTCCTAATGGTACAGTCCCATGCAATCGGTTATGTGCCATTCGAATGATTCGTATGTTTGTGAGGTTGTGCAACGAACCCGGAATAGTTCCCGTGAATCTATTTATACAAAAGTTAAAAACTAGAAGATTTGGGAGCGTATCGCCAACGTTATACGGTATATCACCCCATAAATCATTAGAAGCCAAAGCTAGTGACTCGAGTGAAGACATATTGTAAATAGATGGAGGAACTATACCACTAAGATTATTGATAGTGAGATCGAGATTCTTTAAGTTCCGAAGACGAGATAAGTCATCAGGAATCGGACCACTAAGCGTATTAGTCCCCAAATTCAAAGTGGAAAGTGAAGAAAGATTAGCGATCGAGGGTGGGATAGAACCAGAAAGACGGTTTCTAGCCAAGTTTAGAGTCTGAAGATTAGGAAGGAGAGTGAGGTCTTGTGGAATCGAACCCGAAAGTTGGTTCTGCATGAAATCGAGAACCCTGAGCTCGGTGCACCGGCTCATGTTTTCCGGGATGGTTCCTTCGATGCGGTTCGAACTTACGTTTAGCAGCCGCAATCGGAAAAGATTGGTGACGGTTTCCGGAAGTTTCCCTTGAAATTGGTTATCTTGGAGTTGAAGTGATTTTAGAAACGAAAGGTTTCCGATATGCGGGCTAACCAGACCGGTTATGTGAAGGTTAGATAGGTCAAGACCGACAACTCTACGACCACGATCACCACACGTGACTCGGGTCCAGTTGCATGGGGTGGTGGAGTTTTGATCCCATGTAGCTAAAGCATCTGAGGGTTGGGTGATTATTTGAGATTTGATAGAGATTAAGGCTTGTTTATCTGTATCAATATTATTTCTTAAGGTGGCTGAAACTACATAAGGGTTTGATATGAAAAGAAAGAAGATGGCTATATGGAATAAGCTAATTTGGTCCATGATGAATTGAGGGTAAGAATAATAAGTTTGATGGCTGTGTGGTATTTATAGAGAAAGTTGATGGTCAGATCTCTACTGGTGTCCTTATCCATCCCCATTAAGTCATTTGGACTTGGTCACATGAATTACAACTTGTTTTATATACTCATAATTTATATACTTATTTCTTTTTAGTATTAATTATAACTTAGGGAATAAAATTAAACGAATCCAATAAATTTTTAATGCAATCTTTTCAGTCTTCACTATCAACAAATAAAAGAACTGTTTTTGTTAAGATATCTGGGTTGCTAAAAAGTAATTAAGGGAAACAAGACTTATAAATTTAATGTTTTGAAGAGTAGAAAATAAATTGAGGGAGATTATATATAAGTTATAAAACAAAATTTTGTTTAATTGAAACATAATTAACATGAAAAAGAGATACATTCACAAATTAATGGAAGAGTATAAATTTCAAAAAAAGACAGTAGAAGAGTATATTGTCTTTTAGTCATGGTATTCCTATGTGATGATGACTTGTGAGGCTAGTCAAATTTTGAAGAAGACCGTGTGAAAGTAAACGTTTAAAGAATTAGTGCGTCGTACTGGTACATTTTATTTATTTTTGTTATATATTTTGAAGTTTTTTAAATTTGAAATTTTTTTACGTTCTTTAATTTTTTTAAGGAAGTTCAAAAAAATAGAATGAAATGTTCCAATTTTTTATTTCTATTATTAAGTCGGCATCTTTTTTTTTAATGAGTAATCTACGAATTTTTTTATTTTAATTATTAAGTTTTTGAATATTTTTCTTGAAAGAAATAAACTATCGAACCTTTAAAATTAAATTACCTATATGTTTTTAACCCAAAAAGTTAATTATAACTAGCTAGAATGGTTTTAAAAGTAAACGCTAAATCGTTCACAAAAACTAAGCAAAACGTCTCGCACCAAATGACATTGCTTCCCCTCGCCACTCCATCAGCACCTGTTCTCCTTACCGACAATCGTCATTGTTGGCCTCTGCCATCAATGCCCTATTTTTTATTTTTTTTGTTTGTCTTTCAATTTTTCATCGTATACAACAATTAAGTATGTATAGAAAGATATAAAAATGGAGAATTCAAAAACAAAAAATGGGATAAAAAAAGGAAAGCCATTGGTAAGGGCCAATGACTTGTGATAGGCGGTGATAGAGAGCGGATGGTGAAGGGAGGTGAGGGGTAGCAATGGCGTTGGAAGTGAGGGGTTTGAATAATGTATGGTTTGGGAATGGGAAAGCTAATTTAATTAAGTTTTATTTACTAAAAGACTTTTTAGCTGATTACAGATAGGGAAATTGACCAAAATAGTCAATCTTTCCAACTAAATTCATTTTTTGGTCATATATTGTACTGAATTCCTATTTTAGCCAAGAGTTACGCAAATGCCTTATGCATTTGTGTAAAGCTTATTTTCAAATAAAAAACAAAAAGTAGTTTTTACCCAAATGGAGATCCTTATGTAAATGAAGATCCTTACGCAAACTATTTATGCAAATATGGATCTCTACGCAAATTTGCGTCAAGATTTTTTGTTAATATGCAAATCAAGTTTATGCAAATGAGTAAGGCATTCGTGTAAACTCTCGCTAAAATAGAAATTCCTTGAAAAAGTGAAGTTGGTTAAAAAGATTGACTTTTTACGTTAATTTCCATATTTGGGGCATTCAATTTCTACAAATAAGATGATCAGGGTCTTCATTATTCATAAAAACTTTAAGGATGCAGTTATTTAAAACCAGAAAATTCGTTTGGTTTCATTGTTAGAAAAGTTTTAGAAAATTTGCGAAAGCAAAATTTTTTGTCAAAAATCACTATAATTTATATTTTTTCTATTTTTAAGAATTTGTTGAAAATGTCTCATGTATCTTATTGGTGTGTATCTTATTGGTGTATTGATAAATTTGGGTGTTTGGAAATGTTAAAAAGGAGAGAATGATTTTGATTTGTAAGTGTTAAAATTGTAGGAGGGAGCATATTTAACAAGTAGTGTGTGATTGATTTAGAATCGTTTTATTTAACATATTGTTTTAAAAGACTTGTTGTAACAGCTATCATGGTATAATGTTATTTAAGACTTATGCCTGACGTTACATTGAGTTTGTGGCACGTAATGGCTTAATGTACAGTTTTTGTAACGCGATATTTGATTCATTTTTACATTTTTAATGCTTTATTACTTGTTAGTACTTTTTAATATATAACCAAAGACTTATTGAGTAATAGTATAAAATGTATGTTTATACACACACACACACACACATATATATATATATAGAGGGAGGTTCATGCGAAGACGATAACAATTTACGAGAATGCGAGAACAATTCTCAGCCAATCATTTTTGTACATGAAAATTTTCATGTACAAAATCACATATGATTCATGTACAAAATTATATATGATTTTGTACAAAATCATAAATGATGCGTACGACTTTCCATGCGACTTAAGTGGCCCCAAAAGTCACCCGCTACAGTTAGTGCAAAATCATATGTGATCTTGTACATGAAAAAAGCTCATCGCATTCTCGTAAATTGTTACCGTTTTCGTATAAACCTGCCCCTATATATATGTATATATATAGGGAGAATCGAACGAGAATGCTAACTATTTAAGAGAATACGGAAACGGTCAAATCACATATGATTTTACATAAACAACCAAAAAAAGATGTGCGTGCGACTCTGGGTCTTCATGTCGCGGCACAAAGTTGCGTGAATCACATGTGATTTTGTATGTGATGTTAGTGTAAAATCATATGTAATTCGGCCGTTTTCTTATTCTTTTAAACATGTATTGTACTCGTTTGAAGCTGACTCTCTCTTTCTCTCTGTCTACGTGTGTGTGTGTGTGTGTACACATTCTTTTGTTAACAGCCTAAATAGTACAATTGTACAAACTTTATGAATGTCGTTTCATTTCTTAGTTAAATTGGAGGTTACAAATTGATAAAAAAAATTGTAAAGGAATTAAATGAAGCATAATACTATATATAACAAATTATGATTTATTTTTGGAAGATAATCTCCACATCCATTTATCCATAAAATTATTCTCCGACGATTATATGGTGTTTGTTTAAAGTTTATAGTGTTTCATCTATAAACTTTGATTGATCTGATATTTTTTAGAGAGGGGTGCCTACGGGAACACAGACACAGATGGTGCATGGCTGTCGTCAGCTCGTGCTGTAAGGTGTTGGGTCAAAGTCCATAGATGAAACGAGAAAACTCATAGGTCAAATAATGATTTTTGTTTAAAGTTCATAATGTTGTTTAATTTATGAACTTTAGTTGTTCCAATTCCCTTTATCATCAAATTTCATATGTAAAACCAAAAAGTAACAATATTAGTAGATGGTTTATGTGTGAATTTTTAGTAATGCTTCGTAAGTGAAACATAATAAAAAACAAAAACAATCACTAACATTCGGAGATTTTCATATGTGAAATAAGAAGATCCAAAATTAACTTTTTTGAATTTTAGAATGAATGAGAGAAATTATGGTAAGTGGATGAGATATATTATGAAATATGATAATTAAGAAATGTACTTTCAATATATTGAAAAACAAAAATATCTTGGTTCGTTTGTAAAATTAATACTAATTAATGGGTTAGCAAATGATTGTATCTAAATCATGACTTAAAAAAAACTATAACCTCATTGTGGCTTCTAAGAGCATCTTTAAGAGCTTCCCCAAAATGGAGAAAAATGAGAATATGAGAATTTTGAATAAAAAATTTGCTTCAAGAGCTTCCCCAAAACTTTCTCCAAAAGGAAGACAGTAGGAGAGAGAGTGAATTTTTATTCAAATATGGAGTTCACTCCAAAAATGATTACCAAATGAATTGACCAATAAAAAAATTTGAAAAATAAATATTTAATGAGAGAAATAATATTTTAATAGATGATGCAATACTTTAATATTATTTTGGAGAAATTATAGGGAATTTGTTGGAGATGAATGTAATTTTTTTGGAGATTTTGTCATTTGGTTCTCCATTTTAGAGAAATTATAGGGAAATTGTTGGAGATGCTCTAAGGCTTGATCTCGTCACCACGTTACACTTCTTGTTATGTATGGATCAAAGTCTTCTAAAGGTCTATATAGTTTGATTTAGAATGAGGTTGAACTAAATGCAAAATTCGTAAACCACAAGGGTGGTGCCTCAATGGTTTGAGCTTGGTCTCCAAAGGTCACCAGTACCAGGAGCTCCCAGGTTCAGATCCAGGGAGAGGTAAAAAAAATCCCCTTGTGGCCACGACGGTTCAAATGCGGTGACTCCGGGCTATCTGCAAAGCGGGTAGTCGCCCTAGGATTAGTCGGCTCGCATAGCGGGTTGGATATCCAGGTTAATCAAAAAAAAAATCGTATAAGCAATAGAGATTTGATCTCAATTATTAATAACCTATGAAAACCTAAAGACTCATCTCATAATTGATTATCTTAATGTTAATCACGTAATTAACTTAATAAATTATCGCAACTATATTAAGATATATATATATATATATATATATATAGGGGAGGGATCATATGAGAACACTATCAATTTAAAGGAACAAATGAACTCATTTGGGACCACATATGATGTGGGTCCCACATAATATTAAATCATAAATGATTTAATATTATGTGGGACCCACATCATATGTGATCCACAATAGTCCCTTTGTTCCTTTAAAAATGCAAAGTTCTCATTTGAACTTTCCTATATATATATATATATATATAGAGGGAGGTTCAAATGAGAACTTTGTAAACTTAAAAGAAACAAAGGAACAATTCCTATCCACATATATATATTTTAAGGAATTAAAAACTAATTAATAATAATCTAATTACTTTAAGGCTATTTTAGTCAAAATATTACTTTACAATATTACTATTCATGATTTCTATCAGATTTGTACTATTACTTTATAAATTATTTAAATTGTACAATTTTGATTACTTCTAAACAATTTAAATATTAAATATATTTAAATAAATACAAGATCAAGATAAATATCAAATATCTTTAGATAAATATAAGATCAAGAGAAATATAAGAAACCAAACTCGTTATCATATATGATTTTAAAAAATTGAAAGTTTATTATTGTTAAAAATTGAAATATGAAATATCTTTAAAGAAAAGGTTTATTATTTTTAAAATATCTATAAAAATTGAAGGTACTATTTTTAAAAAGTTTATTACAATGCCAATTATATTACCAAAATCACATATGATTTCAATATCATATATGATTTTGTATAAATGTAAATGTAAAATCATATGTGATTTTGTACAAATGTAAATGTAAAATCATATATGATTTTGTACAAATGATATTCACACATGATTACAATGTCAAGTATGTCAACAAAATCACATATGATTTGAGTATCATATATGATTTTGTACAAATGTTAATGTAAAATCATATGTGATTTTGTACAAATGTTAATGTAAAATCACATATGATTTTGTACAAAGGTAAATAAAAAATCATATATGATATAGTTATAATATAATATAATATAATATAACATTCTAATATATTATCAATTGATTTTACAAAATTTGTATATTTTAAAGTAATAATATATTAGAATAGTAATAATATATTAGGATATTATATTATTACTATTAAGCTCTACCAATTTTACCCCTAAAAGAAATAACCCTTGATGGAAAGCAACTATCAGCATCCATTAATTACTACAATGCCATCCAATATAATATCAATTGTTTTTACAAATTATGTGGCTAAAAGTGGTTCCTATGTTTCTTTAAATGGGGGGTGTTCTCGTATGAACCCTCCCGAGGGATCATACAAGAACACCAATGATTTAAATGAACAAAGAAACACTTTGTGGACCACATGTGATGTGGGTCCCACATCATATATGGTTCACAAGGTGTTCCTTTTTTCTTTTAAATCTACAAAGTTCTCATTTGAACCTGCCTCTCTCTCTCTCTATATATATATATATATATATTGGCGGGTTCAAATGAGAACTCAAATTTGGTTGTAAACATGAGGACAAATGAGAGTATGACACGTGTCCCATTCAAAGAAATATTCAGACTGAATATACAAAGAAATATTCAGACTGAATATAGTATTTATTCAGTCTGAATAATATATATATTCAGACACGTGTCTCTCATTTGTCCTCATGTTCACAACCAAATTTGAGTTCGCATTTGAACTTTCTTCTCTCTCTCTCTCTCTATATATATATCTATATATATATATAGGGGTGGGTTCAAATGTGAACCTATCTTTGATTGTGAACATGAGGATGAATCACAACCATCCATTTTAAACCAGATCAAAATACAAGGGATAAAATTCGCGGTGACATTTTTGTAATTAAGTGGAAAACTTAGGTCATGGCTTAAATCATAAATATAACCTGACGAATTTAAATAAGAACCAGACATCATCTTCTTTCCCAAATTTCTTCATCATCTTCCTCAAATTTCTTCATCATCTTCACCAAACTTCTTCATCATCTTCCCCAAATTTCTTCATCATCTTCCCCAACTTTCTTCATCATCTTCCCTAAAAGAAAATTTCAGTTCCGCCCCCAAATTTCTTCATCATCTTCCCCAAAATAAATTTTCGTACAAGTTTGTTTTTGCTTTGTGTTCCTCCTTTGAATCACAAGTCATTTCAGATCCAGATTCTTTTTCTTGATAAAGTGTAAGAAGGTTATTCAAATGTTTTTTTCCCATTAATATGATTGTTCATCATTTTATCACAGGAAGCTTATGTGAAACACATTTGCTTGAATTCTTGCTTTTCAAAACCTTTGGTCCATTATAGCTTATATTCAGACTGAATATAAGCTACAATTATACAAACACATGATTGTAGCTTATATTCAGTCTGAATATAAGCTATATTATGTGTTTGTATATTTGTAGCTTATATTCAGTCTGAATATAAGCATAAAATGTTATGCTTATATTCAGACTGAATATAAGCTACAATTATGGGTTTATATAATTGTAGCTTATATTCAGTCTGAATATAAGCTAAAATATATGTTTGTATAATTGTAGCTTATATTCAGTCTGAATATAAGCATAAAATGTTATGCTTATATTCAGACTGAATATAAGCATAAAATGTCATGTTTATATTCAGTCTGAACATAAGCTACAATTATGGGTTTATATAATTGTAGCTTATATGCAGTCTGAATATAAGCTAAAACTATGTGTTTGAATAATTGTAGCTTATATTCAGTCTGAATATAAGCTAAAATTATGTGTTTGTATAATTGTAATTTATATTCAGTCTGAATATAAGCATAAAATGTCATGTTTATATTCAGTCTGAATATAAGCTACAATTATGGGTTTCTATAATTGTAGCTTATATTCAGTCTGAATATAAGCTACAATTATGGGTTTCTATAATTGTAGCTTATATTCAGTCTGAATATAAACTACAATTATGGGTTTGTATAATTGTAGCTTATATTCAGTCTGAATATAAGCTAAAATTATGTGTTTGTATAATTTTAACTTATATCCAGTCGAATATAAGCTACAATTATGGGTTTTTATAATTGTAGCTTATATTCAGTCTGAATATCAACTACAATTATAGGTTTGTATAATTGTAGCTTATATTCAGTCTGAATATAAGCTAAAATTATGTGTTTGAATAATTGTAGCTTATATTCAGTCTGAATATAAGCTAAAATTATGTGTTTGAATAATTGTAGCTTATATTCAGTCTGAATATAAGCTAAAATTATGTGTTTGAATAATTGTAGCTTATATTCAGACTGAATATAAGCTACAATTTGGAGTTTGTATACTTATAGCTTATATTCAGACTGAATATAAGCTACAATTTGGGGTTTGAATAATTGTAGCTTATATTCTGACTGAATATAAGCTACAATTTGGGGTTTGAACAATTGTAGCTTATATTCAGACTGGATATAAGCTACAATTTGGGGTTTGTATACTTGTAGCTTATATTCAGTCTGAATATAAGCTACATTTTGTGGTTTGTATACTTTAGTTTATATTCAGACTGAATATAAGCTACAATTATTCAAACCCCAAATTGTTAGCTTATATTCAGTCTGAATATAAGCTACAATTATTTTCAAACACCTAAATACAACCTGACGATTCAAATCAGAACCAGACATCATCATCTTCCCCAAATTTCTTCATCATCTTCCCCATATTTGTTCAAATCAGAACCATGCATCATCATTTTCCCCAAATTTCTTCATCATCTTCCCCATATTTCTTCATCATCTTCCCTAAATTTCTTCATCATCTTCCCTATATTTCTTCATCATCTTCCCCAAAAGAAGAAACTCAGATTTCGTCAACTCAGACAAAGAAGAAAGGTAAGAGGAGAACCCTCACACCTGCAACTTTTTTCTTTTCTGCTTATTTTCTTCTTTGTGCCTCCATCGTGTCTGGATTTCAATTTCTTTGACCATGAATTTCGATTGATGAACACGATTTTGGATTTCGATTTTGTGTTTGTCTTACGATTTTGGATTTTGATTTCCAGATTCGATTGAGAACTGGAGATTTTTACTCAAAAATTTAATTCAGATAAAAACTTCCAAAATTACCCCTCAAACCATGTTTAAAGATTAGCTTGAATATGGCTTAGATGAAGGACTGAGATTCATCCTCATGTTCACAATCAAAGATAGGTTCACATTTGAACTTTCCTATATATATATATATCGTAATATGTGAATAGATTTTAACCCATATAAAATTCTCTGAATAAATATAAATGTTTAAACAATTATCCGTTAATATGTATAATGTATTATATATAATGATATGATAAAGTTCTATTTATTTCCTACATATGGTATTATTTAACGCGTTTTTATAGTTTAGTTCACTATTAAAAACATTTACAAAAATTTGATCTAACTTGTTAGACTTTTCTCCAAATTTGAGTTCAATGTATTCGTAGGTTTCAATTGCATATTGGGTTTTTTCTTTTACACCCTATTCTAGGAATACATCCTACTCTATTATTAAAAGATAACACAAAAAAAAGTCAAAATAGGTACATGTGCTTTAACCAAATTGGATGATATGATATAGAGTAGGGTGTAAATGGTAACACCCTTGCATATTGTAGAGATTTTATGATTCATATTTCATAATAACATTCACTTATGTATTTGGTGTGTTGTTTAAATATAAGTTATGTTAATTGTCAAATAATAAGCGATCCATATGAAATCAAAATACTTTCTCTCAAAAATAGTAACAAGTCACTAGCCAAGAGGAAGCAATCAAGCAAATAGTAACAAGTCACTAGCATGAGGAAGTGGTAAACGGTTGATGGACTCGATATTGATTTCAATAACTAAGTAAAGGAGTTTACCAAACGTTTACTTGGGTAAATACTTATTGACAAAATACAACATTATTATTTACTTATCTGATAAAATTTTAGTTTATTACTGTTAATGCCAAAAATTGATTTACCAAAAGTCAACTTAAGGAGTTTGTGGAGCTGATCTGTCAAAGGCAGTATTCTCACGACTAGAGATGGCCAAAAACCGGGCTCGGGCTGGGCCGGGCCTCAATTGGCCCCGGGCCTCAATTGGCCCCGGGCCTCAACAGTAATTTTCGGACCGGGCTTTTTGGGACCGGTCCCGGTCCTAACGATTTCAAGCCGACCCGTTTAATGTGTTTTCGTAACCGGTCCCGAAAACCGGTCCCGGTCCTGGGCCCAAACTAGGCCTTCAATAAGAAATTATTTTTTTATAAAAACATTAATTCTATTTATTAATTTAATATATTATATATGCAATCGTTATATATATGTAATTTGATCACTCAAATACACCTTAAAACATGTTTTATTGTAGTTTTATAATTGGTTTTCAAATAAATACACTTAAAAAATACGTTTATTATAGTTTTATAATTGATTTTTAGTCAAATACATTTAAAAATACGTTTTATTATAAATTGCAATTAGTTTTCAATCAAATACACTTAGAAAGTTAGAAATACATATAAAAATATATATATAAAAATTCAATTTTTTTGTAAAAATCGGCCCCGTCCTAATCGGTCCCATTACCGGTCTCATGACCGGTCCCGGGTCGGGCCGGTCCTACAAATCGCTCCAAAAGTGTAACCGGTCCCGGTTTTCGGTCCTATAACCGGTCCTTACCAGTCCCGGGCCGGGTCGGGCTTTTATCGGTGTCGGTCCTGGGCCGGGCCGGGCCTATTTGGCCATCTCTACTCACAACAAACACAACAAGAATAAATAAAAGTAAAGACAAGAGATTTGGTGACGCGGAAAAACCCTTTAACAAGGGAAAAAACCGCGGACAATAGAAGCTACCGTCGTTGCACTATGGGAAAATGACGTCAAGCAGGGACGCCGTCCTTTGGAACTAGGATTGCACGATTACAGAGAGAAATATGTATAAAAATGAAATAACAATGTCGTAGGAAATCTAGAGAGTAAATATGTCATCAGAGCGTAGTGATGGTTTTTTTTTCGGGTTTTTCCTTGAGCTCTAGCTTGGATTTTATATCTTGCACCATTTGTAACGTTCGCTCGTCATTAATAGTCTTCATAAGTGTCTTTGATGATGCTTGACCATAACCGTCTAACGGATCTGCATAATCATGTAATGGAAATATAACGGCTAGCTCATTAAAACAATTCGCCTTACGCTGAAACCGTTCGTCGAGCGGATGTCTATCGTCTGCAGGTCGTACGTCATATACGTTCGATGTGAATTTTGCTAGACCATCAATCATGAAGCCTTATTAAATATTTTTAAACCATAGAATATGCTTGGTCGAATATTTTAGTCAACGGTCGCGTGTTCTGGATAGTTTTACCCAAACAATTACCGTGTACAACACTTTACCTGGTAAGTGTTAACCGCGGTAAGAGTCGCAAACCTTACTTACCGGGTAAGACTTTTGGTCCTTGTGTTCGCTCTTACCTGATAAGATTTTTGGTTCTTGCCATATGAACTATCTTGCATATGTGAACCCGTGTGATGCACATATGAACTATTTAACTGATTCACATATAAACTAATTCACTGTTTCATATATGAAGTAATTAACTGATTCACGTATGAACTATTTAACTGGTTCAATATAAACTAATTAACTGATTCACATATGAACTATATATGTAAGAGAGAGATCAAATGCAAACCAAATGATTTGTGCAAACCGTGCAGTCTCATTCAACCATTCATAATTCTTTTTCACTTGTTTTTAATTATGAAAGTTGATTAATCATTTTTATTGTGAAAGACATTAATTATGAACATTATCATCTTCATTATATTAATTTTAAAAAATAAATTCCATCAAAATAAAAAAGTACATAAAACAATTTTATTTTTACATACAAACAATCATATATGAAACAATTTTATAAAAAAACATTATATAACACAATTTTATCATATTAAACAAATTTTGGTTTATTAAATTAAAAATAAAATTGTCAGATAAAAATATTATATAATGTTTATATAAATAAGAAAGATTTACATTTGATGTTCCTCGTCTAACGAAACGCTATAAGAACATCTTCAATGGTAAAGTTATTAACAACTTAGGCATTGTTTGGTAAAAATAAGCTAACTTATAAGTTAGCTTATAAGCTAGCTTATTTTCAGTGTACATGATTGGATGTACATAAGCTGACGAAGAGCTCTTTATCATCTTTTCCGATTATACCCTCATTAATATTAATTATTATTTTTTTAAGATGTCTTTTTTAGTCATTTAAATGGTTATCAGCTACTTTTTGCTAAACATAATTTGTTCATCAGCTAGCTTATAAGTCATCAGCTAGCTTATAAGTCATCAGCTAGCTTATCAGTCATCAGCTAGCTTATCAGTTAGTTTGTCAAACATAACCTTATTGGAATGTTAAAAGTCTTTCAACAAGGTTTTTTTGGCATTGGATAACATGGGTTTTTAGTAAAACTTTTCATGCACCAATCTTTTAAAGAAAGTTTTTTTTTATGATTTGTGTCTCTTAAATTCTCTATCTTATAACCTTTTTAAAAGACTTTTTAGTATTGAAATAATTTATAAATAACTTTTTAAATTAGATGAATAGGTAAAAAACATCATTGAAAGACTTAACCATCATGGATGCACTAACTATTATATTTTTATTATAATCATTAATGAAAGCGTGGAAAAAGAAGTCTTCTTTGTGGACTTTAGCAAATCGAAAGTTTTCAAAGACTTTGTTTCTTTGAATCTTGACGAAAAAGCTAGGCAACGCCACGTTAGCTCATGTATGTATACGTATACAAGAATAGTTAAAGTTGGTGTTGGTAGCCTTCTAATAAGGAAATTTCATACATTTATAAATAAAATAATATGATCATTTATTACTTTTGAAATTTTAGTAGGTTGTATAAATTTATTCTAATAGTTCACTGTTTAATAAAAATAAAATATATCAATTATTTGATCGAATATATTTGAAATAGTATGATTAGAATCAAATTAAAAACAAATCATGTCTAGTTTAGTTGGTTTCTCCAAAGGCGGTAACATTCTTGGGGATTGTGGATGGTGTCTCAATCTACCCGGGTTCGAATTCAAGAGAAGTCAATTTGAAGGCATGAGAAGTACCCAGTCCTTGGGCTGGTCGAGTCTTTGACTGAGCTGTTCTCCCAGCCCAGTCATAGACTATGGTTGAGCTCTAGGTCCAGTGGCGGGTTAGTAGGCTGCCCTTAGATGCCCGATACCGCCAGAGAGGTGTGCGTGCATGTGTGCGTGTGATCGTGATAGTCGTTCGTAGGTTCGATGCCGCTATGCATTTCAAAACAAAAGAATCAAATTAAAAGACAGTGTATAAGCACCGATCAATATTAGACGAGAGTTAGCTACACGATAGATACTAGAGAATTTATATGAATTAAACTAAGAAAGTAAATACGAAAAGAACAATTAGAATAAAAAATACATTCTATGAAATTGGGCAAACAAACAAACAAACCCCATTCAAAGATTAATATAACTTCGAATATAAAGGGAAATCACACTAATTTACCTGATACTATGTGTGGAGTGTCAGACAATAGGTGACGGATGTCGAGCCCGACAAATAATAATATCCTATTACAACGTTTAATAAGGTCGATTCTATAAGGATTAGATGTGAAAGGTGTCAAGCTTCTACACTTTATTTAAAGGGGGGTGGGGAGTTTGGATTGAGATATTTTAAACTAAACACACGATAATTAAAGAAGATAAAAAAAGCTTCCAACAATGTGTTATAATTCAATTAAAGCTCAGACTTCTGTATCATTGGTTTCCCAATACATTCTCGCTCAATTCCAGACTAGCCATAAGTGCCGATACACATCAAACACTCTGTTTATCCTTATGATCAGGCTCATGAGAAGCACAATGAGGAGTTCCTAATTAGTTAAAACAACTCTAGTTACGAACATAGAAGTTGACCTACTAATTGCATTAATATGAGATAAACACCAACCCTAACTAATGATGAGACACTCAATCATTTAAGCTAGATTATGGAAACCTATAACACATTCCAAATAATTTGGTTGTCATTTGAAGTTTTAATTTCTACTTTATCAAAATTAAGATCAATTGTTGATCCTTAATTTCAATTAGAAATTCAAAGTAAGGTTACACAAATCAATGAGCCCTATCAATTTGGACAACCAAACAATGATGAAGATGTTCAATCAAGATTAACATAAATGAAACATGAAGGAAAACATATTTATATTAGAAGTCTCAACACAAATCCAATCTTTAAATTATTACAGTCTCATTACTTGAATGGGAAGAAAATACTAACTAAGAAATACAAATATTAAACCTAAAATCTATTTTACCTAATTAATGAAAACGAAAGTGTGATCGAAGCGCTCCTTTTCTCCTCCCTTTGTTATCTGCCAAATTATGATCGATTTCCAAAAAAAAGTGGGGCTTATAACCCTTTAAATGTCCTAAAACCAGTCAAGCCCACTAAATTTGCTTCGCCCTTTGAAAAATAATATCAAACCAACAATCATTTGAGATATATGCCTGCTTGGGTTGTCATTTGAGAAAATATGCTCAGCTCTGCAAACATTTGATAACTATGCTCTACAATGATTAATGCAACTTTAATGCTACTGAAGTCGCCCAAAAAGTGGCATTACCTACTTTTTCACCTATATTTGCTTCTAATCATTAATAAACATAATAGGGGACTTAGGTAACTCATAAAATGCATAAAATCAATATGTAACACCCTAAAAAATATGAGACAATTTAAACCGAGATAAATTACGGTATATGACTAAATGCCATAAAGATCACCCAACAAATGTGGAAAAAGTAATGGAGTTTACATCAACAAATAGATACTAAAACACCAACCTATTAATCTACATGAATCTGAAATATATATTATATTCGGGTGTTGCTAATATTTTCAAAATAACTAAACTAGTAACTCCAAAATATGCACATGAAGGTGCATTCCAAAAAGATGCCTCAACCAGCATAATGCTCCGCTCAACCATTGGGATCCCCGCTAGCATGACCACTTGATATACATGTCATTTGAGAAAAAAAATGTTAGGTTTAACACCCAGTGAGAACAAACAATTATATAAACAAAACCGTGAAATCTTTGAAAGCATACGGAAGCTTTAAACTAGACGACTTTACCCTTTATGCATATTTGCATTTGGAAGAGCATGACAAATAAGGATAACGGAGGAGACCCGTCATTACATTAAGATCAACCACACTAGGTCTATATTTTAATGCACAATTAAGCTCAACTACACCAAGCCTTTTGCCTACGGGTAACAAGTTCAACCACACCAGGTCTATATCTTGATATTTATAACCCAACTAGTTCAACCACACTAGTTCTTTACCTTGACATGATCTAACACGTGACTCTAATGCCTATAGATCCATTACAGTTTAACCATATAGTCTAATACATCAATTTAGACGTACTAGTGATTTCCCAACACAATAATTCGTACAAACACCCTTTATCACATATAATAATTTCCAAAGTTGGGTCAAAGTGGTTTCGGGTGTTAAAATCATCAATACATTGAAATAGACTAATACTAAGCATTTAAAACCATCATGTAAAATCCTCAAATTCCTTAAATTTAATCATTATAACCAAAAATCCTCAAATTCCTCAAATTTGACCTAATTTTTCAAAATCAACCAAATGTAAAATTTCTTGAAACATAAACTTGTAAGATATAAAATGCATCATTTTAACATGTATATAGTTTTATAAAAGAGTAGGATGAACTCATCTTGTTGGATTTAGAAGGAACCCTAGAAACCTTAAACTCTAGAAATGGAGGAATGAGCTTGAATCTTGGACTTAAATACTAAGCTTTGAAATTTGAGGTAACTGATAGGTGGTTTTTACACCCCCTAATTCTTACCGCAAGTGTACGGATCGAATCAAGTAATACAGTATACAAGATCGAACCATAGAACTAGGACACTGAGTATCATAATGACTATGACAATTATTAACTGAACGATCGAAATTTGGGTGAGTTAGTTTTAAACTAATAATAGCTGTAATTAAACTTAAGAAACTGACTAAAGCAAATAAGCACGGAGGGTTTTTAAGATAAGATAAAAGAGGTTGGGAGTTGGGTTCAGATTAATATTTTCACTTGACAAATACACACCTTGCAATTCTAACAATTAAACAATCAATGAAGAACAATTTATAAAGTTCTCATTACTCTCTTTCAAGACATAATAAGATTTAAACCCAAAATCCCTTGCAATATCTCTCGATATAAACAATTAAATTCAGGAATGATTAAAAGATTCAGATTGTTGACAATACTAAGGCTTACTTAGAATATCTCTATTCGAGTAAATCTTAGGTATATGATTTTCAATTCTTTATTAAAGCAATTCTTACTCAGAAATAACTTTAAACAAATAAATCAATTGACAGGTGATCAAACTGATAAAAGCATTAAACAAAAAATCATATGCTTCAATTGACAAGAAAACTGAAAGAGTTGCAACGATAATGTAACAAATCAAGTATCAAACCCTAACATCACCCAACCCCCAACACATGAAGATTAGTTCATGCTTGGGGTAATAGAAAACAAAGCAATAAAAGAAATATTCATGTATATGGACATAACAATAAACGAAAAGTCTAAAAACATAAAAACTCCCTCTCTTGATGTATCTTCACGCACAAGTACAATGTAACTTCCTTCACTCCGTAATCCATAAAGCACCTTTGATGTTGTCAGCCTCAAAAAACCAGATCTTCTTCTCTCTCAATAGCCTCCAGCCGTTAGTCTTGATGTGTATAAATCATGCCCTAAGAGTCTGCAGCAGCCACCAATATAAAGTAGAGCGATAGCGAGTTACGCGGCTTCGCCCGCAGTTTGAAACCGCGGGGAAGGTCGCGCATGTCAGAACAGGGCCGCGGCTTGAGGTCGCGGCAAATGTCGCGTAACTTACTGTTTGGACTTGATTTCTTCATTTTGTGCATCCCTAATTGCTCCAACAAACAAGTACTTCTTTTTACTACAAAACTTGGGTTTTTCTTCAAGCATTGATTACTATTTCGCTTGCATGTGAAATTCTTGAGAATCTGTACACAGTTGGTGAAAATTGTTAAAAACACGCTTTATCCGCTCGAAAACAAGTCAAAGGCATCGGTATTCAGTTAAAGAATAACGCCAATCTTTGGCGTTATCAACAACCCCAAACCGAGCGTTGCTTGTCCTCAAGCAAATTAGCGATAGAAAGAATTAAAAACAAATAACTCAACCAAGGTAATCGCATGAAACCCAATTGGGTGCATTTTTCTAACTTTATGCTTTTCAACCAACAAACCAAGAGCTGCTTCCATTTTAGTTGACTAAGTTTTGGTCATTGAGAATCGAACTTGAGAAGGCTACATTATTACCGAGTGAATACCAACTATACACCATTAGGAGAGGATTTCGCCTTGACCCTACCTCACAGAATGCTCTCATTTCTCTCGAGTCCTAAGGTTTCCTCTAGGTGCAACTCATGCAGTAAGAAGTTATGTGCAATAAAGTTTAAGGTATAGCTGCATGACAAATAATTTATTCAATATGCACAATCTTTTGATCAAGAAAATCTCAGAAAGAATCACATAGTATGACATGGACCACATATACTCTACAAACTTGCATTACTCGCACTTCCCAAAAGATCATTCAGGACTTTGATGGGTTGTAATGGGGCTTAAGGTGATGGCTAAGAACTGAAGGTCAACACGGATCAAAAAACCTAAGTGTATCACAATATGCTCGGTCCGAATGAAATTCTTCTCAGTCTTCACCATCCTTGGCTTTCATACTTGACCCATTACACTTCCTCGGGTGTGTTTTCAGAACAGCTGCATATATACAGAGGTAGAGAATGTTTTTTTTAAAGACCCATTTGGGTTGTGTTTATCCCAACTCACCCCTTATTGCTCTTGGCCATCCCCACAATTTTTCCTCACTTGCTGACCATTTTTCATATTGTGAACACTTTCGGAAGAGGGTCGGCTAGTGTTTAGGCTAGGGTTTAATGTGGGTTAATAAAGTGATAAATGAATTAAAAATCGGCTGCAAAAAGGGTTAGGATGCACAAAATCAAGGGGAACGAAAGTAAAAAAAAATTTATTTACACACAACGCCTGGAATCATTTCTTAAAGTCCATACAAGCTGCAAGAAGGTGAGAGTTATGATCCTAAAATGTGTCTATACTACATGATGCAAAGATAATAGTGAGATTAAGCTATTACCACCATTAGAAAGGGAGGAGTTAATGTATTGATTAACAAAAGAAGACACTCCAAGAATTAATAGCTATATGATTGGCTCAAAATTCCTTTCTGGGTGGTCTCCACTAATGTCCCCTAATATGTGCCTCACTGGTCATCTCTCAGTATTAAGTCACCTTCTAAAGATTCTCAACGCAATGACCAACTCTTAATTTTCCTAAAATTTTATCAACTCACGGAATTTGTACAAGTGCAAAGCATACTAACATTTCCATTTTTCATACCCAAAATTTGTGCCCAATTGGACAACCCCAAACCTAAGTAACACATTGTCCCCAATGTGCAAACATAGACATGAAATTAAACAAACCACAAAACAGATTATCATGCGATTATGTACAGTCATCCAACAGAAAATAAAATTAAGTCTAACAAGAAAATAGCAAAATAAAGTCCGAAACACACAAACCCTTCTCAAGCATTTCTGGAAGATGAGGCACCTCCTTCCTGGCGTTTGCGGACTCGGTGCCTTTCGGAGATTGGTGCTGCACCCATCTGATCTAACCTCCAATTGATATCTTCATATTGCTACTGCCATTTTGCATCGATCCTAGTCATCTACGGTGGAGTGTCCCCCTTGTGCTCCTCTTCCTCTTCCTCGTCTGGTTCGTATTCCGGGTCTACAAAGTTATATTCACCCTCATCTGTCAGGGTTCTGCTGCAGTTCTTGGATCAACCTTTCTGTTTCTCTTTCCTTCTCCCACGCCTCCTTTTTTCCTTCTTTCTCTTTCTCATACTTCTCAGCTGCATTAATCTGTATCCGATAGTGTTTTTTGTCGAAGTCTCCCTAGAATATGTGAGATTCGGAGTTTCCACACCCGTTTCCTGCAAAAGTAGGTTATCATACAAGGAAAGGGAAGAACACCATCAAGACTCATACCCGCATCCAAAATCTCCATCCACATTAGATGAGCCACATCCATTGGAAGACCCTCCTTAAGAATACAAGACGTGAGCTGTATTTCAGTTTTCGGTTTTTTGATTTCGGTTCGATTCAGTTTTTTCGGGGTTTTTTTTTCAATTTTCGGGTTTTCGATTTCGGTTATGTATTTCGGGGGTTTTTTAGTTTTCGGTTTTCGGCTTTTCGGTTTCTCGGTTTTTTTCAGTTTCGGTTCGGTTTTTCCTCACTCCTAGCAGTTAGGTTCTCCATCGTCTCCTACAACAACTAAAATATGTCTTGTCCTAACAGATGTTGTCTTGCTGTAGTTTTTTGTTTTTTTCTGCAGTTTTTAGCTATTTTTGCTGTAAAAAAATTATGAGTTTTGCTGTTTTAGCAGTTTCTGTAGTTTTTGGCTGTTTATGCAGTTTTTAACTGTTTTACGCAGTTTTTGGCTGTTTATGCAGTTTTTAACTGTTTTACGCAGTTTTTAACTGTTTTACGCAGTTTTTAGCTGTAAAAAAACTCAAATTATTTTTGGTGTTAAAAAAATTGAAGTAATTAATAATTATTTTATTAAACTAATTTTAGTTTAAAAAATTAAATTTAATAAAAAGGGTATTTTAGTCATTTACTGGAATTTCATTCCAATTCCAAAGCTACATTCTGTGAACCAAACGGACAAATTCCGATTCTTTCAACAGATTTCATTCCATTTCTGCCAACCAAACAGTTGGTCAAACCTGACAACTAGGGGTGTAAATGATACGAGACAACTCGCGAGCTACTCGAGATCGACTCGGTCAAAACTCGGTCAACACTCGACTCGAATAGGCTCGACTCGAACTCGAACTCGACTCGACATATCAACGAGTCGAGTCGAGCTACCCAATACTCGACTCGTAAAGCTCGTGAGATGCTCAATTATATATATATATATAATTAGCTTTAAAATACAATCAATTTTATAAAATAATTTGTAAAACATAATATAATAAAAATATCTTATATTTTTAGATACTTGAACAAAATTGTGAATTTTATAACTATTAAAAGTAATTAATTATTTTTTTAGTAAATTGTAAATGAAAAAAGACAAAGAAAACTATAAAAGTGTTGGTAAAGTTGTCCCGCATTGGAAGAGAGATGGTAAAGTAAGGGTGAAGATGTGTTATAAAAAGAGAGGGAGGTGAATGGAAGTTTCCACCTTAGTCTTTTTGATGATGAAGTTTGAGGTGCATTTTTTTAGTTTATAAAATTAAAGAGAGCATCTCTAAGTTTAAATTTTATAAGAGAAGACTCAAAAGAAAATTAAATTTCAATGGATGAGTTTGGTTCGAGCTTGATTCGAGTACGAGTTCGAGCTTGGTTCGAGCTTCAAACGAGTTCGAGCTCGAGTTTAAAAAATTTCAATCGAGTTCGAGTCGAGTTTAGTTTTTAACTACTTGCGAGCTTTCGAGTCGAGTTCGAGCTTGAGAAATGGCTATCGAGTTCGAATCGAGTATACTGATACTCAAGCTTGACTCGCATCATTTACACCCCTACTAACAACATTCCAATTCCAATTTCTTCAAAGTCAAATTCCTTTGAAAGATTCCATTCCAGCCAATTCCATTCTGCGAAGCAAACGCCCCCTTACAGTTATGAATAGTCTTCATTGTTTATAAATGTTTTTTTTAAGTATATAATATTTATATACGGCAAATGCAACAAATAAACTAACACACCCTCTTTATACTTGATGAGGTTTAAACCTCTGACCTCCTAAAAAGACAAGGACTACCTACGATATTGCTAGACTAAAAACCTTGTAGTTATGTTTATACATGTTGACTTCAAGAGGCTGAATTGAGGACATATTCAACAGGATCCGATATTGAACTATTTAATTTCATGGAAATTATCTATCTATCTATCTATCTATATGTATATATATATATATATAGTAGAGGGAGGTTCAGGAGAAAACGCTAAAAAATGAGAAAACTGAAGAACATCCTGGGAGGCCGCCATCTGGTAACATGCATTTGTACATATGCACTAATGCATATTTATGCATTGATGAATAAAAAAAATGAGCTCCAGTCGCTTATATGCATTTGTGCATATGCACTAATGCATATATATGCATTGATGCATGAAAAAAAAAAATACTGTCCAGATGGCGGCCTCCTAGGATGTTCTTCAGTTTTCTCTTTTTTTAGCGTTTTCTCCTGAACCTCCCTCTATAGGAGTATATATATATATATTAGGATATCGTCGTCCATTCAAATGTTAAGGGGGTTGTTTTTTTTCTCTATATGAAAAAAAGAAAAGAAAACTACACTCAACATCACATATAGCTAGCATATTGAAAAAAATGGCTTTTGCAACTTTCAACATCTCTTTTGAAATTTATCAACTTACTCTTCTATATGCACACTGTACAACCCAAAGCCAGCAGCTGCTAATTTTTGGATGGACGACTTTTATGGATGGAATGTTTCAATGAAAGAGAATTTTGATAGTAATTCTAAAAACGCTTCATACTATTAAATCAGATGTCGATCCATTGACGTTTATTTCTCCGCGTTGATTCTTTCGTATTCTTTCTGTAATTTCATTTTCATTATGGTTCATTCACTACAACAAAATCCAAAAATTTGTAAGGGCCTGTTTGGTTGGAGGGATTTGAAGGAATTTGGAGAGATTGAGATTTCAAATAACTCATTCCCAATGCGAACTCTGATGATTTTCTTGAAATTATACTGTACTATATCTTAATATTTATGTCAAACACTGCAGTCAAATAAGTCGTCATGTCAGTAATCTGAGAACTATCCCCAATACAATGGATTGGATTGAAATCTCAATCCTTCTAAATCCCTTCAAATCCCTCCAACCAAACGGGCCATAAGTATCTTAATAAAATATTTTATAAAACTTCTGTTTATAAGATCGAATGTTTATGCATCCGCTACTAAATAAGTCGCCATTCCCAATGGACAAATTTGCCGGAAATAGAGATTAACGGCAGATTTCGACTGTCACAATAACCCCCGCTGCAAACTGGATTTACCGATGGATTTTCCGGTGGATTCAATATATATTTCCCGCAAAATGGGGCGTACGTAGGAAATCCGTCACTAATTATTTTCCTATTTTCTTAATAATTTCACTTAATCACGGTTTTGTTGATCAAACTAATTAAATCACTGACGAATAATCAATCGGTAATTTAATTTTTTTCAAACTTTAGATTTTTATAAAAATTCGTCACAAATCCGCCATAAAATTCATAAAAAGAATTAAAAAAATAAATAAATCTCCTGAAGATATTTCCGGCTGTTTTCCGACGTACACCCCCATATATCCATCGGAAAAAAAAGCTTAGAATTTCTATATTATATTTTGAACCGGGGAAATTAATTACGAAAAGAAAATATTAATTTGATTTTAATTTAATATTTTCGACATAAATTAATTAAATTTTAATTAGTTAACATTCGTCGGATTGGAAATAATAATTAATTTTTTAATTAATTGATAAGTTAATTCTATTCGGAATAATAATTAATTTGTTTGATTAAGTATCTTAATTTAAAATCTTAAAACATTTGTGACGGATGGAAATTTACCAGGATATTTATTTATCTTTTATAAAAAAATTCCATTGGCGGATTTGTGACGGATTTGAGTTAGATTTTACGGGTGTTAACTTTAGTTCATTCAACCAGAAATCCATCGAAAAAGTTTCTGACGGAAAATCTGCCAGAAACGGTAGTCAGTAATACCCAGTTTTTTTAATAGTGTTTATATATAAATGAGTTATAAGTTTATATAACCTTTTTAAATTTATAGAATGCTTTTGAGCATTTTAATATGTTTTAATTTTTGACACTATTTGAAAAAAATTCTTATAATTTAAACAAATGTCCTAACAAAAGATGAATAACACATCTTATTTTAAAAATGTGCTAAAACACTTGTTAAGATATCCGAAAAACGTTATAAACATATTGTTATACAACAAAATAAGAGGCTTCATTGACGGGTTTTTCCACTGAATGAATCACAGGTGGATTGACCATTACCGACGGGTTTCTCCTCAGTGATTCTCAATCTCCCCGTAATCATGTATGATCACCAGCCATATTTTCTCTGACGATGAAATCCGCCCATGGTGACTTTTTTCAATGGAATACCGATGAATTAAATATAAAAGAAACCGTTTATTTTTATATAATATAATCAGCACAATTCTCTATAAATCCAATTTTCCTTTTCAGGTAAGGAATAAAAAATCCTTCATATTTTCATTTCTTATATGAACCAACCACTCCTTAAATCTTGTACTACAATTTATAAATACACTTGTAATATTTTTACATAACATAAATCTTTGTAGTAATATTTACACACCATTCATTTTTGATAGTTGATTTTCTTGTTTTAGAATACAATTTCAATACGAGTCTTTTAGACCTAAATGCGACAAGTCAAATGGAGAAAAAAGACCATCAACCTTCTCTATATATATTTAAACACCCACATAGTACTTGCTAAATTAAATTATTGTGACCTCTAAAACATCATGCCTTTAATCACCCACCTTTCCATCTTCTTTCTTTTCTCTTCTTGTTTCTTATCAAACCCATATACAGCTTCAGCCACTTTCGATCTTAACACAGACAGACAAACCTTAATCTCCATAAAATCTCAAACCATCACCCAACCCTCAGATGCTTTAGCTACATGGGATCAAAACTCTACCTCCCCATGCAACTGGACCCGAGTCTCGTGTGATTATCGAGCCCAGAGGGTGGTCGGTCTAGACCTATCTGGTCTCCGGTTAACCGGTCCAGTTAGCCCCTATATCGGGAACCTCTCATTGCTAACATCACTTCAACTCCAAGATAACTTATTCAATGGTGTACTTCCCGAAACGATCACCAATCTTTTAAGCCTTCAAGTTCTTAATATCAGCTTCAACACCATCCAAGGCACCATCCCACAAAACATGAGCCGGTGCACCGAGCTCAGGGTTCTCGATTTCATGCAGAACCAGCTTTCGGGTTCGATTCCGCAAGACCTCACTCTCCTTTCTAATCTTCAGACTCTAAACTTGGCTAAAAACCGTCTTTCAGGTTCTATCCCACCCTCGATCGCTAACCTTTCTTCACTTTCCACTTTGAATTTGGGTACTAATACGCTTAGTGGCCCGATTCCTGATGGCTTATCTCGTCTTCGGAACCTAAAGAATCTTGATCTCAACATCAACAATCTTTCTGGCACAATTCCTCCATCGATTTACAATATGTCTTCACTCGAGTCTATAGCTGTTGCTTCTAATGATTTATGGGGCGATATACCGTATAACGTTGGTGATACGCTTCCAAATCTTCTAGTTTTCAACTTTTGCATCAATAGATTCACGGGAACTATTCCGGGTACGTTGCATAACCTCACAAACATACGAATAATCCGGATGGCACATAACCGATTGAGTGGAACAGTACCACCAGGACTAGGGAACCACCCTGAGCTAGAAATGTATAATATTGGGTACAATAATATCGTTAGCTCACGGGGTGAAGGCCTCGGTTTCTTGAATTCTTTGGCGAACAGTACAAAGCTCGATTTCCTTGCGATTGACGGTAACCGTTTTGAAGGTGTGATTCCGGAGTCCATTGGCAATCTTTCTCCAAAACTTAGAATGTTGTACATGGGTTCAAACCAGATATCTGGAAGCATTCCAGCCTCAATTGGTCAACTAAAAGGTCTAGCTTTACTAAATATAAGCTACAACTCCATATCAGGTGAGATCCCACAAGAAATAGGCCAATTGGAGAACTTGCAAGAGCTTGTTTTAAGTAAAAATAGATTATCTTCAAATATACCAAATTCATTGGGTAATCTTGGAAGCTTAACTAAGATTGATTTGTCAAGTAATGAATTGGTAGGAAGCATACCCATCAGCTTTAGGAATTTTGAAGAGCTAACTTCCATGGATTTGTCTATGAACAAGCTTAATGGAAGTATACCCAAAGAAGTTCTTGATCTCCCAAGCTTAACCACCATCCTCAATCTTTCCGGAAACTCGTTAACGGGTTCTTTGCCTCGAGAAATCGAGCTTCTGGAAAGAGTGGTGACGGTTGATCTTTCTAACAACCGTTTGTCGGGCAACATTCCAAACTCGATCAAGAATTGTAAGAGCTTGGAGCAGCTGATCATTTCGAAAAATGTTCTTTCCGGCGATATTCCAAATAGTTTGGGTGAATTAAAAGGTTTAGTAACGCTCGATCTCTCTTCCAATCTACTCTCCGGTTCTATCCCTCTCGAGCTTCAAAACTTGAACGCCCTCCTATTCTTGAACCTTTCTTTCAACAACTTAAAGGTAATCCAAAGTTCATCTTGAAGGTAATCCAAAGTTATGCTATGATTCCAAATGCAAAAGCAATGGCACCCAAAAAGCAGTTGTGATCTCTTTCACAGTTATCGCTTCGATATTGGCAATAGTACTTCTATCGATTGCTTTCTTTTTCTACTTTCGAAAAAACTATAAGAAGATCATGGACAGCTGTGATCATTCCTTCAAAGGTAAGCATCAAATGGTGACATATGACCAACTACGTTCAGCAACTGGGAACTTCAACCAAGAAACCCTAATCGGCCGTGGGAGTTTCGGGTCTGTTTACAAAGGGTGTCTGAATCTAGAAGGACGAACACGAGAAATAGCTGTTAAGGCTCTTGACATGGAAACCACCGGCTCATTGCCGAGCTTCTTGGCTGAATGCGGTGCTTTGCGGCATCTCAGGCACAGAAATCTGGTTAAGCTGATTACATCTTGTTCGAGTTTGGATCATAAGAACATGGAGTTTCTTGCATTGGTGTATGAATACATGAAGAATGGGAGTTTGGAGAAATGGATTGGGAATGGAAGAATGGGGTTGCTGGAAAGATTAAACGTGGCGATTGATGTAGCTTGTGGGTTGACTTATCTTCACCATGAATGTGTGGTGGCTCCTGTGGTGCATTGTGATCTTAAGCCAAGTAATGTTTTGCTGGATGAAGATTTGACTGCAAAAATTGGAGATTTCGGGCTTGCGAGCATGTTGGTTGAGAAAGATCAATCATTCAGCTCTACACATGTTCTTAAAGGTTCCATGGGTTACATACCTCCAGGTCAGTTTAATTCACTAATTTATTTTCTATTTTCAACTCGCTATAACAAATTTGGGATTTAATCCAATTAAAAAATGTCCAAGTGTGATAATAAACTCTTTTAATACACAATTGTGAGTCGTATATAACAATGTTTAAATTTTATAGGACACTTTTGGACGTTTTAACAAGGTTTTAGGATGTTTTTGAAATAATATGTTAAGTCCTATTAATATCATTTTATATGACTTTATTTGAAAAAGTATCTTATAATGTAGAGGGTTCACAAAAGTATAATGTAAAATAGCTGATACGACATTAATTTTATCTGAAAAGTGTTAAAAAAAACTTTTTAAAACGCAGGTAAGTGTTTTTATAAATTTATTTTAATACTTTTGCATAGGATGTAGAATTATTTGGTCCTATAACTTAATTGCTCTCAAAACAATCTATTAAGACACTTGGATATTTTTTATATTCTATAACCTGATTTTGTTATAGGGTACATAAAATGAATGATTATGAATAATTGTATTTACATTGCCTTAATTGTACATTGATTACAGAGTATGGTATGGGAGCAAAACCATCTACCAAAGGAGATGTGTACAGTTACGGCATTATGATGATGGAGATTTTTACTGGTAAGAGCCCGACACATGAGACTTCGTGGGCGGTCTAAGCCTAAAGACATGGGTGCAATCTGCTTTTCCGACTAACTTGGATCAACTGTTGGATCCTGATATGGTTCAAGAACCAAAAGCATCGAGCTCGGATGGTAAATCCATCAACATGAAAATACAACTCGATTGCCTCAAATTAGTTTTTATCATCGTAGGTCTGTTATAACCTTCCTTTTATTAATACGATTGATATCTTTCTCTTGACAGTAGAACCATGTTAAATCTCGTTGTCTAAATTTATGTCATCTCGTATTTACTTGTTTATTATAGATTGTTGCATTTCTAATTAACTCTTGGATCATTATACTTGGTTCGATCGTTGTTTGCACATTCTAAATCGTGTTTATCCGTATTCGTTGTTTGGGTTAAATATTCACTTGATCAATTGGGACCATTGAAACTTGTTGCATCTTTTTTCATGAATCTTGATCCTAAACTAATAAGGTTAATGATTGTTCATAAACAAGATTAAAACATAATTTATAAAGAAATAAAAGAACAAAATGATAAATCAATGCTTAATGGCAGGCGTGTAAAAAAACCAAAATCGAATAACCAACTCAAAACAAATGAGATTTGGGTTAAACGGTGTTTCAAGTTAAAAGGTTTGGATAACTGAACAAGTATACATTTTTTTGTAGAATTCACAATGTTAAATCTGATCCATGCATAATATCATAAAAATTGATACAATTTTTTTCACCGAATCAAAATAAGTTATACTATTTTGATCCATGTGATTTTTAGTTGAGTAAAATACAAAATAAAAAAAAATCTATAAGAAAACGAAAATGTCCTTTATTTAATGACCGTTAGAGGAAGAGAGCAAATTTAAACATTTTTATGAACTATGATAATTATCTTAAATTTTAAAATTGTTAGACGAAAAATGTTATTTGTAATGACCATAGGAACTAAGAGTATCTCCAACAGCTTCCCTAAAATAAAAAAAATGAAGACAATGGGGATTTTGAGCACAACAGCTTCCCCAAAATTATAGGAACTAAGAGCATCTCCAACAGCTTCTCTAAAATAAAGAATGTGGAGAAAATGAGGATTTTGAGCCAACAACTGTTTCCCCAAAAGTATCTCTAAAATGAAGAAAGTAGAAGAGATAAAACCATTTTTTCCAAATATAGAGAACACCCAAAAAAATGATTATAAAGTGAGAAAACCAATAGGAAAAGTTAAAAATAAATATTTGGAGAGAGAAATAATATTTTAATATTATAATCAATTTTGTTTTCTCTAAAATGAAGAATATGATGCAGATAGATGAAACTTTAATTAGAAATTTTAACTTTTGGTTATCTATTTTAAATGTTTTTAAAGAATTTATCGGAGACAGTGCCGTCTTTAGGGGAGGGCGGGTCGGGCGTACGCCCATGGCCCAAGAGAAATAGGGGCCCGATCTTTTCATGTATACTATATAATATATAGTAGTAGTTCAAAAAATTAATAAATAGAAGAGACACAATGTCTTTTAGTATCTAATGTGATCCAAAAAATTTTTTGCATTATATTAAAGACTCAACATTTATTAATTAATTAAATTTGAGAAGAAAAAAATTAATTGTTTGTTGATTTTATAGTATTATTTATTGTTTCCCTTAAGTTTTTTCTCTAAGTTTTTTGTCTACAAAATATAAAACTACCTTGACTAAACAACACTGATATATAATCTATAATTCATCTCACACTAAGGGTTGTTTGGTTTGCGGAATTCAAAGAAATTTGATGGAATTGGAATGACAAATTCCTTTGACCAAATTTCTTAACGTTGTTTGGTTTGCAGAATGAATTGACTGGATTCCATCGGATTCCACCAAATTCCACGGTTGAGGTATTTGATCAATCTTTAGCATATGTAAAGAATTTTGAATTCCACTTCGTGGCAAATGTAACATAATATATAATTTTCATTTAGAAAGACAAAAATAAATAAAAACCACCACCCTCGCCCCGTCCCGTCCCACCTGCCCTACCCTTGCCGCATTCACACCACCCTCGCGGCAACACATCAGCCACCACCACCACCACCATCACCGTCAATTAATATTATCATTCTACCACCTCCACCCCCACCCCCACCTACCGCTACCGCCACCCCCACCCCTACCCACCGCCACCCCCGCCGCTACCCCCACCCCACCACTACCACCCCCACCCACCCCCACCTTTCTATTTTTTACGAGATTCCATTCCAACTCTTATCAACCAAACGCATGGTCAAATTACATTCCAATTCCTTCAAAGTCAAATTCTTTTGATGGATTCCCATTCTATCGAATTTCATTATGCGAACCAAACACCTCCTAACTTTTTTGGTTATTACATCCACATAAATTCTATGTTTGTATTAAAATATAGTAGATTTATTGTTATTAATTAAGAAAAAATTTACCTTTGAAAAAATTTATCAACCATATGAGACGATCCAACTTATGTCTATATTTAGAATTTTAAAACTAAAAATATTTTTTCTTACATTATTGACTCCTTATTACCTAATATTAAGTGCATGAATTTTAAGTATTCTCCAATCTCTAAAACAACAATAACGACAATAAGATCTCAAATTATAATTAAGATAGAGTTTTGATTCTAAGACCAATGGTACATAAAATTTTGTTTCAATCCTAAAAGTTTAAAATGGTGATGAAAACATTAACATATTGTGACATTAAAAACCAACTAATTTATATTAATTGACATAAAATGTTACTTTAAATAGTCAACAACTCAACATTGTGATCCTTAATGATGTCAATCTATATACTAGCGATGAAACGGAATTACAATGTTATATAATAATAAGATGACATATAATATTAATTTAGAAGTAATTATTTATTTGCATATGACAAAAAAATCAGTGTATTAAAAAAACAATATATTAAAAAAAATATACTTAACAAAAGCTATTTTTTGCATCTCGCTCAAGGTCTATAAAATATAAAAAAGGGAATTGATTGGAGATGTTATAAAATTTGAGTTTACTCTAATTTTTAATTTATAAACACATTAAAATTAAAAATAGAAACAAATCATCGAAAGCCTGCGGCAATGAAGAGATCACGTGCAACGCCACCCCCCTAGAGGCCTAGACTGAAGAGTTGGCAAAGGAAAGTTGGCATACTTGAGTTCTCCCATTTGTTTGGAAGGTAGGAAGGAAGGGCCAAAAGCCCACGTGGACAAATAATGTAGTGAAATTATAATTTTAAAAAGAGTAAAGTTCATTTTTGGTCCCTGTGTGATGTCGATTTCAACACTTTTCGTCCCTAAAGTTCATTTTCTCAAATTTAACCCTCACGTACGACACTTTCCCCTAATTTCAGTCCCTCCTCCTAACGGCTGTTAACTTTTTCTGTTAAAGAGTGGTATTTTAGTCATTTAACTTGTTTTCTTAATTTTCTCATTTTTACAAAAAAATAAACTTCAGGGACCTGTTATGTAATTAGCTATAACATATTATTTATATATATATATATATATATATATATATATATATCCACACACACATATACCCCCACCACCACCACCACCATCATCACCACCGCCGCCACCGCCACAACCACCACCATCATCGCCGCCACCACCACCACCAGCACCATCACCACCACCACCACCACCACCATCGCCGCCACCACCACCACCACCACCACCACCACCATCATCACCACCACCACCAATTAATACCAATTTAATGCCCAATTAATGTCCAATTAATACCATTTAATGCGCAATTAATACCATTTTTTATGAATTCACCTCTTCTTGATGGTGATGGTCGTGGTGATGGCAGTGGTAATGGTGGTGGTGGCGGCGGCGGCGATGGTGGTGGGGGTGGTGGTGATGGTGGTGGTGGCAGCGGCGGTAGTGGTGATGGTGGTGGGGGTGGTGGTGATGGTGGTGGCGGTGGTGATAGTGGTGGTTCTGGTGTGGTGGTGGGGCGATGGTGGTGGGGGCGGCGACGATGGTGGTGGTGGTGGTGATGGTGGTGGTGGGGGTATATGCGTGTGTATATATATATATATATAAAATATGTTATAGCTAATTACATAACAGGTTCGTGAGGTTTATTCTTTTGTAAAACTGAGAAAATTAAGAAAACAAGTTAAATGACTAAAATACCCTTCATTTAACAGAAAAAGTTAACAGCCGTTAGGGGGAGGGACTGAAATTGGGGAAAAGTGTCGTACGTGAGGGTTAAATTTGAGAAAATGAACTTTAGGGACGAAAAGTGTTGAAATCGACATCACACAGGGACCAAAAGTGAACTTTACTCTTTTGAAAATAAAAATAAATTAAAGTGAAATTGCCTCAAATGACCTAATTATACTTTAACTTTATTTTAATAATCATCTTTCTATTAATTTTACACAAATACTATTATATCTTCTATTCAATTCCATCAAACTTATAAAACCATTAAAATAATGTTGTTCTGAACGGATCCGTAAGCCAATTCCGCCATACTTACGGATCCGGCCTAAAATGTCGTTTTGGTTTAAGAAAAAAACTTATATAATTTATTTATGACTTATATAATTTTTTATAAACTATTATAAGTTTTTATAAATTTGTATAATTTATTTATAAATTTATAGTACATTTTGTTAGAACTTATATTACATTTTTTATAAACTTATATAATGTTTTATAAGCTTTTAAAATTTATATATATAAACTTATAGTACATTTGGTTAGAACTTATGTTACATTTTTTATGAAATTGTATAATTTCTTTACAAATTATATAATTTTTTTATAAACTTTTATAATTTTCTATAATTTATGGTACATTTTATAAAAAATTAATAATTTTTAAAAAACTTGTATAATTTATTTTAACTTTTATAATTATTATATAATTATTAATAATTTCCTTACAACTCATAGTAAATTTTGAATGAAGGTAAAGTACATTTTTTAATAAACTTATATAATTTTTTATAACTTATGAAATCTGTATACAACAACTTATAGTACATTTTGAATTAAATTATAGTACATGTTTTATAAACATATATAATTTTCCATAACTTATATAATTTGTTTACAACAACTTATAATTTTTTTTTAAATTGATAACATTTTTTATAAACTTTTATATTTTTTATATAAACATCTATAATATAAGTTTACAGTGGTGGAAACGGGTTGGATGCTGGTCTCGGCTAGAACCGGGCTAACACCAAAACGACGTCGTTTTAGGATGGATCCGCAAGTATGGCGGAATTGGCTTACGGATTCGTCCAAAAAGACGTCGTTTCGGTGGTTCTGTAAGTTTGGTGAAATTGGATGGAAGATATAATAATATTTATATAAAATCTGTAGAGCGATGATTATTATAATAAAGGTGAAGTGCTTGGGTCATTTGGGACAATGTCCCTAAATTAAATTGTGTCAAAGTCAAATGACATTATCTTAAGTTAAAATTTCAGTTTTAAAATAATATTCAAGTTTGAATGCCCCTTCGAAGTTCCGCACGCTCTTTTTGATCGGGAGCGGGGTGGGCAACTTCAGTCGGTGCTGGCGCATGCGACAACGCCTAATAAAATAATATAAAATATACATAAATTTATTCAGAAAAAATATAAAATTTATAAATTTAATATAACATTCCAAAAATAATCATCAACTTTTTTCTTTTCAAGTCTAATTAATCAACATTATCAATACAAAACATCTGTATCAAGTAAATCAAGAACTAAATAAGTGTTAATTGAAACGTTGTACATGTCTACTGAAAATCCGGTTAACCTGATCAACTCAGTCAATCCAGTCTAAGTTATTCGGTACTTAATTGAGTTGTAATTTTTTTAGAATAGTAGGTAATTGGCTAGAATTGAATTAAATCCATTTGAACCCAACCCAATCAAATGAACCCAATATCTTTTTATAATATGGATTTGATATTATTGTTAATCCTTAATTAATATATGTACATTACACATAGACCATCAGTAACTCTATTCATAATTAGCTCTAGTCTCTTATGTAATTATTAACCTTATTTATATGTTCCCATTTTGATTTTGTTACGTTTAAAAACAATCATTTAGTTAGATTGTAAAACGATTTATCGAAATTTTAACCCAACTTGACCTAAACCATTTGAATTGGTTTGAGATCTTTCAAACCGTAAATATTAAGGTTGTTTAACCTCTTTAATCGAACCAACCCAATACGTGTTAGCCCCACGAACAACAACCTAATCAAAATGTTATTCATTAACTCAATTTTGAATGAGGTGATGTCGTTTATGTCATCTATTTTATGCGGATGATGCAATTTTTGTAGGTGAATGGTTGCATTATAATGCTAGAAATATCGTGCGTTTTCCTCCGATATTTATGTTTGATTTCTGGTCTAAAAATAAATATTCAAAAAAGTAAATTGTTTGCAATTAGGGTGGACAACATGGAGCTCAGAGTGGTGGGATGTGGTTATTCGAGATCACATTTCAATTACATAGGATTGTCTGTTGGATGTAATATGGTGAAAAGTGATGGTTGGAAAGGGGTGGTCAACAAGTTTATTACTTAACTTTCTAATTGGAAAGTTCGAACTCTTTCGGTTGGGGGTCGGATTACGCTTCTTAAATCGGTGTTGGCAAGTCTTCCTTCTTACTATTTGTTCCTTTTTAAACTTCCTAGTACGGTTGAAAAAGTGATTGAGTCTTTAAGGAACCCTTTTTTTGTTGAGGTGAAGTTGATGAAAATAAAATGACTTGGTGAAATAGAAAAAGTGCTTGGCTATTAAAAATGAGGGGGCCTTGGTATTGGAAGTTTGTTTGCTTTCAATAGAGTTCTATTCAAATTGATTTGGCGGTTTTGGACTGATTAAAATGCTCTTTGGGTCAAAGTGGTTAGATTGATCTATGGTCCTTGAGGGCTTATTAGATCGCGCTTACCCAATATGGTGTCCAATTCTTCTTGAATTTCTATTTTGAAAGCGGTTCAACATATAGACAATAATGATATTCACTTATTTTTATCTTTTTGTAAGAAAAAGGTGGGAGATGGAAAGTCTACGCTCTTTGGGAGGATGTTTGGTTAGGAGATTCATCTCTTAAAATGCATTTTATGACGATATTTGCGCTTGATCGTGACAAATCGACATTTGTTCAAGATCGATTCGTCCAGGGGACTAAGGATCCGATTTACGTAGATTTCCGAGAGGGAGGGTGGAGGAGTCATAGATGTAAACTTTAGATGAGATTCTACATATGGTCATACTCTCTGATCCAAGAGAAAGACGAGTTTGGTTTCTTGATGGTTCAGGTGAGTTCTTGGTGGCTTCCGGTTGAATTACATAGACTCCAAAATTTTTGGTGATAGATCAATCTTCTACTAGATGAAATCGGTTTGTCCTTATCAACACTAATGTATTTTCTTAGCGTTTGAGCTTGAACAAATTCCAACTCGTGACAATCTTGTTAATAGAGGAATTGATGTGCATTCCCTCTTAAGCCTGGTTTGCGATTTGGAGATTGACTTGGTGAGTCATTTGTTTTCTTCTTGTCAAATGACCCGGGATATTTGAAAGCAAATTGATCACTGGTAGGGTTTGGATATTGAGTTTAACTCCATTCTGGATTTGGTTGGGTGACTATTATCTTTTTTTATTAACCTGGATATCCAACCCGCTATGTGAGTCGACTAATCCCAGGGCGATCACCAGCAACCGGAGTCACTGCATTTGAACTTCCTTGGTCACAACAGAATTTTTATTCTTGCTTGGAGTCGAACCCGAGACCTCTAGACACTTTTGACCTTTGCAGCCTAAGCTCAAACCAATCAGGGACCACCCTTGTGGTTGGTGGCTATTATCTTTGTGGTTGAAGAAAGTGGAGTCGACTTGTTTAGAGGCGGTAGTTATAACTTTATGTGCTATTTGGTCTTTTCAAAATGGGACTCCTTTTAGGCTTCCTAAGTGTAAGAAAGCGTTGTTATGACTTGTTAATTTTTGCAAGTACTTAATTGGTTATTATTGTATTTATCATCAGTAAACGAAACTAAACGCACGTAAACGAACAAACGAACAAAACTAAACGAACGTAAACGAACACAAATAAATGAACGTTCATGAACGTAAACGACACAAATAAACGAACGTTCACGAACATAAATGAACGAACGAGACATTTGTTTATGTTCGTTCGTTTAACTAAACAAACAAAACTTTTTGTTCATGTTCGTTCGTTTATTAAATAAACGAACATAAATGAACTTCCGCCGAACGATTCGCTGAACGTTCGGTTCGTTTACAGTCAATATTGTGACTCATTTATTCTTATGGACTATAAGTTGAAACTAAAAATTTAACATTAATTAGGTGAGTTAAATTACAAAATTCTCATTCTTGTTATTTCTTACACATAAATTGTTTTTCTAACTTCAATCGTTAAAAAAACTCAAATCACTTTTTAAAATAATTATTTTACTATAATTTGTTATGGGGACCTTCTCCTCTTTTGTGGAATTGGAGCATGTGAAGTAGTAGGCAATGAGTCTTTCCTAGGCCTGCAAATGGAAGTTTCAACGTACAAACACTATACAAAGAAACTTACTATAAATGGAAAGTAATTTGTAGTATGATAAAATATGTATGCTCCATTCAACACGGGAGGAATATTTATTTACTTGCCATATATTATGGAACATAATATAAATTCTTCCATCACTTGTACTTTTGACCTCCCAATATAAATATAAATTCCTTACCAACTAAATTTACAACTCTTTGACTAACCAAACATAACCCTAACAACCTTTGGATTTTGAATTCCAAATTCCGAACCCGAATCCGAACCGAAAATAACGTGTTTGTGCAAAACCCGAATATCCCGAAATCCGAAATCCGAAACCTGATTTTCGTGGGGATATTTAGGTTCGGATTGGGTTTGATATTTGTTCACCCGACCTGTCCGAAAACCCGAAATATTTATACATGTATAGTTAAATATTATATAAATATATTTATTTATCTAATTATCTTATGAAAATCTTAGACTATAGTCGGTCCAAATGTTTTATAATTTCTAAATTTACTATCGCTTTCATCAATTTATCGATTAATATGAATTCATCCTCAAAATCGATTAAATTTATATATAACTTTTGCATTATAACTATACTCGAACCCGACTGATCTCAACCCGAAACCTGACCAAAACGAACCCGAACTAATCCGAAATCAGAAGACTAAAGTTCAGGTCTTTGTTTCCATATCCGAAATCTGATCGAGTTTTTGATTTGTCCACCCGATCCCGCCCGATGTACACCCCTAGATAAACTTTTATTAGTTAAGATTTAAGAGTCATTATTATTATCTTTAACAGTTTTTTTTATAATTGTTCATAATTTTTTAAAAATTAAGAATAAAAGTCAAAATATTTAAAATTATTTTCTTCCAACTCTAACAACTTTTTATTTTATGACATTTATCATTAATTATATTATTAAAATATTAAAATATTCAATACATTTAATAAAATATTAGTTCTCTCCTCTATACATTTAACTTCAATAAGTTTAATTAGTTGATATGCATAAATATTGTTTCTCTCTCGTAATTTAATTTTTTTAGAGAATTCTCTATATTTAGAAATTCTCTCTAAATCTTTAAAATAGAAAACAAGATAACAATGCCCTTGGAGCATTTTTAAAGAAAGAAAACCTATTTTTTTCTATTTTAGCAATGCTGTTGGAGATGTTACTATCTTATCGAACAATTTTTTGTCATAAAAATAGAAGAGTATAAGCGTTTTTTATCCAGTAAGCGTAGTAAGCACTAATGGGATAAGAATCACCATTCTCAACCAGACCAACCCAGAGAGGAACGTGCTCATGAAGGCACCACCAGATGTTATAGATGAACTTACTAAAGACGAAATTTAGGACGACTGGACTAGATCGAAAGCCTGGAATGATCCCTTTCGTGCTTCGCCCGCCCTATCTATCCGCGCACTGGTGGATAGGGCGTTATCTATGTGATTCGTTGCGCTTGCCTGAGCCTATAGGCGGATTCTATTGCCTGTCGGTTAGCGACTTATCGAGTAAGATTCTCGGTAATCAAATTGATATGGAAAAATTGTTGGTAAATAATAAAGACCATCATTTCTTACCAAACAAACGCTCTTAACCAGTAAGAGGCAATAAATGTTTGATTAACCGGCAAGAGGCGAAAAGTGTTTAGTAAATTATTGAAAATACATGAAGTAGCTTTCAAAACTAAAATAAATTTGAGAGTGAATCACATCCTTGTTCTCTTTCCTATGACTATTTTTTGGTTTTGATCCATGAAATTCGTAAAGTATATCAGTAGTCCTTATTTCGTGTTTCAAAGCTCAAACCAGTCCCTCCACTTAATATCATTAGTCAAATAACTATTAAGTTCATTATATGCCCCTGAGATGCGATTTGATCGTTTAACTTTTTATTTTCTTAAAAAAATAAAAAAATAAAAATAAATTGATGTTATAAATTATAAATATAAAATAAAATATTATTAAATAGCTTAGGCGTAGTCAAATCCATTTCAAACCCTAATCAATCCCCCATGTGGGGTTGCCTTGCCTAGCTTCGACGACTTCATCCCCTTTCTCCTAAAAAATCATCCCCTCTCCTCTTCTTGTTTTCCTGTCTACATAAGGTTTGGTGGATGGTCATGTCCTTCGACCACTACCATATCGATTTGGTGGATGGTGATGTATCTTCTCTCCTCCCCCCCTTAATCAAATCCAACCCCATATGGAGAAGATTTTTCATACCTGTCAAGAGACTAGGATGATAGGAGCTAAAAAACAACGGACTACATGGTGTTGGGTTAAGAACAATGATAAACACACAATTAAAATGCAAAAAGAAAACAAAAACACAAGGATTTACGTGGTTCACACAATTAGGATGACTATGCTAGTCCTGTGGATCCCAGTAAATCAGGTAACCAAGTATATATGTATCCAAGAACACGAAGAACACTTCTAATATTGATGAAGATCCGATGTCGGATGTCTCACTTGTATTGAATATCGGTTACAATGATATTATCTATTAAGCTCTCTAATCTATGATCTCTAATGATGTGTATGAATTCGTGTTAGTTATCTAATGCTAGCCCTAACCCTTCATTTATATGTAGCAAACAATACGGTATAAGGAAAGTAAAAGTTAAGGCATTATACATTTTCCTTAAATAGAATCCTTCCTACTCCTTAAACCTTTCCTAACATTTAAATCATTCCATATTGATGACTTTGTTGACTTTACACTTTAGCCCTTCACGTCTTCAATATTTATGATCTCGAATACAATATTTTCAGACCTAACAATCTCCCCCTTTGTATTCGAGATTACACTTCAGTAAATCAACACTTTTGAAGACGATGAAACTTTTTGTCAACAAATCTTTCTTCTTGATTCTTTTGCTCCCCCTACGAAGATGATCTCTTGTAAGCTTCGTAGCTCCCCCTTAACATTAGCATGAAAAGAAAATCGAAGGAGCCGCGAACTTGTCGGGTCAAAAAATATGTCGGGCCAGGCGATATCGACATAAAAAGATCTCGGGCAAAGTAGATTCGACAAGAATTGATGTCAGGCCAAGATGAGTCGATCAAATCAGGTGTCGGGCCAAATGGACGCGATGAAAACACTTAATCTACTTGTCAATCCTTTGTTGCTCGACAAGAAATTTTGTCGGGTCTTAAGCAGTCGATAAGTTTTCAAAATTGTCTTCATTTGTCGATAAGTTTTCAACTTTTTCTTCATTTTACTTTGAAACACATTTTCTTTCCTTCACAATAAGCATTTTTCTTTGTTATACCTTTTCTCCCCCTCAGAATCATAAGGAGAATCCGAATCATTATGAAGATTCAATATAAGTAAGATAAATTTTCAACTTTTTCTTCATTTGACTTTGAAACACATTTTCTTTCCTTCACAATAAGCATTCTTCTTTGATATACCTTACTCCCCCTCAGAATGATAAGGAGAATCCGAATCATTATGAACATTATCAAAGACAATAAGCGCGAATGTGGTCAAATGTAAATATGGAATATCGGGTAATGGGCTAACAGACAGAAGCACATGCAGCAACTGTTATCACTTAATCAAAAATAAATTTAATTAAGTGGCCTATATTCAGTGTTGGCAGCGTGTTGGCACTGATAGGACTTCCAGTTATCACAGAAGTAAGTTATAAACTATCTTCTCAAACTGTTTCGGCATACACACAAAGATATGCTTTTGGAATCACAAAGACTCGTGCAATGTGTAGAAAAATATTTGTATCTATTTCGGCTCAAAATTAGACTCGATGTGCACAGAATATGAAGTTCTAAGATCGGAGGTGTGTCTTCTGGTTTCAATATCTAAATCTTCCGAGTGAAGAATAGATAGATGATATGTTAAATCCCCGTGATATATGAAACACGAATCTTTTGTGAGATACTTGAGTAGTTAGGTGGGGTGACTTAAGTTATCGATACTGGGTCCATGTCTATTTCGATAGTCATCTCCAGAGAACCGAGAATGAATAGATTGTATGGCTACCCAGATAACTGTCACACCCTCACTTTTTCTTTTATCTCACAAGCACTCAATTTTATACCCTTTCAAAATATCTATCCTATTGGTGTGTTTCATGGGTAGGTCATTCCGGCTTTGGATTGACCATTGAAACTTCTAATTCCTAACACAGAAAGAGTTAAAAATATTAAAGTCCGAGTTCTGAACTGATGTATTCAGAAGTCAAAATGCAATGTAAAACAGGTTAAGAGCCGGTCCATAGCTGAGATACTATGAAGGTAAATAAATGAAAAAAATGTGGTACTCCCCCTTAAATGTAGCATAACCTTTTGAAAGATTGTCATGTGATGTGAACATTCGAAATTTAGAACACACATGACGTAGCTACAAAACAGATTAAAAAGATTTTGGTACCCAAGCTTTGTTGGTTCTCGGAGGTTAGCCTTAGATCCAATAAATGGGGAAGTGGGGATACTATAAGTACCTTACCATTTTGAATGAACCTTTGATCGACAAAATCATTTGTTCCGCAAGTAGAACAACAAGCCTTTGGGGCACTTAGACTAATTAGCTGTTTGATAGACTTGACAAAATAAGGCAAAGTAGTCTTGAGAACAAATGATCTTGTATCAACTACAGGAGATGTATGTGGCATGTTTCCAACATTATCATCTATAGTTGATTTCTTTCTCCAAACCATTTTAAACTTTTTAAAATTTCTGGAATTATCAACAAAATCATTCTGAAATCGATTAGAATTATGAGTTCGAGAATCTGAAGAATCATATGATTTGGAGTTGTGAGAATAACCATGTGATTTAACACTTGAAGAGTAGTTATTCTGACAGACACTAACAGGAGAAAGATGAGTCATTTTTGAACTTGAAGCAGAATCAGAATCATTAGTAAAAATCATTTTTTTCAAGGTTATCTAACTCTGCATTTATTTGTTCGGGAGTGAGTTGTTTGAATGATTCTGAATTCATTTGTTTTTCTTTTGAAATCTCGTTTTCAAGTTCTTTAATTTTGCTTGAGAAATCATTTCTTTCTTTCATAAGCAAATCATACTTATTTTTTAATTCAAATCTCAATTCTTTCCGGTTACAAGATTTGATTATAATTCAGATAATTTCTTTGAAAATTTAAAAAATTTCTCATCAATTTTTTTTCTTTCTTTCTCTAAACGTTAATTTTTATCGAAAATTTAAACGCTTTTATTTAAAACATTCTTTTTATCATTTTCAAATGCTTTTCGTTCATCATCTTGAATTTTCTGAAGCTCAGAAAGTTGCTTTGATAGTTTCAGCCATTTCGTTTCAGAGGATTTTCTTTCTAAAATCACAATTTGCTCAAAATTGGATACTTGTTCAGAAAGTTTTCTAATTGTCAACTCACAAGTTTTAATTTTGCTCTCAAACGTTTTTCGCGCAATATCATACCTGTTTTTCTGATCAGAAGAGAATTGTCTTTCTTTTTCTATTTCTAAATCAGATGATTTTATTTAAGAATCAAATTTCTGCCTTGTCTTAGAAATATTTTCTTTCAGATCTTTATTTTCTTTTTCTAAACTTGCATATTTTTTTTTTTAAATCATTGAGTTGAATAGCTGTTTTTCTCCAACCTATAGTATTCATATTCAATGGATTTTGGATCGAGTACTAATGGGTCAGTAGACATTTTGATTTAAGTTTTTTTTTGAACTTAAAAACACAAAATTTAACAAAAATGTAAGCACAGATAACCTGATAAAGTGATCTCGATCGGTGAGTTTTGAAAAAATTCTAAGAGTTCTTTAAAAATAAAATAAAATCTCGAATTGACAGAAAAAGTTGTCGATACCAAAGGATGTGATAAGAATTTATGTCGAGTTAAGAGAACTCAATAAGAAAACTTATCGGGTTGAGTAGTATCGAGAAGATTTTATATCGGGTAAATAGAAGCCGATAAGTTTTTATATCGGGCCTTAAAGAGGCGATAAGAAAACTTATCGGGTCTAAAGGACGCGATTAAAACAAGATTCTGAGATTCCTTTTTATCTTTATTTTGAACTATTGAAGAGCAAGAACGAAGCCTTCGCCGACAAAAAAAAGAACAATGTCTTTTTAAGGAAGAGAAGATCTAAGTTCCCGAGTCCCCAACAATATCAAAAATAAACTAAAAAGATTTACTTAAAGTTTAAGCAGTGTACTTGAGAACTCTTAAACTATAAAAGCTGTAGAAGTCAGAGACCCTGAGTTTTCTAATAAAAGTGAGGCAAAAGTACTAAGTTTTAAATTGAAGTAAAAAAATTCGAATTTTGTTAAAGTTTAAGACTTGTACTTGAGAACTCTTACACTAGAAAAGCTACAGAAGTCAGTGACCCTGAGTTTTCTAATAAAAGTGAAACAAAAGTACAACGAATTAAACTAAAAAAATTTGAATGAGAAACTGAGTCTTGTCGGGTGATAAAGAGGCGATATAAAATTCTTATTGATAATAACAGATGCGATATAAAATACTTATCGAAACTAACAAAATCGATCTAAAATTCTTGTCGATAAACTAGGATGCGATAAAAACTTCTTATCGATATTTTAAGTGTGAGAAAAAAAAGAGTTGTCGATACAGGCTTTGGAAGCTTGTGCCGACAAGTTTTAAACAGAAAAACAAAAATCGAGAATTTTACCTTTAATTATCGAACTCGATTAGAATCAGATCAAAACTTAGATCGTGTAGCTCTGATACAAATTGTGGATCCCAGAATATGATCAAGTACGTATGCTTTTAATGAAAACACGAAGAACACGCAATTAACAAAGAAGGAAAGTTTTATAAAGAAGGAACAAATTCATTGTAATATTCCATATTGAGTTTAAGATCTTATGAGCTTGGACTTACCATGTAATAGACAACTAGTATCTAAAGGAGTCTAGGGTTAGAGGTTTCGTTAATGAGAGTCGTCTAAAGTACATTCGCGTTTGTAGTTCTTTAATGCTTTCAATAATAAAACATACGACTCGAGGATTTGCATATGATTCCTCGTTGATCTTGTTGAATCGGACCTAACAAGTGGTATCAGAGCAGAAACCGAATCCATCTGATTTGATACGATCATTAAGTTCATCGTAATCAAGGTATTATCGAGCATTATTTTTTTCTCCTCACTGTGCGTCGTTTTTGAAGTTCGGGACTAAAGAATCGATTTTTATGATTTTATGGTGTTTTTCGATCTGAAAGTTTTATTGTTGTGTTCGAATTGAATATCAAGTGTTCTATATCGATCTATTCTTGTTACTTATAAACTGGATTTTGAAGTTTCTTGCTCATCAAGTTCATATTAGTAAATCGATCTGGTCTGCTCAGCAAATAGCTGGATATTCGAAATTATCTGGGATAGAGGCAAGGGTTCAAACGAACAAAACTCTAACTGCTTATCAAGAGAAAACCCTTCACCCCATATATTTTTATGTTGGGTCCCCTTGGCCCGACATCATTTTATGTCGAATATCCTTGGCCTGAGTTCCTCACTTATCGACTACATTTGAGCCGACATCATGTTCTTATCGGCACAACTTAACCCGACATCTTTTCTTATCGAGTCAACACTACCCGACATCTTTTCTTGTCGACTCTTTAAGGCCCGACATACAATCTTCTCGAGTCATTCATGCTCTTTTGACACCCAACATCCGTGAATGTCGCTTACTTCACCCGAGAAAATTCATCTCATCAGATCCATACAGCCGAGAACTTCATGCATATCCCGACCAAAGCTTATTTCGACGACCACTGTTGAGTTTCAACCCAAGACTCAGCGGAACCCCCGTGCTGAGTCTCGGGAGGGGGATCATTGTTCATGGATTTCATGCAAAGCCGGATTTGAAAAGTTTTCAGAACAAAAATGATTATATTCTGTATCTCGTTGGATTAATCAAAAGTCTGACTCTCTGCAATCATCATTCTGGAGTTTTCCTTAGATGCCAGTTTCAGTAAATGTGCGCTATCGTTATGTGCTTAACTCCTAACCATTTACTGTATGGAAGTTTTTTTGTGATCTATAATGTTGAATGACGATATTCATGCATCTGATTAAGAAGACTGGATCTGAGTTGGTTGCTTTCTGTTTTGGAAGTATTATGGAAATCGACTATATTTTGTACAATTATATGTCAAAGAAGAAACGCTCACCAAGAAATATCATCTTGTAACACCCCTAAAATTGGGAGTTATTTTAAACTAAATAAAATGCGAAATAACTTCAACTACATAAAACATCACCCATAAAGATGGGGAGAAGGTTAGAGTGAGTTTACAACTTCTATAGGAATGTTATATGACAACCTATTAATCTATACAATTCAAAATACATATTAAGTTCGGGTGTCACTAAAATCCTCAAAATAATCTTCTATGTAACTCCATCTATACACACGAGGGTGCACTTCAAAAAGGATGCCACTATTGGCATCTATCTTCACCCATCCCATCAAGCCCCACCCGCTTGATCACCTGTTATACATGTCATTTTAAGAAAAAGTGTGAGGCTTAAAAGCCTAGTGAGAACAAACAGTTCAAATATAGAAAAGTCATTTAACTTCGAAAACGGTAAACAAACATTTAACCAAAAGCTTTTCTAAAACATCTCTTTTTCTTACTTCCGTGATTTACACCTAAAAGATACGCTTTACTTCTTTTGGGGGAAACTTCTACGGGAATGACCCGTCATCACATCGATTATACTTTCATACAAGTTCAACCCCAAACCGGGATCTATTACAAATGCCTTCCCCAAATACTTCTGACTATATGTGCCTATGGATCCATTTACACTAGTCTAACTTCCTAATAAAATTGTTTCCAATGTATTAACTTCTCTTCACAAACTTTTGTGAAGTATAACATCATGTTTCCAAAAATTTCCTTCCAAAAATTAGGTCAAATAATCATTTAGGTTTATACATCATATTTCTTGCATTTAAAACTCATAAGAATATTCCAAAAACCGTTCTTGACTTCCATTTCATCATTTCAAAGAAAACCCTAAATGATACATTTTGACCTAGTTTTACCAAAATCTTCCAAGTATAGAAATACTCATTTTAAACATCATTTTAAGGTAAAATACATCATTTTGACATGTATAAAGTTTAAGACAGGTAGGAATGAACTCACGATACTAGAGTTTGAGGAAACCCTAGAAAACTTCCAACTAACAACTTGCACTTCTAGAGGAAAAGGATGAAGAACACTAGAGGCTTGAACCCTAGATCTTGAATTCTAACTCTTGAGCTTCAAAGATGATCTTCCTTCTTGAGAGAGCAATAAATGCCCTAACAATCGCCTCTTAGGGTTTGGTGAAGAGAGTAAATGGTTGAGAGAACAAATATGATTTTGTAATAAATGATGTACCAGCCAAGCCCTTTCTTTTTATACCCAGACGCGAATTGCTACCGAAAATTGCTACCTGACCATGGTCAGGTCGCAATTTTAGGTTGCAATTTTTCACCCTCAACTTACGGTACAAGAATTGCTACCAAAAAATGCTACCTGACCATGGTCAGGTCGCAATTTTAGGTAGCAATTTTCCTTTGATAGCTATGGTACACGAATTGCTACCAAAAAATGCTACCTGACCATGGTCAGGTCGCAATTTTAGGTAGCAATTTTCCTCTGATATATATTTACTAAAATCTTTAACACAAAAACAACACAACTCCAAGCTTGGATTTACTTATAAATGATCGAGAAGTGTGAAATTCAAGGTGTTACACATCTCCCAGTTCGTCATGATATATATTGCATCGGTGATCCAAGTTCCTTAAGCTTATCAGATTAAAGCTCTTTACACTTACTTCTTATTCAACTTGCGGCTAAAGACAGATTCAATATTTTTCTTACTGATTATGCACTAAGTGTTGAAGCTACTCACATATGTATCTTTGATTTATACGGCTAACAGTTGTGTCGAGTTGTCTACAGATTAAAGTTGTATTTTGTGTAATCAGTAGTGGTTATAGCACATTGGATCTAGTAATTTTCAGTTGAAACCGAAGACTAAAAGCCTATTCCAAGGGGGAGCTTGGAAAACTGACGACACTAAAGCTTTTCCAAAGAAAGTAGGGGGAGAAGATTTGAAGATGCTTCCTTTATAAAACTTTAGGGGGAGAATGTTAGGATAAAATATCCTAAGTTAGGAAAGTTTTATAAAGAAGGAAAGAATTCATTGTAATATTCCATATTGAGTTTAAGATCTTATGGGCTTGGGCTTACCATGTAATAGACAACTAGTATATAAAGGAGTCTAGGGTTAGAGGTTTCGTTAATGAGAGTCGTCTAAAGTACATTCGCGTTTGTAGTTCTTTAATGCTTTCAATAATAAAACATACGACTCGATGATTTGCATATGATTCCTCGTTGATCTTGTTGAATCGGACCTAACAAGTCCACGACGAACTAGGGAGATTCTTATTACGCTTATTGTTGTTACACACGCTTTTTACTTTTTGGCTTAATTAGGTTACAAATTACAAAGAGATTTATTTATAGAGTAGAAATTTGCTTAAAATCCTATGTGTGTCAAGCCCAAATTCTGAAATATTTTCTTCTCTAATATTTAGCCCAACTACCAATTTTATCATACTCAACAACTCAACACAGGGACCCTCTCTTCTTCTTCTTTTGTCTGTAACGAATTCAATATATGTCTGGTTTCTTAAGCATAGAATCCTTAAAGCTAGATTCAAGCATGGTAGGGGTGAATGTTTTCTTATTGATTTACATATTTTTAGGGTTTTGATCCAGATTCAAGTATTTTTTTAGGGATTCGATCCAAATTCCAGTTTGGTTTATAATTTAATGTTGGTGTTCTCAATACATTAATTAAGGAATGTGTATTTGTATTTAGATTTAGGTTGTTCATTGATTGTTTTATTAATCGATATGCATCTCTATCGATTTAGTTTAGGTTATTGGGAATTATGTTGTTGTAAATTTAGTTTGCAAGTTTTTTAATTGGATTTGAATTTATTTTAAATATGGATCTATATTGAACTCAACTATTTGAATGTGAGGATAACACAATATAACATTTGGTCAAAATCTTGGAATGTTTTAGGATTGTATTTTATGTTTGTACCAGGAAACCATAAAGAATATCTGAAATGTTAGAGGATTCAATCTGTAAATAATCCAATCGTTCAGGATCTGAAATTATAAGGCGAGCCTGATTTTGGTGTATACGAAATACACCTTGTAATTCAAATACCCAATCATCATTCTAAACATGTTTTCTATTATTTACTCAAGCAAAATGATTTCACCAAAATCAAAGACTAGTTGAAGTGATTGGATTGACATTAAAGTTGATTGATAAATCATCTAGCTGATAGAAGATCAGATGTAACACCCTTAAAAATGGAAGTTAATTTAAACCAAAATATAATGTGGAATAAGACTATAAATAAACATCACTCATAAAAACGGGGAAAAGTATTAGACTATACAAAGCTAACTGCATACTAAAATAACAACCTACTAATCTATAAAAGTTCTAAATATAGATTAAATTCAGGTGTCACTAATATCCTCAAAATATCGGTTTCTAGTAACTCCATTTGTACACTCGGAGATGTACTTTCCAAAGAGGATGCCTCTACCGGCACCTAGCTCCACTCAACTCTTCTAAGCCCCAGTATGACGATCACATGATATACATGTTATTTTAAGAAAGAGTGTAAGGCTTAACGCCTACTGAGAACAAACAGTTTAAAATAGGAAAAGCCATTAAATGTTTGAAACCAGTAAATAAACATTTGACCATAAAGCTTTCTTGTTGACTATTTTCTTTTACTCACGCTTGTTCTTGAAAGAACACAATTTGAGAGAAATGCGGGGGAGATCCGGTATTGCACTAACATCAATCCCAAACCAGGATCTATAGTCAATGCGTAGGTAAGCTCGACTGGATTAGGTCTTTTGCTTATTGGTAACGAGTTCAACCCCAAACCATGATCTATCACTCGATACCTAGGACCTACCAAGTTCAAACCTAAACCAGGATCTATTAATTGTTCCATCCCAAATATAAACTAACTTTTATGCCTATGGATCCATTTACATTAGTCTATAATTTAATACATCAATTTTAGATGTACTAACCATTTCTCAACCCAAAATCCTTGTATGATAGATATTTCTCATCCAAAAACCTTTTTCCAAAATTAGGTCAAAATAACACCTAGTTCCAAAATTGATTATACTTTGAAAATACACCCACTCCAAGGTTTTAGAACCATTTCTCATACTCATTTTAGCAACATAAGTAAAATCTCTAAATGTCTCAAGTTGACCTAATTTGCCAAAATCCACCAAATGTAAAATACTTGATAAACCATCTTATAGGAAGTAAAATACATCATTTTGATATGTATAAAGTTCTATAAAAGGTAAGAATGAACTCACAATATTAGAGTTTGAGGAAGCCCTAGAAATCCCCAACTAAAACTCTTGAACAAGAAGTGAAGATGAACAACACTAGAGCCTTGAACCCTAGATCTTGAATCCTAACACTTGAGTTCCAAAGATTGATCTTGATCATTTGATGGAGAGCAATAAATGCTCTAAATCGTCCCCCTAGGGTTTGGTCTTGAGAGTAAATGCTGAGAGGAAAATATATGATTTGAGTAATCTTTGGAACCACGAGCTGTGACCTCGAGGTGCGATGATGGCATTGGCAGGGTCGCACTGCCAGGGTCGCACCTTCCAGAGCTGACCTTCGGTACACAAACTGCGACCACGAGGTGCGATGGTGGCACTGGCCAGGTCGCACTACCAGGGTAGCACTTTCCATGCTTAACTTACGGTACATCAACTGCGACCATGAGGTTCGATGTTGGCATCGCAAGGTCGCACCTTCCATCTGAGGGTCTAAATTGAGGATTAACACTTCACTTGTTACAATGCCACATGTTTCCATATTACATTTGTTAAAGGAGTGAAATTTCGGTGTTACAATCCTCCCAACCTTGGAATCGATTTCGACCTCGAAATCTCAAACTTAACCAAACAATTGCGGGTATCTTTCTTCGTATCTTCTTACACTTCCTACGTCACATTCGATCCTCTATGATGCTTCCTTTGAACATTGATCATGACAATTTCCTTGTGGCGCAATTTCTTAGACTTCCGTTCTAAAATTGCTTCCGGTTCTTCTACACATCGGTTGTTGTTATCAACCCGAATTTCTGTGAAAGGAATCACACTTTCTTCTTCCGCCAAACACTTCCTTAGATAACAAATATGGAACGTGTTGTAAATCTCGGCCCTCTAGGGTGGTAATTCCAATTTATAGGCTTGACATCCCACTCTATCTAGGATTTTGAATGGTCCAAAGAAAGGTGGAGTAAGCTTTCTGCGTTTTCCGAACCAAATGATGCCTTTCCAAGGAGATACTTTGAGCATAACCCGCTCACCTGCTTGGACTCTGTTGGTCTTCTTTTCTTATCGGCATCACTCTTCTGACGATCTTGTGCCGCCTTCAGCTGCTCTCTAATAATCTTCACCTTTTCGGCCGTCTCTTGCACAATCTCGGGCCCGACAAACTGTTTATCGCCCGCTTCTAACCAACATACCGGAGTCCTATATTTCCATCCATAAAGTGCCCCGAAAAGGGCTATCCCAATACTAGAATGGTAGTTGTTGTTGTAGGCAAACTCCACAAGTGGTAGATGTGAATCCCAATTTCCACCGAAATCTATGACACATGACCTAAGCATGACTTCAAGGGTCTGAATAGTTCTTTCACTTTGACGATCGGTTTGGGGATGGAATGTCGTACTTAAATTTATCTTGGTGCCTAGTCCCTTTTAAAACCCATCCCAAAAGTTGGAGGTGAAACGGCTATCACGGTCCGATACGATAGTTAAAGGCACACCATGCCTCGTCACAATTTCATCCACATATAACTTAGCAAATTTGTCAACTGGTCCGGCTTCTCGCATTGCTAGAAAGTGAGCACTCTTCGTCAATCGATCCACCACCACCATATGGTATCGTGACCCTTTAAAGTCTTCGGCAATTTGGTCACGAAGTCCATGGTGATGTGCTCCCGTTTCCATTCCGGAATTTTCAATGACTGAAGACTCTCATATGGTCGTTGGTGTTCCGCCTTAATTTGTAAGCACGTCACACATCTCTCCACGTATCTAGCCACGTCCAACTTCATGACGGGCCACCAATATGTTAACTTCAAATCTCTATATATCTTGATACTACCCGGATGTATGGAGTACATAGATTTATGAGCGTCCTCCAACAATAACTCACGATTATCCCCAATCTTGGGCACCCAAATACGCCCTCGAAATAGCTTTAAGCCGAGACTATCCCCCGTTAACAATAAGTGTTGATTCACCATCACTTCACTCTTCAAGTAATGCCTCCGCTTGAGAAGTCTTGATTCGGTAGATCAAACTCGATACTATGTCGATTCTCATGAGCATGTCCCGCGTCCCGCTACCATACTCCTTCCTACACAAAGCATCCGCCACAACATTGGCTTTACCCGTGTGGTATAGCAACCCACAATCATAATCCTTAAGTAACTCTAGCCAACATCGTTGCCTCATGTTTAGCTTCTTTTGATCGAAAACATACTTCAAACTCTTGTGGTTGGTGTAGAGTGTACACTTAGTTCCATAAAGGTAATGTCACCACAATTTCAATGCAAAGACCACCGCTGCTAGCTCTAAATCGTGGGTTGGATAAATCTTCTCATGCTTCTTGAGTTCCCTTGACGATATGCAATCACCTTGCCTCTTTGCATTAACACACAACCTAAACCCTTTTTCGATGCGTCGCTATAAACCACAAAATCCTCGGATCCTTCCGGTAGAAAGAGAACCAGGGCCTCACATAATTTATTTTGAAGAGTATGGAAAGCCTCCTCTTGCTTGTCGGTCTAAATGAACTTCACGTTTTTCCATGTCAAAGTCGTCAAGGAAGATGCAACCTTTGAGAAGTCTTGAATAAACCTCCGTTAATAACCCGCCAAGCCTAAGAAGCTTCGGATCTCTGACGATTCCTAGGCGGTTCCCAATTCATCATTGCCTCTATTTTGGATGGGTCCACCTTTACTCCGTCTTGACTGATCACGTGACCCAAGAATTGGACTTCCTTTAACCAAAAGTCGAATTTAGAGAATTTGGCGTATAGTCTCTCCTACCTTAATACTTCGAGGACCTCTCGAAGGTGTTGCTCATGATCCAATTCATTCTTAGAGTAGACAAGTATATAATCAATGAATACTATTATTAATTTGTCTAGAAAAGGACGACATACTCGATTCATCAAGTCCATGAATACCGCTGGTGCGTTCATCAACCCGAACGGCATCACCAAAAATTCATAATGTCCATAACGTGTTCTAAACGCGGTCTTCGCCACGTCATCTTACTTCACCTTCACTTGATGGTAACCCGAATATAAGTCGATCTTTGAGAAGCATCCCGCTCCTTGTAGTTCATCAAAGAGGTCATCAATTCTCGGAAATAGATACTTGTTCTTTACGGTAGCTTTGTTCAACTCTCGATAGTTGATGCACATCGTCATTGTGCCGTCTTTCTTCTTCACAAACAAGACTGGAGCTCCCCATGGCGACAGACTTGGTCTCACGAAACCCTTCCCTAAAAGGTCTTATGGTTGCGTCATCATCTCTTACATCTCGGATGGTGCCAATCGGTAAGGCGCTCTTGCAATCGGAGCGGCCCCCGGTACGAGATGTATTCGAAACTGTACTTGCCTATCGGGTGGCAAATCGGGCAAGTCTTCGGGAAACACATCGGGAAACTCTAACATCTCGAACGTCTTCAATTTTCCTCTTATCTAGCTTCGCATCTAAGACATAAGCTAAAAACGAAGGGCATCTTTTGGCTAACCATTTGCGTGCCTTTGCCAAGGTCAACAATGCTATATCGTCTCTTCTTTTCTCCCCGTAGACTACCACTATACCGCCATCCGATAATGGGATTCGAATCAATTTCGTAGAGCATATAATCTCGGCTTGGTTCTCGGCCAACCAATCTATTCCAATCACCACATTAAATCCTCCTATTGCCATAGGCATGAGGTTCACTCCAAACTTATTCCCTACGATCTCTAAAGTGCAATGCCTGAGAATGTCTCGAACTAGAACTTGCTTACCATTAGCTATTTCAACAATATAGGCATCCTCTAAAGTGCTAGGAGTGCAAGTAGACTTGGGTAGAAAGAAGTGGACACAAAAGAAAAAGTAGCACCGGAATAAAAAGGAACACAAGCGGGTATGAAGTTAACAAGGAATGTACCCGACACCACGCCCTGAAGGCTCTCCCCACTGCTTTCGGAGCACTAGAAGCTTTTGCTTGAGGACCCGCAGATCTCAATCTCGATCACTTGTTTTTGAAGTGGCCCGGTTCCCTGCACTCAAAACATACGAATCCCTTGATTGGGCACTCTCGATCGAGGTGCCCAGCTTTCCCACACTTGTGACAACCACTGAAGGATGAGTTGCATGCTCCGAAATGCTTGCTCCGACATTTGGAGCACCAACTAGCTTCTTTTCTAGAATCGGTCCTCCGGTTGTTGTTGTTGTTGATGTTGTTGTAGTTGTAGTTCACCCTCTTGGAAGGTGTCGAGTGCCCTTCCCACTTTCTCTTTTCCCCGACCACTAGTCTTTCTTCAATGCCTAAGTTGTGGGCATCCTCATTATGATGAGCTTCTTCGATTGCCTCTTTGAGAGTAGAGGGTTTTGAAACTCGAACCATTTCCATCATGTCAGATGGCAATCCTTTGATGTAGGCCTTCACTTTCTCCTTTTCATCCGGGGCCACGTGCCCCGCCAAACTCAGTTTCTCTACAAACAGACAGGTGTACTCTCTCACCGTCTTGCTCCCCTTTTTGAGAGCTCGGAACTCATCGGAAATTCGGTCGATCGCTCTTTCGTTGAAATACTCTTCCGTCACCTTTGCTTTGAACATCTCCCACGTTAGCCTGGATACAATAGCAGGTCTAAGGGTGACCGTGGTGACATTCCACCATGTTCGGGCCTCGCCTCGTAGCATTTGTGAAGAAAACCTTACCTTTTGCCTGTCTTCACAATCACTCGAGCCAAACGCTTGCTCGATTTCTCGCAGCCACTTAAAGCACACTACCGGGTCATCTGTACCGGAGAACTCGGGTGGTTTAGTACACATGAAAGTCTTGTATGAGCAACCCGTTTCTGCCCTCCTTGCTTCAACCACGTGTGTAACACCCCTAAAAATGGGAGTTAATTTAAACCAAATAAAATGTGGAATATGGCTTAATTAATAAACATCACCCATAAAGATGGGGAGGAGTATGAGAGTTTACAACATCAAAGGGATACTAGATGACAACCTACTAATCTATACAGTTACAAAATACAGATTAATTTCGGGTGTCTCTAAATCCTCAAAATATATTCTTTTATGTAACTCCAACTGCACACGCGAAGATGTACTCCAAAAAGGATGCCCCTACCGGCACCTAGCTCCACTCAATCCCTCGGAACCCCACTAGGACGATCAACTGATATACATGTCATTTTAAGAAAAAGTGTTAGGCTTAAAGCCTAGTGAGAACAAATAGTTCAAATATGGAAAGCCAGTAAATCTTTGAAAGCGGTAAATAAATATTTAACCAAAAAGCCTTTCTGTAAATTCTTTTTCTTTCATCCGCGATTTACACGTAAAAGATACGCCCTTTTTCTTCTTGAGGGAAACATACGGGAGCGACCGCTATCGTACTAACATCAACCCCAAACCGGGATCTTTAGTTAGCAAAAGTAAGCACGACCACATATCAATCTTCGGCTATTCTAATGATAAGTTCAACCCCAAGTAAGCATGGACACGATTGCAGGGAGATCGTAGTGATGTTCCACCATTCTAGCGCATTACCCCTATGCATTTGCGAGGCAAACTTAACTTTCTGCCTCTCCTCACAATCACTTGAGCCAAAATCTTGCTCTATCTCCCGCAACCACTTCATACACATTACTGGGTCATCCGAACCTGAGAATTCGGGTGGCTTGGTACACATGAAGTCCTTATACGAGCAACTTCTACCCACTCTCCTCACCTCTGTCACGGGTGTCTCAATCCCTCCAGAACCTCCCACTTGGTTTTCAGCGGTCATTTCATGCCTTCGATAACTGTCATCTCTTTCCTCGAACATCTTGAGGACTATTTCATGTTGTTGAGTTATAATAGCATTCACCGCTTACAACAAATGGACTTGGAGTTCATCTTGAGAGCCCGCCTCCACCATTTGAGGACCTCCTGCTTTAAGGTTAATTGGCGGAATGGTAACTAATCTGGGCGCGCCGAGGTGGTTGAGTGACCTCCATTGTCGTTAAAGGATCTGGATTTCTAATACTTTTATTCGCGCCTTCAGCTTCGTTCGGCGATCTGGTACGCGTATTCACCATCTTAGTCTGTTAAGATGGTAGAGTAGGAGTAAGTCAAGGCTAACATAGATACGTATAACACACTCACCAATCATCGCAACAATAGTAAAATAAGCATACTCAGAATACAATGTACCTAAAATAGCATTAGCTACGTGATATTTTGTATATATCGTACACCTAAGAATTCCTATTACTAAAGTCACATTTCATGATTAGCGCATTTCCGTCGACCCTAAAGCTCTCCTATCTCAAGAGTGTCTACCCATACACACAGTTTAATACTTAAAGTCTCAGCTTAAGTCTAGGCATCTTAACTACAAACCTAGTTCACTTAAACTGGAGCTCTGATACCAACTTGTAACACCCCTAAAAATTGGAGTTAATTTAAACCAAATAAAATGCGAAAATATGACTTAATTAATAAACATCACCCATAAAGATGGGGAGGAGTATGAGAGTTTACAATATCAAAGGGATACTAGAGGACAACCTACTAATCTATACAGTTACAAAATACAGATTAAGTTCGGGTGTCACTAAATCCTCTAAATATATTCTTCTATGTAACTCCAACTGTACACGCGAAGATGTACTCCAAAAAGGATGCCCCTACCGGCACCTAGCTCCACTCAATCCCTCGGAGCCCCACTAAGACAATCACCTGATATACATGTCATTTTGAGAAAAAGTGATAGGCTTAAAGCCTAGTGAGAACAAACAGTTCAAATATCGAAAGCCAGTAAATCTTTCATCCGCGATTTACACGTAAAATATACACCTTTTTTCTTCTTGAGGGAAACATACGGGAGCGACCCACTATCGTACTAACATCAACCCCAAACCAGGATATTTAGTTAGCGAAAGTAAGCACAACCAGATATTAATCTTCGGCTATTCTAGTGATAAGTTCAACCCCAAACTAGGATATGTTACCTATCACTCTACTGAACAAGCTCAACCCCAAACCGGGATCTTTCACTTGCCCCATCCCCAAATAAAACCGACTATTGTGCCTATGGATCCATTACACTAGTCTAACTTCTTAATACATCCATTTCCGATGTACTAACTACTTTTCAATACAAAAATCTTTGTATAATACATTTCTGTGTTCTAAAACCTTCTTTCCAAAATTAGGTCAAAATAGCATTTAGTTTCAGATGACATACTTCCTGAAATTAAACTCATGCGATTGTTTTAAAACCGTCCCTTATACTTGTTTCAACATTTCAAAGAGAAACCCTTGATGACACATTTTGACATAGTTTACCAAAATCCACCAAGTATAGAAATACTTCTTTAAACTCTTCATACAAGGTAAAATACATCATTTTGACATGTATAAAGTTTTAGAAAGGTAAGAATGAACTTACAATACTAGAGTTTGAGGAAACCCTAGAAATCCCCAAGTAACTCTCTTGAACTAGAGGTGAAGATGAGGAACACTAGAGTTTAGAACCCTAGATCTTGATTCACTAAACTTGAGGTTGAAAGCTTGATCCTGCTTGGTTCTTGTAGAGGAGTAAATGCTCCTAAAATCACCCCTTAGGGTTTCACCTTCGGAGTAAATGCTGAGAGAAAGATCTGATATGTGTAATAAATGACATTTCAGCTAAAAACCTACTTTTATACCCGGCCCCGAACTGCGACCAACAACTACGGCGCGGGCATTTGGACAGGTCGCACGTCTAGGTCGGACTTTCCAGAGCTGGCCTTTGGTACAAGAATTGCGACCTCCAACTGCGACGATGCCATGGCTAGGTCGCACCTGCCATGGTCGCACTTCTCCCTGGTCGACTTACGGTACACCAACCGCGACCTCAAACTGCGACGATCCCATGGCTAGGTCACACCTGCCATGGTCGCACTTCCCATCAGAAAGCCCAAAACGACTTAACACCCCACCTAACGAAATACCAAACTTGTATTTATTAAAAGAGGGTCGTGAAACACAAAATTCAGGGTGTTACAATCCTCCCAACCTTGGAATTGATTTCGTCCTCGAAATCTCAACCTAAACAAACAAACTCGGATATCTTTTCTTCATATCATCTTCCACTTCCCACGTCACATTCGATCCCCTATGATGCTTCCATTGAACTTTAACCATGACAATTTCTTTGTGGCGTAACTTCTTAGACTTGCTTTCTAAGATTGCCTCCGGTTCTTCCACACATCGGTAGTTGTTACCAACCCTAATCTCCGTGAGAGGAATCACACTTTCTTCTTCCGTCAAACACTTCCTTAAATAACAAATATGGAATGTGTTGTGAATTCCGGCCATCTCGGGTGGCAAATCTAACCTATAGGCTTGACGTCCCACTCGGTCAAGAATTTTGAATGGTTCAAGGAAACATGGACTAAACTTTCCGCGTTTTCCGAAACGAATGATACCCTTCCAAGGAGATACCATGAGCATAACTCGCTCACCCACTTGGAACTCCATGGGTCTTCTCTTCTTGTCGGCATAACTCTTTTGACGACCTTGTGCCGCCTTTAATCGTCCTCAGATGATCTTCACCTTGTCTGTCATCTCTTGCACAATCTCGGGCCGGGATAATTGTTTCTCGCCCGCTTCTAACAACATACCAGTGTCCTACATTTCCGTCCATAAAGTGCCTCGAAAGGGGCCATGCCGATAGTAGAATGGTAGCTGTTGTTGTAGGCAAACTCTACCAATGGTAGGTGTGAATCCCAATTTCCACCGAAACCTATAACACATGACCTAAGCATGTCTTCAAGAGTCTGAATAGTTCTTTTACTCTGACCGTCTGTTTGAGGGTGAAATGTCGTACTTAAGTTTATCTTGGTGCCTAACCCTGTTTGTAAACCACCCAAAAAATGAGAGGTGAATCGGCTATCACGATCCGACACGATAGTCAAAGGTACACCATGCCTTGCAACGATCTCGTCCACATACAACTTAGCCAGTTTGTCAACTGGACCGGCTTCTCGCAATGCCAAGAAGTGAGCACTCTTCGTAAATCTATCCACCACTACCCATATAGTGTCGTGACCCTTTAAGGTGTTTGGTAGTTTTGTCACGAAGTCCATAGTAAGGTGTTCCCATTTCCATTCCTGGATCTCCAACGATTGAAGACTTCCATACGACCACTGGTGCTCCGCCTTGACTTGTAAACAAGTCACACATCTCTCCACATATCTCGCCACATCCAACTTAATGATGGGCCACCAATAAGTTAACTTCAGATCTCTATACATCTTGTTACTACCCGTATGTATGAAGTACTTAGACTTGAACATCTTCCAATAGTAGTTCTCGGTTGCCCCAATCTTGGGCACCCAAACGCGTCCTCGGAATAGTTTCAAACCGCGACTATTCTCCGTTAACAACAAGTGTTGTTTCACCATGACTTCATCCTTTAAATGTTCCTCAAGTAGTGCTTCCACTTGAGAAGTCTTGATTCGGTCGATCAAACTTGACACTATGTCGATTCTTGTGAGCACGGTCCGCGTCCCGCTACCATACTCCTTTCTACATAAAGCATCTGCCACTACATTCGCATTACCCGGATGGTATAGCAACTCACAATCATAATCTTTAAGCAACTCTAGCCGACGTCGTTGCCTCATGTTTAGCTCATTTTGATCGAAAATATGCTTCAAACTCTTGTGATCGGTGTAGAGTGTACACTTAGTTTCATAAAGATAATGTCGCCACAGTTTTAATGCAAATACCACCGCTGCTAGTTCCAAATCATGGGTTGGGTAATTGTTTTCATGCTCCTTGAGTTGCCTTGATGCATAAGCAATTACTTTGCCAAATCATGGGTTGGGTAATTCTTTTCATGCTCCTATAGTTTTTAAACACATATAAACATTTTTATTTTATATGTACTTTATTTTAAGAAACTTGATTTGTGAGAGAATATATAAAATATTTTTTTAATAAGAAAAGTTAAGAAAAATGAAAATAAAAAAATTTGATAAAAAAATATATGAAACAATTCCAAAAAAAAGAAGTTAAAAAAATTCACAAAAAAATAAAGATAAGTTCCCAAAAAAATTAGCTTTAAAAAAAATTATAAATCTTAAGTTTACAAGTGGATAAAAAAATATATAAAACAATTAAGAAATTTAATTTATAATTCGTAATATAAATTCTTTTAATAAATTTTTTTTAAAAAGGGTGAATAAAATTAAATTTTAGAGTAGATTACATTTTTGGTCCCTATAATAAGATTAAAGACCGGATAGTTCTTCTTAACATTGTTAACTGGATGGACCATGTGTGCAATAAAAATAAAAAATTAAAGACCACCAGCATAGATAACTAGTGTTATACCCGTCCGTTGGTCGGACAAGCATTATTTTAAATAGATTCTAAACGTTCCTAAAACATACCTCAAATAGAGTGATGATTTATCAACCTAGGATAGATGTGAGCATAAATTTATCTGATGATGAAAATTTTATTCCAACTCAATTGACACCCAAAGTAACACTCCTACTATATCACAATGTATTGAATCCCTCTAAATCCCATTAGTGACCAAATATGTAGTCACTAACATTATTGACCATTAGTAACCAAAAAAGTGGTCACTAATTTAAAAAATATGAAGAAAAGGTTCGTCAATAATTTCTAGTGTAATTGTTGTTGTTGTTTTTTGAAAGGCAAAGCAAATATATTCAATATATCCACCAAAAATATTGCCAGTTTACAAAGGAAGCAGGTCATCAGCTCCATAAACCAACCAACCTATATCTAAGGTTTGCAAGAGGGAAAACCATTTGCCAACACAAATTGCCAAAACTCAGCAGCCCTTATGACCACAAAATTACACCCACAGTAACCCATAGAAGCAACAGTAAGCTGCAACCAAATCATAATAGCCTTTGTCCATAACCATCTCGAACCAGATCCTACGTCGAGCTTCATTCCGTCTCCGCGTCTCACTGCAGTCGCACGATCTCCTTCCGCCCCGCTATATCATCGATCTCTTTTTTTTATACTCTTAAGATCAGAACATCTTCCATTAAGACCACCTTAGACCTCCGCCTCTCTTCATCCTCCGGACATCAGCAACACTTCAGCTGCCATTAAGCCCTGTTGCTACCATTAAGCACCTGTAGCTGCCATTAAGCCTCTTCTGCTGCCATTAAGCACCTGCTGCTGCCATTAAGCACCTACAGTTGCCATTAAGCACCTGCTGCTCCAATTAAGCACCTGCAGCTGCCATTAAACCGTAGTAAACAGCCGCAAATACCTGCTGACCCGACCATGTTCACGGCTAACCTGTTCAGAGTAACCCCACCCCTGTATTCAGCCCCTACCCTGTTTATTGTAGATATGCTTACATAACCGTTACGATTATCTACCGTCTCCCCCGATTGAAAGAGCTTTTTAGTAGAGAGATCTTTTTCAACCGTCACCGCCATCTACTATCGGCATCGACCCGTCTTTCTATCCCATTAGTGTAATTGTTGTCACAATATAAATTAAAAACACTAATTTGTAATGATAAAAATCTAAAATATTAATTACAATAGCATAATGTAACTGATCCCAACTAAAAGCAAGTTCGCATTAAAAAAAGTGCTGACGATTCTACAAAACTAACTTAAAAAAACATCTTTAGACTTCATCACCAAATAGAGCCATAAAAGGTTAGAAGAGTAACATTTCCATGCATGTCTAAGCTTTCACAGGAGTCTCAATTGAAATCTTCTACTAATCGCAAACATCTTTCGACTTCATCACTGAATCCTATAGCTCCGATAGTGCCTCCATGATGATGTTATGGATGCTCTCTAAAGTGTAATCCTCACCTTTTCTGATGACCCAACCTGTTAAAAACACCAATATAATGTTCAACAACAGCAACTACCAATATTTTACGTTCACCGCAAACTCGACTTACCCACACTTTTTTTCAATTTAAACACCTAAATACTTCATCAAAATTGTATCTAAATATCACTTATATGTATGCTAAAAAAATTTACTAATCAAACTTTACTAAATATCATTCAAGATAATTTTCTGCTAACATAGCACAAAAGTCTAGTCTTACAAACAAACATGGAGGTGTACTTCTCTCAAAGGCAACCATAACTGTTCTTATCTACACATTTCAAAACCATGTAGCATCAAGTATATAGAGAAAATCAAATTGCATTTACCTTGATTTCATCATATGTGTATGGATTTGTCCGTGACCTATTGCCACAAAAAAGAAAGACTCTTTGATCAATTTCTTCTCATGATAGCTAATTAGATGAGCATCAATTAATACTTCCATAAAATTTCAAACATAACTCAACTTTCCTTAAAAGAGTACATGGGCTTGGAATATCATAAACGTGAGAATATGTGGAACCTAATATCTAAAAGAGCCAAGTCCCGATATATATTGACCTCTAAATTTGTTATTCACTCAATTGAATACCCATTAGAATCAGCTTAAAACTGTTTTTAACCAATTAAAATTAAAACTTCCAAACCAACCAAAAACCACATACTTTACCAGGTAAGATTCTAATCCATTAAAACGATATCGTATGCAATTATTTGTCCAATAAGTGTTAACCGGGTAAGATTCGTTACCCTCACTTACCGGGTAAAACTCTTGGCCCTTGTCATTACTCTTACCGGGTAAGATTCTAAGTCCTTAGTCCTTACCATGTTCATCCGGTAAGGTAAAGTGACCCGGTAAGTGCTTAACAGATAACCATTTAATAGGCGGCCCTTAAGATAGTTTTCTTTTTGAATTCTGATAAGCTTCAAGAGATTGCAGGATCTTGTACACTATGAAACCCACAATTGGTATACATACATTGATCAAATACAACAACGAAAGAGATGATAAACAGGGAAAAAGTCATCAATTTGCCAATAATGAGCGATGATGATGACACTATTTAATATATTTATAGTTTAAAACATCGGAAAAAATAACAGAGAATGGATGACTAAATTGAGAATGTTCTTTTCGAGACAGATTTTTAATTTGTTTATGTAGTTGGGTAGGTAATTCATACAAATTTTCCTACTTAGCTTCACATAAGACACAAAAAAGATAAAGCCTCTCCTACTTGACCATATTCCCAATTACAAAGAGAGAATGCAAAATCATAAACAAATAGCAATTGGACAATAACTTACTACCATCACCAAGATTGTTGGTACGTGCAAGCGTGAAGTTGATATATCCTGCATCACTTAGTCTTTTTTCATATCGTTTCCAACCCAAAACTCCTATTTGGAAGTGAAAATGATGAATATACACATGCATATAAAAAGATAATAAAAGGGACTGAAATGTGAAAGTTATTGGAACCTCAGGTAATGGAAGATTTTTCATACAAGATCATGTCGGCTGAGCTGGATAGTAAAGACATAAAGAGTTAACGACGAATATATTATAGTAGAAACTCACATCACTTCAAATGGTAGCAATTTGTGAAACCACCCTGTTAGGTCTGAAAATGTTGTATGCGAGATGATAAATATTGAAGACGTGAAGGCCTAAAGTGTAAAGTCAACAAAGTCATTAAATTATGAAAGGTTTAATGTTTAAATATAAGGAAACTATCTATTTTGTAAATAAGGCAAGTGTATAATGCCTTAATCTCTACTTTCCTTATACCGTATTTCCTATACATATAAATAGAGGGTTAGGGCTAGCATTAGAAAAAGAGAAGAACATTTAGTGCGAAATATTGAGAGCTAAACTGTGAGAGATAAATCTGTTATTATTCAATACAAGTGAGATATCCGACTTCGGATCTTCGTCATATTAGAAGTGTTCTTCGTGTTCTTGCATACATACATACGTTACCTGATCTAATCTGGGATCCACAATTGTATCAGAGCAGACGATGAGAGTTCTTTTTCAATTTTCTGAAGTTATTCACGAAACAGAAAGTAAATTTTTGATTTCTGAGTTTTTGAGTTTTTATCGATTCAAACTGTTTTAGCTTTACCCGATAAAAACTCATAATATTTTTATCTGTTTTTCTCGATCCATACTTCATTATCTTTACCCGATAAAAAGTCTTATTTTGATAAATTTGATTTTTTTTCGATTCATTCTTCATGCGCTTAAATTTTTGTCGATCCATATTGAGTTATTCTTGATCTTAGTCAAAATTATTTAATCTGTTTTAATTAAAGTTATTCTAGTTTATTTTAATTACTTTTGATATTCTTTACATAAGAAAACTCAGGAACTAGTGACTGTTGCAGCTTTTTTTACTAAAGAATTCTCTAGTAAAAATCACAAACTCTAGTAATTTTAATTTTTTTTTTGACTGAACAAATAAGAAACTCGAGAACTTAGACATTCTTGTCCATAAAAAGAATTGTTCTTTTTAGTCAAGAACCCTTTGTTCTTGGTTTCTGGTTTATCGGTTAAAGAAAACTAAGATTAAGTATTTTTGATTTTTTATCGAGTCCTTTTAAATTGACAAATTTTTTAATCGAGTCAACATGAATCGATATAAATTTTTATCGATTCATTGTTTTATCGAGTCAAATTATTTTTGTCGAATCTTGATTAATCGAGAAACTTGAAGTTATCGAGACCCTTGTGATCGATAAAACTCTTCTTATCGATTCAAAATTTATTAGAAGTTTTATCGAGTCTCCTTTACCCGACAATAATTGTTATCGAGTCTCATACATCCGAGAAATTTTCTTTTCGAGACCATACCACTCGACAATTTATTTGTGTCGATCCTTCGTCACCCGAGAAAAATTCTTCTCGGCCCTTCATCACCCGAGAAAAACCTTCATCTATCAAGAACACCTTCTGTTTTCCAAAGAAATCTCAGAAAATTGCCAAAAACTCACCGATCGAGATCACTTTATCAGGTAACCAGTGCTTTCATGATGAGTTCTCAAAACCAAATCTCTGAGCTAAATGCAAAAATCTCTCAACTTGAAACCAGACACACAAACAACATGCAAGTGTTGGATGAACTTTTAAGAGAACATGTCAATCTCAAATCTAGATTTAATAACTCAGAAGAATCAAGAAAAGTTTTGCAAAATCAAAATGAATTTTTGGAGCAACAACTCACCGAGTATTCTAAAACTAAATATTATACATATGAAGAGTTTTGCAAAAAGACAAATCTGATAAAAATAAATTTTGATCTGAAAAACCAAATTTCTAAGTTAGAAAAATTTATAGATCATGAGACGTATAGTGTGGTTCTTAAAAGAAAATTAATTGAATTTCTGGAATGTGAGAAAGAAAGGATTTTAACTTCTGATGAGAAACACAAATTTGAGTCTGAACGAAAAGATTTTGAAAGCAAAATTAACACTTGTGAATTGACCATTCAAAAACTTTCTAAACAAGTGTCAGATTTTGAACAAGTTGTGATTTTGGAAAGAAAATCATCTGAAACGAAATGTCTAAAACTATCAAATCAACTTTCTGAACTTCAAAATCTTTTAAAAGATGAAAGGAAAGTGTTTGAAACTGATAAGACGAATTTAATCAAGAAAAGTGTTTTCATCGTTGCTAAAAGCAAAAATTCGGAAAAAGTTTTTGAAAACGAAAGAAAAACTTTTGAAGAGAAAATCAGTAAACTTTCAAACAAATTATCTGTTTTAGAAACAACTCTTGTGAATGAACGGAAAATGAGATCCAAATCTCAAACAAAATTTGAAGTGATTTTGGAAGAAAGAGATCATCTATTGTGCAAAATTAGAAAACTTGAAAGTTCTACAACTGCTTCAAGTTAAATTTTTCAGTTGAATTCTCTTTCTACAATAAATGTCTGTAAGAATAACTCGTCTTCAAGTGTCAAATCAAACAGTTATTCTAACAGCTCCAAATCATATAATTCTCCAACTTCCCGGACTCATAATTCTACTTTATCTCACAATGATTTTGTTGCTAATTCCGGTAATTCTAAGAAGTTTAAAATGGTTTGGAGGAAGAAATCAACTACAGATGATAGTGTTGGAAACATGTCACATACATCTCCTGTAGTTGATACAAGATCATTTGTTTCCAAGACTAATTTGCCTTATTTTGTCAAATCTATCAATCAGCTAATTAGTCTCAGTGCCACAAAGATTTGTTGTTCTACATGTGGAACAAATAATTTTGTCAATCAAAATTTCACTCATAAATGGTATGGTACTTACAGTATCCCCACTTCCCCATTTATTGCATCTAAAGCTAACCTCCGAGGACCCAACAAAACTTGGGTATCAAAATCTTTTTAATCTGTTTTGTAGGTATGTCATGTGTGGTCCAAATTCAGAATATTCACATCACATGACAATCTTTCAAAAGGTTATGCTACATTTAAGGGGAGTATCACATTTTTACCATTTAATTAGCTTCATAGTATCTCAGCTATGGACCTGCTCTTAACCCGTTTTACATTGCATTATGACTTCTGAATACTTCAGTTCAGAACTCGGACTTTAATGTTTAACTCTTTGTGTGATAGGATTTAGACGTTTCAATGGTCAATCCAAAGCCGGCAGGACCTACCCATGAAACACATCTCTAGGTTAGATATATTTTGAAAGGGTATGTTTAAAATTGAGTGCTTGTTAAAAAAATGTGAGAATGTGACAAGACTTAAAAGAAAATTTATGGTCTTTACCAAACCTAAACAGTTATCCGGGTAGCCACATAATCTATTCATTCTCAATTCTTTGGAGATGAATATTGAATAGACATGGACCCAATGTTTATAACTTGTGTCACCCCACCCAACTACTCAAGTATCTCACGAAAGATATTTGTTTCATATATCACGGAGAATGAGCATATCTGCTATCTTTTCTTCACTCGGAAGATTAAGATATTGAAAAAGACACACCTCCGGTATCCGAACTTCACGTTCAATGCACATTGAGTCTGTGAAATGTATTTTCACATTTTGAGCCTTAAAATTAGCATTTAATGCATAAATTCTTTCTACACATTGCACGAGTCTTTGTGATTCACATTGCATATCTTCGTGTTTATGCCGGAACAGTTTGAGAAGTTAGTTTTATAACTTACTTCTATGATAACTGGAAGTCCTATCAGTGCCAATCCGCTGCCAACACTGAATATAGGCCACTCAATTAAATTTAATTTTTGATTAAGTGATAATAGTTGCTATTTGTGCTTCTATGTTAGACTTTTTACCCATTTTTTCACATCCACTTATTGTCTTTGATCGTTCATAATGCTTCGGATTCTCCTTATCATTCTGAGGGGGAGAAAAAGTATCAAAGACAAATGCCCATTATGAGGGAGAAAAGGTATATCAAAGACCCGACAAAATTTCTTGGACCCGACAAAATTTCTTGGGCCCGACATCTTCTTATGTCGATTCATCTTTGCCCGAGATCTTGTCTTAGAGTGCTTCTTTTGAGCCGACAACATGTTTTATCGGCTCAACTTGACCCGACAATCAGCTCAACTTGACCCGACATAAATTTCAAATGTTTGAAGATGAAGATGAAGACTTGCGACTTCCTTTGAACCGACATATTTTCTTGGCGCATCCCAAAGAGTCGACATCTATTCCTAAGTGTTTATGTCGACTCATGATTCAACAAGTTCAAATCATCATACGACAAGCTCAAAGTTATCGCATCTGCCTAACCTGACAACCTCAAATACTAACCCGAGAACATCAAGATATCACAACCATCTTTTGCCTCTTTCATCAAACGACAAAGTTCTACTCGAAGAAAGATACCCTGCGACATCACGGCTCCTTCAACTTTCTTTTCGTAAACTTTATGCTAATGTTAAGGGGGAGCTACGGAGCTTATCAAGTGATCATATTCGCAGGGGGAGCAAAAGAATTCAAGATAGTGATTTGTTGACAAAATTTCATCGTCTTCAAAAGTGCTGATTTGCTGAAGTGTAATCTCGAATACAAAGGGGGAGATTGTTAGGTCTGAAAATATTGTATGCGAGATGATAAATGTTGAAGACGTGAAGGGCTAAAGTGTAAAGTCAACAAAGTCATTAAATTAGGAAAGGTTTAATGTTTAAATATAAGGAAACTATCTATTTTGTAAATAAGGCAAGTGTATAATGCCTTAATCTTTACTTTCCTTATACCGTATTTCCTATACATATAAATAGAGGGTTAGGGCTAGCATTAGAAAAAGAGAAGAACATTTAGTGCGAAATATTGAGAGCTAAACTGTGAGAGATAAATCTGTTATTATTCAATACAAGTGAGATATCCGACTTCGGATCTTCATCATATTAGAAGCGTTCTTCGTGTTCTTGCATACATACATACATACGTTACCTGATCTAATCTGGGATCCACACACCCCAACCAACAAAACCAAGCTCGCTGGAAAAGAAAATATCCTTATTTAGCAAAAGGATTAAGTACTTTTAATTTTATAGTTGATTACATGTTCATGATTGAAGTTTAGTTGTTGAACATACATCATCAAGTAAGAGTAATAAATAAATGTTATAGGAATTGCTTACCTTATATTGTGAAACTCCAAAGTGTCTCCTTTTCCTTTTCGTACCTAGACCAGTGAAGTGATGGTGCTACTTGAAATACCTGGTCAACAATACTAACCGAAAAGATTCTAATGTATAAGAAAGTTGTCAAATTAAACAATGAAATTAAAGAAAAGAAAAGAAACACATGATCGATTCATCAAATTAAACGGTTTCCCTCCCGATTCCTTCTTGTGAAATCAGTCTCTATCACTGTTTATTAAAGAAAAGAAATGAAACACATGTTCAAATCATCAAAAGATAACCTGAATCCCTGAATCGAACTGTTCATTCCATTCTGAAGGAATCTGCAAAACCAAAAATCCATAAAAACCATAAACAATCATAACCCACAAAACATTGATCGTTGATTAATTGGTGTTCATGAAGATGAGAGTGTGTGTTCTTGAGAACCATATAACATCGAGAGAACTTTGCCATGAAACTTCAAATGTGTCTTCGAGATTCAAACCAGGTGTCATTGGTTTCTTTTCAAGAAAGAAGAAGAGGCGGATTCGAGATTAAATAAGCCATGAATATCTGAAAACTACAAATATGAAAAGTAAAATTAGGGATTTCAGAATCAAATAAAGAAAATTGAAAGTAAAAGTAGAAGATGGTCCATAAGGGTATTGATAAGAAAAAGAGAGATGAAGGGTAAACCCCATCCTCAATGGAAGCAAAAGATTGATTCTTAAACCCCTATTGTGATTCTCAAATCCAATCCTAGATTAGGAGATGAACCCGTATTTAAAACCAATGATCTCGATGAAAAGTATAGTCCTTTTGATACCTTGATTGATTGATCCAGGTCCTTTAACAAAGACTCCCATGGTTTGATGTTAATTTCGGCCCTGCAACAAAGATTTAGGATCAACTTTTGGTAATAAGCTTATTGATTAAGCCTCGATGTGAAGGATAGAGAAGACTTACCAACCCCAAAAGGACCAATCTGAAAGCACAATACCGAAGGTCTCATCATCACCACATTATCGGAACAATGGCGGTGGAGCAATCGATATGGAAGAAATACCACAGAAGAACGTCTTCAGAGAGAAAGCGGCAGTTTGCAGGATGAGTGAGAGATTTCAGAGGTCGGATGCTATTTGATTATCGATCGCAGTACGTGGGAGAGAAATCGGAGAGAGGGCCAGAAGTGGGAGAGAAATCAGAGCATACCGGGAGAAAAGAGGGTTGGACGACCATAACTGTAAATTGGCGAATTTAAACGGACCAGATGAAATCTTGAAATCAATTTTAACGGTCCAGATTATTTTCACTCGTCTCTATCAATATATATATAATTGGCCATCGAAATGAAATTGTAGAAGAAAAAAAGGGAATTTTAACGTAAGAGAGATAAAAAGGGGCAACTCTTTAATTACTGAGAGAACAGTCTACCTCTTCATCTTTTATTCTAATCTAACTCAATGCATTGAGAAAATAGAGAATATGAATCCTAATTAGCAGGGAGGTCGTCATGAATTCATGATAGTTGGTTTTTGATTGAATAATATATATATATATATATATATATATATATATATACAGATTCTAATTTACTACTCAAAAGTCAACTTTTAAGATATTCATAAAGTGTTGTACATCAAAAAATTCTGAAAAGGTACTGCACAATCAACAATTAACACCATCATATGAAATGATTCTTAACCCTAAACCAACAATCAATAAGACAATCATAAAATCCTAAACCACAAAATTTAATGGGTTGCGATTATTGTTTACCTCTCGCCTCCTCTAAAACTGGCAAAACCAGAGCAGCTTCAAGAATTCTGGCGACAACATAATGCCTTCCAACATATACAAAAAATCTCAACACTGGATCTGAAAATACCACAAAATAAGAAAACATAAACAATATCCAGACTTAAGCCCCTAAAATAAAGAAATCCATAGAACCTGCATCCAAACAGAAGATAGGGAGGAGTGGAGGCTTGTTGGTTGATTGATAAGAGTAGGAGATGCTCTTTCTATAGCTTTTGGAAAGTTGTTGGAGATCTAGGGTTGGACTTTTCTGGATATGCTGCTTTGTTCAAGCTTGGGAGGTATAAGGATGGTTTATTTTTTGTTTTGTTCTTGGGCATGAGATCCCTTTTCCCTCTTGTGCTTATCCTCTTTATCTTCTGGGGGTGTGTGTGTTTTTGTTCTCCCCTCTCCTTTGGTCTAAATTAGGGGCTCCAGCTTGGTGGTTGATCACTGATCCTGCCTTGCTGCATGCCTGCTCTCCATGCTTTATTAGCAAAGTGATGTATTGGTTGTTGGTCATTGACCCTGCTAATGCATTCACTTATATGGAGCATTTTCTTTCCTTTTGGGGTGCACATAGGGAGTATATATTCCTAGGGGATATTAGGTTGGTGCTTCTTGTTGCTATGTACCTGCTATGGGTCCATAGTCTTTGCTCCTTTCCTATTCATTTTGGTCTTAATGTGATTCCTCTCTGGTTTTGGCCCTTATTTCAACCTTCTTGTCATGGCAATGGTCTTAAGAAATTGCATAACTGGTTGATAAACTGCTTTCAGATTATTGGGATTAATGGGCTGTCACAGTGGCTTCAGCAGGTGTTTATGTGGCTTATTAAACTGTTGAAATGGCTGGATGAGGTCTTTCCTTTTAAAAATCAGCCGTTTGGTTTTAAACAGACATCTGGGTGGCTAGCTGATCATATTTACTTCAAAAATCAGGCCCTTGAGCTTATCCAAATTAGATCCCAACCCTTTGGTTTTATCAGTCTCTTCTTTGGCTTAATGAGCTTCTGGATAGTCCCAAAGAGCTACTGGAGTGTCCTATTCAGCTGCTTGGGATTATACAGATTTTTGGTTGGCTGCTGGTGTATAATCACTCTAAAAATCGACATCCTGAGTGTATTCAGTTGGAATCTCAACCCACAGGGATTTATCAAGTGCTTGATGGGCTTAATTTGACAAATGGGCAGGTCCTTGGGCTTATTTTACTGCCTTGCTGGTATAAGGGGCTTAATCAGATCAGTTTGAAGCTTGTTGGGAGTAACAAAAGGGTTGGTTGGTTGTTAGAATGTTTTCAACTTACCAGTCTGCTTAATGGGCTTATTCAGAGATTTTTTGGGCTTAATCAACTGCTGAAAGGGTACACTGTGTCTTTTCTTCATAAAAATCAGTCTCTTGGCTCTATTCAGTTTTATGGAGGTCTGCTGGATCTTATTCAGAGCAAAAATCAGTCCCTTGAGCCCCAATGGAGATTTATGTTAGGAATTATGAATCTAGGCTTAATGGATAAGATACAGATCTGGATGAAAGGGCTGCTGGTTTTCTGGACTAAGTCTGTCAGATATTTGAAGGACCATAACAGTTTCTTTAATTTTTGGGAGGAAAGGGGCTGGATTAGCATTTGTGGAGTGTTGAGGGATTATTTGGATAAATATACTAACAATATTCAGTTAGTGTGGATCAATTTTGTCAAAAATTTGGATGCTGCTAACAGAAGTGATAAGGATGGCAAAGTTTGGTGCTGGAATGCTAAAGCTGATATCAAGAAGGTCCATTGGGGAAATTCTAATGTCCCTATTAATATTTTTTGCAATTTGGGTCCTAGGGATAACCTTGTTAACTGGTTTGGTTTAAGTATGTTAGCTAATTGGGCCTTTAACTCTAAAACTGGTTTTAGAGTTAAACCTTTGTTAATTATGTTCCCGAAACATTTTCTTGGTCGTCATTTTGTATTACTTGGGGTATGCCCCTCGTAGTCTTGTAATCTCTGTTTTGTTTGAATAAATTTTTCCTAGGGGTTCCGTCCCCTTTTTCCAAAAAAAAACAGAAGATAGGGAAAGAATGCGAGGCTATACCTCTAGTTGCAAAGAATCAACGGAAATGGAATCAAACTTCACCTGCCATATCTTTATTAGCTTTTCCACATTCATCTGCCACAAGTAGAAACAAATATATATGAAATTAGAAGGGGGCAGGTTCAAATTAGAAAAGTAAATATATTGAGAACCTGGAACCAACTATTCTGGTGACTATTTTATTGGAGAAATAGTACCGTGATACAAATAGTTTTATGAAAAAGATCCCAAAATCTATTTAGAAACTTAAATTTAGAAGGTTATGAGTATTTGTCTATAAAAAATGGGTACGAAGGGGATAATAGTCTATTTGTGTCTCTTTAAGAATAAATATATTCGGATTGGAACCATCCAAAACAATTTCTTTGAGTACTTCAACAAAATTGACTTGATCATTTGGACATAAAAGACGATGGAGCATAATCACTTACAACCATTAAAAAATTGTCAAAATGTGTACTTTCTTAGCATGGATGAGCTAATTGTGTATCCATGCAATGCTACAGGATGTTGTAAATATATGTAAGAAACAATGCAAAATACAAATAGGTTTTTAATCAAATAAAACACATTGTTGGGTTCATCCTATGTCGAATGTGAAATGGGTGCAAAGCTAATCGAAGAATCCTATACCATGCCAATTATATGTGACAAATCATATATATTTTAACCAAAAGAAAAAGTGTTTCAAACACCATTCTGGACCTCGTTCGAGACTGTGAGTACACCATTGACTGAGTGCTCAATGAAGTAGTCAAAGAAGAGTCGTCATGCAAATTTGTTGAGTGTTTGCTTGGATATGAGTAATAAGCAAAACGTTAAATGGCAACAAAGGAGAAATCATCCATGTGAGTGCTTCAATAACACCTGCTACCTCATCTTTTTTCCCTTCCATCAGAATTGCTGCAACTTGTTTTCCTTGTCACACAAGAAGGTAGAAAACTCAAAAATTAGTAACTTAATATGTGTAAAAACATGTTTAGATGTAAAGTAATTATGGTTACAAGTAACATGCTCCATTCATATATTGGTAGCAGGTCAAGTCATCGTTCTGTCCATTAAAAAAATACATGATCTTCATCTATGTTGTGGTGAATTGCGACAACCAAATGCTTTTAAGCACCTAATATTTTATAGTAAAATTGGAACATACCAAATTCATCTAGAATTTGCAACACAGTCGTAGCTTGTAGCAACAAATGGACCGCTTGTAGTCTTACAAAAATTGTTCCTCCATGGTACTGTCAAAATACAAGAATACATTAGAACATGTCTGAAGCAACAACTTAATTTTTTTTGATAAAAATATATCAAGAATGATAGATATAATGTTCTAATAAATGAAGATAATCAAGATACAAATGAGTGAGAAACTTAGAGCCAACCACTTAACCCTCAATGCAACATCAAAGATAGTTTTATCACCCAAAGTACCATACAATTATCATTATATAAAATTCAAATGCAACCAGAGGCCAAAGCATACTTCAATAGCAAAAATATGAAGCCACAATCTTGAAATCTTAAAAGATTTTGTTGTCCAAAAATCTAATTCAAATTGAATTGGTAAAAGAATGATAAATAAGATAAATTTTATATCAAGTTTAGAAACGACAATGATATTGCAACTAAATAGTATTGATCAAGCAGAGCTCACACAGAAAATATGAAAAAGGGACACAAATACGATACCGACGATTCCTCTATAAAAGGCTAAGAGATTGTTCACCATTACCAGATTACTTGGACCTCCATCCATATATATATAATTTCTTTTACAGACCAAATCTAAAATTTAAACAAACCACGGGAACCATCGATGTAGCCCATTCTTTAATTTATGTCGCTAAGTGATATGTTAATATTTTGTCCATAAAATGTTTTCACCATTTGATTAATAATTAACAAGTCAAAAAGAATTAATTCGATATGGATAAGTAATGAACTTCTCACTTGTTATTATTATTTATAAAAATTAACATATTTGCAATGTACATATATACATCTACTTATATATACAAACATTTTGGCCTATAAATTATGCTCTATATATCATTTAAATTCATGATGATTATATAAATTTTCTTTTTTAAAATATAACAAAAATGATTGTTATGTTTTCTTGTTTCATTGCTCATGTTTTGTTGTAAATTATTTTACATTAAAAAATGTAAATAAATGAACAAACTAACCATCATTACTCATTATTTGATCCTACAAAATTACATAACAAAATGAAAAATCGGTTAAAATTAAGAGGGATAAAAAAAGAAATTCTAAAGGTTTAATTTAATTAATGATTTTGCATACTAAAGTCATAATATATAAATATATTAATGAATATAAATGATATAGTGTTTGCGAACGTAAATAAACGAACGAGATCATTGTTCATGTAAATTCATTTAACTAAATGAACAAAGAATCGTGTCAATGATGATTTAATAATTAGTAGGACCCCCTTAATTATGGTTTTTGATTGGTCTTTGGTAGGTGCCAAGAGGATCAACGTTCCATCTTTTTACCGTCTTCTTCAACAACCTCTTTTCCCTCCAACCGTGCTTCATCACCGTTGCTCCCCTCGATTCCATTCAGTGTCGGTAACTACCTCCAGTTGAAAACCAGCGTGGCTACTCTACCTCTCGAAAACCCAGGGACGGAACACAAGTCTTCTAACGTCAGGGGACGAACTTAAGGGTTGTTTATTATCTGTTAAGTGTCTCTTACTGGGTAAGTGGTGTTTACCCGATAAGAAGGGATGTTGTTTACCAAGACACTTTGACCAAATTAGAAAGGGGTTGCTTTCTAACTCGGTCAACGCTTACCTTGATGCATGGTAAACAACCACTTTTATTTACAACTTATCCAAAGTCCAAACCACACTCTTACTCAGTAACGCTAACCCAATTTGTGTTGGTAAACGGCTCCTTGGTCCCTTGTACAATGTATCACATAAATGAGTCTATTCGGGATATTGAGAAAAACTAACATGTAATTCTTATGAAAAAAACCCCATGAAAAGTATACGTTAACACTACAAATCTGCAATAAACTTTGACTTATAGGACCTTAAAATGTCTAAATGTCTAAATAAAATATTTTATAGGACTTCATTTATAGGACAAAACATTTGTGTTTGATGTAAAAAATTACAATAAATTATACTTCATTTTGGGACATCTTAACAAAAGGTTTAGCACATTTTTGAACTAAAGTATCATATTAATATTTAATTATACAATATTGTTTGAAAATGTGTATCTTATAAAAAAAGTTTTCTCTAAAAATATGTATTCATTAGACGTTTCTCGAAAGTGTCATAAAAACGTGTTAAAACGTCAAATAAACATTTTTATATAGGGAATTACAAATTGTTTCGTACTATAAAACTAAGTCCTATAAAATTGTCTCTTTTGATTTAAGTCGTAACAATATTATAATATTACAATATCATAATTTATTTTTCAAAGATTTGTTAGATGACGGTAACCCATATTTTCTAAAATCTAATAAATCAATACAATCATAAATGCCTAAATCCCTACATCTAAATCTAAATCACAAAACTATAATACAAAAAATGAACACCAAACAAAATCAGATATTTATACAAAAATCTAATTCAAGAAATCATGCATGGATATGACATATGAATTAAATTTTAATTATATAACATAAAACTAAATGGTTGAAGAAATAGAAATGAAAAAACCTATGAAAATAAGAAAAACATCCACAACATTGGAGGCCGGAATAAAATACCCGTATACTTTTAGGACTTGAAGTGACTAGTGAACTAAAGTACAAGGGTCAAGGACAAAATTGAATACAATAAGCATATATATCTTTAGTTGGTCCTCAAGTCACAAACAAAAGCATAGGGGCCATGGCTCCCTGTAGCCACTATAGGCATCCGTCGCTGCAAAAGCTACCAATACTCGTCATCGAAGACCATCTCCAGTCTCCACTCCTCATCGAATCTTCTTCGACCCCATGTTCCTTCCTTAACAAAAATGACCACGGTGGTTGGCGTCAATGGAGAAGAAGGATCGCATGTCGTGGATGAAGTGGGTGAGTCGTCGTCGATGAAGCTGTTGGTGGAAGATGGTGGTTTCGCACGATATTAAAAAGATGGGTTACATTTCGAAAATAAAAAACTCTTTTTGGTTTTTCAACGTTTTTGAAATTGAGGAAACGAAATTGAAAAACGAACAAATAAACAAAGATATAAAAAACAAAATAATAACACAAACTATTTTTTTATTTAGTTAAGAAAATTATATTTTTTTAAAGGAAAAAATTAATAAATAAACATAAAGATAGAAGTCTTGGTTCTCAATATTGATTTCTAAATAAACTTTCCTCTATGTATGTATGTAAATAAGATAGATAATTCATGTTTTGGATAGTTTTTAGGGTTTTTTCTATTTGAGTTTGTACTTTACCTGCTATACAGGTTGCATATTACATTTTTAAGTAATAAGAGTAGTGGCGGAACACAAGCAGGGCCTAAGGGGATCGTGGCCCCTGCTCTTTAGCAATTTGAGCTCAGATCAATTTGTTAGGTATGTGAGGCCCTACTTGAAGTCACAGGTTCGATTCCTTGCTCACACATTTTGCTTTTTGCTTTTTCACATTTTATTAATCATAAACTTGCTTAATCTTTTTCTTTTACTAAAAAGGTATTATTTTTGTTAAAAGGGTATTTTCTTACTAAAAATGATTTTTTTTGTTATGAAAATAGATAAATATAGAATGGATGCCAATCCCTTTATTATTTGTAAATATATGTATTAGATAGCTATTATGATTCTTGGAAACTAATTCATCTATGACTATAAATATGTATTTATATGGAATAAGAATTGAAGCTTTCGACCCTCATATTCTTTCTCTCAAATCCATTATTCTATAACATTTTTTACATATAATTTATATTTTCCCGCTCAATATTTTTTGTATTAAAAATATTTTTTCTTTGAAAAAACCCAATAAACTATCATATTTTGAATGGTTAAGTTCTTAAACTATTTTTTTGAATGAAAAAATCATTAAACTTTCTTATTTTGAATGAAAAAATCATTAAACTTTCTCATTTTGAATAGAAAAACCATTAAAAAAAATTATTTTGAATGATTAAGTCCCTGATTTTTTTTCAATAAATTAAGCCATCGAATTTTTAAAAATTGCTTACGTACAGCTTTTAAATATAAATAAAGTACCTTTAACCGGTTATCTTTTGATTATCCCTCTTATGATGGATAAAAAATAGATCAAAAGAGGAAAAAATATGGCAGGGCCAACAACGTGCTAGGCGAAACAGAGAACATACAACGTTGGGGTTATGGGGAGTTGACAAGAGGGAGCGATACCATTGTTTGCTAGGGGTTTAATTGCATAGGGGTTTTGGAACGGTAAAACCGATTTAAGTTTAATTTACATGAAAACTTTTTTAATGAGTTACAAGTAACTTATTTTAAAAAAAAAATTGTAGGTAACTAATTTTTAAAAGATCAATGGTTTATTTATTCAAAAAAAACGTTTAGGGACTAAATCATTCAAAATGAGAAAGTTTAATGGTTTTTCCATTCAAACCAATAGTTTAAGGACTTAATTATTCAAAATAAGAAAATTTAAGAATTTTTTTCAATAAAAAAAAATAGTTTAAGGACTTAACCATTCAAAATGAGATAGTTTGTTGGGTTTTATTGAACATTTCCCTAAATTATATATAATTTTTTAATTTAATTGTAAGAAAACTTGTTTTTTTCTAAATTGATTAAATTATTATATGAATTATGTAAAACATTTCCAATCATACTCCCCAAATTTAAACTAACGTAGGAAGTTGTTTGGTTAGAAAAATATTCAAGGAAGTTTTCTATGAACTCGTAACTCCGACTATACTATATAATCATGCTTTAATAGATATATTTTAGGGAGCTCCCCACGTATAAGAAAAAATATATTGTAAACTAGGATAAAGAGTGACTGGAATTGTGTTTTTATTAATTTGGTTCCCTACAATTGTTAGAATGTGAATATATGGAGCTGAAGATGCTTTGATGAGTTTATATTTCTCATTCACTATTAAATAAGATACATTAACGATCAGGTTGGATTTTTTTTATTATATACTTTTATGAGATGAATTTGTTAGGTTCAGCCCTCTTGATTGAAAGGCTTGTGTTCCGCCTCTGAATAAAAGTGTAAACAGGTTTTCAAAAATCCAAAGATTTATTTAACAAACTTCAAAAAATACAATGATTTATTCATTAAAAAAATTATCTAAAAACTTAATCATATTTTTTTTTGGACTTTTCCATATTTTAAAAAGTTTGCACATATCTAAGAAAAAAAAATTAGTTAATGCGCTAAGAATTTTTTTTCACATCTTTAATTCCTTTTTTTCTTAAGTGTCCATTGACTCGACAAAGACTTGTAACAAACTCGCATTCATTTGAATTTTGATTATACACATAATTGACATTTATTACATAAATTGATTATTAATTGATTCTACATTATCATATAAGAGTTTTGATAATATTCTTTTTTAATTTATGGGATATATGGATTTGGATCGAGTAAGATATCATATATTTATATGTATGTATTTGTTGCCACCTATATATCTATATTTTATGACGATTAAAATAATAATTTTACTACAAAATAAATAACTTTTACTTATAAAAAGCATTTATAAAATTTATGTTGATGATTACCGGCCCACTATTAAAAAATAAGGAATTTAATTAAAAGAGCCATTTTATGAAAATAAGTTACCTTAATAGCCATTATCTCTTAGTTTTTACCAAAATAACACAAAACTCAGCGATATACCAAACACCCCCCTCAACCCATCTAAATACTCATCGAAACAGATGGGTATAATTATTAATAATATATTTTTGTGTAAGCTATGATCTTCATCCCTGTGGTTTGTACAAAATTGAGATTTTCGTTCATATGGTTCTCAAATTAACATTTGTTGTCCCTATAGTTTGTAAGTTCTTGTTATTTTTTTCCCTATAGTTATCTATGTTTTAGTCTCTGAGACTAAATCTATTAAAAATCTTGCAATTAACTTAGAGGTATTTAAACTTTTTAATTTTTTTTCCTTTTTTGTCATATTAAATATCTTTTTTTGTTGTTGGTATTTTAGTCTTTTTTATTTTAATAAGATTATACAAAACTATATTTTGTTGAAAAGCTTTGTTATTATCTATGATAAGATAATTAGATATTTTTCATATATATATATATATATATATATATTTTTTTGAATTGTTTCATATATATTTTTTTATCAAATTTCTTGATTTTATTTTTTGTGATTTTTTTTTATTAAAAAAATATTTTATATATCCTCTCACGAATCAAATTTCTTAAAATAAACTACATATTAAATAAAAATGTATATATGTGTTTAAAAACTATTTTATTCATACAAAAAAATTAGCGCTAAAAATTTTCAGATTACAAAAACATAAAAAAATCAAAATAAATTCACGTATCTTTTAGGTTGCAAATTGAAAATGTGAGCAAAATATGAAAATAAAGTTTGGTTAACATGAGATTATTAAATATATATATATATATAAAGATTTTGTTTAGTATCTATTTATTTTAAGAATTTTTATTTGTTATTAGATATATAAATAATTTTTTTAATAAGAAAATTTCATAAAAAAATGAAAATCAAGAAATTTGATATAAAAAATACATAAACCAGTTCGAAAAAATTCAAAATTCAAAATTCAAAAAGATCAACATAAATTCACTAAAAAGTTATCGTTAAAAAAATTGTAAATCTCATGTTTATAATTGGATATATAAAACAATTAAGAAATTTAATTTACAATTGGATATATAAAATATTTTTTTTTGATAAAATAAAGTGAGTAAAATTGAATTTTAGAGTAGGTTACACTTTTGCTCCCTATAGTATGTTCAAAGACCGGTTAGTCCTTCCTAAAAGTTTGCTAACTAACATTGTTAAGTGGAGGAATCATTGCAATAAAAATTACAATTGGATATATATAATATTTTTTTTTGATAAAAAAAAGTGAGTAAAATTAAATTTTAGAGTAGATTACACTTTTGGTCCCTATAGTATGTTCAAAAACCGGCTAGTCATTCCTAAGAGTTTGCTAACTAACATTGTTAAGTGGAGGGATCATTGCAATAAAAATTAAAAATTAAGTATAGACAATTTATTTTAACCAAATCTAAAATTTAAACAAACCATAAGGACCACCGATGTAATTCACCCTATTTAAAGTAATCTAACTTTATAAATAAATGAATGATTTTTTTTAATTTAAAAAATATTGTTTTTTTACTACATTTTAAAACTTTATTTCCTTAGATTGAAAAAGATAATATTATTTTTTTAAAGGAATTTAGTTAAAATAGCTATGTTTTGTTACTGGGTTCACCTCCTAACCCACTTCTTCCAAGCTTTATTAAAATAGCCATCAGGTTCACAAAATTGCGAATCTGACTAAACCACACAAAAAAATTATAGAATCGGCCCCTCTACGCAATGTAGTAGGTTTGCAATGGCGAACCCATCCCCTGAAGTTTGAAAATTTACACTTTCTATATTGCGAACGTGTCTATATTGTGAACCTACACATGTAAGGCCGGGGTGAGACCCTAGCACCTTCTCTTGGAAATATGCGACTTTTTGAACCCCCCCCCCCCACCTTCGCAATCAAGAACTGGCTCATCGACTCCCTTTCTTTCTCTCTTTAAAATAAAGCTCTGTGAGGACCAAATACTTAGCTTCGCAATAAAAACGCACGTATGACTCTTCTCGGCAAACCGACTTTCCACGTCAGTAACTTCATAACTGCTTGTCAATGGCTCGTAAAGTAAGTTTATCGTAATCCTTTGTTAACATAATACATTTTCTCATAGAATTGATTATGTATGTTGTATAAGTTTTATTATTTTCTACCTTATGATTTTTTATACGTGCATGTTAGTTTATAATTGTTTAGCAGAAAAAATTCAAAAAAGAAACTGAATCGGAAAAAAATCCTGTTCTTGGCTTGCATAAATTTTTTTTCTTTTCTTTTGTATTTTTTGCAATTTAATTATTATCTATTAGTTTAGACTTATAAACTATTGTTTTATATCAATTTTTTAAAGCATTGTGCATATTTCCAGTTTAGCTCCCTATAAATTTCATAATGAAAATTTGGTCCTTGTACTTTAGTTAATGACATATTATGTCCCTCTAAGTAGAATAATTACATATTTGCTCCCTATACTTAGAATAGTTATAGGATAGGTCCCTCTACATTAAATAATTACACACTTGGTCCTTGTACCTAGAATAGTTACAAATTAGGCCCCTCTTTGTAGATTAATTATAGACTTGGTCCCTGTACCTAGAATAGATACATATTAGTTCCTTCTACGTAGAATAATTACATATTGGGTCCATGTACTTAGATAGTTACAAATTTTTCCCTGTACTTAGAATAATTACAGATTTGGTCATTCGACTTAGAACACTTTCATTTTTTTGTATTTTTTGCAATTTAATTATTATTTGTTAGTTTAGACTTACAACCCATTATTTTCTACTTGTTTCATATCAAAATATTAAAGTACTTTGCATGTTTATAGTTTAGGTCCCTGTAAATTTCATAATGATAAAATTTGGTGCATGTACTTTAGTTAATGACATATCATGTAACACCCGGGATTTTTATAATTTTCAAAACTTGGTATTGAAGTCATTTTTAGTAAGAAATAAGTCCTAAGTTGGGATTTTTGGTGTGGAATCATATTTGGTACTTGGGGAATTTATTTTGGGCAGCTTACATAATAGAAAGACCTCACTGGGCAAAATTCGTGAGCCGCGACATTCCCCGCGACCCCAAGTCGCACGGGAAGTCGCATAAGTTACTGTTGGCAGAAGCATAGAGGCGCCTGCTCTGAGTCGTGTGGAACGGTTAGAGCACAATAACAGTAGGTTAATTGGATGGCCGCCGATTTTTTCTTCCATATTCATTTCTAACTCACTTTCCACCTTCTTCTCTCATTTCTTCCATTCTCTTGAGCTTTTAACCCTCAAGCTTAACTAATCCAAGGGATTAGCTCCATCTCTAGCTTAAGGAATCCAAGGCAAATCTTCATGAGCATATGTTCTTCATCTTCTCCAAATTCTTCTTCACCATTAATGACCAAACCTTGAGTTCTTCCCCAAAACAAGATTGTAAGTTATTCCAACCTTTATAAACCATATTTCTTGTTAAAACTTTCTTTTTGGTTCTCTAGAACTCTATTCTTGAAGCATCTTCTTTATTTTAGGGTTTTGTCTATTTTGGGTGTTTGGAAGATTTGGGGGGTTTTGACTAAGATCTTATGGATCTGATTTTGGAGAAATACTCTTGGGGGGCGTTTGGTTCGCAGAATGGAATTGGATGGAATGGAATTTGACTTTAAAGGAATTGGAATTGGAATGTTGTCAGGTTTGACCAGCTGTTTGGTTGGCAGAATTGGAATAGAATCTGTTGAAAGAATTGGAATCTGTCTGTTTGGTTCACAGAATGTAGCTTTGGAATTGGAATGAAATTTCAGTAAAAGACTAAAATACCCTTTTTATTAAGTTTAATTTTTTAAACTAAAATTAGTTTAATAAAATAATTATTAATTACTTCAATTTTTTTAACACTAAAAATAATTTGAGCTTTTTTACAGCTAAAAACTGCATAAAACAGTCAAAAAATACAGAAACTGCTAAAACAGCAAAAATAGTTAAAAACTGCAGAAAAAAACAAAAATTTACAGCAAGAGAATATTTGTTAGGGAAAGACATATTTTAGTTGTTGCAGGAGACGATGGAGAACCTAACTGCTAAGGGTGAGGAAAAACCGAACCGAAACTGAAAAAAACCGAGAAACCGAAAAGCCGAAAACTAAAAAACCCCCCAAAATACAGAACCGAAATCAAAAACCCGAAAATTGAAAAAAAAAACCTCAAAAAAACTGAACCGAACCGAAATCTAAAAATGAAAACTGAAAAAACCCCCGAAAAAGCCGAACCGAAAATCCAAGTGAATGAGTGTCGGCTTCAATTTTAAGAAATTAGGGTTTAGTTATATTTTTAGGATGAGGGTATTTTAGGTTTTAGGAATATATCAAATTCAATTCCATAGAAATCCTATGGATAACCCAAGGAATCTCAAATGCCCCTTTTTTGGAATTCTTTGGAATTTAACAAATTTCAATTCTTAAAAATAGTGAACCAAACAAAGGAATTGGAATCTGGTCAATGGAATCAGATTCCAATTCCACCAGATTCCATTCCATTCCGGCGAACCAAATACCCCGTTGGTGTATTTTAGGTTGTTTATAAACTAGATAAGGTTTCTAATGATAGATGCTTGTAGATCTGACTCTTCATCATAGGAAGCTCAAGTTGTGGTACAACTTAGATTTAGCCTAAACCTAGCAATTTGAGTTCAAGTTGCTTTCTGAAAACTATGTACATGCCAAGAATGTCTATTTTGAAGTATTGACATGTCTAATTGTTATTTATCAAATGTGTAGGTATTTGGTGAGATTTAACTATTTGGTATAAATGGTTTTATAAATGATATAAAATGCATATACTTGGGTTTTTGGACATCTTGAACTATGAAGTATGGGTGTGGCTTGCTTTGATGATTTACAATATAAACGGAAGTTATTTAGTGTTAATGCATTTTCGTGTACTTGTTTTATAAACCATTGAAAATACACATTCTTGCATTATAAGGCGTTTTAGAAATATGTGAACATAATTTCATTGGAAAATGGTTTATCTCAACCAAAGATGTCTGTTTTGAGAAATCACTTAAGTGTTGAGTTATTAAGCTTTTGCTCGGTTTTGGCTAAAAAGATTCTTTGGTACATTTGTCCAATATTAGTTATTATATGTCGAGCTTTTGGGGTTGTATGTAGTTATGACACATTTATATGATATATTACATGCTTTGAGTGTGTTGGTCATTCATTTTAGAGTCATGTAATTTAGACTGAGTTGCATTGGATCCATAGGCACATGAGTCAGTCACTTGGTTATTGAAAGACTTTTGAGTCCCTCGTTTCAAGGCCACACGCCGTTTGGGCTTTGGTAGTCGGTATTACAGCGATGAACACATATGGGGGATGCCTCTAGGACCGTGGGTATTGCAGAGATGAACCCATGTGGATGATGCCTCTTGGACCCTCGGTATTGCGATGATGAACTCGTTGGAGTATGCCATCGGAACCCATGTTTAGAGGTTAGTGCCTCTTATAGTTCACACTGATATTTTGGGGATGAACCCGTATAGGGTCGGACCCTAGTGTCATCGGATTTAGGTGTGAGTCTCTGGTATTTAAGTAGGCATGGGATCGGGTTGTTACAAAGATGAATCTGTATGGCTCGGGCTCCAAAACCTTAGGTATTGCGTTGGGTACTTGATGAGGGGTTAGATATCGGGACAGTGATCTTACAGCGCTACTGGATAACGTTGAAAATATGGTTTACTCTGTATTATGCTATTGTCGACGGAAACGGGCCTCCCTCATTCACCGAAAGGTGTTGTTATGGGTATAGAGTTTTATCCGCTGTTTTCGGTGACATTTTGGAGTATGGAGTGTTATCCATAACTTATAATATTGGATAATTGAGACTTAACCGTGTTGTGGTATTTGGTATTTGGATTTTAGAGTTTTATCCGAGTTGGTATGGGTGCAATGAACCTTGTTCACGTTTCAAATAAGTATTGGGTGTTGGGTTCGTATTCGAATGGATATTTCGATTTTAAAGCTTTCAAGATGTTGCTTTTATGATGTAGTCATTCTATTTGATAAAGTTATATTTAAATGAGCAATCTTTCAGTTTTACCCTTTTATAAATATGATAAAACTCTTGAACTCACTAGGCGTTAAGCCTAACCTTTTTATTTGGCATCATGTGCATCAGATTCTTGTTGAGGTTTTGTTCTAGCAACTTTTTGATGATTTGAGAGCTAGTTAAAAGCACGAGAATGATCTCACTGATTGGTGACGTCTTCTGCATTCGGAGATAGCGACCATTATTAGGTTTTAGTAACACCTGACCTTAATCTAGTCTTTTATTATGGTTTCATTTATTAGTTTTGATGTTTAGACTATGTTGTTCGAGGTAATCCAAGTATTAATTCATAGAAAGAGATTTATTCTTTATTTGATGTATTATTGAAAAATTTCAAATTAGTATCTATTTCCAGATTTTAGGGTGTTACATATCAGGTCCCCATACGTAGAATAATTACATATTTGGTCTTTGTCTTTAGAATATTTACAGATTTGGTTCATGTACTTAGATTAGTTATAGATTTGGTCCCTATACATAGAATAGTTACAGATTTGGTTCATGTACTTAGATTATGTCAATTATATATTAGGCCTTGTACTTATCATGCACTACTAATAAGGTCCGTAGACTTACCATATTTACATCATGTACTTACCATTTTTACATAATCACTATTTAGGAGGATTTTTCAATGGTTGTCCTTGATGCTCAGGTGTCGCATCACCTTGGTACCTAAGGTTAGGGCTACTTGTCTGGTGCCAAAGAGAGCCTTTTTAGGACGACTTCGGTCCATGGTTGGACTTGCAAATGGAAGGTGGAGATCCCATGCTTCTCCACATGTTCCTCCAGAGGCAGTTGGAGTCTGTCCATGGAGTGGAAGAGGAAATGTGGTTTGCCATCATGGGGAACCAACTTCGTTTCAGGCGAGAGAACTTTTTTTATTAATCACTAGACTGCTTTTCGAAGAGAAACCCACCATCTGTCCCCTATAACGGGACTGCTTCCTCATCAAGGTTTTTTCGGATGTTGACGGACCTAAACTAAAGGATCCCACGCATCTGTCGATTTCTGACGTACCTAAGCTTTTTCAGGGGGGGGGGGGGGGTGGCGGGCCTTACCGACGAGGTTGTTGTCCTGGTTTGTTTGTTGTTGATGGTGGAGATGGCTTTCCTAGGACGTCCGCAAGAGTGTGTTGCTGACATCCTCATCAGGATCGTCGGGAATTTCCAGGTATGGAACCGGTTTCCATGGGGATCCTTCATCTGGGCAGCCACTTTCAAGCAAATGGATCGTTCCTGGAACAAACGCGTCGACGCTAACAGGTTTCACATACGCCTTCAAGGTTAGATAACTAATATAAACTAAATATTTATTCATTTGAATTCTATTTTGTTTTTTAACTCCACATACTTGTTTGTGTTGTTGTCTATATATAGATATGAATCTTGGAGATATTTCCGTCAACCGTCAGTACTTTACTGTATCAGATGGGTTACCAAAAGGATTCGTTATAGTAGGAGTGTGGTCCTGACGAAGGCTATGTGCCTTTATTTCTTTTATTTTTAGCATGTAAGTTTTTTTACTATGTTTCGAATTCGATTTCTTAAAAATTATTTACTTAAAAATTAAGTTAATTGTGCAATTATAACGTGCTATGTTTTCAATATACTTGGATGGAAGGCACCCACATGCCCACCTTGTAGTGAAACCTCTTGAGGACTCGAAGCATTGTATAAGGGGCAGCCATCTATACTTTGAGAGCGAGGAGGGCAGACGACTGTCGAAGAGGCCTCGACGGCCTTATGTCGCACAGATTCCCCTCCTCATCTGGATCCAGTTCTACCACGGGCTCCTCGTCACAGGATGACTATGGCTTGGGCCCCCCCAGGACCATGATCATATGCCACCCCCCTCTAATACCATGATTATATGCCACCCCCTCCACCACCTCTCCATACTATGAGCAGATGTGTAATAACCCAGAATCTTGTTCGTAGAGAAATGTGTAAATAAGCTGGATGGTGTCTAACTCCTTAAACTTCAGGGACTGAAGTTGTAAGATGAAGATAGTAGGTCATTTAAGGGATGAAAACCCTCATTTTTAGGAGAAAATGGCTGGTGCATTGTGTGTGTTTTAGTGTGTGCGATTTTGGTGAAAAGAGAAGAGAAGAGAAGAAACCTTGGAGAGACAAAGGTACAACAATCAATTTCAGGTATGAAAGTTCTTCCTCTTCATCTTCTTGCTTAGTTGGGTCTTTTGAGAGATGTAAAACCATGGGGTTTTATGGGTTAGTGATTGTGTGTTTGATTAGACCCTCAAATCAGTGTTTGTTGGGTTGATGGAGTGGGTATTGAAGTGTATTCTATGTATTATGCATCACATTTCATTCTTTGGTCTGAAATCAATCAAGAAACCTCCATGGAAGAGGTTTGGTCATTATTTGATGTGTTAATCCGTGAAATCAATGGGTGGATTAGATTAAATGATTGTATGTTGTTGGGAATGGTTTTAGTATAAGTTTAGACAAGTTTTATGTCTGTTTTATGGCTGGAAATTTGTGGAAATGGTGTTTTGGGATTTCTTGGTTCGAGCAGAATTGTGCAGGTCAAACAGTGAGTCCCGCGACTTCAGGTCGCGCGGCAAGCCGCGTAACTCCCTGTTTCAGCAAAAGTGATATTTTTCTTAAAGGCTAATTAAGTGGGTTAAGTGGTGTCCAAAGCCTAAGGAGTTTATAGGTAGGATGTGTGGAAGTATAATTGGGTCATTAACTTGTAGTTAATTGATCTAAATCAGGCGTTCGGTTGGTGAGATCGTAGTTGGAAAGGGTTTAAAGCAGTTTGGCAATTCATGTGAGTTCCCTTCTTATGCTTCTTTATAAAATGAATGTATTAAATTAAAACATTTAATTCATTCACAATAGGCGGTGTGTGTCCATTATAATGATAACGGTGTGAGTGATCATGCTAGTCATGACTAACCGTTTTCTCTTATAACTATGATGCATATATTAACTGTTGTTTTGGGAATTCACTAGGCCTTATGGTCTAACCCTCTCTTTTGCAAAACTGAAAACCTTTTCAGGGAAGCACATGGTAAAAGGTTCGGGTAAGGCAAGGGGAAGTGGTGAGCCCGGGTGATAGAAGTGAGGTGCTATGCGTTTATATAGTAGCCTAGTTAGTAGTTGGTTGTAATAATCTCAGTAGCTAGTTTTATTAGCACTGCAAACATTTGAGATTAAGTTACTTTGGGACCATTTATGTTCGGACTCGACTTTATTTTAAAGCAATAGTATGTGTTACCTTTGCTTTAGAATCGTGGTTGTTACAAGATGCCACCTCCCGACCAATATGCATCCAGATGGGACCAGTTGGACTAAGTCTGGGATGTTTTCTATGCCTACAAGGACACCCACACCCTTGAGCATGTGGACGTAGATAGACGCCTAACATTTGTCAAATAGATTTATAGGCAGTTATTGGGCATCCAGGTAAGTTATTTGCTTAATTTATCGTGAATGGTGTTTTAATTTGTTTATTGACCAACATTTACATACTTTTATTAGGTGTCGGGTGGCTCGCCATCCGAATTTTTTCGTGGGTCCGAATCTATGATGTTCGGATCTTTGATGTTCAGCTCTACGCCGTCCCACTACCTGCAGCATGTAAGTTATGACTACTGATAATATATTGATTGTAGTTTTTTTATTCATTTTGGAAATCTTATAATGACCTATGTCAACATCCCAGGGGACATCAAGGTCATCGATGTATGTACCCCAAGCGAAGAGCTTTGCTATGTCGGGGCCGTCGTACGTCACATCGGCCCCCTACACGAGCTTTGTAAAGAGTACTCTTTGTTTAGTTATTAATGTTCTTGTGAAAATTTACATGAAAATAATCAGTACTAATTTTCTGGGCTCATTGGGTAATACGGAGTCGACCCACTATGTACCCCATGCGACAAGCTTTGTTATGATGGCGTCGTCGTACGTCATGACGCTGCCTACACGAATGTTGTAAGTTAAAAGTACTCTTTTCTTATTTATTTTTGTTCTTATGAAAATTTACTGAAAGTGATCAATCTTAATTTTCAGGGTACATCGGGGGATACGGGGTCAATGTTCGACCCATTCATATCCTTGGCTCTAGATTTATTTAGTATGAGGCCTCATTTGGCACCGTCCAACTCATGACCTAAGATTTATCGACATCAGTCGACTCAGTGTTCGGTGTGTTCCAGCCACCGTATATAGGAATGGCAATAGGGAGGGTTCGGGCCGAGGATCGGTACCCCCGTCCCCGAAACAAATAAGGAAAACCGTCCTCGTCCGCGTCCTGATCTCCGTCGGGTCCCCGCGGTTTCCCCGATCCCCGTTGGGGAACCCATTAAGCAAAAAATATCATCGTTACCAGTTGGTTTTTCCCGAACCCGAAACCAAATAAAAAAATCAAAAAGTTTTCAAAAGTATTTAGTTTGGGCTTTTAATTATTAGTATTCTTAGCCCATTTATTAATTTTTAAAAATTATTTGTATTATATATTATTAATATATAAATAATATTATATATATATACACTATCAGACCGGGCCGGGCCGGTGAGTACCATCCCCGTCCCCGTCCCTGTTAAGATCCCCGATCCCGATCTGAATTGTTCGGTTTTCGATTTTCACTGTTGGTTTCGGGGTTTTTTGCCATCCCTAGCCGTATAGTGGTATGTCGGGGCCATCGGGCTCATCTTATGGTGGTGGGGCTGACATGTTGACTATTATGTTGTCGACTTCCTACACCACACCTGAGAGATCACCCCAAGCGAAGGTCTAACCAAGGCCGACACGTAAGAAGTTGCCGGGAAAACAGATCTCCACTCCTTTCTCATCCTTACCTTCTACCACACCCCCTGCCCGACGGCATGGCAAGGGTTGTACCCAGACCCGACCGACTAGTTGTACCATCGCCCAGGCGGCTACTACTACCATACCTAAGGCTTCTAGTTATGGGAGGTTTAAATTGGCAGAAAAGATCCTTACCTGTACCTCCAACGTCGACTGCCCGATATATATCTTAGTTTCTACCCAGTATGTATAATGGATAGAAACTGGTGGGAACTGCTATTAGGCTTACAGAGGGATGGGTGGTTTCTCGGCACGATCAGCACTGAGCTCCGTAATTTACTACTAACTATAATAATTAAAAGTAGGGAAAATTGCATCAAAATAGAACAAACTTTCACCTAATTCCTATTTTGGGGAACCAACTTTTAAAATTATCATTTTGGGGTCTGAACCAAACTTCACATTTATTTAAGGGCCCATATTACCTGATAACAGGAATATTCACCTGTTGTCCATCGACTACGCCTTTCGGCCTGATCTTAGGCCCTGACTCACCCTCCGTGGACTTGCTAGTGATGATGTGGCTCCGGTCAATGCCAACTAATATGCCACCTCATATTTAAAATTTAAAATAATGATGTAGCATCAATTATTATTAAAGTTAATATCATTTTTATGCAATACAAATAATTTTTTTAATAATTTTCATTTATTTATTTATTTTTCCTCACGTATTTTTTTTTACACAAGAAATACTTTTACGTCCAAAAATTTATTTCAAGTAAATAAAACCCTAAAAAGTCAAACACAAATCCAATATCTCAAGAACACTTGAACATAAACAACAACTTTGTATAAATTCGAGTTTAAAAAAATTTATAATATAAATCTGAACCAAGCATGGATCTCAACTCAAATCCTTAACAAAATAAATCAAACCTTAAATCTCTCAGATGTGGGAAAAAAAAGTCTCCCTTGAAGCGAAACAGATGCAAATGCAGAAGAGAAACACATTTAATTATAAGAAAAAAAATACAAAAGAGATTTCCATTAAAGTGTGAAAGGTTTCTTATTTTTAGTTTTCCTTAACATAATCGAAGTGTTGGAGGAATAGATTCTTCCTGTTCTCCTATTATTGGGTTTCGACAGGAGAACCTACTTAGACACTTGGTGGATGCAAGCCATGTGAAAATTTATCCCAATCGAGAGAGAGATCGAGAGAGAGAGAGAGAGAGAGAGAGAGGGGGGGGAGAAGGGGGGACGAGAGGGAAGGAGTGAGAGCCTGAGAGGTGAGAAAAGGGGAATTAGGTTAAGGTTTTCATTAATAATTTTATTCGTGATTTAAAGTTGATTTATGTTTTGATTTTAAGATTTTTTATTTGCAGATTTTGTTTGTGTTTTAATTTGTGGATGGACCAACTCTGGAATAAATATTATATAACAGGGATCAAATGTATAAAAGGTTCTATAAAAAATATGTGACGTGGCATTTTCATATCCAAGTAAGCATTTGTTTTTTGTTATGTTATATGCCACATCATTCAAAGGTAACCGGTTACCTGCTAAACAGGTAATCGAGACCCTTAAATAAATGTAAAGTTTGGTTCAGACCCCAAAATAATGATTTTAAAATTTGGTTCCCCAAAATAGGAACTATGTGAAAGTTTGTTCCATTTTGATGCAATTTTCCCTTAAAAGTATATCTAATTAGAGGTATAACAATTTTTTTTTTGCTAATAGCACATTGATGCGTGAGAGAACATGAACCTTGGAAAACATGAAAACTAAGCTAAGTGGACAGTGATGATAAGTGATTTCTTCATCTTCTTAGCCGGCCCATAAGTCCCAGACTTCGTGTACACACAAGCCGATGGCGCCGATGGCGCCGATGACGGATTTCCAACATGGTATTCACTAGATCGGGTATGAAATTCAATTTATAGTGTTTACATTTAATTTATTTAACTCGTTATAGTTTATTGTTATTTACCGTTCTCCTTTATTTGTTAATCTAATATTACAGGTTTTCATCCCCATATGCATCAGTGGTCGGCATTGGGTGTTCGGAGATCTGAACCTGGATAACATGCAGATGTTGATCTATGACAGCTACCGCAACCCATCATTCGAGCCTGTATTTAGAGACTTGATAAGCAGATTTCGGAAGGTGTTGTCGAACTTCTTTCACTTCCCATAAGACCAAAATTATATGCGGTTTCACTAACAGTTCGGTTGGACTTACTTGTCCAATATACCACTAGGGGTGGCAATTCTTGACACGACACGAACCCGACACGAAAATAAATGGGCTAGGATTCAAGTTTCTGACCCATCAACCCGCCAAGTAAACGGGTCGTGTTCGGGTGACCCGCCAACCCGCCAAAAAATAATTTTTTTAAAAATATTTTACTTAAAAGTCTCAAATAGTCAAAATAGATTTTCTTTATTTGGTCTTCTTTAAGTTGACGTTTGAACTTTTTATTTGTTTGAATTTGATTGTGTTTAAACTTTTTATTTGTTTGAAACTTGAATGTTTGAATTTGGTTGTATTATTAGATGAATTTGCTTGTGTTTGGACTTTTTCTTTGTATGAAACTTTTGTTTGGACTTTTTGTTTAAATTTGGATGTTTGAATTTGATTGTATTATTAGGTGACCTCCAACCCGTTTATGACCCGTCAACCCGTTTACGACCCGCCAACCCGAGCGTGTGCGGGTTAGGGTTGCATATCTCGACATGATTAGCTAAACGGGTCGTGTCCGGGTTGGCCCTCCCTGACCCGCCAACCCAAACACGACCTGATTGCCACCCCTATGTACCACAATAAAACTCCCACCTTGGAGATTGTGGTGTATGGACATGTAAGTTCCTATCGTCAGAGTGAGGCGACGATAGATTTGAATGAGTGGCGATGGAACATGATGGAGACCTTATATAAGATGGCAGAACAGCCGGGCAGGATTAGATTAGTTTTTTTTATGTTTATGAGTATTGTAATGACATTAATATTTTTTTAACATAATTTATTGTCAACTTTTGTATTCACTAGTACACAAACATAATGTCATTGGCCGACTAGTCCAAGTTCATTACATAATTGACCGACTAGTCCAAGTTCATTACAAATAGACCAACTAGTGCAAGTTCATTACATAATTATGTTACACAATACAAATTAAAACTTGCTTATTACTACAACTTATATTGTGTAATATGTTGAACACTGAATCCTAAACATGATATAGTTTGCAGAAATTGTGGAACTCTTCTTGTTTTACCCTTTCTTGCGAAAGATAGGAGTGTTATGATATCAGTGGATGACAAAGGCGGTCAACCGTTAATGATAGGCTTCAAGCATCAATTATCATCTACTGATCTCATAATTCTCCCACCTTTCAGCAAGAAAAGACAAATAAAACAAGTCCTCCATCCTACTTCCAAACGATGTCCTGTTTAAGATTAGGTTTTCGACACATTACACATTAAAGTTGCTTATTACAAAGATAAACAATCTTTTAAATGTGAAGCTATGGCTACACGCTCGTTGGATTTTGCACAATCCCGTCCGGCTCGAACTGTTAACGTCCACCTTCGCGTTATACACTTCAATAATGGTATGTCCGTCAACATATTATGGATGAGCAACTATTGATAAATACTCACATGTTTAGCCGTAGACAAGATTTAACACATATATTGCCCAAAACTAAATATACACACTAACCATATAACTCGACGGTAGTAGCTGGAAGCGTTTGTGATAAACACCTAAAGTTCCAGACATAAAGATTTTGAGATGCCATGTAAGAATAATCTGTAAAACATTTTCCTTACTCAATATTGTTTTCTATTTGAGTGGTTTACGACCCCTTCCAGTTAGGTATTTATAGCCAAACAAGAAAATCAGGTTCGCAATTGCGGATGTAGATCTGGTCAAGATAATGGCACTAAAATCGATTTGAAAAGCCTCCAAGATTCGTCTAAAAAGGTAGCAAGATTCTTCTGAAAAAGCCTCCAAGATTTATCTGAAAAAGCCTCAAAGATTCGTCTGAACTTAAATTTTCTATCTTGACAAAATCCACGTCCGCAAATTTTACCAGTTTCACCTCTGCAATTGCGTATGTGCCTTCATATTTACCTATAAATAGGATTGTTGCATGAACCTAAAAATCATAAATTTAATATCGATCATATTCAACCTTCTTTGTTTTATCTTTAAAAATGAATGGAAGTTCTTCAAGTTATGTCTCTGAAATTCAAACAACGGAGTGGGACGACAAGGACGAGGAGTTGAGGGACTGGGTTGATGAATTTTTAATGCCACATATGGATGAGGAGTTAAAGGCATTGGCTACTTTGCCCAGATTTTTCGGCTCCATTGAAAATTCCCGATCATCTATTAAGAGGATATGAAGGAATTGGACGCCAAAATCCACACATTAGGTCAAGAATGTACAAAGCTGGGTGCAAAAAAAAGAGATTGAAAAGGAGACGATCAAGAGGAAGAGATGGATTGCTCATGCAAAACAACAAATTAAGCATAAGCAGAACTGGATTGCTGATGCAAAAAAAAACTAATTAAAGAAAAAGAAAAATGCAATCATGATGCATGGTTCGAACTCGCAGTCAGGGAGTTCATAGAATGCTCGAGGATAATGAAGAGGCCATCGAAAATTACACCAGATGGATAAAGTACACTAAAGAACTATATCCACATGAATTCCCATAGTTGTATTTGGATTAAATGTTGCTTTCAGTCTTTAATTTCAAGATAGTTCTTTCTTTGAACTTGTGTAATGTATCCCATCATGCAATAACTTATGGTTAAAAAACGTGTCTTTATTTTCAAGATTCGTCTTAAAAAGGCAGCAAGATTTGCCTGAAAAGGCCTGCCAAGATTCGCTTGAAAAGGCCTGCAATATTCGGTCGAATTTAAGTTGATTATCTTGACCAAATCCAAGTACGCAATTTTGACTGCTTTCACCTTCGAAATTGCAGACGACCCTCCGTGTTTGCCTATAAATAGGATGCCTCATGAACTCAAAATCAAAACTTTCATACCATCCATTTCTATAATCATTTTTTTATTTCCCAAAGAAAATGGCAAGACACTTGCCATCATCATCAAACCATCCATCTTCTCAAACCATGCCTAGCAGGATCAAGAAATCAATACAAAAGAATGAAGCTAAGATACAGAAAATACAAGATCGATGGTGGAGTAATAGAGAGAGGCAGACCCAAATCGAAAAGGAGATTGAAGGGAAGAAGAAGACTGTAAAGCAGCGGCAAAAAGATATTCGAGCGGATGAAAAACATGTGAAATATTTTGACGTGAAGTATCCCATCATGCATGAAATCATTAATGAAAAATATTTGTGGATTTCACAATCGAAAGAACTTTATCTGGAGGAGGGACTTTAATTTCATTGCGTAATGAGTTGTATGCTTAGTTTTTATGCATTGTATTCGTTCTATGGTAGCTTGAATGTGTGTCTTAGTAATTTCATTTAATATAATTTCTTAATAAACACTTACGTTTTATTGATCGAACTAAATTTCTCCGACAAGCATACATGATTTGCTAGTTAAAAATCAACATTTAGGTCAATAATATTTTAGTCGAGAGTCCATGTGGTTCTAGTGGCGATGATGCCTGAGACCGTCTTCTTTGGTTACCTAAACCTCTGGTCCTAGGCATGCTTAATGGTGCAAGAGATGGACAGTTTGCACGAGTATGTCCGAGTTGGCCACACCTACTACACCTTTTCTGTATGGAACCTTCAACACGAGATGGACGTCGATCGTTGTTACACGGTCACCCGACGCAGTTCTTGGTTACTAGGGGTGGATAGACGGACATTAGGGGGACATCTAGAGACAACCATGATTCAGGAGGTCCAGCAGGAACAATTACCTCATGATATGTTACCCGATAATTTTCGGTCGTGAAGTACTTTACAACCAAATGGCTGCAATATGTAAAACCTTGTTGTTTTGCAACAGCGATGGCATGAATGCAAGGTAACCCAGATATTTGACACTGTAGACATTCACAACTAAAACGATTTATATCGACCTTTACGTTCCTATGATGATCCTGAACCTCAAAGACACCATAGCCTAATCCGGAACGGTCCATCTTGCATACTTACCCGCCCCTTTCTTAATCTTGGCTCGTGTCCACGGTGTGAGTGTGTGATTCATTTGCTTTACAAAAAAGGTATTCACTGTGTTAAAATGTCAAAAAATAAAAGACACACACACACACACACATATATATATATATATGAAATAAAAGATTGTGATTATATGCACCTACTTTATCTCGACGAATTAACTACCAATGTTGTTGAAAACCTCAGAAGTACTCTATTATCCCGACAATCGGTAATTTGCGCATAAAATGGGACATTACATTTACCGACTCCACACTATTTGAGGTCACAGTATTAAACCGTATATCAGGAAAATGGGCCCTTGACCACCTCTCGTTGCCAACCTCATCCATCAATTGAGCTCCAACAGGTACATGGACTCGTAGATTATCCATCATTCGGTCGAACTCTTGGGTTTATAGGCTTTGCATGCCTTCCAGAATGTTTTCTTATAGAATTTAATCCCTTTGTCCCCCCTTTTCACATTCATTTCCAGGCGTCGAAAACATAGAGCGTGATGGGTCGTTGGGAAAACGACTGTAATTCGAGCGCTTACAGAAGCAGCCTTATTGGACATAAATACCAAATCGTCCATTTCTCCAATACATTCCCATAAGATGGACAAAAACCAAGTCCAATCATCCGATGTCTCAGACCTACCTACTTTGAAAGCAATGTTGTTATTTGCCTCCATGGAAACAGCCAAGAACATTGTACCCAAGAAACGTCTCTTCAAATGAGCAGCGTCTATTACAAGGACACAACACTTGTTTGGCTTAAAAGATCGGATCTGTAAAAAATTAGGCGGTTTACGTATGTAAATGTTATAGTTTATAACATGTAAACATTTGACATAGTTACGTACCGCACAACCAAGGGCAACGAAACACTTCTCAAAACATCCTCTTGAATATATGTCCTTATTTTGGTGATGGTACCTGGATTATGATGCTCCATATTATTTAAAAATGTAGGGAGTCGGGTGAACGAGTCTTCAGGGCTACCCCTCACCATTTCTATTGCATTCCATATTGCATGCCAACCTTGGTGGTACCCAATAGTAATATCATATTGTTGGTCTATATCGTGCATAATTTCATTTGGCCGAGGTCCCCTGCTAGCATCTATGAATTTACCTTTGAGTATATGACCCAATACCTTTTTGTTCGCTTGACGGTGGTTGGGATTCAATTGGGTCTTCGTACAAGTGTGTACGTCCACCAACTTTCGTATTGAAAACATCTTATCTTTTATTACGGACCTTGCCATCATATGCCAAGCACAAAATTCTCTTTAAGGCATACAACCTCGAATCCGCTTTTTGAAGATCTCGGTGTTTTATACTTGAAACCCTCTTCAATAAACTTAATTCTGAGTTGTATGATCATTTCGCCTTTCGTTTCAAATAACTAACCATCAACTGTTTTGCTACTACGATTATAAGGTACCGGTTCATTGGTCAAGGAAGAGGGGTATGGGGTTTGAAGGAGAGGAGGCATATCAAAACAATCAAAAATCCCACCAAATGATTTATTAGTAGGAGTTATTTTTTCTACACGTTCTTCGTCTACATCCGTTTTTGATAATTCAAAAACATGGGATTATCATCATCAAATCCAGCAAAACGCCTTTTTTTCTTCATCACCATCATCATCATCATCTTCTTCTTCTTCTTCTTCTTCTTCTTCTCTTCTTCTTGTGTCTCTAGAACAAACTAGGGGTAATAGTCACTCAGACCATATGAATGCTCTACAAGACAGGTAGCGTCGTAGGAGCGCCAGATTTGAGACTCATACTCGAGTTCAGGAACATACATTTCTTGAGTCTGGGTCTCATCTTGGGTTTGATGGCTTTCAATTTTCAAACTACCGACGATATCACCTCCACCGCACGTCAAATAATCGACATACACATCAAGTGTAGGCGGGTTATCTTACTCGACTGCCAGTCCCATGAAACCACAAACATCTTCACCGTCATATAACTCAAACATTGAACCGTCATACTTGTACACTATCCTGGTTACACTGACGTAACTTTCGATTCCACATTTTCTCTGAACATAAGCGACCAAGTGTTGATATGTCATGTTTGCGCGTAATTGTACAGCATGGTGGATCGTATCGACAAGACAAACATAACCCCACCCATTGTCCACCGGAACTCATTTTCAAATGAATTGTAGAAAGACAAATGATAATTGGAACAAAGAAAGAAATATCCAATCGTTTTTATGTATATTTTCATATTTCTATCGTTGTTATTTTATAGAGAAGATGAATTTAATTCATGAAACAAACACTCAATCAATTACTACAAAATAGTACAATTATTGAACAAAGATCAATCAATTTCCAGGCTTTGTTGAAAAAAATATGGCAGGTACGCAATTAAACATGTGAAAAATGATAATTTCTTGAAAATTTGCGAAGGTCAAAGGTCAAAATTGTGGATTTAGATATGGTCAACAAATAAGTTTAGATTGGGTTTCACAAGGAAGCAACAGGTGTAGGTTCGAAATTCCGAACCTGGGTTTAAAGTGTAAATTCTGAAACTTCAGGGGCTAGGTTCGCCATTGTGAACCTAGAATATTACGTACAGGCCGCAGTTGTAAATTTGTTTTTGTCTTTAGCTAGGTTTGCAATGGCAAACATAGAATATTGCATATAGGGGCCGAAATTGTAATTTTGTTTTTTGTCTTTACCTAGATTGGGCCTAGAATTGCAAACCTATGGATTATTTTGGTGAATCTTGAGAGAAATGGGCAAGAAGGTGAAACCAATATAAAAAAAAGGTTATTTTAGTTAATTTCCCTTTTTATAAACTCTTGAAGTGTTTATTCTTATTATTTATAAAATGATCAAAATAAGAATATTATAAGGGAAAATATTTAGATTAACCCATCAGACTTTTTGATTTTGAGTGTTTAAGCCGTGAATAATTTTTTTAATAAATAAAATTTTGGATTTTCTAAACTACTTAAATACATTCCTTGAGTACTTGACCTATAAAATCGTTTAATATGTTAAAATCATTGAAAAGGTCCAAGAAACCCAACTGAATTTTATTTTTTAAGCGATTAAGTCCCTAAACATTTTTTGAACAGATAAATCTCTGGATTTATAAAAAATTATATAAGAGAAATAAAATGTCAACTACGAGCCTATTAGATTGTAAATGAGGTGTTACTCGGTTCTTTTTTTATTAAATCTTTAACATGTTAAAATAATTTTGACCAAAAAACACAATATTTTTTTAGCATTAAATAGGTTTATCAGGTTTTTCAAAGGTTTGATTTATTTTACTAACGATTTTTAAATTCCAATGACCATATTTATTATAAAGTTAAAGTATATCACTATTTACTATAACTTGCCTTTTAACCTTTTCAACCTTTTATGATGTCATACATCCACATGTATCCATGACCATGAGTATTTTTTTTGGGTATTTTAACTGTTCAGATCTTGAATTTGCTCTTAACTAGCTAGTCACCGGTTTGAATATCTTCAGGAACCCATGGCTCTTTAAAAAAATATTCATAGGTAACTTGCCTCAACTAATGGTATAACGGGTTCGGTACAAGGATAATAGGTGAGATAAAGCTTAAGACGTATTAATCTGATATTGTTCTTAACAATTATTTGGGTGTTACGGATAATAGGTGACATAAAGCTTAAAGCATGATAATCTATTGTTGTTCTTAAGAATTATTCAATTATCTCTTGAGTTTTATGGGTAAAATAACATGTAATTAGGACACACAACAACAAAGCATAAATGTAACGTGTAAGAGAAGAATTTGCTACAAGTGCATAACGACATTTATAGAAAATGTTACAGAAAAGTTCTCCGTTTTGACTCTAGAATCAATGTGTTTATACTAAGAAATAATGAATTTCAGTAGTGGAGGAGGAAAATCGGGTTAACTCCTTTGAATTATCAGAGACAGTTTACTACGTCAAATTCTTTTGTACACGATCTCAATTCTATTCACAATTCGTTCACAAAATCATGAAGGGTGAGTGAATGATGAATGTAAGCTCCAAAGATGTTTTAATTCCAACTTATGACGATCAACTCACATGGAAACATAATTTTGTAAATAACTATGAAATATTAAAAAAAAAAAAAAAGTAAAGATAACTGATATCGTATATAAAAGAACACATTAGAGACTTTATGTTCCACCTAATTATGTATACATATGTGTAGGGAAAGATTCAAATAAGAAGTGGTAAATATTTGAGAATTAAAAAAGTGATCCTAGCCCCTCATCTAGTCAACATTTACAGTTTTGACCATGAAGTATCGGATAATTCCTCACATAGGTATGTGAAAGATAGAGGGGTAGTTTCGTAATTTTTACAAATAAACATCAAACAGATTCATATATGAACCCATGTGATTCACTATGAACTATATGTTCATATGTGAACCCTTTAATTAGTTCACATGTGAACTATTTAACTGATTCATATATGAATCAGTTAATTAGTTCATATGTGAATTACATGAGTTCATATAGGGTGCGTTTGGTACGCAGTCAGGACAGAATAGAACAGAACGGAACAGAACAGCTGTTACACATTTGGTAAAACATGATATGATGGGACAGAACATAACAGAATGACCAATTTACCCCCAGCGAGTTGTTTAGTGTTTTTTTTACCAAATAACCCACGTACACACACACACATATATATATATATATAGAGAGAGAGAGAGAGAGAGAGGAGAGAGAAAGGGAGAGAGAGAGAGATAGAGAGGAGAGAGAGAAGGGGGGAGAGAGAAAGAGAGGATAGAAAGAAGGGGAGAGAGATAGAGGAGAGATAGAGGAGAGAGAGAGAGGGGGAGGAGAGAGAGAGAGGGAGGAGAGAGAAGGGGAGAGAGAGAGGAGAGAGAGAGAGGAGAGAGGAGAGAGAGAGAGAGAGAGAGAGAGAGAGAGAGAGGAGAGAGAGAGAGAGAGAGAGAGAGAGAGAGAGGAGAGAGAGAGGAGAGAAAGAGAGAGAGAGAGAGAGAGAGAGAGAGAGAGGAGAGAGAGAAAGGGAGGAGAGAGAGTGTGAATGGGTTAGGTTAGAGGGTAAAATGGTCATTTAATCCTTGTTCCACTTAGTTCTAGGGGGTAGGATATAACAACCTTGTTCCACATGTGTTCCACTTAGTCCAACATTTTATCACACCAAATATGGGACAAGCTTGTTTTGTTCTGTTTCATCCTGTTCACCGTACCAAACGCACCCATATGAATCAGTTAATTAGTTTATATGTGAATCAATTAATTAGTTAATATGTGAATCAGTCAAAATAGTTTATATGTTAATTACACGAGTTCACATGTGAACATATAGTTCATATGTGAATCACATAGGCTTATGTATAAACCCATTTGCCGTCTATTTGCAGAAGTTACAAAACTACCATCTCTATTTTTCTCATAGCCGTAATCTTTGACCCGTCAAACCACAATCTTTGACCAATCAAAGTCGCAATTATTGACCAGTCAAATCCGATCTTGACCGTATGAATGACTAGGATCACTTTTTTTTACTTCTCAAATATTTAACACAAAATAACCTTTGGCTATATATATAAATATATATATATAGGTGGAGGTTCAATTACAAAATGTACGAAATGTACAAACTTACAAACTCGTACAAATCAATGCAAAAGTAAAAAAATTCATGATTTTTTTTCCATCAAATGCTATGATGGAAGATATTATTACACGTATGCCTTGTGAAAAAATTACATGTAAAACTTTTACACTATGAAACAAATATATGTGAAACTTTTTCATAAAAAATATATGAGAAACTTTCAACTTATGAAAACAAATATATGTGAAACTTTTACATTATCAAACAAACATATGTGTAATAATATCTTAAATAATAGTATTTGATGAAAAAAAAATCATGAAAAAATTTATTTTTGCATTGATTTGTACGAGTTTGTAAGTTTGTACCCTTCGTCCAGTTTGTAAATGAACCATATATATATATATATATATATATATATATATATGCGCACACCTATATAGGGGTTTAACCAAAAAAAAGTTAAAAACCGTAAGGACCGATCTAAACCTTAGATCTTATGGTTTTAACTATAAATCTTTTTTAATTAAATAAATGGTATAATCGTCATTTTGGTAAGAAGATTCACCAGGTGAAACATACGTATTCATTCATCATATGAAGCACGCCACATATTCACCATATGAAATACAATTCACCATATGAAACACGAATTTCATCATATGAAACACGCCACATATTCATCATATGAAACACGATTCACCATATGAAACACACATATTTTTCATTTATAAGCTATTTCAACTCATGAAATCAAATCCGTCTATATATTATTTCACCCATGAAATCAAACATAATTTTCGTCAATATGCCATTTCACCTCATGAAATCAAAAACAATGTTCGTCTAAATGTTATTTCACCCCAAAAATCTAAATCAAATCATAAAATTAAAAACATCATCTAAACCCTAACCCAAAAAACCCAAATCCGATCAGAAGTTCCCAAAAAACAAGAACAAATATAAAGTTTTTGATGATTTCAAGAAAAACAAGATCTGCTACTTCGGAATGAGAAAACTCTCAAGGGTTCTTGACAGAGATGCATCTTTGAGTCGGAGAAAAGTCTAAAAAAACCAGAGAAAGAGACGACCACCGCAAACCTGGAGCAAAACGCCGGCAACTTCCACCAAAAAGGATGATAGATATGAATTTTGAAGGATGAAGGCAACACATACCATAGAGAGAGACGACCACCGATAAGTTGGAGCTGGAGGTTTTTGTTCGTTCGATTATAGGTTCGAAGAACAGCTCCATCCCAGATTCGATTTCTGGGTTCGATTTTTTAAGGGGAGGGAGCGGACGATGATCTTCGTGTGTGATTGAGATGTAGGTGGGACGGTGCTGTTGGACATCGGTCGCCGGAGTTAGAGTTATGGGGTTCCGGCAAGAGGTGGTTGATGATACCCTTCAAGGCTTCAATCCAGATCTGTGTATGACTTAGTCAGGAATGTTGGTTATGTCTCTAATACCCTTTAATCCACTTATTTTTTACAAAAATACCCTTATTTTACCATTTTATTACAAATATATTATTTCTTTAATAACCCTTGACTTGACTTAGATTAGTCCTTAAGTCCTTAACCTTTTTTTGGTTTTTATTTGATTATCGTCCCACCTATATATATATATATATAGGCGGGTTCATGCGAGGACGGTAACAATTTACGAGAATGCGAGAACAATAATCAGCCAATCATTTTTTACATTTAACTTTTTTCATGTACAAAATCATATGTGATTTTGTACTAGCATCAAAAATGACACGCATGACTTTTGCTGCGGGAAAAGTCTTGGTAATCATATATGATTTTGTATGTGAATCATATATGATTTTGTACATGAATCATATGTGATTTTATACATGAGAAATTTCATGTACAAAATGATTGGCTGAGGATTGTCCTCGCATTCTCGTAAATTGTTACCGTTTTCGCATGAATCTCTTTCTCTATATATATATATAAAATAAATTGGTAATATTTAACTATCTTAAATTCATGTACTAGTCCTTTAAAAAATCAATTAATTATAGCACTAATTAATATAAATGAATACTAAAAATAAATTAAATATCACATTTAGTAATAGGTTCATTTTAGAGATCGCAACCGAAGCTTTAAATTGATAATATTTTAGATTAAATTCCGAATTTGGTCCCCTAAGATGTCATTTTCAACAAAAGTAGTCTACAATATTCATTTATTATAAGTTTGTCCCCGACGTATGCAAAATCGACTAGTTTTGATCATTTCCACTAATGATCGTTAACTTTTCGGTTAAGTTCAATTATCCCAAAGACATTTTGGTATTTTCCATTTTCTTCTATGACTAATAAATATAGGGGGTTGCTATTCATACCCTATCCCACACACATCTCACTTATTTCTTACCCTCTACCTCACACACATACCTCTATATTTTATACCTCATACTCACATACATACATCTTATAGGAGGGGGTGTGAATAGAATACTCCTAAATATATACGATATAGTAATATAACACATTTTAAAATTAATTTTAATATATATACACACACGACATATGATGATACAAGAGAGAGAGGAGCCCTCATCTCCGATGTGTCCTTTATCTCCACGTCCCTTCATAACCTCCCTCATCCCCATCAACAACTCTATCTCCCGATAAACTACCATCTCCTTGATGTGTTTCCCCTCCCCCTATTTGGAAGCTTGCTTCTCGCTATTGTACACAAATGTCCCCTAATCCAAACTTTGCCCCAAAAACAATTTGATATTTGGTTCTTGCTTCAATACCTAAAGAGTGAAGACTACGAACCCACAATATCAATCAGATCTCTCACAAAAAAGATATGTTTTTGGATTAGGGACTTCATTCTGTTTTTTAGTGGTGATCTAATATAGTGTGTATGAGTTTTTGTTTCTTTATTCGTTTTCTGAACTAGTAGAAAATCTTGATTGACATTGTCGTTTTGTGGTCTCAAACCTTTGTAGTGCATCTTTTCTTATTTATTTTAAGTATTCACTCTTGCAAACAACAGTGTTGTTTTTGGATTTTTACAAAACCAATGATTTATTTGCAATGAAAATTCAAATTCGATGTTTTGAAAAGATAATTGATAGAAAACCAGCTTGATATTGTGGGCTTATGGTCTAAATTTTTATGTTATTTATCGTCCAAAATTGAGCTTGGATTTGAAAAGACTTATATTACTGATAAAAAAAACAGTATATGCAAACAACCCTGATATAACAAATTTTACTATCTATGTTTTTCTGTTTTAATAATAATAATAATAATAATAAATTGATCAAAATGCCCCTCATTTAAACAAACTTAATAGGAAAATAAAGTTAACGACCGTTAGTGGAAGGGACCAAACCAGTCGATTTTGCATACATCAAGAACAAATTAATAATAGATTAAAGTGCGGATTTGGTCTCTTAAGGTATGTCAACTCTTACAGATTTGATCATTTATCTTCATTTATTACATAAGAAGCCTCAATGTATGCATAATTGTTTGGATTTTGTCCCTAAGGCAAAAAAAATTATGGATTTGATCCCTGAGACAAATGGTCGTCTATTACTTCCTTTAATTACAAGGGGAGAATAGGCAATTTACTTTATTTCTTTATTTTATGATTTTAATAGTTATAGGTTATCTATTATCTATTACTATTACTATTATCATTTATTTATGATATATTATAGAAAAATTATGGTTCATTGCCCCCTCCCCTTTGAAAGAGCGTTGACATTCTCCGACCGTCTCCAACTCTGGCAAAGGCAACCTCCATTATCTTTGGCTCTCCATCTCTCCCCTCCTTGTTTCTACACCCACGCCAACCTCTATCATCTCCACCATGCAACTCTGTTCCACCCTCACCAGCATCATCCCTTTGGGGTTTGATAATTAGACGTCGGAGATGTAGACACATGGACGAATCACATATCTGCAATGCCACTCCTCCATCTCCATCGACTCAGATCTCAACAAGAAGAAGGCAAAAAAAATTTGGGATCTAGTTCGATTTTCACGAACAAACTCAGAAACTCAAAAACTCAGGGACCCAACCATCCGCCACCTCTATCGCTAGCCTTGAGATCCCAAAATGGAATGATCCCTCCGTTCAATCCATTTGCACCCACAAACAATCCATTCATTCAATCCCTTTGCATCAAAACCGAATCATCCCTCCATATCTGGTTATGAACAGGGAACGAGAGTTGATCAATGCAAGGAAGCCGATGTAGATACTCAATGTAATAGTCTATATGGGGTAGGCCGGTCCCCAACCCCCCTCAACTCTCAGCCCAACCTTTACTTGGTTTAAAAAAATATTTTGATACCAAATACCCTCCAAATTCCAGAATGCAAATAGCACCATCAAGCCCAAAAAAGATTTTAATATTAGTAAAAAGCTTCCAAATTAACATAGGGCAAAATTCGTACCACGTAAAAGAAAAAGAAAGTCTGATGAAGGCTTGTTGTTCTTCTCATCAAGGTAAATTAGTAACATATTATAATTATCAACTAGTATCTAGTTTTCTTAGCAAACAAGAAAAATTCAGAAAAAAACTAATTAACTAATTTAGTTAAATATTATATGTAATTGTGTAAATATAATTATAAATAAGACAAAATGTTTATATGGGACCTTCTTTTGAGAACTCTCTATCATAAGATATTTGAGAACCAATACATCATGTGCTATTTTATATGATTTTTTTTCATCCATGACTAGAATTTAATGTAATGGTTAACATATATCCGTTTTACAATGCTTTTGTTTCACATGTACTCAGTTCACAATGTGAACTTTTTTGATATGTTTCTAAAACAAAAAATATACGTAAAAAAAATTTCACATTGCAAATCGAATTCATATGAAAAAAACACATTGTGAAACAAATGTGTGTTAATCAAGAAATTAGATATTATACTTGGATGAAAAAGTTTTACGTGAAACAAAGATTTAAGGTATAAGTTCTCATGGATCTCACAAATATTGGAGTTTTAAATGATTAAGCCCCATTTGTGGGATACATTTAAGTTTTGTTGTAAAAAAACCCCCTCAAATCCTTGATTAAATAATGTAAAATTAAACCACAAGGGTGGTGCCTCAATGGTTTGAGCTTGGGCTCCAAAGGTCATAAGTACCTGGAGGTCCCAAGTTCGAATCCAGAGAGGATTAAAAATCCCCTCGCAGCCATAGAGATTCAAATACGGTGACTCTAGGCTACCCGCAAAGCGGTAGTCTCTCTGGAATTAGTCAACTCACATATCGGGTTGAATATACAAATTGATCAAAAAAATATGATGTAAATGTAGATGTCGAAATATCCTGTAATTTTTTTTTGAATTTTGAATAACATATATTTGAATTTTGTTTAAATTTTGAATAGCATATATGTAAATTTTAGTTTGTTTTAATTTTGGAAGATGAAGTTCTTAATTTTTTATGATATTAGGCTGAATAATGAACATGAAACAATTCATTAATTATTTTTTTAAGCGAAAGTAAGACGTTAATGACCCGTAACCACATCTAACAGTGATAATCATGTAAAAAGATGTGGATTTCACTTATGTTAAAATGAGTTTTCTTTGTTCAGATGCAATATTTATCGTTATCAGTTTATAATAAAGTACGACACCGAAAGGTCGACCCCAGTATTCTAAATTCCTAGCTCCACCCTTAAAGGTGCTTCTCCTCAATCTGCTACTCCTTGGAAAGAAAAGCCACCTTCGAGATCTTTATATATGTTCCATCGATCTTTAGACCTTCCTGATGTTCTTGGACTGGGATTTGAATAATGTTCATTGATTTACGTTTTTGATTTATGTTGCGTTTTTTTTCTTAGATTTGTATAACTTTGTTGTTAAATGTTTTTGGTGTTCAAGATGTTCTTGGTGGTATAGTTGGGAAAGATGGATATTCAAGAAAAAAAATACACAATTAATTTTAAAAAAAAGTGTAAAATAGAAGGAAAAGGTAAAAAGGACAAATTTACCCTCATACTTAACGCAAAAAATAGACGATCGTTCGCTTTAAGGACCAAATCTATAAAAAAAAACTTTTTGGCTTAGAGACTAAATCCCAAAAATATTGCATACGTAGAGGTTTCTTATGTAATAAATAAAAGAACCAAATCTGTAATAATTGAGATACCTTAGTAACCAAATCTGTAATTTACTATTAACAATAAACGAATACAAGTGACCAATTTCACTAATGATAACATAGTTTGGGGACCAAATCTGAAAATTCTCCCATGTATTTCATGTAAACCAATAAATTACATGGTATAAAAAAGTTTAATATTTCATTAAATTATGTATAAATGTTATGAAATTAAATTAAAAAAAAATGTAAATATTGTTACGGAGAGGGGCAGAGGCACGCTAAGGGACCGGAAGTTGCAGTTTGTAGGTGACAGACGCCGCCTATTGGCTGAACTTCACCTTCACGCATGAACAAATCTTTCCATAAAATGCATGCATACAACTCTCTATTTCTCTCTCTAAAACCCTCTCTCTTTCTCTCTCTATATCGAATCATATCATATTTTTCGATATCTATTCTCTCATAAATAAATAAAAGAAAAAGAAAATCATAATCCCATTACGATTCTTCTTCTTCTCATTCAAAAAACTTTCGAAATTTTCGGAAATTTTCAAGAAATTTAGAACCTATCTATAAAACCCCCATCAAAACCCCTTCAAAAAAAAATTATTCAGAATCTCTCTGTTTTTACTTTCAGAAATCTTGTTGTTTTTAGGCCCATTTTTGTGTTAATGGAGCATCAAAGAAACACCCACCACATGAATCAATCGCCACCACTCCACCACCATCATTTTCGTAACGGATTTCCGTACCAATCGTTATCTCCGGCGGCGGCGGCGGCGGTGGTTTTGAACCAGATGCCGCCGGCGGTTAATCTTCCATCGTCGATTGACGTTGATCAGAGCCTCTGTAATGCTATATCTTCTCTCAATCTTTCACACAATACCCATAGAGACCGGTGGACGTTCCTGCCGCAGACTCTCGACAACGAATACGGCGGCGTTGGCTCTCCGATCGGCGGCGAGGGTTTCATTAGCCCTTTTCGTAGTAACACTAGTTCCGTTAGCTTAGAGGAAAGCTTAAGGGTTTCAAACGCCGATTATCAACGGACTTATTTCGGTGTGGGTCATCCTACCCCTCTTCAGGTGGACCATCATCCTCCTCCTCATCAACAACATTATCCATATCCTCTTCCATATCCTCTGTTAACCCATAACAGAGAAATTCTTCAAGGAGGCGCTTGTTCTTCAGGGTTTGACTTTGACCAGAGGTCTTACTTGCTCGCCAAGCAACGATTATACTCTACACAACAGCTTAATTCCTATCATAATAACCGTTGTTCATTAAGCCCTGCTGCTGAAACCCTTGATGAATCTCTTAATAGTAACAATCATAACAATAGGTGTGATGGGATGGGAGATAAATTGCAAAATCAACAGTTTTTGGGTCTTTTGCCTTTGAAAGAATTAAGGGGAATGATTTATTTTCTTGCAAAGGATCAAAATGGGTGTAGAATACTACAATCTAAGTTTGAAAACCCAACAAAAGAGGAGATTGAGCTTGTTTTATCTGAGGTGGTGGGTTCAATTGCTGATTTGATGAAGGATCAGTTCGGAAATTATTTAATTCAGAAGCTTGTTTCTGTATGCAATGATGATCATAAGGCACTCATTCTTCGTGAGTTGACTGAGGGATCAGTTGAGATCATTCTTGTTTCTGTTAGTCCATATGGGTATGTTTTGATTTTTTGAAACTGGTTTAGTTGTATATATATATATACACACACACACACACACACACACACACACGCACATATAATGGATTATATAATAATGTTTGTGTTTGTTTGTATAGGACTAGGGCTATTCAAAAATTGTTGGAGAATTTGAAAGACCCAAATCAGATTATGATGGTAATCAGGGCTTTATATCGTGGGTCTGCTAAATTGGCCAATGATCCAAATGGTCATCATGTTCTTCAGTATTGTTTGCTTCATTTTGATAGTGATTTCAATCAGGTATCCATTGATTTTTATTCCATATGATTATAAGCTAATTAAATTGCTAATTTGTCCATGTTTTAGTGTTGTTTTAATCCATGATACATCCTTATTGTATCCATTGATCCATTTACTTGATTTCAGAGTGCCCATGAGCTTAAGGGGCTGTTTGGTTAGAGGAATCAAACAGTAATCAATGCGAATGAAAATAATGGGCTCGTTCCCCATAAGCCCAAAATTTCATTACTGATTAAACTGGGGATCTTGAAAACCACACCTCACGAGGTTCTTTATAATTTTACTATTTGTCCATTGATATCATAATTCTCACCAACCAATTCCAAGGGTACGATTTTTTAAGGACCTTTAGGATATATTAAGGAAGTTCTAAGAACTCGTTGAGTAACTAGAAGCTCGCTTGATACCAATTTTGTGCATACATTATTATCTGTTATCGTTAAGCTTGGAAGGTTGCTAACTTTTAACATTGATCATATATGTGTAATCTATTTTTAAGGGAATTATAAGGTACAATTTGTCCATAGGTTCTGGCCTATGTTTGACTTGGCAATGTGAGAATTCAATATTTATGTAATTTGTGAATGAGAATGAGTTGATTGTGTAAAAGATGTTAATTTGTGAATGTGAAATACATACATGCACCTTTTTAATCAAGTTGTTAATGAGTGGATAAGATGGTACCTTTTATGATATGTGCACTAGGTGTAGGCGAAGGATCGTGTGAGAAGGAGAGTCAAAGTTAGAAGCGTAAGTAAGAAGGGATCTGGACTCTTGATGACCTTTAATCTCAAACCCACCCATGAACTGCGCTTGATACGGGGATTTATGCAGTGCCTTTCGGTGCATCTCTTCCTAATGTGCATACGGGGTTGGGTTCCTGTGAGAAGGAGAGTTAAGTGGGAAGCATAAGAAGAGATCTCCACCATTGGATGCACATTAGAATGAGATGCACCAGATCAATCCTCATATCAAACGCGATTCATGGATGGGTTTGTGATTAAAGGTGATCAAGAGTCCAGGTCCCTTCTTACTTATGCTTCTAACCTTAACTCTCCTTCGCACCGGAACCCAACCATGTGCCCTAATAGGACCCATGGGTTGGGTTCCAGTGAGAATGAAAGTTATGGTGAGAAAGGTAAGAATGAATCTCCGCCTTTGGATCAATTTTAATTGAATATCAATAGTAATGGGATGCACCGAGATGCACGGTCAATTCATGGGGTGGGGTGAGATTAAAAGTGATCAGGGGTTCAGATCCCTTCTCACCTTAACTCCTATTCTCACGCGATCTTTCGTCTAGAACCCATTGCGCTATAAGTTGTTCATAATAAATTTACTTACCGAGTTTTTTGGAAGAAAGCTATGTGAAATTCAATGGGCAGGTATTGTATTTTCGACAAGTAACTTGTATATGTGTAGAAAACTACATCAATTCAAAGTGTAAAGATTTTTTTTTAGAAAATGAACTTTTTAATTATGGTCCCTATTGCTTAATTCTTAAACTCCCAATGATTCACAAATCTTGATGGATTAAGCACAACTTCTCAAATCACTTATCCATGGTGTCATTGCCTAGTTCATATTAATGTATGAGGATTGAAGTTGTATAAAATAAAACTTTTGTCATCTTCATAAGTGACTTTCTTCTTGATGAATGTAAGATGAAGAACTGATAAATAAAGATGCTTAAAAACCAATGGAACTTTATTTTGGTTTTCTTTTTAGTTATTAAACTTAGAACATGTAAAAACAATTCAAATTTCAAAACAAATGTTTCAGTACCTGAATGACCTGAAGACCTTTAATCAATGCTAAAATATTTGCATGCTCTTCTTTTTAATTATATAATTTATTTATAAAGATCTTGTTTTTAATTCACTTTATCTCTTACATTTCTTGTTAACATGAATACATGATTTTGTTTTAGTGGCTTTCTTAACATATGTTAAATCCAAATTTACATCTATAAATTTTCTAGTTGCAGTTTTCATTTGTTCTTACTTTGATAATCTTTTTCTGTGATTTTCTAGACAATACACCAATGATTTATATCTAGTGTACGATAAGTTTTATATTTTTATTATATTGTCTCCATTTTTTCTTTGAAGAACGGCCAAAATACCATATTTTGAGCAACTTTTTTGATCAAGCCACAGGATTGTTGTAACAACTCGCAAGGCCAATCGATTTATTTATTTATTTATGGTTCTCTTAAAAAAAATATTTCGATTTGTGACCATTGATGTTGGATTTGGCAGCTTATTCTGGACGAAATAGCGGATAATTGCTTCAAAGTTGCAACAGATAGAAGCGGCTGCTGTGTACTGCAAGCATGTGTGGAGCATTCTCGTGGCAAAGCAAGAAACCGTTTGATTGCTGAGATTATGGCCAATGCAATTCACATAGCAGAAGACCCTTTCGGGTTTGCATCTCTTAAATACTTATTTTTTTCCACTTGCCATCATTCATAATGTCGAAAAGACTTATTAACTTATTTTTAATTTTTATTACCGTTTTGTGAAGCAATTATGTGCTACAACACATGGTGGGACTAAAGTTTCCAGACCTAACTGAACTCCTTGTGAGACAACTCGAAGGAAATTTCGCATCTCTTTCCCGTAACAAATATGCTAGTAACGTTGTGGAGAAATGTTTAATTGAATCTGGACCAGAAATATCGACAAAAATCATTCTTGAGTTGGTCGGAAGCCCAAATCCGTCATTGCTTCTTGTAGATCCTTATGGGAATTTTGTCATCCAATCTGCACTAAAGGTTTCAAAGGTTAGTTTTAACGTGTTTTTTTTATTATTGTAAAGATTGTTTATCGCCATTTGGGTTGGTTTGATTTTTGTTAACGGAATTTGTTGATTGATTGATTTTTGCAAAGGGGTTTGCACACGAGTGTCTGCGGAAGCTGATTTCGAGAAACGTAACAGCAATGCAAAGCAATTTGTATGGTAAAAAGATACTGGAAAAGATTGAAAAGAGGAGGATCATACACATGTAGATTGGGAGTGGAGATCAATCAAGTTGTATGTGAATAGCTCTGTTGTTTCTTCTTCTCAAGTGGTCACAGAAATTAAGTTTTTAGTTATTATTATATATATATATATGTGTATGTGTTTTTATGGCATGTTGTGGATTTTGTATGTGTAGTAGATGGATGTTCTTTCAAGTTTTGGGATAAGTTTAGTGAATAATATATTATGTGACTGCATTTTGTTTCTTGAATTTTTGTACACAATATGCCCTTTTGGATATTCACAGTGAATATATATATATATATATATCTTGTTTCTTGTATATGCATGCATGTGTGAATAGTAGTGGATATTGTTTTATTTTGTATGAAGATGTGTAAGTTGAACCTGAAAGAAGGTGAATCCTCAATTATATAAGTGAGCAAATCATGGATGGAATTTGTTGTAACTAGGAGTTGCAATTCTCTGACACGATACGAACCCGGGATGTTGAACTTTTTGACCCGTCAACCCGTTTATTATACGGGTCGTGTTCGGATTGATACATTGGTTCGTTGGTTGACCTGCCAACCTGATTATCATTTTATGTTAAAAAAAAATTATTTTTTAATTTTTTTTTTATCTAATGCCGTATACATATGTCTAATGCCCTAACTCTTTTATTACCCACAAACCCGTGTAGTTAAACGAGTTACGCGGGTCGTACACAAGTTAAGCGTATACAAGTTAGAGTTGATCAATACGACACGATTAGTTATATGGATCGTGTCCTGGTTGAACTTTTCTGACCCGTCAACCCGAACAAAGTAATTCAGTTATTTTAGTTTCTAAAACCCAAAGCCCAATCATGTGAGCAATAAATATTCTTCCGTCAAAAACTTCATTTTGCATTTCGGCTTTGACATTCCTTAATATCTTTGTTGTTTCGTTTGGCACGTTTTTTCAAGTCTTTACTGTTTCTAACATACATACATATATAGAGAAGTTTCGTTGGTAACCTAAATTTGATTAGGAACCTGAAAATTATCCGTAACATGTTTTGATGAATATGTCAAGTTTGTGGTGTATGTGGCCCCCCAAATTTTATTAATGAAAATTAGGTTCCTATGCATTTGGTACAAGGACATAACATAACATAACATAACATAATATAACAGGATGTTCCATTTTGTTTTACTTTGTTCTTATCTGTTACACATAAAAGTCATGTCAAATGTTGAATAGTCATGTTTTATTATGTTTTGTCATGTTGAGTGTACCAAACACACCTAACGGAACCTGTCCCTATATATACAGGCGAAGGATCCTGTGAAAAGAAGAGATAAGGTGGAAAACATAATAAGAGATTTAAATTCTTGATCACTTTAAATTTCATGCCCATCCATGTACACGCTACCATCCATGTATACGCTTTAGAAAGGAATTGATCTGGTGTATCTCGATGCATCCAATTAGTGTTAACATTCAATTAGAATTGATCCAATGACGGAGACCTCTTCTTACGCTTTTCACTATAATTTCTTTTCTCACAGGAACCCCACCCTACATATATATATATATATATAGAGAGAGAGAGAGAGAGGGAGAGGGGGGGGGGATCAAACAAGAACACTAACTAAATAAAAGAATACAAAAATAGTTCGTGTGCAAAATCACATGTGAGTTTACATTAACGGCCAAAAGCGAAAAAAGGTGTGCGGACGATTTTGACCGAGAATTCAGGTCGCGGGGCAAAGTCACGTGAATCACATGTGATTTTGTATGTGATGTTAGTGTAAAATCACATATGAAATCTCTTATTTAGCTATTGTTCCCGTTCAAACCTGTCTCTGACTCATTCATACATGTGTGTTTATATATATACACAAACAAGATAATCTTGTAAATTAAAATTATAAAAAAAACATATTAAAACTGATAAGATATACATGTATTTTTAACAATATCAATGTAAAATACTTATTATTTATTTATATATATATCGGTCAAGATGTTTTCAAATATTTATTAAAATAACAAGAGATTTTTTAAGGGCATTTCGGAGCACCCTTAGAATTCTTCTTGTCCCTATAACAAGGACATTCGTCTTTATTTCCATATGTCCCTGAAGGCACGCAATTACAATCTTTGCAACATATCCCACAATACTTCAAACATCTGTCTTTTCTCCCAGCCTTCGAGCACCTCACTGCACACTTTGAGTTACAGAAACCTATTACAAATATTACACATAAACCATTATTCGCAGAATGATAACCAACAAACCCATGATCAAACAGTATCAAATAAAAAATTACAAACATACCCTTATTACGAAATCAAAAATTCACGAATCCAACATAATATATAAACATGGTTAAGGGGAAATAAACAACTTTTATTGCCTGATAATCTTTAAAATACATATAGTTAATAATGCATAATTGCATTGAGCTTTTAAATTAGATTTAGAATCTTACTTGAACCAGCCATGGTGGGATGAATGAGAGAAGAACTGAAAAGTACAAGTGCCATAAGCACCAACGCTACAATTGGCTTCATTTTATTTTATTTTATTTCTTTTTCTGTAAATTGTGTTTTGGGGAATTTGTGCAAGAATGTGGCAGTTTTTATAGTGCTTGAAAAAGGTTGGTAAAATAATTTAGATGAATTACAAAAATAGTCCCTAAATTTCTCCAATCTGTATTTTTGATCCTCTTTGTTTATGTCATTCCCCGAAACAAAGAAAATTTGTATAAGTTGGTACGAGGTTGGTTCATTTACAAACTGTATGAATCCTACAAACTCGTACAAACCATATATAAAAATAAAATTTTCATGATTTTTTTAATCAAATACTATGATTTAAGATGTTATTACATATATGTTTGTTTCATAATGTAATAGTTTCATATGTATTTGTTTTCATAAGTACATGTATTTGTTTCATAATGTAAAAGTTTCACATGTATTTTTTTCACATATATTTTTTTCACATATAATTTTTTCACAAAGTGAAATAAACATATATGTAATAACATTTTAAAACATAGCATTTGATGAAAAAAATCATGAAAAAATTATTTTTATATATGATTTATACGAGTTTGTAGGATTCATTCAGTTTGTAAATGAACCAACATCAAGTTGGTATTTGGCTATGTATCGTTACCGACTCCACTCGTATGTACCTTTCTGTCATAACAAGACTATAAAACTCAAACTTTCATAAACCTCAGTTACATTCTTGTGCCATTTATTTCATTTTATTTATCAGTATCATTCGTGTATGTATATGATTCTTGAAAAAAAAATGAATTCAATCTCTTCATATTTTTTATATTTTCTACAAATAAACAGTCGTGTTTCTTTTTATTTATTTCTTATATCCAGGCATGTTCCTGACATTTTATGAGTCCTGGACGAGATGTAACAAAGGACCCTTGTTAAGTACGATTTTTTTTCAATATATTATTTTTATCATCAGAAATAACATTGAATTAAAAAAATACTAACAATTTATATAAATCCATCTTCTGAGCTTTTTCATATGTAAAATTATTAAATAATTAGTTCTAAATTAACATTATCTATCATCTCATTATTACATAAAATCGTAAATTTGTTCCACCGCCAAACATATTCTATGATATATCTTTTTTACATATTTTCTTCTCCAATATAATTAGTTAATACATGTTTGGGCTTTAATATAATGCTATTTTTTGGATCATACAGATACTAAAAGACATTGTGTCTCTTTCATTTATTAATTTTTTTGAACTACTACCATATATTATATAATATACATGAAAAAATCAGACCCTACTTTTCTTGGGCCCTGGGCTTATGCCCGACCCGCTCACCCCAGGGACGGCACTGCTTATATTCCTCATCATTATTCTGTTTCTATCGAGTTTTTGTAATAGAGAGAAGGTGTAGTAGTTGTTATTTGAGATTATCTAGGACTATCTATTGTTATGGTATTATGTGAGATATACGCTTACAAGTTTCTAGAGACATACACTATACATACATAGTTACCTCTACGTCACACAAGTGCACCTTATGCTTTCTACCAAATATTTGATGAAGTGTGGAGCCTACACATTTATCATGATAGCCTTATTCTAGAAATTAACAAATATGTATGTAGAATTATATATTCTAAATAAAAAAAGAACGTGTGACAATGTTTACAACATCAGTTTTTACCCTATATGTATATAGAGAGGACCCTATATGTATATAGAGAGGAAAGTTTAAATGCAAACTTAAATTTGGTTGTGAACGTGAGGACAATTGAGAGCGTGACACGTGTCTGAATATAGATTATTCAGACTGAATATACAAAGAAATATTTAGACTAAATACGCATTATTCAGACTGAATAAATACTATATTCAGTCTGAATATTTCTTTAAATGAGACACGTGTCACACTCTCATTTGTCCTCACGTTCACAACCAAATTTGAGTTCTTATTTGAATCCGCACCTATGTATATATTACTTAGAGCATCTTCAACAACTTCTATAAAATAAAGAAAATCACTTTCTGATTCTCTAAACTATTCCAACAGTTTCTCTATCCCATTCTTTAAAATAAAGATTAATGAGAAAATCTCCAAATATAAATTTTTTCTAAAACTCCAAAAAGAGGAGAGAGAAATGAGTTTTTTATTCATTCCACCGGTGAGAGTTAAATTAATATCATTTTATTTATATATATCTTTTTAAATGTATTGAGATCATAAAATTATACAATATTTAAATAATATAATCAATGATGAAATCTCTAAAATAGAGAATATGTTGGAGTTAATTGCAATTTATTTTACAAATTTAACTTTTAGTTTTCTATTTAAAAAAAATATATAAAGAAACTGTTGGAGATGCCTTTAAGCAATTTTGTTTCCTCTCTCTCTATATATACTATATTATAAATCATATGAAAAGAACTCTTAAATCGTTTTTTATGCATAAAATACTGTTTATTAATGTATTTATTTAAAATTCAAGATTAGAAGTAAACCATAAGTCCAATTTATTAAAGCAATATGTTTGAATTAGTATAACTAATAACACATAAACATAATTAAATACAAGATAAACATCTGACTTTAAATATAAATATCTATAATATAATTAAGATAATCATTAAGTTCTAACAAAATATTTAATTATTATTTTTGTAAAAATATATTATTAAACCAAAAATAAATTAATTCGTTGTTAAATCTAAATTAAATTATAAAAAAATCAAGTTAAAGAAATTACATAAAAAATAGAACTTTTAAGTGGTTAATTTAATACTAAAATCGATATATATTTTTAAAAATATTACGATATCATCAAATTTATAATTATCATTTTTTCAAAACCATATAAAACCGTATTATAATACTAGAAAGATTCTCGTGCAATGCAGCGAGATACATCTTGATTATAATGTTTTTTGTCTCTCTGCATGTTATAATGGCTTGATGTGGTTTTTAGAAGCTATTTTAATTATTTTTTATTTAAAAGTTCTCTTTTGTATGTAATTTTTTAATTATTTTGTTATTATAATTTAATTTAGGTTTAATAATGAAGTAATTTATTTTTGATTTAATAATATAACGTTTTATAAAGATTATGATTAAGAATTTTGTTAGAACTCAATAATTATACTAATTATATTTTAGATTTTTTATATTTAAAATAAAATGTTTATCATGTATTTAATTATATATATCTGCAGTTAGTTACATGAATTCAAAAATAAAGTTTTAATAATTTGTACTTACACATAATTTATTTGTAATCTTGAATTTTAAATAATATGCATAAAAATAGTTTTTAAAATGTCTATGTTTTATTCTTCTGAAGGTGGGAGAAAAGATAAAACTAACATAAACCGGAGAAAATTTTCTGACAAATTTTATTCCAAAAAAAAATTTGACAAATATTTTATAATATAATATAAATAAAACATTAAAATCGAGATTTATTTCGTTAATTTAAAAAAATTTATATTCCTAAGCAAGTTGTATGTGAGAAAGTCACGTGACTATTGTGATAGAGATGAAGCCGGTGTTCAAAAAGGTGCGACATGGCTTGCGTCATGGCGCGATATGGTGTAAGATGCGTCTCCGCCGTTATGAAACAACCCATAACGTTTCTATAAGGCGTGGCTTACGCCATTGTGTCTTGAGGCGCGCCATAGCGCGCCACGGCGCAAGTTTTTTTGAATGGCAAGATTTTTTTCAAAAAAAATATTTTTTAAATTTTTTTAATCTTTTGTATTTTTACACTTTTAACTTTAATTTTACACTTTTATAGGTTTATCTAATCACATCATTCACAATTTCACGAATTTATAAATGTTATGGACTCACGATTAAAAATGCAGCTGTAAAATTACTTTTCTAAGTTCTATTTTAAATATTTAATCTAAAAAGTATTTTTATAATACTACTTTATATGATTATTCTTCTTCTAATATGAATGTACATTTTTTTAATATTATTATCTGATTAGATAATATATAGAAAACATATATCTTTATATATAATTGTATGTATGACATACAAATTTACCGTCTTATATCACGTTTTGAAAAACGTCGCGTCCTCGCCGTGACGCGTAAGGCTTAAATCTTGACCTCGCCGCCACGTCACACCTCACGCCTTTTTGAACTTTGGCTAAAACCCATTGAAATCATACTATGAGATGATAAATGTAATTTCCGGATAATGACAAAACTGTAAAAGAAGAAGGAGTTGAGGGACGAACTATGTAAAATTTGATTTAAATAAGTTTAATACTATGTCTTTTTTTTTTAACTTTACTCATAAAAATCCTTTTAATAAACGTCTGAGAAAAAATATAAATTTACATAAATAATCCTGCTGATTCTTGAATATAATTTATATAGAAGGTTTAAAAGTTATAGATTATACATCTATATTTTTTCAAAGAACAATAAAATGTTAATAACTTTAAGATATTAAAGATGATTATGTGACTTGTTCCATCATCCCTACCTTTATTTCCGTTCTAGTAAACCACGATATCATGCGGCTTTGATTTATTTTCTACATCAATTATTTTAATAAATCAAAGAAATCTTTAAAAAAAATCAAATCAACATAAATAACTCCTATAAAACTAATAACATGAGATAAAATATTTGATTTGAAATCGCATGATCTTCACCTTTTCCTAAATTGTTCTTTATTTTATTTTATTATATTGTTTTTATTTGATCATTTTCTAATCAAACCCCTATGTCCTTTATCAAACTTTTATCCCGTTAGTGTTTATCTTATTGGATAAGAATGACAGTGACCGATTATCTGATCAGATAAGAGGTATACAAATTTTGAGAATTTTATCCAGTAAATGAGGGGAAAAACTCTTAGGCAGCGTTTAGTTCGCAGAATGGAATTGGATGGAATAGAATCTGTCAAAGAAATTTGACTTTGAAGGAATTGGAATTGGAATGTTGTCAGGTTTGACCAGCTGTTTGGTTGGCAGAATTGGAATAGAATCTGTTGAAAGAATTGGAATCTGTCTGTTTGATTCACAGAATGTAGCTTTGGAATTGGAATGAAATTCCAGTAAATGACTAAAATACCCTTTTTATTAAGTTTAATAAACTAAAATTAGTTTAATAAAATAATTATTAATTACTTCAATTTTTTAACACTAAAAATAATTTGAGCTTTTTTACAGCTAAAAACTGCATAAAACAACCAAAAACTACAGAAATTGCTAAAACAGCAAAAATCATATTTTTTACAGTAAAAATAGCTAAAACTGCAGAAAAAAGCAAAAAACTACAGCAAGAGAACATCTGTTAGGCGAAGACATATTTTATTGCAGGAGACGATGGAGAACCTAACTGCTAGGGGTGAGAAAAAACCGAATCGAAACTGGAAAAAAAAAACGAGAAACCAAAAGGCGAAAACTAAAAAACCCCCCGAAATGCAGAACCGAAATCGAAAACCCGAAAATTGGAAAAAAAAACCTCGAAAAGACTGAACCGAACCGAAATCGAAATACCGAAAACTGAAAAAACCCCCGAAAAAGTCGAACCGAAAATCCAAGTGAATGGGTGTCGGCTTCAATTTTAAGAGATTAGGGTTTAGTTATTTTTTTAGGATGAGGGTATTTTAGGTATTAGGAATATATCAAATTCAATTCCATAGAAATCCCATGGATAACCCAAGGAATCTCAAATGCCCTTTTTTGGAATTCTTTGGAATTTAACAAATTCCAATTCTTGAAAATAGTGAACCAAACAAAGGAATTGGAATCTGGTCAATGGAATCAGATTCCAATTCCACCATATTCCATTTCATTCCGGCGAACCAAACGCCCCCTTAGGGGTCGTTTACCAAACATTTACCTGTGTAAGCACTTACCAGGTCATATTACCTTACTGAATGAATATCGCAAGGACCAAGAATTTTACCCAGTACGAGCTGTAAGAGCAAAGGCAATAACCGATAGTCTTACCCGGTAAGTAAGGACGACGACTCTTACCACGGTTAGCAGTGACCGGGTAAATTATTGTATCTGATACCATTTTGGTAGACTAAAATATTACCCGGTAAATAAGTGATAGTGTTGAATTTTTCTAGTAAGCACTTACCCGGTAAGTTTTGGTAAACGACCCCTTATTCGGTTAAAAAAAAAACTTATCAACAATTCATTTTAATGAACGAGAATTTTATCTAATAATTGGTAATTAAGAATGATAACTCTTAAAACGTTATGATAAAACGGGTCATTAGACTAAAACCATGTAATTCATATTAGTATAAAGTTATAAATATACGATTTATAATTTTTTCTAAATATATAATATAAAAATATATTTTATGAGTTTTAACTTTTCGTACAAAAAGATGAAGATGGTTCGGGAAGATGGGTTTCGTGGTTTAGAAAAGAGGTCACACCAAATAAAATTCCTTTTCTTGGCCATGACATTACGTTTTTCTATTTTATTTATATTTATTTATTTTTCCATTTTATGTTGGATCATATGTACAAACCTTATAATTAGTCATGGTTCTAAATTTATTATGACTTTGTTATGAGGTGTTATGGTATCAAGGTTTAGGTTCACCGTCGTGTTAATCTTATGGCTCAATTCTAAGGCTTGATTTGTACTGTAACGTGTTATGTTGTTACAACACGTTATGAAACGTTACGATGTCTTATTTTATGAGGTGTGAGGCTCTTTTAATATATAATTTTTTAACAATAAATGATAATTATGTATGAGACATATGACTTAAATAAACACAAAAATGAAACTTAAAAACTAAAACCTTAAATATGTAAATATTTACTCACATGGCAGCATCGCCAGGGCAACATCGCGCGAAATCAGAATTCGGACTCAGTGCTACGGTACACTACGGGCGATACTGACAGGCGAGACTGCCATGTCAATATCGCATGGCAACATCGCCCGGGAGGAATTTTGGGTCCAGATCAGGTAGCTACGGTACAAGGTAGGTGACACTGACATGGCTATGCTGCCATGTCAACCTCGCAGGTCAAGGTCGCCCGTTTTGCACATAAGAGACTTTAAGGTGCGATTTTTAGCTGGTTCTCTCATTGGTATCAAATATCAAAACTCAGTTCAGGAGAACCTCATTGAAGACGATTTCTAGGGTTTTATTGCCCTCACCTACTTCTTCCCAACTCATTTAATACTCCCTCCAAGTGAAGATTCAAGTGTGGGTCAAGCATTTAAAGCTTCCATTGGTGGTGTTCTCCAAGTTCTCATCTTCTCCTTCGTCTCCATCATCTTAGAGGCTTTTCTAGCGTTTTGCCAAACTCTAGCTTGTGAGTTCATTTTTACTTTTCTCAAACTTTATACATGTCAAAATGATGTATTTTTACCTTAATATGATGTTTAAAATGAGTATTTCTATACTTGGAAGATTTTGGTAAAACTAGGTCAAAATGTATCATTTAGGGTTTTCTTTGAAATGATGAAATGGAAGTCAAGAACGGTTTTGGAATACTCTTATGAGTTTTAAATGCAAGAAATATGATGTATAAATCTAAATGATTATTTGACCTAATTTTTTGGAAGGAAGGTTTTGGAAGCATGATGTTATACTTCACAAAGGTTTGTGAAGAGAAGTTAATACATTGAAAAGAATTGTATTAGGAAATTAGACTAGTGTAAATGGATCCATAGACACATATAGTCAGAAGTATTTGAAGATGACACTTGTAATAGATTCCAGTTTGGGGTTGAACTTGTGCGGAAAAGTAATCGGTGTGATGACAGGTCATTTCCATAGAAGTTTCCCTCAAAAGAAGTAAAGCGTATCTTTTAGGTGTAAATCGCGGAAGTAAAGAAAAAGAGATGTTTTAGAAAAGCTTTTGGTTAAATGTTTATTTACCTGTTTCGAAGTTTAAATGGCTTTTCTATATTTGAACTGTTTGTTCTCACTAGGCTTTAAGCCTAACACTTTTTCTTAAAATGACATGTATAACAGGTGATCAAGTAGGTGGAGCTTGATGGGATGAGTGAAGTTAGATGCCGTTAGAGGCATCCTTTTTGAAGTACACTTGCGTGTATAGATGGAGTTGCATAGAAGATTATTTTGAGGACTTAGTGACACCCAAACTTAATCTGTATTTTGAATTGTATAGATTAGTAGGTTGTTATCTAATGTCCCTTTGAAGTTGTAAACTCTCTAACTTTCTCCCCATCTTTATGGGTGATGTCTATTTATTTGAAGTTGTTCCGCATTCTATTGGTTAAAATTAACTCCCATTTTTAGGGTTGTTACAAAACAGGTCTAATGTAGTAAAATCAAACCCGTTTTTACGGGCTTATGGACTTGCCCATACCCATCTTATATAAATGGGTCGGACTTGTCAACATGCTAATGAACTTATGTTTTTTACATTTGAAAAACAAGACATATAAAATCATAAATGTAAAATTATTTGAATGACATAAGTTCTTTAGAGCATAGAAAATGTAACACCCTCAAATCTGGAAAGAGCGACTAATTTAAAATTTCTAATATAACATCAATATTTAAGTTTCCTCAAACCATAATTAGTAATAAACCTCTACAACAAATAGATCAAGTCTTATACAAGACCTACATACGGTTGGGTGTTACTAAACCAATAAGAGTCGCTATCTCCGAATGCAGAAAACATCACCAAGAGTCTAAGCTTTATCGTGCCACTTCCTAGCACTCAAGTCCATACGTGTTGCTAGTACCAACCCCCACGATAACCTGATGCACATGCCGACAAAGAAAAAGGGTTAGGCTTAACGCCTAGTGAGCTCAAGAGTTTTTAACATATTTATGATTGATTTGAAACCAAAAGATTTGCTTGATAAAAATATAATTCTCAACGGAAATAACCTTATTATAAAAGCATCGTCTTTCCCCAAATTCAAAAGTCCCATAATAAAAGCCTTAGACCAAAATGACATTAGAAGAGAAAACTTTAAATAGAAATATTCTTTTAACGTAATACCAATTCCAATACTCACACGACCATGATTGAGTTTACAAACGTGGAGATAGAAAACATACCTTTAACCATGTTTTATAAAACGTTAACTACGCGGACCTTTAAAAGGGATAGAAATATCCGAAGTTCACGGGGGATTCCCGATCATACCATCTTTGGTGACGGATACAAAAGTAGGTCACTACTCGATGTTTGAGCTAACTGTAAGAGCCAATGGCAACCGGTCAATGACCGATTATGCACCTTAGTACACGGCCCCCGATGACTTCTTACGAAAGCCCGCGCAATGGTCACTGGCAACCGGTCTATAACCGATTATGCACCTTAGTACACGGCCCCCTGATGACCCTAAATCGCGCATGCATAAAGTCAATGGCATCCGGTAATGATCCGGCATTATACCCAACAGTAAGAGGCCCCCTATGACTTCTATGCGACCAAAAAGGGACAACAATCCCGCCTTTAAACCGACTATATGCCTATGGATCCATTACATACTAGTCCTACTACCAAATACATCAACGAGATGTATTACTAGGTTTCCAACCTTGAAAACTCTTTTCAACAAACCATCTCCTTTCAAGTCCAAGTTTTACCAAAATTTAGGTCAAATCATTTTGAGTTTCAAAACCAAAGATTATTTCATTTTATAACCTTTCCAAGTATTTTAAACCATTAATGATGCTCAACTCATCATCTACAACAAAATACTCAAAATCCTCATTTTGACCCAAAACCTCCAAACTTACCCAAATACACAACCACTTGAAATTAAGTTTAGGAATCAGTAAAATACTACATTCACAACAAGTATTTGATTTTATAAGTTTAGATTTGAACTCATACTCATGCATTTACAAAATGACCCATAATGCAATAATCTGTATTTTTCAACGATTTATAAATTCCAATACTTTACAGATGCAAATACAACCAAATGGTTTTCATTTAAAGACATTGAACTCAACAACCCACACTTATACTTTATTTTCCAAAATGTCTAAAACCCAAGTATAAGCCCCTTTCATTATTTATAAATCCTTTTATACCAAATATGCAACCTTACCCAAATACTCACACATTTGATAAATAACAAGTAAAACACGTTAATACTTTAAAATGGACGTTTTTGGCATGTACAAAGTTTTCACAAAGTATCTTGAACTCACCTTGCTAGATTTAAGCTAAATCTAGGTTTTACCCCAATACCGAGTTCCATTCGATGAAGACTTTAGATCCTTGAGCTATAACTCTAGATCCATGGTGCAATCCTTCTAAGAACACCTACATGACTTCCAAAACATACACAAAACAAACCCAAGAGAGAATGAGAGTTGTTGGTGCAAAACCCAAACCCTAGATTCAAGATTTCGGAGAGGTGATCTTACCTTCCACCCTATGAGCTCCAAAATCATCAAGTAACCTTTAAATATCATTGTTTCCATGTTGAAGAGCTTCCAAATACGAAACCACAGCACTTTGAATCGCCTAAATCGGAGCTGTGATGAAGAAGTTATGGTCAAATGAAGACATCCCGATTTTAACCACTAGAGGCCGCATGCGAGTGTGACATGCGAGTGTGCCCTGTCACACTCGCCGGCACACTAGCCCGTGCCCAAAAACCAATCTGATTCATCTCCTAAGTCTCGGTACATTTGGGGCGATGCTGCCATGCGATGGTGCCCTGTCAGTATCGCCTGGCACTATAGCCGGGGGCCGTTTTGAGGTGTTTTTCCTACTTTTCACCCGTTTTGATCCCGCTACTCGCCTTGTGGATGATACCCAATATAATTAACTTCAAAAATACTTAACTCGTTGATTCTAAGAGTGGAATACAAAGATGACACGGTTGATGCATTGTGCCATTGTCACTATAGCATGGCACAATTGTTGAGACCACCAACTACTTGGTACCATCGGTGCTATTGTGACGGATGTCACTCTCATAAGACACTACTGCTCAAACTCTGAAATTAACGTTCGGTTATTGAATCGCTCGGATTAACACTTTCTTCAACTAAGACGAAATTCAGGGTGTTACAGAAAAAGACGTAAAAGATATCAATGTACATAAGGTAATATATGGAGTATGGACATTTTTTGTCTAATGATTTATCAACTTTTCAAGTCCAGGTTTTTTCAATAATAAAATATTTATCCACCTAATATTCCAAGATCAAAATTTGAGACATATTATATAACATATCACTTATTATATATATTTGGAAGACGATTGGTACCCACTAGAGGGAATCCAACCCAAAGCCACTTCTAAATCTTTTAATAAAAAAACATAAAATTTTAATTATATATAAATTTAATTAACTATAATAATCTAACAGCTCGGAAGAGCTTGTCCGGATTCTTTTTTCTGATTGTCCAAATCCGTCCATTAACTTTATCAGTCTAATCTGTGCCCACCAATTTTTTCCAAGAATGATTTTTTAAACCCGCTTTTTTAACGTGTCGTACCGCTCCGTGAACAACTCTAACAAAAACCAATAAGATTATATGGCATACGGATTTTTCAGACAAAAACACCGTATTTTGTTTACGAATTTATGGTTATAAATAGAAAAAAAGATATATACTTTTTCTGGAAAAAAATAATAATATTAGTCAAAAAATACAAAACAAAGAATCCAAACGCATGATCTGCAAGAGATATATATATATATATATAGGGGTGGGTTCAAATGTGAATCTATCTGTGATTGTGAACATGAGGATGGATCACAACCATCCATTTTAAATCAGATCAAAAGACCAGGGATAAAATTCACGGTGACATTTTTGTAACACCCTAAAATTTAGAGCAAAATTAAACCAAAACGAAATGCGGAATAAAATAAAAATCACCCAATAAGTGGGAATAGAGTATGAGAGTTTACATCTGAACATGAATATTAAAATAACAACCTATTAATCTATGTTATTCAGACTATAAATTACAATTGGGTGTTACTAATATCCTCAAAAGAATGAGTTATAACTCCAACTATATATGCTCTAAGTCATATCTCCAAAAAGGGTGTCTCTCTCTCTCGACACACCGTCCCGCTCTTCTTTAAAGAGCCCCGTCAACCTGCTTACCTGCTAAACCACATTTTTAAAATCAAGTGTTAGGCTTACGCCTAGTGAGAACAAACAGTTAAATGGATAAGCAGTTAAAAACATTTAAAACATAAGGTATGGTGCATTTATCCCATTTAACTTCTCTTGAAGTAACTTACTCTTGATGAGCAAGGATCCTTTAAAAGCAACCGGGGGAGACCCGGTGTTCCATCCTTAGTGACAGGTACCATAAGTAGGTCACTACACGATGTTTGAGCTAACTGTAAGAGCCAATGGCAACCGACAATAACCGATTATGCACCTTAGTACACGACCCCCGATGGCTCCTATGAAAGCCCGCGTTATGGTTAATGGCAACCGACAATAACAGATTATGCACCTTTGTACACGGCCCCCGATGACCCCTACTAGCGCATACATATAGTCAATGGCATCCGGTGATGAACCTGCATAATACCCAATGGTACCAGGCCCCCGATGACTACTGTGCAACCGAAAAGGAACAACACTCCCGCTTTTAAACCGACTATATGCCTATGGATCCATTACATACTAGTCCTACGACCGAATACATCAACGAGACGTATCGCTAGTTTTCCAACCTCTTTCAATAAACCATTTCCTTTTCAAATCCAAGTTTTACCAAAAACTAGGTCAAACCATTTTGAGTTTCAAAACCAAAGAATATTTTATTTTATAACCTTTCGAAGTATTTTAAATCATTAAAAATGCTCATCCTATCATCAACAACAAAATACTCCAAAACCTCATTTTGACCTAAAACCTCCAAACTTACCCAAATACACAACTACTTGAAAATAAGCTTAAGAATCAGTAAATGCTACATTTACAACAAGTATTTGAGTTTATAAGTTTAGATTTGAACTCACAAAGCTAGAGTTAGGAGAACCCTAGAAAAGCTCCTTAGAGGATGGAGGTGATCAAGAAATCTGAAAGGAAACAAGAACACCACTACTTGAAGCTTTAGATGCTTGAACCACTCTTAAGTCTTCAACTTGAAAGGAGTAATCAATGAGCTTGGATGAGGTGGGTGGAAGAAAATGAAACCCTAAAATCGTCTTCAATGTTTTTCTCCCGTTACTGAGTTTTGATATCTGATAAATGAGAAATTGAGCTGAAAATCGCACTTAAAAGTGATCCAGGACCACCCGGGCGATCTTGCCCTGCGATCATGACAAGGCATGATCGCCTGTCATGATCGCATAACCCGTAACGCGAGTTTCGTGCTTAAAAATCGATTTTTTTGGCTAACTGGTTTTCCTGCGATCTTGCCCCGCGATCATGACATGGCAAGATAGCATGTCATGATCGCAAACTTGGTACCGAAACTCAATTCGGTTTCGGTTTTCGCTCCTTTCTTCCAGATCAATGTAATCCAACATTAAACTCTTGAAACACTCCCTTCTACTATAAATATCAAAATATTAGGATGCGAAGTCCATTAACTTATATACAAAATTTCGGGTGTTACAATTTTTGTAAATAAATGGAAAACTCAAGTCATGGCTTAGTCATTATTTAGCGTGTAAGGATATAATCATAAATACAACCTGACGATTCAAATCATAACTAGGCCTCATCATCTTCCCCAAATTTCATCATCATCTTCCCCAAAAGAAATTTCACTTCCGCCCCCAAATTTCTTCATCATCTTCCCCAAAATAAATTTTCGCACAAGTTTGTTTCTGCTTTGTGTTCCTCCTTAGAATTACAAGTCTTTTCAGATCCAGATTCTTTTTCTTGATGAAGTGTAAGAAGGTTATTCAAATGTTTTTTCCCTTTAATATGATCGTTCATCATTTTATCAGATGAAGCTTCTTTGAAACACATTTGCTTGAATTCTTGCTTTACAAAACCTTTGGTTCCATTGTAGGTTATATTCAGTCTGAATATAATCTACAATTTGGGGTTTGTATACTTGTATCTTATATTTAGACTGACTATAGTCTATAATTAGGTGTTTGAATAATTGTAGGTTATATTCAGTCTGAATAGTCTCTACAGTTAGGTGTTTATATAATTGTAGGTTATATTCATTCTGAATATAACCTACAATTTGGGGTTTATATACCTGTAGCTTATATTCAGACTGAATATATTCTACAATTAGGTGTTTGAATAATTGTAGTTTATATTCAGTCTGAATATAATCTACAATTTGGGGTTTGTATATATGTAGTTTATATTCAAACTGAATATAGTCTATAATTATGTGTTTGAATAATTGTAGGTTATATTCAGTCTGAATATAAGCTACAATTAAGTGTTTGTATATATGTAGGTTATATTCAGTCTGAATATAAGCTACAATTTGGGGTTTGTATACTTGTAACTTATATGTAGTCCGAATATAGTCTACAATTAAATGTTTGTATAATTGTAGGTTATATTCAATCTGAATATAAGCTACAATTTGAGGTTTGTATAGTTGTACTCTTGTAGCTTATATTCAGACTGAATATAGTCTATAATTAGGTGTTTGAATAACTGTAGGTTATATTCAGTCTAAATATAAGCTACAATTTAGGGTTTGTATACTTGTAACTTATATTCAGTCTCAATATAGTCTACAATTAGATGTTTGTATAATTGTAGGTTATATTCAGTCTGAATATAAGCTACAATTTGGGGTTTGTATAGTTGTAGCTTATATTCAGACTGAAAATAGTCTATAATTAGGTGTTTGAATAATTATAGTTTATATTCAGACTGAATATAAGCTACAATTTGGGGTTTGTATACTTGTAACTTATATTCAAACTGAATATAGTCTATAATTAGGTGTTCGAATAATTGTATATTATATTCAGACTGAATATAAGCTACAATTTCGGGTTTGTATATTTGTAGCTTATATTCAGACTGAATATAGTCTATAATTAGGTGTTTGTATAATTGTAGTTTATATTCAGTCTGAATATCAGCTATAATTCAGGGTTTATATATTTGTGGCTTATATTCAGACTGAATATAGTCTATAATTAGGTGTTTGAATAATTATAGGTTATATTCAGTCTGAATATAAGCTACAATTTGGGGTTTCTATACGTGTAGCTTATATTCAGACTGAATATAGTTTGATGAAGAAACAGAATCCATTGAAACGAAATCAGATCAAAAATCGCAAATCGGAACTGATATCAACGAATTTAATGAAGTTCTTCAGCAATGAATCCGATTAACAGAGGATATCAATGATAACAAGAAGATATTAAGGAGAGAAATAAGTCGGAGTGATATCAATGATAATAAGGAAAAAATAAAGGAGAATCAGGAAAAAATATAAAATTCATCAAAACACGTCCAATACAATCATTTATGGTGAGAAGCTGATAAAATAGGATGAAGGATGCCAACGTTGCCAAGTTTTCAATATAATTTTATTGCAAAATTATAGTAAAATATATATTTTTCATTTTTAGGTTTAGAAAACATAATTTTAAAAGTTATATTTTTATTTTTTACAACAAGATATCTTAAACAAGAATGCTTGAAGAAATGTTTTTTTTTTAGTCATAATAAGGTGGCGTTTGTTTTTTAAGAGGTGCTAAGTCTGAAGTCTGATTTCAGTTCTGAAATAGTTATGAAACGTCTAAACGAATCAGACATAAGTGGTGATTAAGAGCTTAAAATGAAAAAACAAACAAGGCCTAGTCTTTTTGAAAGAAATAATTTTGTTCTTTTATTTACAAAGTTATAATTTATTTCCTTAATTACATCAAACACATAATACATTATTTTATTACATTAAAGACATAGTACACATGCTAAAAAATTTAGCTAACTTTATAATATATTGCCTGAAAATTCTTACAACTCTATAGAACAACTTTAGCTATTGACTACATGTATCATAAGATATAATATGTCTTATCTTGTGCCTAAAAATTCTTACAACTCTATAGTCTATGGAAGTACTTTAGCTATTGACTACATGAATCCATTCTTATGATTCAAAGATGATATTTTAGTATTGTTAGTCTTACCAGATTTATCATTTTGGTATTGTTAGGTTTATCATATTTATTATTCATGAGATGTTGTCGATGGTCTCTTGATGAAAGAACTTCATGTGGACTATAAACATGATGTATTTGTCGTCTCTCCAAGATACTTTTCACCAATTGCAGTTCCAACAAATTATAACAAGTTTTTATCACTATCTGAAAAAGTAAAGAAGAAAGAAACTAAAATTTCTTTTTATCTCGAAAACTACTCTGTTACACTTACACGTCCTCTTTACTCCAACCTTAGTTCTACTAACAATTTGAAAATGTTTTAAAGGCTTTTATTTTTGTTTTTGTTTTCTTTTTCATGTTTTAGCATGCATTTTGGACCCGTTTTGCGTTTGCATCATTTATATCATGTATAGACTTGTGGGTTGCTCTTGTGGTGGTATTGAGATTTTTATATTACTTCGAGGGCTCAAAATACAGGTTATTGATCGAAGAACAAGATGAGTTTTAGCATCTCTAATGTGATTTCAAAAAGCCCACATTTGACACGATAATGAGACGTAAGCGATTAGTTCAAATCATACATGGAGGCAGGGCAGGGTTAGAAATTTAAGTTAGAGAGGCCTGTCGTCCAAGGTCATATTTTGTTGTAACTAGTTGTGTATCCATGTGATACAAAGAGATGTAAACTTTTTAGTGTAAACCGAAAATGAAAATTAATGCAATTTTTCATATAAAAAAAACTGAAACTCTTGTCTAAATAAAATAGAAACTATAAGTGACAATTGAACATATCTTGCTAATTCGAAGACACGATAAAATAACAAGAAAAAACTATCAATATTTGTATCAATTTAAAGATAGAAATTGTAATTGGTTTTAGATTTGGTATAATTTGTTTAATTCAAAATTTGATTATAACCTAAATCTTTTAGATTAAAATAAAGATGTAATTTGTTTTAGTTTTAACGATGAAGTAGTTTTATTAAAGATGATGATTGAGTATTTTGATATGCTCCATAGTTATTCCGTAATTAATCGTGTTTATCATTGATTGTTAGTTAGACTTCAAATTATGCATTGATTGAACGTGTTTTTCGTTAATTGGAGATGAAAAAGCTTTAAAATATACATTAACACACTAATTACTTGTATAGTTGAAATTTAATGGATTACACGTTACCAAATTGAAACTAATGCTTAATATCTTATTTTAACACTTTTACCAAATTGTATATAGATACTTTATTTATAGTATGGATATTAAAAACTTAATATTCAAAAAAAAGTTATAAAATATTAAAATAGAAACTTTTTTAATAAATACATAAAAACTTTTCAAAAAAAAATCCCTACTAGCATGAAAGGTTTTTAGCTACGAACATTTTCCTGGGAAATCTGTGGCTAAAGGGTGATTATTCACAAAACCATCACAAAACTTGGTGCCTAAATTGTTGGTGGGTAAATCAAATTAGTGACAGATTACCCAGGAAATTCTTGGGAATCCGTCGGTATTTTCTTGAAAACATCGGATTTTACATGAACCATTAGTGTGTGCTGGGTGATCTGTGGGTAATCACCGACGGAAATTTCCCTCGATGATTTATGGGTGAATGTCATTTTGTTTTGTAGTGATTGTTTTTAGATGAGGGGGAGGGCGATGCTTTTTAGCATTAAGTAAAAGAATTAATTTTTAATCAGATTCTTGGATGAGTTTTGTTGTTTTGGGTTATGGCGGTGAGTTAGGGGAGGCTGGGAACTGGTTTGCCCCCTACTCGTTCCGCCTTTGCATGGAGGAACCAAGAATTTTTGAATGTCCATAAAGGGTGGAAGTAAGCAAAACTGTAAAAGCATGTTTGTGGATGGCACACTCTAGACACATTGATCTTGATGCAATATGTTATATCAACTTTTACTCGTCTAAATTCAAATTAAGGAGGTTTAAGAGTATATGATAAGCTAAGATGTGAAACTTTTATATTTTGAGTTTGACACGGACCATGCCAAAAATAAAATAAAATCACCTTAGTCAGTGCAAGTTGGGAAAAAGGGTTGGATTAATTAACATTTATAATTAACATCTTTTACTTTTAACAATACCTCATAAGGGCTCTAACCTTAGCACAACTTTGGTTTAATTAATCCTAAATTGACATCAATCATAGGTTCTTGCAATAAAAAATAGGTGTTGTCAATGAGTGTCTTTATAAATCTATAGCAACTTTTTCCATCTTTTCTCATTACTTTTATTTTTCCAAAATCCGACATTTGAGTCTTTTATTATATTATACACTTTTATTTTATATGGAGCTAGAAATAGAATTTAAACATTTTATGGACTTTATTACTAATTGGGCTAGCTTTTAGATTTTTTGGCAGATTAGGCCATTCCTCTGTCACCATGCAGGAGTTGTTTGGAGGTCTAGGCCGATATGTAGCTTTGTGGAGGATTGATACTTGGTGGGCAAGTTTTCTGTTATGTGGGCCAGAGCTCGTGTTAGGCTTGGAGCTAACTTTTGTACTTTTGCGCTTGTAAACTTGGGGACTTCTCTTCCTCCCTTATATACGAGAGTAACCTCTTATGTTAGACTCATGTTTTTGTAAGCTTTTATTTTTTCAAGTTTCATTAGTATATGTATTAGTAGCAAGCCTTGAAGTTATTTAAATCTTTTTGTTGCTAGTTAATAAGTAGTTCTCATCCTGCAAGTATTTTGCGGGTTCAATTGTAGCAAAGCAAGTATGGTCGAGTAGGTGTGTAATGTTCAACTTTCAAGTACTTTGTGTCGGTATTTACCTTTTAGAATCGAATCTCAAGAATTTACTTTCAATCCTCTGCATTCCTTTACGTTCCTGCAGTTCTTTCCTCATAACTCCATTTATTGTTTTAACAATTACATTTCACTATTACATTCTTTTCATTTACATTTCAGTACTCTAATTAATGCACTTTGCATTCTATAATTTACGTTTCCAAACAATTTACTTTCGGTCTTTTACATTCCTACAACATATTATTCCTTGCATGCCAAGTTTTCTTTCTCATCTTTAATTTACTTTCACTCATTAACATTTCAAGTCTTACATCTTTGGTGAGAAGAATATGAGCCATGATGGGTTAATCACCTTAACTTGGGGTGTAAGGATAGTTAAGACTGAAATGATGTGAAAGTAGAGAGTGCTTCTAGTATAGCATTTTATTGTAACTATTCATTTATGTTAATAGTGTTTCATTGAAGATTACATATAATTAATTAACAATTAATTGTATGTATGAAAATGTTTTAGCTTTCAAAGCTAAGACAAATATGGAAACTGATATAAAAAAACTATAACCAGTGTTATACCCATGTGATATAGGAAGGTAATATTATATCGTGCTAGGATTCACGACATTTAACATAAATGATGTCGTATCGGTTGAAGTAGGCTTGTATGAACCCTTGGGAGGTTGTCTGAACCGATAGTTCTATAACTGTAACAGTGCTATAGCACCACACGTTGTACTAGTATAAGACGGTCCAGTAGTGCTATAGTATGTTTCTACCGAATCATTAGTTTTTGTCTTAACAAACTTTTGCACCATTTGCTTATTCTTTTACAACATATATTTTTAATTGATAACTCACACACGCACCAAACAAATTATGTGAATTCATCATCTAAAGTTAGCTTTAAAGATTGGAGTTTTAAAGAACTTTTACAAGTCCTCCTATGGATCAATTTTTGATACTTTTACTGTTATTACTTGTTAATAAACGACAATAAATCAAGATGTGTATTTACATTAAGATTTGTTTACATGAATCTTGAGATTGTACTTGTATAAACTTCATGACAGTTGTGCAAATAAATCTCCTTTAGGTTAAATCAACAAATTGAAAATGTTAAAAATAAATTTAATTTTAACATGTATGAGAGAGAATAAGTGGGAAACAAGTTCTTTTAGCTTATAGATGACTTTCATTTACGCTCACCTAAATAATTTAGGACCATCCAATGAACTTTGGACTGAAGTGAGATTTCTAGATGACTACATTTATAGCAGGGTGATAAACAAACTTGTTTTTAAATCAACACATGAGGGGCGGACATGTGTGGTAGTATACGGTGGTATGAACCATCGTATTATTTTTTCGGTAAAGGGTAAAAACTTAGGTCGCGTTTGGTTCGCGGGATTTGATTGGATTTTGACGGATTTGGATTTTAAATCCAATCCATTCCTATGTTTGGTTTGCAAAATAGTAAGGATTTAAAATCCTTGATTGATTTAAAATCCCGTGAAACATTGGATTTTAGAATCCTTCCCAAAACCTAGGTATTTCAAATCCAATCCCGAGGATTCTCCTCTACATATGACTTTCTCTCCGGTGTTCTCCTCTCCTCTCCTCGTCGGGGCTCTCCTCTTCGTCCCTTCGTGAAATCCATTCCAAATCCTACAAACCAAACACAATGAAAGATTTCAAATCCAATCCAATCCAATCCCTCCAAATCCAATTCCTTTCGTGAAATCCAATTCCCTTGAAAACAATCCCGCGAACCAAACGCACCCTTAAGGTTTGTGAAAGGTGCAACCGTATTGTTTTGTTGTATGTTACCATATATATTTTAAAACTACAATATGAACACAAGTTTTTCTTGGTAGAGTTGGTTAGTAAGTCTTTTCCTACATCCAAGACCCAAGTCCGAATCCCATTAGCTTTATTTTTTTAGCTTTTCTAGCTTTTAATTTCAAATTTATTATGTTTTTAATAAAAAAATCGCAATAAAAGACTTGAACCCAAGACCTCATGTATGAAAAATGAAAATCAATGAAGTATCCCATAGACCAATTATAATGTTGTGAAAATTATCTCAAACATTTTTTTATGGTTAAACGGTGCAACCGTTTGAAAAAATTTCTGGGTCCGTCCCTGCAAAACACCATAATTTTTTTTATAAAATGATGTGATTCTAACATGTATAAAAATAAATTTGTTAGAAATGGTGATTTAGCATTAGAAGTTGGTTTATCCTCACACATAGGTTCATATATGAACCCGTTTGTCACTTATTTATAAAAATTACGAAACTACTCACTCTATTTTCTCATAGTTGTGATTTTTAACCGGTCAAAATTACAGTTATTGACCAGTCAAATCCGATATTAACCATTTGAAGGATTATGTTGCTTCTTCATATATTTTGACATCATTTAGGCCACAATATTAACTTTTAGAGTAAGCATTTGGGTTTTTCTTGTTAATGTTGTTCATCATTGTTTTCAACCTTTTATGGGTAAAACAAATTGTTTCCAACCCATCAATTTCAAAGTCAACCTTTTTAGTATGAGATATTCTTCTTGTTTTTTTGGTGATAGAAGAGTAGTTAAAATTCACATACTCAACATCACATAATTAGCAATCAATAATGTATGAAAAGATAAGGATAATTTTGAAATCCAAAAATACAGATATGAGTTGGATCATGTACTATCATTGGTAATTTTTAAAAGGTAGGAATTTTCTTAGTTCATAACAAGAAATCTATTTTATTTGGATACATAACGAGAATACATGTGACAAAAGTAAAGAGTTGATGAGAGATGAATGATGTAGAAGTTGATCGAAGTTTTTTGGACAATAAGGCAACTAAGAATCAACGGGAATGTGGGAGACAAGATGATTCATTGAGACCCAAAAAGAAAAATAATGAATGAGATCTATAATCTACAAGATAAAGGAATGCTTGGTTGGATAATTAAATGAGATATGAAACATGGCACACATAATAAAAGATGCATAAGTTAAGAAGTGAACAAAAGTATTTTTTTTTTGTTTTGTTTGTTTCTTACTCTACAAAAATAAGATGTTTTTATTAAAAATATGAAACATGGCACACATAAGGGAATTGACTAAATATTTATCAGATAAAAGTTCTTGATAAATCATAAAATAATGAAACACATCATAACTCATAAGAATAATAAATTAATAGATACATTTTTAATCAACAAATAGCAATAACCATGAACTTTTTTTAAAGTATATAATATTATATACGACAAATGAAATAAGAAAACTCACACACCCTCCTCACTAGGGGTGAGCACGGTGCGGTTTGGTGCAGTTTTTGGCCAAAACCAAACTGAAAACCGAACCATTCGGTTTCTGAAAAACCAAACTGTGCGGTTTTCGGTTTTTCGGTTTTCAAATTTTTTTTTCTGTTCGTTTTTTTCGGTTTGGTTCGGTTTTAAAACTGAATGGTTTTCGGTTTTTGGTTTTCGGTTCAGTTTTTGGTTTTTAGTTCTATAATTCTTCGATATTTCCAACTTATAAATTTCTTTTCATTTGTTTAAAATCATGTTTACGAAACATATCAATATATCATAATATCATAATGCAAATCTCATGTTAAAAATCATGTTTACGAAAACACAAATATCATATATCATAATGCAAAATTGCAAATCCCATGTTCAAAAACATGTTTACAAAAATATAAAATGCAAATACAATTTTATATTTATTAATTATTAATATACATATAATAATAATAATTAAAAATAATTAATATTGACGGTTCGGTTCAGTTTACGGTTCGGTTTTTTGAGAAACCGATGGTTTCGTTGCGGTTCGGTTTTTTCGGTGCGATATGGAACCAAAACCGAAACCGAACCGTTTGGATTTTTGGTTTTCGGTTTTGGTTCGGTTTTTTTGGTTTCGGGTTTTTCCGGTTTTTTCGTTTTCGGTTCGGTTTTTGCTCACCCCTACTCCTCACATTTGGTAAAGTTTGAACCCCCGACCTTTTAGAAGGCCAAGGGCTCACATACCGCTAGGCCAAAGACCCTTTTATTAGTACACTATCAACTATAGAAGCAAAATCAGCTGACAATAGAAGCTCATGAGCTTAAAGGTTAAAGGTTAAAGTCGTTATTTCGTTAAGTTGTTGAAGCACAAAAGCAGTCAAGTAGTCGAACTTATAGAGATAACAATAGTCAATAGCCTTTGTATCAAAAAAAAAACTTACAGAAACAATAAGTAATAGCAGAAAACGAATTAATGATCATTTAATTTCCCCCCATATTTTTCTTCTATAATATAATTAGTTAATACGTTTTAGGCCATTGTTAACTATTAAACTCTTTTAGGACTCTTATTATATATTAATTTTTTGTACCTTTAATGTATACTTAAAAAAATTGGGCCCCTACATTTTTCAAGCTCAAGGCAGGTGCCCGCCCTGCTTTTCGAGTAGTTCTAAAGTGAATACCACGAGAATATGACGAACCCCTAAATTTACTCTTTAAAATATTCTTTAAAGAGAGAAGGAAGGTTCCAACGTGTATAGAAGCGATATTGTCCAAGTCATTGATGTAAGACTCTAACACGCCCTTCTAATAGAGGCCAAATGGGCAAAGATGTCGAGAGTGCTGAGAGGGGGTTAGGTGGATATCCCAACATATTGAGTCCCGGGCAAAGATGTCCTAAATGGTAGACCTGAGGTCTGATACAATGTGAGAATATGTAGGACTCCCGGATTAGCTCTCCAAAAGAGCACTTAAAGAGAAAAAGATGGTTCCAACATATATAGAGAATACACGGTACAAGTCTTGTTGATGCGAGACTCTAACAATTGCAAATGAAAGATATTACTATCTATTTATACTACTTTTATGAATTACTGTAGAGAAATCTATCTAGATATTTACAAGAAAATTTCTAACTAAACAAGGTTATTGTCCAAGATTCTGCCACATTCTTAATTGATCTAATCTCTCGAGGAACCTTATGTGAGACATGACATATTGTACTATTTTAAATAGAGTTCTCTCGATAATTGCATAAAGTAATATAAATTGATGACAATCTTTTCATTCCATAATCCCTCTAGAAGTTGAGTAATATGAGTTCATAACTTTTTTCCATCTTTTTGTATTTTTGTTTACTTTTCTTGTTCAATATTATTGTAGTTTGATTGTCTTAGTCCAAAAACTAAGGTTACAAACTAGATTGTGAAAAAAAAAAACTCGGTGACATGTCAAAGAGTAAGAGTTTGTTTGGTTGGTTTTCTATTATGTCTTGTATCGATAAAATTGTTTGATTGGTTTTCTATTAAGTCTTATTTTGAAAAATCTACTCAATACATCAATGAGTAACTTGTTACCTTTTAAACAAGTTAACCTCCATTTTTCTTTGTTTACATGACTTAAAGGGTGCGTTTGGTACGCAGTCAGAATAGAACAGAACAGTTGTTCCACGTTTGGTAAAACATGATATGCCAGAACAGGACAGAACAGGACAGAATGACCAATTTACCCCTAATGAGCTGTTTAGTGTTTTTTAACAAATAATCAATCTAAATGGAAATTAACAAATAATATTTGAAGATACAAAAACCATATCAACTAAATATTGTTTAAAAAAGCACACATTCATTAATCAAAAGACTTAAAACATAATGTTTACCGACACACATCCTACACAAAAGTTCAAATGTTCACCATTGTACGAAAAGACATAAAGACAAAAGTATGTTTACCAACTAACATCACATGCCTAATTTGGTTAAGATGGTCCTCACAAATTCAAGCTTGAAACTAGCATCCATGGAAGTCCAAAAGCGTAGTTGAATCGGGTTATCGCAAAAATGCATAACAATAGCAATAACTTGGCTTGCATCAAAACCCATTTCGGTTAACTCATGGGGAAAACTTTCGGTAGCCGGAGTACCAACAACCGATATCAACTTACCCATTTGGTCGGATACCTTCTCCAACCCCTTTTCAATCATCTTCATTGCATTGTGGGAATCATTAGGAGCACCAACTTTTCTTTTCCTCTTTTTTGATGATGTTTCCCCTTCTTCGAGATTGATGGTAGAAGCGCCATTAGAAGGAGTAGACAATGGTACGGTAAAATCTTCGGTCTCGACACCGGCTTCACTTTTGAGATTGATGTTATCCATTGCATCTGCAGCAGATTCCGCCAACGATCCTGTTGCTCGATCTTTCCCAAATATTGTTTTCAATCGCTCATATTGGGAAAAAGGTTTGTTGGCGATATAATTTTTGCTCGGATGTTTCTATAAAAAAAATTCATCAATATATATATATATATATATAAATGCATCAACCAAATAATTACATAAAAAACATAATCTTACCTTTAAGTATTCCTGAAGAACTTCAGCATCAACCGTTACGCATTGATTAGCATCATTCCAACCAAACCCGCTTGTGTTTAGCATGTCATAAGCGGCTGAATATTTATCTTTCAACCGCTTTATCTTGTGTTGAACATGCTTTGATGTTATTTTAACACCCGGTATTCTTTCTCGCATTTTTAAAGTGATTTGCTCATAACTGCCGTTCCGAAAAGAGCCATTATCATTCCGGCCACCGGCCGCTACAATCTCTTGAAGGATGCTAATTAGTACATCCTCTTCTTGGATACTCCAGTTACGTCTATCCGTCATCTACTAAATAATAATACACCACATTATGATTTATAAAATTCAACAATAATAAACACACAATACATTATGATAACGTTCTAAAATTCAACAATAATAAACACACAATACATTATGATGATTTATAAAATTCAACAATAATAAACACACAATACATTATGATGATTTATAAAATTCAACAATAATAAACACACAATACATTAATTGATTCTACTTGATATCCACGACTCAAACATCTCTTGGGCTATGTCATCTCTCCATTGAGTCCATTCATTACTTGATTCAACAACATCAATAGATTCAACATCATCAAGTTGCTCTTCCTCGATAGGTATATCTTCTAGTGTGAGTGTAGTGTTTTCCTCCGGATCAATAGCCATGTACATCCTAATAAAATTATGTAGTAAAGCACATGCTATGACCATTCGTCCTTGAAGTTTTATTGGATAGAAAGAAGGACTTCGTAATATGGCCCAACGTTTCTTCAAAATACCAAAACACCTTTCTATGACATTCCTAGCTGATGAGTGCTTCATGTTAAAATATTCTTCCTTAGTTGTAGGTGTATGACCAATGTGTTCCCATTCTCGTAAATGATACCTAGTACCTCTATATGGTACCAAAAACCCGTTGCCATTGACATATCCTGCATCCGCCAAATAATAATTACCTAATGGGACCTTTAAACCATTATTCCTTGTAATTGCATCTCGTAGTACTCTAGAATCGGTAGCTGAACCTTCCCAATCGGATAAAACATAGACAAACTTCATGTCCCTAGTGCATACACCTAATACATTAATTGCAATATTTCCTTTTCTTGTTCGGTATCTTGGTTTGTCTGACTCGAGTACGGTCACTTCAATATATGTTCCATCTATTGCACCTAGAAAACCCTATAAACAAAAGAATTTGGTTTAAACTAAATGGTAAAGGTTTAATAAAATGAATAATGAGATAGGTTAACGATGATTACCTTAAACCATTTCCATCTTCTGTCGATACATTCATCCTCTACCGGTGTTGGTTTAACAAACAATATGTCTTGCAAACGCAATAAAACACCTAAAAATCGATGAACATACCTACTTATTGTTTCCCCCGACCTATAAAACCTAACTTGAAGACATCTATTTTTTGTGTGATGTGCTAATATGTTTACAAATATAGCCACTTGTTCCTCAATTGTAACATTACCATCATCTAATAGGCCACCACGAGTTTTTAGCAACTCACACAAAATAGCAAATGCATTCCTATCCATTCGCAACTCATTTACACAAATAATGTCACTTTCATGTGTCATGCGTTGGATTTCTATTGATCTAATTTGATATCTAGTAAAAGTTCATTGTCTTAAAGTTCTCCTCTCGTGTTGTCTTTGTTCATTTCGATGCCTTTGTTCATTTTCACGTAACAACATCGCAAACTTGAATAAAAGTAGGAGCAAATCGATGTAAGCTTTCAAGACGCTAATAACTACCACAAGATGGTTTTGATCTATTCTACAAATAGACAACCAAAAAGGCAATGATCGAATATGACCAACAATGAATTATACCTAAAATTTTACATGGATTAAACAAAACCACAACAAGTTATACCACCTAAAAAATCATTTCTTTTTAACCAAGTTATACCAAGTTATACCTAAAACATCATGAAGAACAAAAAAAATCATGGAGAAACCTATTTTTACATGGATTAAACAAAACCACAACAAGTTATACCACCTAAAAAATCATTTCTTTTTAACCAAGTTATACCTAAAACATAATGAAGAACAAATAAAATCATGGAGAAATCGACCTAAAAAATCATTTCTTTTTATCCAAGTTATACCTAAAAAAATCAGTGGAGAGAAGCAGAGAAGAAATCGACAGCAAAAAATCATTTCTTTTTATCGACATCAAAAAGAAATCAACAGCAAAAAGAAAAGAAATTGACAGCAGAAAATAAATCGTCAGAAAAGAAATCGACAGCAAAAAATCATTTCTTTATCAAGAATATCGATTTCTTCTCTAGAAATCGACCACAACAATAGCGATTTCTTCTGTAGAAATCGACAGCAACAAGAGCCGTGGGTTTGAGCGAAGAAATCGACAGCAATCAAGGAAGAAATCGACAGCAAGCAAGGAAGAAATTGACAAACCTGAGCGTGAGGAAGAAAATCGACAGCAAAATTCGTGACTTTGAGGAAGAAATCGAACAGCAAGACAGTGGAGAAAGCAGCCGTGGGTTTTCTCTGGGAGAAGAAGGCGTGAGAAAGAGAAGGAGCGTGTATATTAGGTTAGGGTAAAATGGTCTCTTTTTTCTTGTTCTACTTAGTTCCATGGGGTAAGGGGTGAACACGCGTGTCCTTGTGGTGTTCCACTTAGTTTCTGTTCCACTTATTTAAAATAGCACCAAACATGGGACTAATGTGTTCTGTTCCACCCTGTTCACCCTACCAAACGCACCCAAAGAGATGACATGGATAACACATCATTCTGATTACATGACATTAATTAAAAAAATTCTCTTGCACATTCTTTAATAATTTCTTCACTTTTTCTTCTGATTATTCATATTTCATCCCGTTTATATTTTTCTTAATTTTCTTAACTTCTTAGTAATTTTCTTTCGTCATCTTTTCTTTTTAAAAAAAATTCAAAAAATTTTCACTCTTACCGACTTTTATGCAAATTAAATATTCTAGAGTAATATTTTTTAACAAATATAACATTTTTTTAAGATAGTTTTTTTGAAAAACATAACATTTGTTATTTAATTTTTTTTAATTCAGAAAAATATTTATTTTATATGTTTTTTAAATTCAACGATATAAAATATGTTTGACAAATCATTTTGATATTATTATATTTTAATAAACATTTTAAAAATAATTTAATTAATTTAATATATTTATTAAATGATATGTTAAATTAATTATTATATAATATTTTTTATAAAAAATAATAATTAAATATTTTGTTAAGATGATTATAATACAAGTCGTTTGAATAAACAATAGAACAAGTCATTTTTTGCATAAATGAAGTGAGCAATCGGGCCGATCTGCGGATCCCTCTTTAAATGCGAACCCGTTAACAAATATCTCCTGATTCTGAATACTGTTCAAGTGATAGGGTACAAATAAATACACTCAAATCTCCGATTCAGGTTTTTTCAATACTTCCATTCCAATTCCAGTGTTTAACAATGGGGTCTGCGCCTATTCCTTCTGAGACCTACAAGCTAGGGTTCATCGGAGCTGGTAAAATGGCCGAGAGTATAGCCAGAGGCGTTATCAAATCTGGAATCCTCCCCGCTTCTCGTATCAAAACCGCTCACAAAGGCTCTCGCCGTACAACTTTCGAATCCTTTGGTGTCGGTGTTGTCGAACTCAATAATCAGGTATAATCATAATCATAATCATTGTTAGTAATACTGATGATATCATATGCTATTCAGATCATTCTAACAACTTCAAGCTTTCGTATTTCTATTTCTTCCCTTTTGTGTATGTAAATTAGAAACAAAAATTGCCAAAAAAATCCCCACTGTCGAACAATGGTTGTATAGTTTTTGGACGATTATTTGTGGTGGCTAAATATGTTTGGTTCATATACAATGGTTGTAGTATAGTGGTTTCTTTAGGGTGAGGGCCAAAGTTTCAGCTATGTAATGAGCACAATTTTTAACATAAAAAGGGTTATTTGTTGTGCTTATGATGTTTTTTCTACTTCAGGAAACAAAGCAAACCTACTTCTTATCCATCCTCTGTTTCTTATCTTATGAGTATAGGTTCTTTTGAGTGTTTATTGATTCTGTTTTCTCTTGGCATCTCTTTCATTCAGGTTGTTGAAAACAGTGATGTGGTGATATTCTCTGTCAAGCCACAAGTTGGTATTTTTCTTATTTCTCATGCCATCTCCTAGTTATTTATTTTTATCTTCTTGTAAATTCTAGTGCTAATCAATATTGCATATGGCCAAGTACCTCATAGCATTATCTTTTACTTTATTTTTATCTTCTATCTTCTGGTCTACTTCTCTGACTTGAAATTCTATATTGCTTCTCTCTCAGAAAGCTGGTGAAGTTTTGGTAACATTAATAATAAGAATAAGTATAGTAACTTGACTCGCTTAAGTTGTTTTTATGTCTTGAGTCTATAAGCATTGTTTATCTTGATTTATAGCAGATGAAAACAAGTTGATCAATTTCATCTTTATATTTCTTTTGTCTTTGCTGAAGGTATCACCAGACTTATATTTGGGTTCTTTTAGAAGAACAAATGGTTTCCGGTATATAATTAATAACGTGAAGAATATCTTTGAGTGGATAACATATGCATAGTGTGTAGGAACAACAAAGAATGCTTGATCAAAATTGAATTTGGAAGGATCCTGTAGGCATTAGCAACCTCTATCAAATTAGTTTTGTGCCGGTATTGGTCCATAATTTCATAAATTTATGTCATTGGAGTTACTTTACAGCATCTCAATGTATCGATTAAACCATGTATGAAAATTGAGAAGAGCAAGCAAGCTTTTATGATTAGATTAGAAACCTACTTCTGGAATTTGTTGTAAGGTACAACTAGGGGTTCTCCTCACGGGTTGGGTTGATCGGGTTGAAGGCATTTCAACAACCCAACCCAATGCTTGCGGTTTGAAAAATCTCAACCCAACCCAACCCCAACCAAAGTGCAACCCAACCCGTACGGGTTGATCGGGTTGATACTTTGGTCAACAAAATATTCTTCTTCCCTTGAAGATGTTGCTTTCTCTAGTCTACTCATAATTTATTTTTCATCATCGGCCATTTGGTACAACTTATTCATAGGTCTTAAATCTTAAGTATATTAGTTTTCTCAATATATATATATGTGTGTGTGTGTGTGTGTTCACAGTTACTCAACATATATACAAAGGAATTATATAGAGATGGAAAATAGATTGAAAATATATGTATATGAAGAGGGGTTTCATGGTGGTAATGGTTTTGTGGGTTTGGTGGACCTTTGTATGAATTTTTTATTTAATAAAATGGTTTGTTCTTGCTGTGCAAAAAAAAATGTATATGAAGAGGGTATGTGATGGTGTAATTGTTTAATGTACATATTAATAGAGACTCAATAATCATATTAAATCCAAGAAATAAAAGGATATCGGGTTGGGTTGGGTTGGGTTCAAATAAAAAAAACCTGATATCAACCCAATATCTAAGGTTTGAAGATTTTACAACTCGATCAGACATCGAGTTTCTTCGGGTTGAGTTATTTTGCGTTGGGTTGATCGGGTTGGTCGGGTTTTTGAGCACCTCTAGGTACAACCTGGTCCAACAAGGTTATATCACCATGTCCGATTATGTTTACTATAACCGAGAGTTATAAATGGGAAAGCTTTCTTCTAAACATTTGTTGGTTTTTGATCAAGTTTGTTATGTTGAAACTATTAGGCTATAGATGATGGTGGAGCCAGGATTTTGTATAAGTGGTGGTGGACACACACTAGATTGTAAGTACATTACTCTTTACCTTCTATATATATTCTGGGTCCTATGTCCTAGACTTACAAAGATAATAAAATAAGTTAGTTCCTACTTCCTACACCTAGCAACCTATCAACCTTAATAATTTCAACTCATAAGATTCTTCTCCATATGGACACATTTAGACATTAATACAAGAGTAAACTACATTTTTCGTCCTTGAGGTTTGTTGAAAATTACTACTTTTGTCCTTGTGGTTTTGAATTTACGTTTTTCGTCGTAGTGGTTTGCATTTCGTTTCACTTTTCGTCCCTCTGACTAACTCTGTTAGAAGAGTCTGTTAAATCAGGGGTGGTTTGGTCTTTTTATTCTTTTTTGTATTTCCTTATTTTTTTTATTAAATAAGTTTCAATATCATGTTATTATGTATATTATATTATATATAGTAAATCCCCTACCCCAACACTCCTATGTAAACCCACTTCTTCTTCCCCAAGAACGATTTAAGCAATCCAACCAGTTCTTCTCATCATGCATCATTGGAGCTCTGCCATGGATTCAACTTCAAAAACAACAAAATGCGCACACACACACACATATATATATATATATATATATATGCTTCCTCGGATTCAAGGTTTACCCAAACAAAAATGATAAAGAGATTCAAAAGTCCACGAACAATCTTATCTAAAACCATCTCTTGACATTCCAAAAGAATGAAGAACAATCAATAAAAAACCAACCTTTCAGCGTTGAAACTTACACACATCGACCCCTTTTTTCTGTTCTGCGGCTATGCCCGATCCTCTATCATAGTGACGAAAAACTCAGTTTACTTTTAATATAATCAACATAAAGGAATACACATGGTAGCTAAATGATAAAATATTACTTTAAAGATCAACTGTAAGCCAGTGGCTAACTAAGTTGTATCATAGTGACAATGTTGAAATTTTAGACAAATTGCAATTTATCGTATGGGCTGCATCTCACAGGCATATTAGTGGAAATACAACCAGAAGTGCATACATTATAGAAAGTATAATCTGAATAACCATTAAGCAAAAGTTATCAATAACTCAATACCTGTTAAAGTTATAGTTGGATGCACTTGGTTAAAAACTTACCAACCCAATATCTATTAAACAAAAATTGGAGCTTTACAGCCTCTTGTTTTGCAATTGCACGATCAGGACCGAATGCAATAATGTCATCAATATAGATACAAACATGAATGTGGTATATAGACATCAACTTTATTATTTATTTATTTATGAATGTGGTATCTTCCTCCCCCAACTCTAGTTTAAGAGAGTTCAACAATGACATTTGCTATTATATATATATAGTTCAAGAGAGTGTATGGACGGTTGCTTCAGGGATGGGAAAGCTTTATTTAGCATCAAGATCTCAATGAATCTTTAATGGATGTTAAGAAAATAATTTCTTTTTAATGTCGTTTTTTGGGATATCACAGAGCTCACCAACTTTTTCTCTCTGTTATAACTTTTATAAATTATATTTTATATTTGTTCCTGCAGTTAAAGATGCGATCTTGCAGCTGAGACCAATTCTATCTGAGAAAAAGCTTCTGGTATCAGTAGTTGCTGGTGTCAAGTTAAAAGACCTCCAGGTTTGACAAAAACCAAATTTACTTTCGCTTATATCATTACTGAAATTATCAATCATATATTTGCTGATAATATGATTTACCAACTATTTAATTCCTCAAGAATACGGATCTTATGGTTTATATTCAATATGGCAAAACATGAGATTTATAGACCTCATTTTATATGAATCTGCTTAAGATGCGACTGACTGCAAATTCATTTTATATGAATCTATATGTATTGTAGTTAACAAGGAATAAGAGAAATATTTAGAAAGCATGTATTTTATAATAATTGTTTATGATATAATGTGTTATTATGGCCTCTGCATATTTTATAATAGTTGTTTTATTTGATTCAGGAGTGGGCTGGTCATGATCGTTTCATTAGGGTGATGCCAAATACCCCTGCCGCTGTAGGTGAAGGAGCTTCTGGTAAATCAGATTTTTAATCTTTGCCTTTCATCTTTTACTATTTTACTTGATAATTGATCTTGTTACTTCATATATTTATGTGTAGTGTGACTTATTTACAAATGGATTAACATTCACCAACTGTAAAAGTCTGTTTTTGACACATATAAAATGTATATTTGAGGTTAAAATAGAGGACATGAGAGTGGTTTTGATCCACATAACATTTAATAAGAACATTGTTGGCTTAATTAATTGTGAAATGATAGAAAATGAGGAATCATCTGTAAACTTTTGTATCAAAATAACAAATAAACGTGATTTTAAGAAAGATTTTCGAAATATTACTATCTATTATCTTTCAAGGTACTTATCCTTATTTTTTGATGATCAAAATAGTCAGAAATATTTGGTTATTCTTGCATACCTTTAAAACATGCAACAATGATTTTTTCGGGTACTTTTTCTGTAAGTTAATCATGTGCTTTAGGTTCATTATGGTTACTGTTCCATAAACTTTTTTTGTTTTTTTAAAAGTAATATAATATATTAATATTTATATACAACAAATACTCACACACATTCGTGATAACATGAAAAATGGGTTTGTTTATGCAGTGATGAGTTTGGGGGCAGGTGCAACACAAGAAGATGGTGAAATAATTGCAAAGTTATTTGGAGCTGTGGGTAAGATATGGAAAGCTGATGAGAAACTGTTTGATGCAGTCACTGGCTTGAGGTATTTTTTAATCACAATTTCCGAAAATAGCTTATTGTTTCAGTCGGATATTTTTAACTTTAAAAAAAAATATATTATTACAGTGGCAGCGGCCCTGCATATATATTTTTGGCAATAGAAGCTTTGGCTGATGGAGCTGTAGCCGCAGGTCTACCACGGGAACTTGCACTTGGTTTAGCCTCTCAAACTGTAAGTTTTTTTGTTCAACTGTTAAAATGGTTTTCATATACATATACATATACATATACATTATATATATATATATATATATTATAGAGGAAAGTTCAAATGCGAACTCAAATTTGATTGCGAACATGAAGACGAAGGAGAGCATTGACACGTGTCCATTCATTTTGAATAATGAAGGGCATTCGGTATGAATAACGAATGTGAAGTTCATACATTATTCAGTATGAATAATACGCATTCAGAGTGGATAACACAACATTTAGTCTGAATGGGACACGTGTCGCACTCTCCTTTGTCCTCTCACGTTCACAACCAAATTTGAGTTCGCATTTGAACCCGCCCCTACATTATATATATATATATATAGGGTTAGGTTCAAATGTGAACTCAATTTTGGCTGTGAACGTGAGGACGAATCTCAGCCACATATCTTCGGTTATGGTGGACGCGATCACGGAGGATTGACGCGATTCATGGGAGGGTGGAGATTATTAAAGGAGGGGAACCATGTCAAAGCCGCCTTTATTGACCGGATAAGTGGCTGAGATTCGTCCTCACGTTCACAACCAAAAATGAGTTCACATTTGAACTTTCCTCTATATATGTATATATATATATATATATATATAGGAGCGGGTTCAAATGAGAACTCAAATTTGGTTGTGAACGTGAGGACAAAGGAGAGTGCGACAAGTGTCATATTCAAACTGAATATAGTATTTATTTGGTCTGAATAATGTATTCTGAATAAGCATTATTCAGACTGAATATATACTATATTCAGTCATTTGAGTTCTCATTTGAACTTTCCTCTAGATATATATATATATATATATAAAGAATGAATAATTGTTTGTTTGTTTGATGATGATGATGATCAGGTTCTTGGAGCAGCATCTATGGCTAGCCATACTGGGAAGCACCCAGGTCAACTTAAAGACGATGTTACTTCGCCTGGTGGGACCACCATTGCCGGGGTTCATGAGCTTGAGAAGTCTGGTTTTCGTGGGATATTAATGAATGCCGTTGTTGCTGCTGCAAAGCGTAGCCGCGAGCTTTCTCAGAACAATTAGTAGTATCATATGCATAACTAGTTGATAATTTTCAATGTGGACTAATCTCTTCTCTATGCACTTGAATTAATAATTTTTTTATTTTTATTATGATTTTTTATTTCGTATTAGAGGAGTCGTTGCTGACTTACCTCACCCTTGGATAGATAAATGTTTGGATTTTTGCGATTATTTTTTAACAGGAGTTTTGAAGTCTGGCTTATCAAATCAGCTATTGACAAAACAAATCCATCATCTGTTTTATCGAGGCTTAAATATTATGAGACGTGGCGTGACGGCGAGATCAAGCCTCAAGTTTTGGAAGCTACGGTAAGGTCATATGACGTTTTTCAAGGCGTGACTTATGACAGCAAATTTGTAAATCATATATAAAATTATAGGGGTGGGTTCAGATGAGAACTTAAATTTGGTTGTGAACGTGAGGACAAATGAGAGGACGATACGTGTCCCATTCAAAGAAATATTCAGATTGAATATAGTATTTATTCAGTCTGAATATACAAAGAAATATTCAGACTGAATATATATTCAGTCTGAATATATATTCAGTCTGAATAATGCTTATTCAGTTTGAATATTTCTTTATATATTAAGTCTGAATAATCTATATTCGAACACGTGTCGTGCTCTCATCTGTCTTTACGTTTATGACCAAATTTGAGTTCGCATTTGAACTTTCCTCTAAAATTGTATTATATACATAAATATGTTTTCTACTATTAAGTTATATATGTATTATAAACTGACAAATAAAACAATAAAATAAAACAATAAAATGATTAAGTAAAATCAAATATCACTTTTAATCCCTTCAAGTTATTAATTTATCTTTTTTTACTGACGACCACCCTTCATCTACATTGATTTCTTCAAATTTAAATATTTTATTTTTTATTTAAATTTTATACATACGAGATATAAATATGATATTTATTATTAACTTTTAATTATTTATGTAATTGAAAGCTAAGATTTAAGTTTAGAACTTATTTTATTAACTTCTTTTTGTTAACCCAAAAAAATTGGATTTTAATATTTTTGAATACAAATTTTGTTATATCATATTTTATATTTAAAATAAGACTATACAGTCGGTTATTCGATAAGCGTCTACCGTAAGAATCAACACTTTATGTTAACTTTACCCAATTCTTCTAACAAACTACATCATTAAAAAAATGTTCTTCAATACAATTTAAATGATATCAATATTGAACATTATGAATATTACGTTATAAATTAGGTTTAAAGTTATACTAAACGATGATATTCTCTTTTATCATCGAAACTTGGAAAAGAAAACATAGGTAGTATAAAAAGGGGGAATGCCATATTTTTTTTATGAAAAGAAATAAGAGAATGTCATGTTTGTTTTTCGGTATAAATGATGAAGTTGTCATCAAATAAGATTCTCATGCTTGAACTATCTATTCTCTAGTTTTATATTTTTTTAATTGATTTTGCGTTTATAAATCCTTGAATTTTTTTATTCAGATAAAATTATACCGTAATTTTAAAATTAAATAAAAATATATAATAACATAAATAATTAGAAGCTTATATAAGGAAACCAAGACTTGGTTACCTTTTTCATGATATCAAATAACAAATGCCCTTAAAATGTTACACATATCCAATTGGCCTTGTACAAATTATTCAGGTTATAGGCCCTTACCTCAATATAACATATTTGAAACATCAAACATTATAATAAAATCAAGTTTATAACATGGCAATAATGTTTAATTAAATGTACTAATAAACTGTTTTAAAACATGATTTTATTTTATAAAACCAAACAATCGTAGGTCTCATTCAAAAGTGTTGCAATAAAATATTTTTAAAATAAAGTACCATATTAAATTTTTTACAAAACACTTTCGAGAAATATCCTATTAAAACATCTTTTTATAAGATACTTATTTTTAACACACTTTTTCAAATAATGTCATACAAATAAATAAAACTAATAGGATATTCTATTTCAAAAGTATTAACAACTTGTTAGTGCAACCCATATAAAGCAATCTATTAGAATACGTGGACATTTTTGACGTCTTATAAACCCGCTTTTGTTATAGAGTACTTTCAAGAGCATCGACATGACTCGGTCCGATGATCCCAAGTTTCTTTCTTCATGTATCATCAAATGCTAAAATAAGCAAATGTCATAATCGATATAGATTCTACCATCTAAGTGAAAGTTGTAGAATGAACTCTTATGAGTCTATTGGCTTTGAAATCAACTCATTTGGATCATCCATCTATTAGATATGACTTAAACAAAACAGCAGTTCTGATCCCGTATAAACAACATCCCTATAAACTCACTGTTTTGAGCCACTTGGAGACATAATTGAGTTTTCAGCCCTTCATAACAGTTGTAGTATACTGTAAGGGCTTTCTATCTGCAAGATAATCTATTTTATAATGCTAAACAGATAACTGAACCATTGGGCCTTTGACCTAACGGTATCGTAGCCCTTGTCCTTCTAGAAGGTTAGGGGTTCAAATCTAACCAAAAGTGAGGAGGGTGTGTTAGTTTATTTGTTGCATTTGTTATATATAAATATAATATATTTAAAAAAAACATATATATATATATATGTCCTGTCCAAATGTATTACAATAAGCTTATAGAACGTTTTTATACATTTTAACAAATCTTTTATGACGATTTTAAAATAAGACGTCCTAGAATCATATAAAAAAAAACCAACAGGGCACAATAGAACCATGGATACTAGTTACATTTAGGATCTAAGAAAGTTTTCATATGGTTTGTTAAATGCAATCATCATCCATCCAAAATCTCAACTATTCTAATCTTGTTGCATTACAACACCTTATTCCTCATTAAAACAACTAAATTTCAACTGCAAAGTACATACATTCTAAAGACCATATCCAAAGTGGGATCCTACAACATTTACAACTTTACGTTACATAACAAAAGAAACATGTCGTCTGTCTGTACAAATAATCCATAATTCATACCCTAAAAGACACAATGGAGGAAAGAGACGCCCTCTAATGTAAACCGCCATTCCTCATCAAAACTAAAAAGTACCTGATTGATATCTTATGAAACTAAACGATTGATTATACAGAACCATCATCATCGATCTCTATCTGATACCCATATAGTTAAAACACCCTTTTTGTTTCTTATGATTTCTGTATCCTCTAAAATGCTGCAACTATGACCATACCTCTCTGCTTCAGATCACATGCACTGTAACTAATGCTGCAAAAAATAAAAAATAGCATTCGTCTTATATATAGATATATAAATAATCAGAATAAAACAATTCCTAAGGGAAAGCTTGTATCAAATCTTCAAAGAAACAAACATGCATCACTTCTATAGAACTTTCACTGATTTAATTATTTATGATTACAGAACTCATCAAGTTTTACAGAATTCTATCCAGCAGCTACTCAACTCACACATACAGATCTGAACTACAACATCAACCAGATTTTCATAAACATTTTTCTAAAGATTTCCTATACCATCAGAACAGGGAGTTTGCAACTTGAATATGTTCAATACAAATGATTTAACTAAATGTCTTATATCAAGAAATCCACCAGTTTCTAAAATGTCTTTGCCCAAGTTTTGAATCAGAATCCATGCTTTTGTGTTTGTAAGAAAGTTTAACAATATATTTATTTACTTATTGTCATGCTAAAGTCATTCAAGATATGCTTTTATGAAATCAATCTCCACTTCTTTTTAGCAATGGAAGATTTGTTGTCTGTTGATGAAGGTCACGATTTTGACAAAGGAAGAGAGATTCAATGGAGGGGAAAGAAGCTACTGGTTTTCTTTTGTGAGATAAAAGGGAATTTGTGGAATAAGAAAGGCCGAGTGTATATGACTTAGGTATCATAAGCTGCAACCAAACAGGTTCTTATAACCGAGTGAATAAGCTATAGGGATTATACAGCCAATTAAGCGGCAAAAGAACAGCCCCTAACGACTAGTAAGCAAGCAACAGAAAAGGAAGAAAGAAAAAAGAATAAGGCAGAGTGAATCATAGAGAATGTATGAAAGCACACATCCCTCCAACTATCATCTAACTCTGAAAACCTATCCAACTATCATCTAACCCTTCTATAATATCTGCTTAGGGGGGTTTTGGATTATTGGAATGGTTTTGAGGGATTTGAATTCTTTGGTGTGTTTGGTTTGTAGGATTGGGAATGGAATTGAATTTCATTCTTTATGAATAATTTGAATAACAAATTATAAATAATTAAATTAGTTTTTTATTAATTGATTATTATAAAACAAATGTTTTTAACATATTTTAAACCATTATTACTACAAAATCCCACGAAATACCAACCAACCCCATGGGATTTCAAAATCCTATGTTTGTATAATCCATGAAATCCTTCAAACCAAACATGGGATTGAAATGGAATTCGATTCCAAATCCAATCCAATCCCACAAACCAAATGGGACCTTAGTCTACTACCCTTGTCATGTTTCACCAAGTTATGCCACTACAACGGTCAAAATCTGAAATAGCCGTCAGGACCATGATTTGATATATGCGGTGGTATAATTCAAAAATAGTAGTTCATATAATAATTAGAATTATATATACACACATAATTGATGCACAAAAAACATATTAAATATATTGAGACGAACAAAAGATATGACGAATAGACGATGTTGTTGATGTAGAGCGAAGATCAAAAGGTGCAGAACAGTTGAAGACGATGCACTGGAACTGGAACAAAAGATATGAAGGAGGAATTGCGAGTTTTCGCACCAATATGCAAATCAATAGGGGCCCTAGCCCTTTTCCCAAAAAATCTAACTTTTTCATCATGTTTAAAGAACACCAAGGAGACTTACCACCTGGTGCAAAACTGATTTTGCCTTTTTCTGCGTTTGTTGATGACAAAACTGATGATAAGGTAGCATATTCAAGCAAGAACCAATTTGGACTGACATATCTCATTATGTGGATATGTTATATAATAAAAGGGTGGGAGATTGATGATGACATCAACCATTCGGTTAAGAGTGGGTAGATGAAACGAAGACAAGTTTTGGGAGTATATATTATTGTAAACTTCCATTGAAGTTGAAGTACAAAACGGATGTTGATAAGACCTAAATTACTGCTATCATTTTTTTTCGTAATAAACGGTACTGGACAGATAGGTAATGTAAGTAGAAAGCTTCCGAAAAAAATGAGATGTTGCAAATTTCACAGAATGTCCCAAAGAGAAAATTGTTGCAATTTTCATGAGATGGAGTACAATTTGTAAACTATACATGAGAAAGGGTGCACAGGAATCTGAAAGGAAGATTTATAAATAATTGAAAGGAAGTGGCTTGGAGAACACCTTTTGGATTTTTTAGAATTTGAAAGGGCCCCAAAGCGGAATTGACCGGTGGTGATTGGTCGAAGCTCCAGTAGGTATGTCTTGGTTTTTCTAGTTACCATCCAAATAATATCCATTACAATAGCCACAACGTAATTTAAAGTTAGATCATCGGGGACTGAGATTGAGCTTATGCAAAATCTTCAAACCATATTGGGTTGGAATAGGGTTAGGGCCATTTGACCCAGCCAAACCTGATGAACCCGATGCCTTTCTGTACCATGGATTTAATATGATTGTTAAGTCCTTAATTAATATATGTCCATTAGACATTAGACCAACCAGTAATTAGCTTTATCCAAAATTATATCACAAACCATAAGTTTACTTTCTTATTTGCATGAACCTTCAACTTTCTTCTTAGAGTTTGTTGCATGTTATGGTAGACCTATAGGCTATAACTTTAAAATGTACAAAATTGCATGTTGATTCTTGTTCTTATTCTTTGAACATCGAGTTTATTGCAGCATGTTCTGACAACCTGGGTAACCATACATATACACCATGGGGTTGTTGGTGGTGGGATCTTGAATTTAAATAAAAAAGTAAAACAAGATATACTTTAGTTGTATGTTTAATTTTAATTTAATATATCCACATCAGCACCACGATAGCCAATCAGATCCTAGTCAGCGAAATACCGGTTACTGGGAAATTTTGTCCATATACGAAATGTTCTATAAAGTTCAATGATCAATAACACAAAAAAAAATTGGTTACCCAAAATGGAAAATGCAAGAAAGTTGGTTGTTATTGACTAACCCTAGTAACATTTTCAATAGAAATACCACCAAAACATGAAGCATTGGGTTATCATGTCCCAAACTTAGGTAGAAACTCGAATATTGGTTTTGTGTGGCCAATCCAACTAGCTAAGATTTTCATGCCCATGTTCACCTATGAGACATAACAATCTTAGTTAAGTACTTGCTTTGCCTCTATATATAGCACTCCTACAAACTTCATATGGTCATTAGCATATTTATATTTAGTTAATTAGAGCTTTAATTTTCCAACAACTAAAAGCACCAAGCCTTTGATCCCAAATTAGTTAGCTACACTAAGAATGAAACTCATCATATACTAGTAAGCAGATGTAACAAATTTGGAAGAAAAATTAGAGAGCTCAGGGAGTTTTGTGTTGGTAAACAACAGATGAGAACAAATGCACAGTTCTAAGCACATTTTTAAGAATTATAGATGGAGACGGAAAGATTACCACTAACAAACAAGTTTTGCCATAGGAAAGCAAACTTACCAAAGAAGAAAATCAGGACAAGTGCCCACAGTACCATTTGTGTTGGCCGATTATACTGCACATAGTATTGTGACCTTTGAAACTGTCTCTTAATAGCACCATACCACCCATATAGTTGCTTGCGGTAACAATCATCACCTCTCTCAAGGCAACTCTTACTCCTTTCATAGCCTGCATTAGTGCCCTTTCAGGAAAAAAGAAAATACCATCAATAACAATATATAACAACACATATTAATTGTGTAAAAAAATGACTGCATCTGAATCATGTAAAAGTTGAATAAACACTCACTCTGCTCACAGGCAGAGTCTCAGGCAATTTCACGTCAGCTTCATGACGGTGATCTATAAGCTTCAGTTTCCTGTAACCATTTTTAGACCACTTAAGTTTTGATGCAGATTCAAGGGTATTCAAAAACCCAGAAAAGCTGGGTATCTTCCGAGGGGGTTGTTCTGTTTTTTCATCAACACTATGAAGAGATACATCATCAGCAACCACAATCTTTAAGGCACCAAGGTCAGCACCAGCACTCGCTGTCCTTCTGTGCCCAGAAAACTTGTTCGGATGAGAGAGATTCTTGGAGCATTCAGGCGTTGACTGTTCAAGTACTTCCTGTTTCTGTCTTTGGTCATCATTGAAGCAAACTTCTGCAGGTTTTTGGTTACTATATGAAGCTGATCCTGAAAGAAATAAAGCAAGTTCCTTGCTCTCTCCTTCATTAAGACGTACCCAAGGACGAGGAGGCTTTCCTGTGGCAACAGTTGATTCATCTAAGCATCTTTCAACTTTCAAAATCTGGCTCTCCATTGCACTAATAAATTCACTATGTCTAGTTTTGGCATTGTCGCTAAAAGATTTGCCGTAACTTAGCTCAACAGCCCTTTCAAATTCTTCCAACTGCAAAAATGACATACTAACTAATATTACAACAAATTTGTGTCCAAAAAGGAAATGCTCCACAAGTAGCACCAGAAACCTCAGCCCTTGCAAAAACATTCACCTTAGTAAGGGCCTGTTTGTTAGCAGCTTAAAGAGCTTAATGCGATTCACAGCTTATTTGGTCAGCTATACATGACTGTTTGTAATGGCTTAATGATATAGAAAGTAGCTTATTCAATAAGTTTCTAAGGGGGAGCTTTATGCAGATAGCCAAGTTTTTCCCAAGCCTGTCCCTCCCAATTAAAAACACACTCCTTCTATCCATGAAAAATCCCTCCCAAACAAAACCTTCTCAATTTATACTGACGGATTAATCCACACAGACAACTTTATACATATAGGACTTGATGAAAAACCAACCAAACAACCCCTAAGGTACTAACAGGTCATCAAGATTTGTCAAAACAACAAAAAGGCATTCAATGGGTGACAAACACCATAGTATGACAAGTACTAATGTTGCCTCAGGTGCCACTCAAGGATAAACAAGAGACCCCATGTAGTATTCATAGATATAGACGGAAAAACCTTAGTAATATACTGCCAGTTGTTTCAGATAACACAAATAGAAAGATATTGATCACCTGCCATTTTGCAGTGCCAAGGGCAGTACGTAAATCCCTTCGAAGTTCTTCTGTCTTCCAAGCAGAAGGTTCTTTCAATGCGTGAAGTAATGTTCTGTATGTTGATTCCATCCTACACAACCATCAATTTAACAATCTCAATAACGAGTAAATAAGCAAATATCTGAATCTGGCAAAGAAACTACAAATATAAAGCTATAAAATACGAAATAAACCCTAATCTACAAAACTCAAAACATCAATACCTGTCGGCAGATTCTTGAACTTCTTCGGCAGCAGGAAAGAACGGATCTTTCTCCCATCGTTCGAAATGCGACGTCATAGCTCTCCACGGTCTCTTTAACAAAAAACAATGTACCGATTTGGGAGCAAAAATATTTATGATCAAATACTACAGACAACAAATGAATGAAAAACCCCTGAAATCAAACAAGAACGAACAAACCCTAACTCACAAAGAATCCCTCCAAAATCAAAATCAATAAGAATGAAATTTCCAAATGGATCACTCAAAAAAATGGATCTCCAACTCGTCTATGGAGAAAAATTAACCCGTTTTCGATTGAATAAGTTGGTTAATTTTTCTGGTAATTAAGATGTCGATTCGGAAAATGGGACCTTTATATTTGATGGTATCATGGCGCTGTCTAGACCTACCTGCTTTCGGGTAAAGGTTACGACGTCGTTTTCCATTGTGTGAGATGCGCGGTCTAACCGTATCCATATGTGTAGTAATAACACATTTGGTCAAAATTGTTGACTCTAGGGAGAATATTATATATAACATTGATCTTCTTGGAAACTAATTATAGCTATTGCTAATACATTTCCTAAAATTGATTATTATATATGATATATATACATATATATAAGCTTTGTATGAGATACTAATTGGATACCTATGCTAAGCGACATACATAATACAATCTCGGATACCTATGCTAAGCGACATACATAATACAATCTCGATTCTGAAGTCGATAATTCGAACCCTCAATCTTGTTTCATGTTTCGTTCTGTTAATTGCTCTTGATATATTTTCTTATTTGTTTGGCATCTTTCTGTTGTAAATACATTCCATATTGAGTTTGGGCATTTGTTCTCTCTCAGAGCAGATGGATATGTGTCAAGTTTATAGAACCAGAAAAATTATCCTTGATGTGGATATGAAGAGGTGCTTATGTGATGATAATATATTTATTTTTGATATTTAATTGAACTTGCACATTGTCTTTTAGCTTTGTAAAACACATGTGATAACATATCTCTCACCGTGTTTTCCATAACAAAGGCAAAGAAAAATGATATTAGATGCATAAACACATCAACGGTAACATGGAACTTAGAAACCAATCAAAAAGCTTGTGTTTGGCTAATACAAACCTTACCAAACAACAAATGTTGTAACATACCAAACACATTGAAACCAGATCAACAAATTAACGATCATTTTACTTTTTTGAAACACTAATCGATTCGTCATTCGTCAAATTACTCAAAACACCTATTTCACACTACACTATGTTGTATTTCTTCAACATCGACGAATGTTTCTTCCTTGTAAGATTGAATTTTGAAAATTGTGTGCAAATCCTACAAGTTCTCAGCGCCTTCCAATACTTTTGTCTTTTCATGTCTAAGTCATCCGGAGTGTCTGTCCTCTTTTGTACGGAATCGTTTTCACTGTATTTTTCCCGTCTTCCAATACCTTTCATCTTTTATCTATATTTTTAAAGCATTTCTTGCCCAATACATGGTTATAAAGGATGTCTTTGACAGTGATGTAGTTAGTAAGGGGGGCTGGGTGGCTAGGCTGTGAAACTTTAAAATTTTAATAAGGGGGTCGTTATTCATACCCCTCCCACACACATTTCATTTATTTCTTACCCTCTACCACACACACATATCCCTATACTTTATAACCTTACTTATAGACATACATCTTATAAGAGGTGATATGAATAAATACCCCTTTAATAAATGGATCATTTGATCGGGTGGTTTGAGGCTTTTATAAAAGTTAGGAAGATGTGTTCGAGCTTTACCAAAGCCCCAAAATGTCCTATTTTTTGTGTCCTTTTCTTCTTTGCCCTCTTATGGTATTTTTTTTTCTTCATTCAAATTACTATGCTTTAAAAAAAATTATAAATAGCTATTGTCAATATTTATACAACTTATATTACCCATAACAATTTTATATTCTATTTTTCATTTACAAATAATTATATCACTGTACAAAGCAACGTTTTAAAATGTTATTTTTAGATCATAAATTTCTACTATATAACCTTTTGTTATCTAAATTAAGAAATCTCATTTTCATGTATATTTATATCGACGTCATTTATGTTGTATTAATTTATATATTAGTAAAAATAATTGTTTACTTTATGATAAATATATGTTTTAGGTTTCGGTGGGTACAATAACATAAAATAGTTTCCCTTTTCTAACATAAAATATGGTAAAGTTACAATGGAACCATGGAGGTGGGTATGATGTTCTAAGGATGACATATGATATGGTAGAGTTAGCAAGACACTCATATGACTCTGAATGCAAAGTTTAACTATTGGAGTGCTCGCTATATAAAATATTTAAACAGACTGCATACTAAATTATCCACAATGGATGACAAATGTCATTGACATTGAACTACGTTACTTAGTCGATAGGATTTGGGATTTTGGAAATTCTACTATATGGAGAACTTGGGTTGACTTTGAAGGAGTCAAAGCGACTATTGAAGGAATTTTGTATTTTATGTGCGCGCGGGGGGTAGGGGTGGGGGTGGGGGTGGGGGTGGGGGAGGGGGGGGGGTTAACTTGTGAATATTACAAGTTCTCTTGTCTTCTGTTGTTTATGGTACCCTTTTTCCTCTACTATATATATATATATATATATATAGAGAGAGAGAGAGAGAGTATAGATATGTGTTATGTGAAGACAATCTATAACTTTCTAGTATCTCTCGATATTATGTTGGGTTGTAGCGGTTTGAGCTTTTTATATGAGTTTTTTCTCGTTGCATTTACCGGGATGCGTTTTTGTAATCAGCTCTTGAATGTGTTGAAAGTAATAATCTGTCACTTACATGTTACAACATGTTTTATGCTTCAGATTTATATAAAGAAATATTATAGTCATAGATTAATAATCATCTTCATTATATATATATATATATATATATATATTTGATTTATCTGGCTTGTGGCATCTACTGTTTGTTGGCGAATTGTCTGAATCCGATTATGGCATGGAGCGTGGATCGGGTTCAACATTTAAGATTGGAGTGTAGTCCAAGTTATCTAGTTTAATTTAGATATGTGATAATTATCTATCCCTAGAATAGATGGTTTATTTTAGGTAATTATATGGTTTAAATTAAATAGAATCCTAGTTATATTCTAACACGTTTGGTTAGTTTATATATACCGTGTAGGGTAGGGATCTTGTAAAACCACAATTGGAGTTTTTGAGTTAGATTTCTTCAATAAAATATTTGCGTGTTTGGCATTCTTTTCTGTTTTCGTTTTACTCTGATTATCTTCAATTGGTATCAGAGCGGTGAAGAAGATCCGGTGATCGACGTTGTACCTGCGCCTAAGGGGTTCCGCCAAACCGAAATCATCTTCAGACTCTAATCTGCGATTTCGAGGTTGAGTCGTGTGTCCGATCAGATCAATCGATCTGGTCATAGTTTTCTTTCGGTTCACAACAATGAGTTGGAAACAGTCCATAGGGCTGTTGATTGTCTCGCTATTCGTTGAACATAAGTAGGCTGAAAACGGGAAACCCTTAACTGGCCTACGCGCGTTCAACACTAACCGAAAAACCGTCAATTCTAGCCGTGATATAAGGGCTGGATAAATCCCCATTACAAACTTATTCACGTACCAAGAAAAGATTTCAGATGACGGGAGGTGCCATACAGCAACTGGTGGCAAAGGAATCGAACCCGTTGACGTTTCAATCTCCGATATTAACGTCAACCAATTACACCATATGGAGGATGCGAATGGAAGTGCTTCTTGGAATTCATGGAGTCTGGGAAGTGATAGATCCGGGCTCGGACGATGCCAAGAAGAACAATATTGTGAAGGGTCTATTATTTCAATCGATACCGGAAGATCTAATCCTTAAAATCGGAAATCTTAAAACCGGGAAGGAGATGTGGGAAGCAATAAAGATTCGAAACCTAGGGGCTGAACGTGTAAAAGAAGCAAGACTTCAAACTTTAATCACTGAGTTCGAAAGTCTGAAGATGAAAGACACCGGTACTATAGACGAGTATGCTGCAAAACTGTTAGGTATTGCTTCTAAATCCGCCACGCTTGGAGATGTCATGTCAGAAAACAAGCTAGTAAAAAATTTCTCACAAGTCTTCCCAGGCGATTTGTCCATATCGTGGCGGCTCTTGAACAGGTTCTAGATCTTAAAACGATTGGGTTTGAAGATGTGGTTAGTAGATTGAAAGCTTATGAAGAAAGAATCAAAGAAGAAGATAGAGCAAACGAGACTCAAGGAAAATTGCTTTATACTAGGGCTGAATATTCCAACCGGAACCATGACCCAAACAGGGGTAGAGGACGTGGCTCGTACTCTCGAGGTGGAGGTGGTGGTCGCGGTCAAGGTCATGGTCGTGGTCGAGGTAACACTCAAAACCATGGTCAACGTGACTCCTCGAAAAACCATGAAGAACAAAAGCAAAAGGGGAAACAACATGTGCAACGTGATATCTCGAATATCAAGTGTTACCATTGCGACAAGTACGTACACTTTGTTTCGAGATGCCCTGAACGAAACCGAGACGACGAGGCAAACCTTAATGAGACGCAAGAGGGAGATGCGAATCATGTGGAAGGAACGTTTTTTATGATGGCCATGTTCAAGAAACGATATTCTTGAATAAAGAAAAATACATCCCTCCGAAGATCGAGTCCAACACCGATGAAGATGATGTATGGTACTTGGACAACAGGGCGAGTAATCACATGACCGGTAATTACTCGTACTTTTCTGAATTAAATGAAAATATAACCGGACGGGTGAGATTCGGAGACGGGTCGTGCGTAGGCATAAAAGGAAAAGGCTCAATTTTGTTTGAAGGAAAAAACGGAGAAAAAAATTTATTGAAAGATGCTTATTATATTCCGGCTCTTCGAAGTAATGTGATTAGTCTCGGACAAACTACAATATCCGGTTGTGATATTCATATGCGAGGCGATTTCTTAACCATGCGAGATAGAGATGGAAGATTGCTTATGAAAGTCCCGCGAAGTGAAAATCGTCTCTATTAGACCCGACTAACAGTTGGGAAACCTCACTGCCTGCAAGCTAACATCGATGAAGAGTCATGGTTATGGCACGCTCGACTTGGTCATATCGGTTTTGGTGCGGTGAGTTTGATGCACAAGTTAGCTAAAGGGGTACTGGTAATTAAGCGTCAAGATCAACTTTGCGAGTCTTGCATGGTTGGAAAACAAACTAAGCACTCGTTTCCAAAGAAAGCAACATATAGAGCAACATGTATTCTTGAGATGATACACGGGGATATCTGCGGACCGGTGGATCCCCCCACTCATGCGGGTAATATTTACATCTTGGTTCTTATCGACGACTTTTCAAGATACATGTGGTCTTTTCTCTTGAAGCACAAAAGTGACGCGTTTAATGTTATTAAAAGATTCAAGACGGCGATTGAAAAGCGAACAGGTAAAGAGATTAAAACATTTCATACAGATAGAGGTGGTGAATTTACGTCACATGACTTTAACCGTTTTTGTGACCAAGAAGGTATAGCACGAATGTTGACGGCTCCTTATGCACCTCAACAAAACGGTATGGTCGAACGGAGAAACCGAACTCTTCTCGAAATGACTCGGTGCCTCATGAAAGCAAGAGGTGTACCGAATCACCTTTGGGGTTAAGCGGTTCGACATGCAACCTTTATTATAAACTGAACCCCTACGCGAGCATTTGTAGGAGTTACGCCATACGAAACAATTTATGGTGAAAAACCGGACCTTGAAGACCTAAGAGTATTTGGGTGCATTGCTTATGACAGAATAGTTTCAAGGCACTTGAAGAAACTCGATGATAGTTCTAAACCATTGGTGTATCTCGGCAAGGAACCAAGTTCCGGAGGATTTCGTCTCTTCAATCCGTGTGAAAATAAAATTATCATAAGTGCTTATGTTATGTGTGATGAGAAAAGAGGCTGGAAGTGGAAAAATATGTCCGAAGACTCGTACCAAACTGAAAGGGAACCCGGTGTTCACGGTCTTGTGGAGTGACACACAAGAAGCTGAAACTGATCAGCCCTGCAACTATGAAACGAGCCCAGCAGTCGCTGAACAAAATCAGCCCACAACCGGCCAGAATAGCGGCCCAGAATCAACACCGCAGACCAAAACCAAGGCCCAAAACGAACCGACGGGCAGCCCAAGTCATGCGATCAGCAGCCCAGATCATGCAAACAACCTAGAACATCTTGAAGTTGATTCTGACAGCGATGTTATGACTGTCCCGGTAAGTCGCTCAACTCGTACTTCCGTATTACCGGTAAAATTTAATGATTACGAGCTGAATGTTAATGAACTCATGTTAACATCTGACGAGGAACCAAGGAATTTCAATGAAGCTAAAGTAAAACCGGAATGGCTCAAAGCAATGAAAACCGAGATTGATTCTATCGAAAAGAATAACACTTGGAAACTTGTTTCTCTACCTAAACATGTTAAATCTATCGGGTTAAAGTGGTTGTTTAAAATCAAAAGAAATGCAGATGGCTCGATTATTAAGTACAAAGCGCGTTTAGTTGCTAAAGGCTATGTACAACAAGCCGGTATTGACTTTGATGAAGTATTTGCGCCCGTAGCTCGACTCGAGACAATACGACTATTGATTGCTCTCGCAGTCGGGAAAGGATGGAAGATTCATCACCTAGATGTTAAAACGGCCTTCTTACACGGTGATTTAAAGGAAGAAGTGTACGTTATTCAACCTGAGGGTTTTGAAAAACCGGGAGAAGGAGGAAAAGTTTACAAGCTGGCAAAAGCTTTATATGGTCTAAGACAAGCTCCAAGGGCATGGAACTTAAAGCTCGACGATAGTTTAAAAAATATGGGTTTTCAACGGTGTTTGCAAGAAAATGCGGTCTATAGAAAGGCGCTCAATGGGGAATTTATCATTGTTGCGGTTTATGTGGATGATTTATTCGTGATAGGGGCGAGCCTAGAGTTCATAAATCAGTTCAAGAAAAGGATGGCGTCTAAGTTTGAAATGTCGGACCTTGGTGAATTAACCTATTACTTAGGTATCGAAGTTTCTCAAGAAAAGGGTTGTGTGAAGATCAAGCAAGAGAGTTATGCCATGAAAATCTTAAAAGAAGCCGGTATGGAGAATTGCAATGCAACTTTATGTCCAATGGAACCCGGACTCAAGTTGTCAAAAGCCGAAAAGGAACCGGAAGTTGAAGCCACCCAGTACCAAAAGTTAGTGGGTTTCTTACGTTATCTCTTACATACACGTGCAGATTTGACATACTCGGTTGGGGTAGTTAGTCGATACATGCAAAGCCCTAGAGAATCACATGCACGCGCCATTAAGCAAATCCTACGCTATCTTCGAGGAACAATCTCATTTGGGATAAAATACGAGCGAGGTGATGACATGAAACTGGTGGGATATAGCGATAGCAGTCATAATGTTGACATCGACGGTGGATGAAGTACTACCGGTCATGTCTTCTATCTTGGTACATCACCTATCACATGGTGCTCACAAAAGCAAGCTACTGTGGCATTATCTTCGTGCGAAGCTGAATTCATGGCAGCCACCGCAGCTGCATGTCAAGCAATTTGGCTAAGGGAGTTATTGACGGAGCTGACAGGGTCGGAGAGACAAAAAGTGCTGATTCGAGTTGATAATAAATCAACAATTGCGCTGTCAAAGAACCCGGTCTTTCATGGTAGGAGCAAACACATCCACACTCGATATCACTTTATTCGTGAGTGTGTAGAAAATGAGCAGGTGGTAGTCGAACACATTTCCGGAACCAAACAGAGAGCGGATCCTTTAATGAAGGCCTTGGTTCGTATAAGGTTCAATGAGATGAGATCGTTACTTGGTGTGCAAGAGTTACCCTCCTCGACTCAGAAATTCAGGGGGTGATTGTTGGCGAATTGTCTGAATCCGATTATGGCATGGAGCGTGGATCAGGTTCAACATTTAATATTGGAGTGTAGTCCAAGTTATCTAGTTTAATTTAGATATGTGATAATTATCTATCCCTAGAATAGAGGGTTTATTTTAGGTAATTATATGGTTTAAATTAAATAGAATCCTAGTTATATTCTAACATGTTTGGTTAGTTTATATATACCGTGTAGGGTAGGGATCTTGTAGAACAACAATTGGAGTTTTTGAGTTAGATTTCTTCAATAAAATATTTGCGTGTTTGGCATTCTTTTCTGTTTTCGTTTTACTCTGATTATCTTCACTGTTAAGGGTACCAGAGGAGAAAGTTATATAGGATGCTTTGGGTGCTCACTCTTACATGTTGGTTTAGTCCTGCTAATGAAGTGATGGTCCAATGGGGGTAACTTCTATTTTTTAATTGGCCATCATTGGATTTTATTGTACAATCAAGTAGTCGCGTTTGATGGTCTTTAAGTTCTATGTTTTGGTAGAAATATGTATATATATACGCTAGTTGTGTACTCGCACGTTGCAGTGTGATGCACATAGATTCTGAAGTTGAGGTTTCAATACCTTAATTTTGTTTCGTTTCATTTTCCATCCAACGCGATTATATGTTCATAGTTTTGTATGGTTTTGAATTGTAACTCTACTAATATAAATTCAAGATTAACATGATCGATTGACCAAACATTTGTGAAAAATAGCCTAGTTACATAATTGCTTGAAAGTTGTTTGTTCAACCATTAAAAAGGTTTAAAATTAAAAAAAAAATGTATTCACAACACAGACAAACACAAACCATATAAAAAGAGCAAGCAAATTGTACTAGTTTAGTGACTTAGGGGTTGTTTGGGTATACAATTAAAATCGCTGAACATTAACAAATATTCGATATACGCCACTTATAAACACGATAAAAAACCTTTGCAAATAATGGATTGAAATCATGAATTTTAAGCAACGCCTTGCCATTAAGGATGACATGGCACGACCAAGAAATTTAAAACCACTATCCAAACACAATCCAAGAAACCTGTTGTAACACACTCAAACGTTAGCAAACCCAAATCAAGATATTGATTTTAACCAACTTTACTAAATATAGACATGCATAATCATAACTCCAACCCGAGTAAAAAAAATCTTGGTCTAGTTGTTCCCTAGTCTTAACCCTTTTTAATACTCACAACTTGCAAGCTTTTTAAGACTCGATGGTACACTCTTCCATGTGATTTCTTATCAGTTAACGATTGTGTTCCAATGTTATCCATAATTTCCTTCACCTCATCCACTTGAAGAGTTGAGACTAACAATAGGCTCAACAGCTACAACATGAGCTTTTTGGTGTAGCCTCAATGATAAGAGAACTTGTATCATCAAGACGCAATAATATTGTCCATTTTTGGGCCTAAAAAATAATAAAATCAAGTTGATGTCAAGTGATTACTAAGTAAATTTGTAATAGATCATATATTACATACAAATGTTCTAAAGCATAGTCACATATGAATATATATTTTGACTACGTAATGCCAAAATAAAAGCTTTGTAATTTTTTTTACTAAAGCAACAATGAGTAAAAACTGATTGAGTTGATTAGAACCAGTTTCTTCAAAAATGTAGTTTTGTTTACAATGAAAAAACAAATACAAAGATTTAAAGAGTTAAATCCCGTATGCTTCAAGATGGAGGGCAATTAATTTCCTGTATTATTCTTCAAAAAGAAGTGTGGTTGTTCAATTTTAAAATGGTTTGTATGTAGACGTCAAATATTAAATTGTTGTTATAACGACGAAGACTTTAATTACTCCAATAAACTTAGGATGCATAAAGAAACCGCTCGATAAGCACAAACAGACAAAACGAGAAGCTCAGGCAAGAAATGAGACAACCAAATCATCAGAAGATTCTAGGAATGTGACAGCTGCAACACGACATAAAAATGGGAATAAAAAGCCATCATCATAAGCCAAAAATGAATGATTTGAAATAGCAAATCCAAATTGAAAGAAAGACTAAAGGGTCGTTTACCAAACACTTACCCAGGTAAGCGCTTACCAAATCACATTATCTTATTGGATGAATATGGTAAGGACCAGAATCTTACCCGGTAAGAGTGACGCAAAGACCAAGAGTCTTACCCGGTAAGTGAGGGTGATGACTCTTACCATGGTAAGCGCTTAGCGGGTAAATGTTTGGTAAATGGCCCCTAAGAGACATCTATATCCATAAGTTTGAAAACATCTTCACAACCTAACAGTGCATAATAGAAATAGATTATAATACCAAATTGAACCATATAGCAAAGGCCTCTAATACCTCCCTTACAGTAACACCAAAACTGCATCAGGAATAAAAGAAAGCTTGTATCAACTAAACCGTAACCCTCACCAAGCAAAAAGTCATGTCCCTACGAACCTTCAAGTAAAAGATAGCCCAAGTTGGCATTGTTTTAATAGTCAAACCTTTTTAACCTTCTTGAATGCCCAAGATCTGGGATCTTGAAGTTGAAGATAACATCTTCAGCTTCATATAAAAAAACCAAATAAATCCCAGAGATGGGTCATAAGTAAAATGTTATTCCAGCATCAATACCACCATAATCACAATATATTAAGCTCATAAGCTGGAACAACTGCAACATATAGAGCAAAAGGATAGCCTTTCACAACAAATTCAAAATCAATGATGCTCTAAGTTGAAATAAAAAAACATAACAACTTTAAAAATCACCAATCCTGAAAGCTTGACACTTGTTTAGAGCAAAGAATGCTAATTAAACTAATCAATGCTAATCAAAATCATCAATTTTAAGGCTAAACTATTTTTAGAGTAAAAAACCAAGTTTGAAGCAAACAAGAAGTCTTTATGCATAAAGTACAAGTCGTTACACAAATAATGTATCACGATATTAAAATATTAAACCTAGTATAGATGTTGACCTTAAGAGATTCCAACCCCCCCCCCCACCCCCCAGACCTTTAAAATAAGCACCAATAATCATAATGTACCCTAGTTACCCTGTTGTGTCCAGATTTGAGCCTTTTACATATAACAAAATAATGTCTATTTTCCCCAACCTGCTCAATCACTCGAGCTTGTCCATGTTACAAGGGAGAGTCCCTCCTTTATTACATGGATTGACCTGCCAAAACCATAATGTAAGTATAGCTAGCCTTTTCCTGAACTAACATACTAAAGTTACCTAAGAATACATAACTAAGTTGGCATACCACCTGAAAAACTGGCAAAATTACATCTTGTAGGTTTCATTTGCTTATCAAACATATAGTAGTACATACATGATGCTTCATACCCGCGGAAAAAAATAAATAGAAAGGAATATTAGCCCAACAGTATTATCATAAATATTTGAATCATGTATATTAAAGGGATATTAGCCCAACAATATTTCGGTTGAATCGAGGAAACCTTAAAATTATGCTAAACGCTGCCATTTCATTGAGAAATAAAATCATATTTTAAGCAACGACAATGATCAAAACTAATACCAAAAAGATTTGTGTTATTAGACATATATACCATTGTTAAAATGATTTATCCTCCTCTCAATCACGTACAAAATCCTCTAATATTGCACCTTCGTTATAGCAAGAGATTGAGAGAATAATGTAGATTGTATTTTACATTAATAGAGCATAAACTATAAGCAGATTATGTGGATTATGATTCACTTATTTGTTGTAAAGATATAGAAAGAATGCTATATAAGCTTGTAAGTTGTACAATCTCAAATCAACAGAAATCCATTTCTACATGGTATCAGAATAGGTTCATTCTTCCTGTAGGTTTTCTTTTTCCATCGTCTCTTTCATCCTTCCTGTAGGACTCATCTCCATGACCACTCCCACCCAAAACATATCCCAATTTATAAAACTCACTTAAACCAATTACCTTACTTGGCTTCGACAAATCAAACCATATCTTCATGGACAGAAACTTTGGGGATATGTCGACGACACCATCAAAGAACCCTCGCCCGCGGTCACTGTCCCAGCCATACCAAACTATTCCTAACCCTGCTCATAATTAATGGTTCACCGTTGATTAGCAGATTGTAACTCTCTTCACTACCTATCTCACCGAAAGTGTCTCTCAACTAACGATTGAGTTTGACACCTCTAAAGCTATTTGGGACTGTTTATCTCGACGTTTCTCGCAAAATTCCACCGTAGGGCATCTAGTCTCAAGCTTTAATTACTTGAACTCCAGAAAGTCCTGGCATCCATTAACAAGCCTGTTTCCAATGATGATTTGGTTCTTTCAACTTTACACGACCTTGTGCCCGATTACATTATGTTACGCACAACCTTAACTCAAGGATCCTCTCTTCCCAATTTCTTCAATCTTCGTGATTCGGATGTGGCATTTGACGCTCAACGCCAAGGTATCTCTTCAAACCCACCAACAACAACTACTGCTCTCTACCACAATGCATCTTCCTCATTTTCCAACCGTAGTGACCAAGGCAGTGGCAACCGTCGTGACCCGCGTAACAAACAAAACTTTAGGTCCAGCCGGCATCAACAAAATCAATGGTGTTCCTCACCCCAAAACCAGCAGATGCAACCTTCCAACATGTCTCAACCCTATCCATTTTCTCCTTGGGCAAGTCGAGCTCCAGGCCTTTTAGAACCTGTCCTACTTGGTGCACAAATTGCAATTATGGACAACATCGCGTAGCACAATACCCTCATCACTACTCCGGGCCAAATCAAGTTCCTCCGTTTGCTGGGGTTCATTTTGTGGCTGATCCAAATTGGTATCCCGACACTGGTGCTACCCACCACATGATGGCCATGCCTCTACAAAATGCGCAAACTTACAATGGCCCCACAATGTCTTCATGGGGAACAATGATTCATGCCAATTTCTCACACTGGTAACCTACCTCTTCCATTGGGCTCCTCCCTTTTTAATCTTAATGATGTCTTTCGTGTTCCGTCCATTCGTAAGAATCTCTTGTCCGTTGGTCGCTTCACAAAGGATAATCTTGTTTTCTTTCTTTTTTCTCCCGATTACTATTAAATATATTGTTTACGTACCGGTCGTTTATTATTTCAGGGCCCATGTAAAGACGGATTATATCTGCTCTCACTCCCATCCAAGACACTATTCCTCATGCTCTTGCATCCATTCACTCGTCGATCTGGCACAACCGTCTTGGTCATTCACCTTCTTCCGTTCTTGTTCGTCTTGGATCTAGTCTTGGGTTCAAAGTTTCTCCCAATTACTTTTGTAATAATTGTGCTCTTAGCAACTCACAGCACTACCTTTTCCATCTAATAATATATTTGCATTATATTTATTTGATATTATTCATAGTGATGTATGTCTCCTACCTTTTCTACTACTGGCTTTCGATATTATGTGTTGTTTACCGATGAACACTCTCGCTATACTTGGCTTTATCCAATTCGATGAAAAAAATGAGGTTCTCACTCATTTTAAAACACTTGTTGCCATGATTGATAATATTTTTCATCATCGCATTAAATGCCTTCAAAGTGATAATGGCACCGAATTTATGAATAATGATTTTTCCAATTATTGTGCTTCTTTAGGCATTTTACAACGTTTCTTATGCCCTTATACCCGGCAGAAAATGGGTTGGCTGTGAGAAAGCATCGTCATATTGCAACCATGGCTCGTACATTGCTTCTTACATATGGGGCACCTCATAATTTATGGGTTGAGGTTGTTCTAACATCTGTCTACATCATCAATCTCCTACCCACTGCTACTCTCAACTAGAATACTCCTCACTTCTTTCTCTATGGTCACCCTCCTTCATATTCATCTCTTCGAGTTTTCGGTTTTCTATGTTTTTCTCACTTTGAAAATTCATCTTCCCGTAAACTATCTCCTCAAATCATTGAGTGTGCCTTCATAGGTTACTCCCCTCATCACAAGGGCTATAGATGTTTTGATCCTAAATCAAGCCGGGTTTATATTTCTCGTCATGTTGTTTTGAACGAAACTGGCTTTCCATACAAGAAATTGCAGGTGCTATCCCAAAACAGGGTTAGTTGAGTTTTAATCGACTTTGCTAAATTCATCAAGCTTTGATGCTACTTTGCAAGCCTCCTTGCCAAATACATCCTTTAGCTAAACCCAACAAAAAATCCGACCGCAGTCTCACCTAACACTTCCCTGAGCTCCCCACCAACATCTCTGTCTGCACCACCCATTATTCTATAGTACAACCGCCGTACACAGAAAACACCACCTGCTGCATTATCCCACACTTTATTACCATAAACCAACATAGATCCAATTCTGGACAAATCCCACCTGCTGCATTATCCCAGTTTGAAGGGGGGGGGGGTTGTTAAAGTGATTTCCTCCTCCTCTCAATCACATACATAATCCTCTAATATTGGACCTTCATTATAGCAAGAGATTGAGAGAATAATGTAGATTGTATTATACATTAATAGAGCATAAATTATAGGCAGATTATGTAGATTACAATTCACTTATTTGTTGTAAAGATATAGCAAGAATGCTATATAAGCTTGTAAGTTGTACAATCTCAAATCAATAGAAATCCATTTATACAACCATCTATGAACCTTCTTCCAAACGTTTTTGCTCAACAGATTCACATAAGTCAAAACCATAATAGCTTCTAACAGGCTCGCTCACTTTTTGGCGCTACCAACCTGCGCAGAAACTCAAATATAAAAGCTTACTCAAATCAAAATAAATTTCTTTGGAGGATTAATTCTATATATACCCTATCGATGGAATTTGAGCATAGCTGATTTAATTTCTTTGTCGTGAAGACATGAATTAGGATCAGACAGAGTCGAAGAGGCCAACTGAGTTAGGGAATGACTTTGTTTTTTAAAACTGAATCCCATTTCTTGAACCAAAACCTTTTCTTTCGCTTCTGTTTATCTCTAGTAGAAATATGCAGAGATGATTGCACAATGATACGTACAGGGAGCTTATATCACCAATACCAAAATCTTTAACCGTTGAAGAGAATCTGTTACCAACAAAAGTAAATGTTGTTGACATTAATAAAACCTAAAATTAAGCCCTCAAGAACAACGAACAAATTAAGTACAACATGATTCCAATAATAATTGTCAAACAAAAGTTTTCATCACGATAAACCCATCACATAAGCAGAGAAGGAGGTGCATAAAAGCTAACCTAGTTTGCCACGCGAGTAACAAAGGCGGAGGAGTGAAAGGCTGTGGAGAGAGCAACGGGAAAGAGAGAAGATGCAAGTACCACTACAACAAAATTGAGTTTATAGAATGTCATCAATAAATAAATAAGTGTCCTAATAGACCATTTTATAAGACAAAATTAGGACACTTTTATAAAAAAACACATGTAATATTAGTTATCCTATAGGACATAATTTTTTTTGGGTTCTTTTCTCAAAATCATCCTATGAACTAGCTAATACGAAACTTTTTGTTAAAAGTGTCCTAAAAAGTTTGTTACGACGCCTAAAAACATTCAATAAACTTATTAGAACGTCTTTAGATAGGACGTTTATTTTTTCGTCCTATAATCTGTGTACTATAAAATGGTCTATTGGGATGCCTATTTACTAGTAACGTCCTATAAACCTAAGTTTGTTATAGTGGCGCCATTTGAGAGAGTGCATCGATCCCGTTTCTTGTTGGGTAAGAACGTGATTCGGGGAAGGTGGATGATAAGGAGTTGAGAGAAATCAGGGAGTGGGAGGGAGATAAATGAGGAAGCGTGGTTAGAGAGGTTATCAGGTGGTAAGTTGAAGATGATAACCGTAAAATAATGAGTTTAAAGGGCCCGGAATTAATCTTTTAATTTAAATGGTCGAGATCGAATGGATGGTTTTTAGACTGACCGCCGTGAGTAATATATATAATTGGGAAGGGGGTAGAAGAAGGCTGGACATAGATATGGGGCAAAAGCCACGCAGACATAAATCTGTGTCAATCATTCATGGGCTTTAAACTGAGGGTAATGACTTTTACCCGGTTAACCTTTACTTGGTAATATTGCATACAATGCCCTTTTATGGATTAATATCTTACCCGATAAGGTAAGTGATGTTGATTTTTTATAAATCATATTTATAGAAAATTCAAACAACATAATTTTCCATAAAAGAGAAACTCACGGATTAACTCATCCATGCATGATGAGACAAAACAAAATTGACATTTATCATAATCTATTTTCTCAAAAGTTAATTAAAGAATTCATGTATGGCCTCTATGCCTATTTGGTTGGATAAAACAAAGAAGGCTTCGACCCTCACCAAAAAATCCATGATACATAAATTATAGTTACCTATTAATAAGAACAAGACTAAACGCAAGCATACATATTTTAACTTTATCTATATAAACTTTACATCATATAGAAAACACATTCAATATGTGATCCACAACACTCGATTCTATCCTTCGTGATAAAATCGACATAAAGAAAATGGTAGAAGTAGACTTGTTCACTTAGTGACCATAAAATAAATTACGATACACAAAATTAAAACAAACCTGGTAATCGTTGATGATACAAAACAAAACTGTATGGATTGGATCCTCTTGATGCTGTGAGTCTCAAAGTCGCAAAGCCCCAGGATTTGATAGAACACGTATTTCGAATATCAACAGCCTAATATCGAAACTTAAAAAGCAAGAATGATGCAGAAGTAGGTAGAATAAGAGAGCAGAAGGCAGATTCGAAAGAGAGAGAGAGATCGGTTGTGTTTTCTGTTTTCTTGTGTTTCAAATGGTTGGTTTAATCAAGTATTTATACTGGATTAAAACCCTAAACCCTAAATTAATCCCCAAGAATAGGGATTGAGTTAGACTTAGCCACTATTTAATGCCCACGTTTTTAACTAGATAAATCAGATGAAATTAATTTTAATAATAAACAGATATATTATTAACTAATTGATAAGACTGATTCAAAGATAAAAAAGTGATGTTAAAAATTAAAAACGTTGTCAAACAGTTTAAAATAAGATAACAAAAACTTTATTTCTTTCTCATAAAGTTGTATCAAAAAGATACTCAGTAGCTCGGGGGAGGCTCCTTCTGCTCCTATACGGCGTGCGAAGTGCAAAGTGCGCCTCCTCGCTCCACTTCGTGAATTCCCGCGCCCGTGGCCTCGGCCTCAACCACGGCCCCATGCATGCGTGTGCGTTGGACCTACCATCCTCAACCCCCACCATGAGCCCATCAACTAGTTCAAGACCAATTGGGGGATTAAGCCTTATAAGGTGCTCTACACTTCACTTTTCTACCTATGTGGGATGGAAGAAAAACTTCCAAACTCACACAATTTCCATCAATCTCCCACCAGGCTGGAAAGTTTTCTAACATTCATAGTAGACAATGTCACATTGGTGTCACTAAGATTAAACCATGTTTTATATATGTATGCAAAGAGGAATCAATTCAATGATATGACTTGGATTTAAAACTTGAATCTTAAGATCACTCCGACTTACTTATACACATCATCTAACATTCTTGCTTTCTCACTAAGCGCGAATATGGCCATGCGCTAAACCCTGTTTCATGACCTTCTAGAAGAAGAACCACTATTCTTCATTGGAGGCGGCACCTCCTCTCAGTCATATAGGCAAAGTTGTATAACATCTTTGTTGCTAAGATGCCTCTAAACTTTGTTAAGAGTTTTAACTCAACCTCATTTTCCGCAACTTCGTACTATATTTTACCTTACATGAATCTATCTGTCGATAGTACCTTATATCAATTAGTGACTTGTTGTTACCCTTTAAACTTGGTAGATAGGAACACTAAATGCAAGTTAGGTTTCCATTACTAATTGATTCTACGTGGTTTCAGACCCATGTCTCCGATAGTTGATCCTATCAAGTCTCCCATTAGAGGCTTGGTTAATGGATCTGTCAAGTTCCACAAAACTTGACGAACACAATACTAATGGTTCGATTTTCATTAGATGTCTCAATTAATTATGTTGGAGACATATATGAAGATTTCACATTCTACATTGTATTGTCACAATACATAGAAATCAAATTATTTAGAGAATGTTATAAATGAACATTCATGCAGGCCTCTTAACATGTAGGAGTCTATGCTAATAAATTTGGTTCTCATAGTCAAATGGGATATATACACTTATTTGTTGCTTCTCCAAGAAACCATCACACAAGTTAGAGTATAAATCCACATACTTGTTGTGGATTTAGAATCAGTTGGGTGATTTATGCAATTGGTATCAGATATCCCTCTCGAAAATCAAAGATATGTTGTATATGTCAAATCGAGCTTAATACTTCAAACGAGTATTGTATGTAACTTCTTTTATCCCAAGGATGATGACTATTTTCCAAGATCTTTCATCTTAACGCTTGAGGACAAGTTGTTTCTTGTATCTCGAATACTAGTTTAGATGATTAATGTATCATCTATTAAAGGATAGACAAATGCATTAGTCATCAACATGGTGCTGAAATTGAAGGAATGATAGTTGTATCAAATCTTTCATGTCACTATTGAAAAGACTTATTTTAACAAGTCTACACATCTTATGTTCTTGTTCGGATTTTTCAAATCTCTCAGTTTGCTTTATATAAACCTTCTCGTTTATATTTCCATAGAAAAACTGCCTTTCTATCCTTTTTAACAAATTTACAATCCTTCCATAATTGACAATATCATATTAGTTCGTATAGAACAAAATATCAAATTAGTCGACTCCTTTCGATTGGGTGTGTGAAAGAATGATCATCTTCTATAACTTCTCTTTTCACACTTTTGAACTTAGTTTGTTCCAAGTTTTCACCATCTATTGAAAACTAGTTATCAAAGAACTCCACTTCTTTGAATTTAATACTCGCATCTGATTCCTTGTTTTTATTTTCACAACTTACTAATATGATGATAAAGACACATACCTTTTAACTCTAAAATGAGGAATCAAGAGCATAGTAATACAATACATATTTAACATGATCAAGATTAGGTTACTTGTCGTTTCACAACTGATAATGACTAAAGGGAACCACACAACTAGTAGTTCGGTTGTGAATGTAGGAAACGATAATTTCACTCTATTTAATTAGTAAGCTTGACGGGTTCAATTGACCATTTCAACAACGAGTTCAAACCCATCCTTATTTGAAACCCTGAGTGATATCATTCTCTTTGCATAATGTATCTAAACTCTATTGAGATACTTTTCACGTCTCAATTATTTAAACAACGTAGATTCGTTTTTTTAGAGTTGATTTTCTACTTCAACATTACTTATTTATATGCATCAAAGTTTCATCCTTTGAGCTCAATAAATTACAAGTATAAAAAGAATGTAATACCTTCTAGTGTTACAAGTGTTTAAACCACCACAGATATAAGATAAAAAAAATCAAATTTGTACTTGTTGCAATTAATCAACTCTTACGTTGATGTATTTTTATTATCTGAAAAGGAAAAACTTTAAAACCGTAGTTTTGCCCATATTTCACGATTTCCAAATCTTTATTAACAAATTAATTCTTTATTTTGCAATTCAAACTTTAACCATGCAAAAGTTCACACCACAAAGAATATTGAAATGCAAAAATACCATAGAATTAACTTAGCAAACGAGTTTGGAAATTACATCAATTATTTAAAAAATAGAATCTAAACTATCGCTATTGTTTCAAAGGTGGAATAGTCGATGAGAAAAGGGACTCCATGTTCGTAGTCATCATCCAGGTCAAGGCGATATATCCCTCATTGGATATATCATTTCCCTATACATTTCTTTCTTTTATTAGTGATTACTTTTTGACCCTTAAAAGACATTTTAAAACCATATCTAGCCAGCTTGCTCAACGACACATAACACTTGTGGATGGATGGATACCACAACTCTTTCCTGGCCTACACCAACTTCTAGAACTATTTCCACTCCCGCGACTCCCATTTCCCAATCGACCCAACATCGGAACCCAAAACAACTACTGACCCATTTCCCTCTAATTCCACTTCTATACCTACAATGCCTACTTAACCACTCCCCTCAGAACCTAAAACAACTACTCCAACTACGGATGAGATACTTGTAAAAGATGATATTCAGACCCTCATTCCAATCCAACCGGACCCACTTCCTGAACCCATTCCTACTATAACTGCAAGTTCGATACTGGAATCATCTCCTCATCCCGATGCTCCTATTCTTAAGGATGTCACTAGTTCGACTCGCCCCTCTAAAGTGGTTCCGGCTCTAGAAACTATTCAGGATCAGCCGCTCGGCACATACGTTGATGAAAATCTTGATTAGTACCCTCAACAATCGCTTCCCCATACGACCAAATGGACTCACGCTTAACCATTCATCAAATTCTAGGAGATCCATTCAAACCGGTCAAAACAAGATCAGTGTCGGCAAACAGTTGTTTGGTCACATCCTTCTTAAGCAAAGTTGAACCCACAATAGTTGTTGAAGCCATTAATGATACCAGATGGATTGAGGCCATGCAAGAAAAGCAATCAATTCGAAAGCCTTAAAGTTTTGCGACTCGTCCCCCGATCTTGCAACAAGACCATCATCGGCACAAAGTGGATCTTCAAGAACAAACGAGATGAAGAAGAAATTTTCGTACGCAATAAAGCAAGGCTTGTCGAAAAGGATACCTTCAGGAAGAAGGAATTGACTACGGCGAGACTTTCGCACCTGTGGCTCGCATAGAAGCAATTTGCATGTTCTTTGCATACGCGACTCACAAGAATTTCACTGTCTTCCAAATGGATGTCAAGACTGCCTTCCTCAACGGTGTTTTTAAATAGGAAGTCTACGTCTCTTAACCTGACAGCTTCATAGACGAATCAAAGCCACACCATGTCTACATCCTTGACAAGGCCTTGTACGGACTCAAACAAGCTCTAAAAGCATGGTGTGACAGTCTGAATGGTTTCTTGGTACATAGAGGTTTTCGAAAGGTAAAATTGATCCCACCCTTTTTATCAAAAGGATAGAGGATGATATCTTACTTATACACATTTACGTAGATGATATTACTTTTGGGTTGACAAACCCACAATACTATTGGAACTTCCCTGCACTCATGGTTGCCGAGTTGAACATGAGTATGATGGGAGTCATGAATTTTTTTCCTTGGTTTTCAAGTTAAACAACTTTCGACGGGAATATTCATCAACTAATCAAACCATATCTTGGATATGTTGAAGAAATTCAACATGGAGAACTGTACATCGATTGGAACTCCCATGACTCTTGGTTCTAAGCTACATGTTGATCCATCCGGAAAAGTGGTAGATTCTAAGAACTATAGGGGTATGATTGGTTCCTTAATGTATTTGTCTGCTAGTCGCCCATATATAATGTTTGTTACATGTCTTTGTGTACGATATCAGGCCTCACCCAAAGAATCTCATCTTAGTGTCGTTAAACGTATTTTTAGATATTTAAAAGGTACTATTGATCTTGGCCTATGGTATCCTAAGGATACGGGTTTCGACTTAACTGCCTTTTCAGATGTTGATCATGCTGGCTACATGCTTGATCGAAAGAGCACCTCGGGCCACATACAGTTCTTGGGAGATAAATTAGTAAGCTGGTCATCCAAGAAGAAAACTGCGTCTCCACATCCACCGTAGAAGCCTAGTACATCGCTGTCGCGAGCTACTACTCTCAAGTCATTTGGATGCGCGCTTAATTGAAGGATTAGGACTTATGGTTCAACAAGATCCCCATCTACTGCAACTCGAAGAACGCCATTGCCATATCTAGCAACCCGGTTAAACATACCAAGACAAAACATACCGATGTCAGGTACAACTTCATTAAGGACCATGTCGAAAGAGGTACGATAGAATTATACTTTGTGAATACAAAATTTCCGCTTGTCGACTTGTTCAACAACGCTTTGGACAAGAAACGCTTCCATTTCGTCTAAGTTGGGTATGCTAAACCTTAAAACATGATTCCGATCAGTGTATCGAAGTTCACAAAACGCCCATTCACGATTAATGCAAATTCATATATTAACAAATTTGAATTTTCATTACTCTTGAATTCTCGTTCTGTAAACCTCAATCTTTTTTAGTTTTTCTATAGTTTTCGAAATTCTCTCATCTTGTCAGCATAATGGGATTGCAAGGTATCAGTAAAGGCTCGGAACATGTTTTCATCTCGCTCTTCTGGCCACTGGTACCGAGTTTGCATATTGATCATTGTTTGTGTTAAGTTATAAAATTACAACAAATGGTTTGTATAGATTTTTCTACTAACCCAAAACTCCCCGAACATGTCAACGAGAACCGGCGGAGGGATCTGCGTAAAACGAGCCCACGGACCATTGAACATGGACTTCTATATTGCAGTCACGTCACGAATAGGCTCGTTTTCTTTGAAACTTCACAATTGCAAAATGTACAACACAAAAGTACATTAGTATAAGCTTGTTATGTGTTAAAACCTTAATCGCAACTAGCTACTTACCGGCCACTCTTAAGGTGGATCACCAGTCGGTTATCGGCATTACTTGGAGCCTCACGTCGAACAACGGGTCCTTGTCATCTCGGCTGTGATGGCGGGGTCTGATCTTCAATATTGATCTCTACCTCTAGTTGATCATCCTCATTCACTTGCATATGATCCAGCCCCTCCGGTGTCCTCTGTTGACTCTCGGGTGTCGGCTCTTGACTCTCAGGCGTCGTCTGTCGACTCCTGGATGAGCTGCCACTCCCGCGACTGAACAATTGTCTAAATACGTTTTTCCCCTTGTTGCTCTGATCTTTTCCCACCATCTGAAATTAGATAACGGTTTAAAGTTAGATATACATAAACAAAGACAGATATACATACACAAAGATAGAAGACATGCATAAATAAAAATAGATATACATACACAAAGATAGAAGATATACATATACAAAGACATATATACATACACAAAGACATATATACATACACAAAGATAGATGTACATACATAAATAATAAGTTCTACATAACTAGTTATCAGAAGAATGATCAAATAAAATAATTGCATCTTCGTTATCTGAATCATCGTCTGTGTCTTCAATAGTCCCCCATGTTTACGGTCAACTCTAACTCCCCCAGGAGTATCAAACCATGTACATTTGAACAACACTGCAACGTTATGCCCTGGGCCGAAATAATCCACCTCTAACACCACTAGTACAAAAAAGTGCTTTTGTGACGGTTTAGAAAAAATAGGTTTGTAACGGTTTGATAAAAAACCGTTGCAAGAAGTGACAAAAAAGTTTAAAGAATTGTTTTAGTAACAGATTTTATAAACAAATGTTACGATTACCAAAAACCTCGAAACTTAAAGAAACGATTTAGATAAAAGCGTTAATAAAAGGTCCCCTAATGTAACGGTTTAGGACCATTTTGAAAAACCGTTGCTTTATGTTATGACGGTTTTTAAAAACCGTTGCCATTTAAGACCCTTTAGCAACGGTTTTTGTTTAAACCGTTGCTTTATGTTGTAACAGTTTTAAAACACCGTCACTAAAACTAAAATATATATAGCAACGTTTATTTGAAAACCGTTTCCAAGAGTCACCAAGTTCTTTGGCAACGGTTTTGCAAAATTTGTGTCACTAAAATTTAGTCTATAACAAGGGTTCTTGATAGATTTACGTCACCGTATGTCAGGTTTTGGTAACGATAATAAAACATTTACATCACCATATCTCAAGCTACATTGACAGGTTTGAATAATTTCCGTCACCATATGGCATGTTATAATGACGGTTTTGAGTACCTTACCATATGTTATTTTACGGTAACAGTTTTGAAAAATAAATGTCACCATATTTTTTTTTTGTTATAGTGACGGTTTTAAAGAATTACATGTCACAACAGTGACGATTTTTTATAATAAATGTCATCAAATATCATGCTATCGTGACGGTTCGAATAATAAACGTCCACGTAAGTCATGCTACGATGAACGATTTTTTATGATAAATGTGACCGTATGTAACGTTATGGTGATGATTTTAAATAATAAATAGCAAGGTACGTCAGGTTACGGTGATGATTTTGAATGGTAAACATCATCTTACATCATGTTACAATGACGGTTATGAAATATAAACGTCATGCTACATTGACGATTTTGAAAAATAAACGTCACCCCATGTCCTGTAACAGTGACGGTTTCAAAAAAACATTACGTTCCCATATGTCATGCTACGGTGACTGTTTAGAAAAATAAATATCACCATACGTCATGTTATGGTGACAATTTTGAAACATAAACGTCATCGTACATTATGCTACGGTGACGGTTTTCAAATAACAAAGTCACCCTATGTCATGTTTTAGCGACGTTTTCAAATAATAAACGTCGATATATGTCTTGTTAAGGTGATGATTTTAATTAATGAACGTTACTGTATGTCATCTTATGGTGACGATTTTGACAAAAATAACGTCACCGTTTGTCATGAAGCAGTAACAATTTTGACAAATTCAATCATAGTGCGTCATGCTACGAGGATTTTTTTGAATAATCATCGTCACTGTATATCATGCTACAATGACGAGTTCTGAATAATAAACCTCACTAAATTTCATACTATGTTTATGGTTTAAAAAAATAAATGTCATCGTATGTCATGTTGTGGTGGCAGTTTAAAAAAAAAATAAACGTCAATGCATGTCATACTATGGCCGCGGTGTTGAATGATAAATATCACATGTATGTAATTGTGACAATTTAGAATGATAAATGTTACCGTATGTCATTTTATAGTGACAATTTTAATAAAGTTACGTCACAGGATGTCATGATATGGTAACGGTTTTCAAAAGTTTGCTTCACTGTATATCATATGTAGTAAAGGTGGACACAAACTAGTCCAAAAAACTAGGTTGGTCCAAGCGTTGGGTTGTCATATCATTTTGGATACGTTTGTTTCTAAAGAAACTAATCTTCCAATTTTCTACTTTTTGGTACATAACTTTAATGTTTAAAACACATTTTTGGTCAACAAAAAATCAAAACAAAAAGAACTCAGACTATAACCACTAGTCTAGTCTGGTCCAGTCCAAAGAAATCTCGCCGACAACTGTTGTTGAATAAGAAAAGCTCGATCCAAAACTGCTTCCCGCCGTTTTGTTCATCTTCTATAAAACTATAATATTTCTTTATGTAATTCAAGAAAAATAATAATTCAATAACTATTTGCTGATGATTAACGATTACAATGTTACCATTTTAAATTTATGTATTTAGAAACTTAATTTTTTTATAATCCAAGAAATGATACAAATTTACACAAAAGAAACATAATAATTTATGCATGTTTATAAACTAAATAACAAACTTTGAGCTTTTAAGTTTTATTGCTGTTAAGCTTCCTTTAACGTAAAAAATGAAAATTCTTTTTAACAATAAAAAAAGACAAAGGTTTTTTATTTTTCGTATCACAAACAATGCACGACATACATAGTACCAAGTATTTTTTTTTAAAATTCGGCAGCATAACTGCTATATATTAAACATTTCCAAAACCTGTATAATAGCACAAAAACCCAACCAATGAAACAAAAAAGATAGAACCATGACACAGTGAATCAAGTAAAAACAAATGAAGCAAATATAAAACATAACAAGCATGCTAGATACTGTTAATTTCCAAAAAGCTGTTCAAATCTTTACATCTTCCGAACGGAGTTGAAGATGTGGTCAAATTTTGTATGATCGTCTTCCATGCGTTAATATTTGATTCTTTCAACGCCTGCTCAAAATTTGGAAGGAAAATAATGTCAGAATTAATGCAAACTAACTTGAAAACAAAATAAATTTAACTCAATAAACCAATATAAAGGCTATGGCATAAAGTTTAGGTGTAATCTTAGTTCGGACAAGTAACAAGCAACTACTTGACTACTACTGCTTATTTTCCCGTTACCACTTGGTTATTGGGTACTTCCTACTATAGGTATTGTTTATATGCATATTAGATCATTTTGATTGTATGTTATTGCTTTAAAAGTATGTTAATTTATGTTTTTGAACATGTTGCTGCTACTATAGAAGCTTATAAAATATCACTAAATATTAATTTAAACATTAAGTCATGCCAAACATATCCGAACAACTTGGGAGTTACTGAACCATATAAGATCGAAAAAACCATTAAAAAACATGACTTACTAAGCGGTGAGAGTAGGTTCGAGCGAGTAATAGCAAGGACATAGCACATGTATCCTTTGTTGTCGTGATTCTTTATAATCCATAACTGTGAAAGAAGAATTATCGAGTATGAGTAAACAAGAGCAAAACTATGCAAATAAAGATCCATTAAGCCAAAAACGTGTAATATGGCAATATGGTAATGCATACAAGAAAAAAGAAACAAATACACTTAATTATACATATTGTTTAATAAATCAATTCAAGAAAAGACAAATAAATTACTAACCATGGTTAGTTTACCTTTAAGCACTTAGCACCTTACAGATGAGGTAGAGCAGGTCAATTTGCTTTGCGTACAGTTATACCTCGACAGTCTATCCGAAAGTAATCATCTCGGGATTCCTTACCCAAATCAAGTGGATCTACGCGCGGCAATATATTATCGTTCTGAGGAAGTATTACTGTACTGAATTCTTCGTCGACATCAGCATAGGCATCTCTGTAATTTTTGGGAGGTGTCATAAAAACAATAGATTTTTTCTTATCAAGTTGGTCTTTCACATAAAATACCTGCCTAGCTTGCGATGCTAAGATGAAAGGATCATCCTTATGCCCTAACCTATCAAGTTCAACCAAGGTGTAGCCAAGACTATCCTTTTTGACCCCGTGCCTATTGTCAACCCAATCACAATTGAAAAGAGAAAATTTTCTCGTATGATAATCTAGAACCCATATCTCTTGTAGAACACCGTAATAAAACGCTTGAGCATAGCTTACACCATCTTTGCAGATGTGCATGTCGGTCGCCTCTACACTAACCCCACTATTCTGGTAAATTCTACCTTCACGAGATTTTGTGCGAAAAAGCTATCCATTGATGTGGTATGCATCGTATTTCACCACCTCGGTATATGGGCCACGTGATATCCACCTTAATGTCTCATCAATACTTCCTTTATTGACTGCCGACTCTCTCTCAACCTGAAATTCATTATAGCTAGGAATTAGACTTCACATTAAAATAAAAATAATAGAGAAAAAAATAACATTTCGTGAAAACTTTTTACCTGATTTCGTAACCATTTTCCAAACGTTTTACTATGCTCTTTCTCCAGCCATGCTTGTCGTTGAGCAGGATGTTGCTCTTTCAGAAAGGTCATGTGTCGTCTAAAAAATACAATGATGAATGTCATAATGCATATTAAAAAAATTGGAAAAATGAAAAGGTAAATGAATAACTAATACTTACTCGATATAAGGCTCAACTTCAGGTGTATTCTGCATTACATAGAAATGTGCTTTTGACAATAGTTCAGGACAAACTTTCATCAATTTACCGGCTGAAATTGGTTTTCCCTCGTTAATAGAATTAGCATCTTCACCATTGTCAAATGTGTGCATGTCTGGTGGAATACCAATTGTCTTCATATTTTTTTTGTACTCAGCCAAACACTCAATTGTCTCCTCTGCAACATTCTCTTCAGCAATGCATCCTTCCGGTTTGTTTTTGTTTCGCACATGTCCTTTAATAACTTTCATACATCTTTCAAATGGATACATCCATCGAAAGCATACAGGACCACATAATTTGACTTCCCTCGTAAGATGCACAGTTAAATGAACCATGATATCAAAAAAGGACGGAGGAAAGTATTTCTCAAGCAAGCATAGGGTCACACAGAGTTCTTCCTGCAATTTATCTAGTTCTTCCACATTGACTTCTTTGCAAGATATTGATTTGAAAAAGAAACAAAACCTGATAATAGCGTATCTTGTGGCTTTTGGCATGATTGATCGTACCGCAATTGGCAAAAATTGTTGCATCAACATGTGATAGTCATGTGATTTAAGTGCAATCAACTTGCGATCTTTTCGACTCACCAGGCTAGCAAAATTTGAACAATACCCTTGTGGAACCCTTAACTCGTATAATGTTTCACATAACTTGTCTTTTTCCTCCTTGGTTAATGTGTAACATGCTGCAGGAAGTATTGTTCCATTGCCTTTTGTCTTAGGTTCCAATTCTGGTCTTAACCCAAAATGAACCAAGTCCATCCGAGCCTCCAATCCATCTTTTGTCTTCCCTGACATGTGTAGCAATGTTCCGATAAGACTCTCACACACATTCTTTTCAACGTGCATGAAGTCTATCAATGTTGAACAGAATTGTAACGCCAATACGTGAGGCGTCGTTGCCATATGTTGTATTTCTTCCAATATGTGGTTTTGTTGTTTCCCTTATTTGACCTTGTCTTGATTGTATTTATCTTTCCACCTCTTCCCGTCGAAGCCTGTGAGAGTTCCACTTTCGTATCCTTCACTCCTTTTCCCCACAAATTCTCAATTGATTTTACCTCCTCATATATTTCTTCCCCGCTCATAGGCGTTGGGGCAATGTCTAACTCTTGTTTTCCATTGAACGCCTTCTTTTGCCTTCTAAACGGGTGATCATATGGTAGGTATCTTCTATGACCAGCGTAACTCTGTTTGCCTGAGAAGGGAAGTCTAACACAATGAGTTTTTTCCCGACACACTACACAACCTTTGTATCCGCTGTAAGGGCAACCACATAGTGTACCAAGAGCAGGATAATCATTGATTGTCCATAAAACAACTGCACGTAAAGTGAACATTTCTTGTGCATATGCATCATAGGTTTCAACTCCAGTCTCGAACAATAACTGCAGATCATCAACCAAAGGTTCCAAAAAAACATCAATGTCGTTATAAGGCGTACCTGAGATTAGTAATGATAACATGATAAACTTTCTCTTCATACACAACCACGGTGGAAGGTTGTAAATAACGGTTAAAACTGGCCACACACTATGATGTCTGTTTCCTCGGTTTACGTCAACTCCATCGGCTGAAATGCCTAACCGTAAATTTCTTGGGTCATTAGCAATATCGGGGAATCTGTGATCTATTGCCCTCCATGCATGCGGATCTGCTGGATGACGTAAAACACCGTCTTTTTTTCTATTGGTCTCGTGCCATATTAGATCTTTTGCTATGGTCTTTGATTGAAACAGACGTTTCATCCTAGGGATGATGGGAAAGTATGTTTCCAAGGACACGAAAGATCTAATGTGGTTGCAAGTAACGGTATCTTCTACTTGTTTATTTATTCAATGTAAAATTATCTTCGTTGTTTATTTATCTATTAGTTATCTCATATCGGTAACTAACATATGATTTGATGTTATGGTAGCAATTTTACGTAATCGACGTGGGGATGAAAAAACACATGATGCATTATTTTGCTGATGCCTTGCGTAATTTTTGATCAAAATTGTACACACGATATATACTGCCCAACATCGGTAAACCTTCAAAGCTAAAAGTTAAACCAAAACAATACGGGTTATTGGATCAAATTGATTGGGACAAATTTGTTCAATACACACTTTCAGATGAATTCAAGGTTATACAATGCACAATTAATTTTATATTTATTGTCATTTTCTAATTTATTTTCTTATATTGCGGCAACTAATTCATATACTTTTTCTTAATAAGGGCGTATCTGAGTCAGCAAAAATATCACGTGCAAAGCACAAGTACCCACATCGGTTGGGACGATCCGGATACGTGGGACTTATAGAAAAACTGGTAATGATCTTTTTAAATTGTTGATTTCATTACTCTTTAGCTTTTGCTTATGATCTAATAAACGAAGTTTTAACACCAATGATGTGTATTGGATAATTACTAGGTAAAAGATCAACAAATTCCTGATGATGAAGTTCCAGTGCGGTCTTCCATGTGGTGCAAGGCACGTCAAACCAAAGATGGAGATTATGAAAATGATGACCTAAAAAACAAGGCAAATGAAATTGTAAGAATCCATACTTTATTGGAATGCATTCCTCTTTCTACCAACATATCATTGATATATGTTGTGGACAGGGCACTTATGAGAAGGAGATAAATGACGGATCCCTAAAGGTTGATCATGGCACGGATGCTCTTACACTTGCATTTGGCAAAGAGCATTCCGGGCGTGTAAGAGGGGTTGGCAAAGGAGTGACTCCAACACGCTACTGGAACATTCCCAAATGCAGAGGGTCGTCCAAAGATTGCACTCTACAAAGACAGTTGGATGATGAAAAACGAGAGAATGCTGAAAAAGTTGGGGGTTTGCAGAAGATGGTCCAAGACCAAGATCATGTAATTAAAGAACAAGGTCAGAAGCTCAAAGATCAAAACCATGTAATTGAAGAACAAGGTGTGGTCATGAAAGCTATATTAGCTCACTTGTCTTCTAAAGGAATGGGATTACCAGATCTGAAAACTTCATTAAACATGAGTTTCGAAGGACAAGTAAGTAAATTGATTAGAAAATATATTTGATACAATTGATTTAATTTTTAATAAATTGCAGTGAAATAACTAATATTTGTATAAACACTTTTCAGAATTCTTTGACAAGTGGTCTTCCAACTTCACATGAAACTCCTACAACAAGCAACCACGTCGATAGATCTACTACACATGATCACACTATTGCTAAATCGTCAAAGAGACCTCGAGTGTTGACAAGTATGTGGGTCTGGGAAGGACGTTCATGTTTCTAAGACTACACCATCTCAAGTGTTGACAAGTGAAGACCTATCGGTATGCACTTTAAACGGATTTTAGTTTTTTTAGTGTTGAACTTAATTTTGTTCTTATGGAATATATTTTTTGCAGAATACAAAATGCAAACTGGCATATCCAAATATAAGAAACGTTGTTGCACACGGGACTATCTTCCACTCATCCTCACAACAGACCGTGCATGGAGTTCCACTTCGGGCTGATTGCTACAAAGTCTCTATTGACACGAAAGTAAAACCAGCTTCATTTTTACCCATCCAATCGGGTGAGCTCAAGACTGTAGAAGAAGCTTATACAAGTTTTGTCGCTTGGCCAAAAGACACCGTGATCCCGCCTCGAAGGTAATTTGTTCATCTAATTTATCCGTTCATTTGTTTTAATGGACAGTCTTGCATGTCTTAATGTATAAAATTATGGGTATCAAGATATTAAATATTTGATCACAATTGTAACTTATACAAGTTATATGTTGGGAATCCATTAAAAATGGTTGAGCTTTTAGGATGACCACCATCCCAGGAAATGAACCAACAAATGGGAACATCCAAATTGAATTTTGCAATCCGGCCTAGGTGAGGATACTAAAAGTAGACTAGTTATGTTTAACATAGATGATTAGTGTAAGTTTAATGAAGTTGGATGTATTAAGGGATCCGATAAACAAATATTACAACTATTAAGCTATAGGTCCCAACTGATTGTATTTTGTCTTCTAGATTGAAGTGAAACTAATAAATATCCTAAAACATCCAGAAAGGGTAAAACAAACGGCAAAAAGATGTTAGAAAGAAATGATGAAAGCCATTAAAAGAAATTGTTATATTTGATCAAATTTGTTTTATTTTGACAGCCTTAAGTTACTATTCACTATGACTTTGAGCCATTATGTTCATCTCGCTTTATCCGACCAACTGAATCGAATTTATTTATTAGTTATTTGTTTTATGAATTTTCGTAATAACAGTTGTTGTATTTTGGTAGCTTTCACGATTACATCGAGTTATTAATTCTTTAAACATGATAAATATTAGTTCATGTTTTTGTTTGAAATGTGAATTAGGCTTGCATTTCATAATTTATGTTGGGATTGTTTTTATCGATAATTTTTAGTTTTCAAATTTTACTTGGTTTGCTAAATTCCTTGTTTTCGTGCAGGTACTGCTAACAACTTCTAATGAGCATAAGGATAATCAAAATAAGAAGACAAAAAAGACATTCACAACTATTAATCAGTTGAAGACGCCGAAACATACAAGGAGTTCATTTAACAAGAAAAACATTGTTTTAGATGATGCATAAGTTTATTATAGGTATTTAGAAAGAAGTTTTTTGACAGATTTGTTTATTATTTGTCTTTGGATACATTATTCATATAATTATCAGTACTAGTTTAATGGTTTATTTATATATAATCATTTTGAACTTCTTTTAGTTTTTATTTTAGTTGGATATTATTAAAACTGTTCGCAATAGGTAGTTTATGACAAAAATTTGCAAAATAAACGTCATATATTATGCTACAGTGATCGTTTTGAATAATAAACGTCACCATACGTAATGTTACGGTGACACTTTTCAATAAATAAACGTCACCGTACGTCACGGTACAATAATGGTTTTAAGAAATAACCGTCATCTTTTGTCATGTTACATTGACGTTTGTTGAAAAATAAACATTACCATATGTAATGTTATTGTGACGGATTTGGCAAATAAATGTTGTTGTACGTCATACTACGGTGATGATATTATAAAGTAGACGTTACTGTATGTTATGCTACGGTGACAGTTTTTTTGATATAAACGTCAATGTATGTCATGCTACAGTGACAATTTTAAATAATAAAGATCACTGAATGTCATGCTACAATAACAATTTTGACAAATAAATGTAACCATACGTCACCTTACGTTGACGGTTTTGACAAATAAACATCACTACACGTCACTTTTACAGTGATGATATTTGAAAAATAAACGTCACTGTAGGTCATATTATGGTGACGGTTTTCTATAATAAACGTCACTTTACGCCATTCTACGGTGACATTTAAAAAAAATAAACGTTACTATATATCCGACTACGGTTACAATTTTTAAAAATACACGTCACCGTATGTCCTACAACGGTAATGGTTCGAAAAAAATAAATGTCACTATATGTCATGCTACTGTGACGGTTTTAAATAATAAACATCATTGTATGTTGTGTTACATTGACGATTTTGAGAAATAAACGTCACTTTATGTCATCCTACAATGACGAGTTTTTAATGTAAACGTCAATGTATGTCGTGCTATGGTGACGGTTTGAACAATAAACGTCACTGTAGGTCATGTTACAGTGATGACTTTGAATAGAAATGTCAATGTATGTCATGTTACAGTGACTATTTCGAGAAATAAACGTCATCATATGTCATGATATGGTGACGATTTTGAATATTGAATGTCACTGTATGTCATGTTACGGTAACGTTTTTTTACAAATAAACGACATTGTGTCTTGCTATGGTGACGATTTTGAAAAATAAATGTCCCCATATGTAATGCTATGGTGACAGTTTTTTGATATAAACGTCAACTTATGTCATACTACGGTGACGATTTTAATAAATTAACGTCACCGTATGTCATGCTACAGTGACGATTTTAAAAATAAAGGTCACTATATGTTATGCTACGGTAACGGTTTTAGAAAAAGAAAAGACTTTTTTGTACATTTAAGGTGACGGTTTTAGCCTATGGTAACGGTTTTTGATGTGCTTTGGTAACGATTTTTAAACGTAACCAAAAGTGTATCAAAAGTGACGACAACTACGGTGACGAATTTTATGTCCGTAAAAACCGTTACCGTATACCTAAGGTGACGGTTTTAAACCGTCACTTAAGACAATTTTTGTACTAGTGATCTCATACGAAATGACAATCAACTTATATGTGTTTGGCCGTTCATTGAAGGTTGTATTCGAAGCAACATGTAACACTAGTCATTATCACAAAATAACAAAGTTGAACGTGTACAACGGAAACCTAACTCTGTCAAGAATGTCCAATATCATCTTCCAAGTTGCTACCTCTCATGTCCCAAGATGGGTCTTTGTAAAAGATGAAGAATAAAATATTATTTCTTAAAGGTGGGTACACAGTATAAACATGACCAATACACTTAGAGTGATTTTGGTTTGCATGATTGTTTTCGATGGATTTGGATTTCATAGAAGGATTTAGATTTGGAAGGATTTGGATTGTAATGAAATTGAAATCATTTTATGTGTTTGGTTTGTAGGATTTGGAATGGCATTGGATTCCATTATTTATAAACAATTTATAAAAAAGTTATAAATAATAATGAAAACAATTAAATTACATTTTTATTAATCAATTATTACAAAACAAATGTTTTTAACATTTTTTAAAACCTTATATCATACAATCCTATGAAATCCCGTGAAATCCCGAACATCTTTTATTGTAGGATTTCAAATCCGGACAATCCCACAAACCAAACATAGGATTAGAATGAATTTGAAATCCAAATCCTTCCGAATCCATTCCATTCCCGCAAACCAAACGGCTCCTTAGGGAATTCATAAAAAATGGATTGATAATTACAGAAGAAGGAAAAAGGTATAAAGAAGATAGTAGAGAGAATTTTAGAGAGAAGAGTGACCACATTCTTCATGCCCTCCACAATCCACGAGACCCCCTTAAAGAAGATTTTTCTTGAGTTGTTGTCATAACAGTCTCCAACACCTTCTAAATTTCAATTTGCCAATACATACAAGTGTAAACTAAATCACTTCAATAGATGTTCAAAATTCATTTTAGATGCTTTACAATATCCTCCTATTTCTAGAAGCTAGGGATGTCAAAGATAAATGGAGATCAAAGAGAGTAACCCAAAAAAAAAGAACAAGGAAACCTCTATGAACCGTTGGATTTAATAAAAGTAGATGACTTAAGGGGCCGTTTACCAAACTCTTATCCAGGTAAACATTTACCAAGTAAAATTACCTTACCGATGACTAAGGTAAGGACCAATAATCTTACCCAATAAGATCGAGGCGAGGACCAAGAGTCTTACCCGGTAAGTGAGGGCACCAGCACCAGCACTAGCACTAGCACTGGCTGTCCTTCTGTGTCCAGAAAACTTGTTCGGATGAGAGAGATTCTTGGAGAATTCAGGGTCGACTGTTCAAGTACTTCTTGTTTCTGTCTTTGGTCATCATTGAAGCAAACTTCTGCAGGTTTTTGGTTACTATATGAAGCTGATCCTGAAAGAAATAAAGCAAGTTCCTTGCTCCCTCCTTCATTAAGACGTACCCAAGGACGAGGGGGCTTTCCTGTGGTAACAGCTGATTCATCTAAGCATCTTTCAACTTTCAAAATCTGGCTCTCCATTGCACTAATAAATTCACTAATCTTTTAGCGACAATGCCAAAACCAGACATAGTGAATTTATTAGTGCAATGGAGAGCCAGATTTTGAAAGTTGAAAGATGCTTAGATGAATCAGCTGTTACCACAGGAAAGCCCCCTCGTCCTTGGGTACGTCTTAATGAAGGAGGGAGCAAGGAACTTGCTTTATTTCTTTCAGGATCAGCTTCATATAGTAACCAAAAACCTGCAGAAGTTTGCTTCAATGATGACCAAAGACAGAAACAAGAAGTATTATTCCATCAAACATGACCTTTAAACTATAATTAAATTAAAGAGCATATTGGATTTTTGGTTTACATTGTAATACTTAATCCAAGGTGGTCACAATCATTAACTCATTAATAATCAAAACTTATATATCCATGATAAATTAGAATTTCATGTCCTATATATGATAATTATAACGTTAGCTAATTAAATGTAATAACATTTATGTATATCAATAGATCTTAACTGCCATAAAATATCCAAACATAATCATGATATCAATCAAATAATATTTCTTTTTTTTGAACGGCAAGTTAGTAGTTAGAGATTCGAACCCATAGTGACATCTAATTGGGCAGTATGTGAGACTCGAACCTTCGCCTTAGGGGATAAACCCCACTCTTTTAACGCCCCAGAAGGAAAACCCCACGGGAAGGCTCGAACCCGAGACCTCCTGCATGTGGTAACAACCTCCTGACCAACTCTGCTAGGCATAAATATATCGAACTACATTATTTTGTTCTATAAATGTTATTTATTGCATTAGATAATTAAGTCGTAATACTAAAATGCTAATAGAATGCTGGTAAAAATATTAAAAAAGATCTCAGAGAAAACATAAACCTCTATCAACAGTTGATTTAATAAAAGTAAACTTAGATTCGAATGTAACCTTTTAGTTTTGGCAAAAATGTACCAACCCTTATTATTCACAGCCATTGAATTAAAATAGATGGATGATTAAATGGGTTTAATTTCTTATTCTTCCTTTTTAATATTTTTTCTTAAACCCACCACTACTATAAAATATTCCACCTTCATCTTTTCATTGAGATATGTTTTTTAAATGCTATTTACATGATATGCATTTCTAGTTGACAAGTCTAACTTGACAATGTAAATAATATGAATAAAGTTAGGGGTGAGCATAACCGGGTACCCAACTATTTTTTATGGAACCGGAATCGGTGGTTCTTGGAAATCCGGAATCGGAACCGGAACCGTTAATACCGGTTCTTTATATTTTGGAACCGAAACCGACAGGAACCGGTTCCGGTACCGGGTTCCCGGTTTCAATTTTTAATAAATACAACAAACGGTCAAAACTAATCCGATAAAAACTAATTATTACATAAACAAACTAGAAAATTTGAGTTATTATTTATTATTTATAAATATATAAAATATTTTTTAAAAGTGGCAGGTAGCGGGTATCCAATGAGTAACGGTTCCAAAAAAATGAGAACCGGAACCGATCCTGATCGGTTCCATATTTTAGAAACCGGTTCCGGAACCAACAGTTTCGAAGCGGTTCCGGTTTCAAAAACGGGTACCCGGTTACGATGCTTCCCCCTAAATAAAGCTACGCATAATTTAGAATACACCTTCACTTTTGCATCAAGTAAAAAAAAGTTACAAATTTATGCAAATATCATATTGAGCTACTTTGTAGGTTTTCCAAAGAATTTACATTGGTTTACCTATAGAGCAATTTTACAATTATTCTTTACAATAATCATACCCAACTAAAACCAATTGGACTCTTTACAACATATTTCCCACCAGACCATGCTAAACTAGCAAAGCCGGTAGTCCCCGACTGCATCGATTCAGCCGTAAACGTCACCGTATACACCTTCTTCTCGTTTCGTTTAATAAACGTTAACGTTTCCGGCTGAACCGTGATCTTCACAGCCCGTATCTTTGACGATATCGAAACCGTGTACGTTTCTGGTGGGCCCACGTTAGTTAAACTCCTTGTGTACGTAACGGTAGTTGGTGCACCGCTTCCACCGCCTACCCCTGAATCAGTCAGCAACGGAACGGCAAAAGACGGGTAATTAAGATCTTCGACCCGATATTTCTTTTCCGTGCTACATGTAAAGTTTTTATCTGAAAACGTCTTAATGGAAGTAGAACTATAATTCAAAGCACAAAGGAAGTTTAAGTAGTCGTCAGTAGACGCATCGTAGATAAGACCCGGATCGACGGCTGAAACCGGGTCCACGTGTCCTGAACCGTGATCGAAGGCGGTCGAAGCCATTCCGGTTGCGATGTCCTTAAGCGGTTCACCGTTTTTGTACGTGTTATATGCCGTGGTCATAAGTGCTGATCGTATAGCGGCTGGACTCCATTCCGGGTGGGCTGACTTGATTAGTGCGGCTAACCCGCTTACGTGTGGGCACGACATCGAGGTTCCAGATAAGATGTTAAATTCCACATGGCGTGTATCTTCTTTCAAGCCGGTTGGACCAATTTTATTGGTCCAACCGGCTAGAATATTCACACCTGGTGCTATGAAATCAGGTTTGAGTATTTCGGGTGTGATCGGGTTCGGACCCCTCGAACTAAACGCTGCCACTACCGGTGACGGTTCGACGCCTAATTCGGTTCCTCCCGGTGTAATTTTAGCGGTCGGATTATTATCGGAAACTATATAGCTTTTAATCGCATCGCCAGCTCGTTGACCGATGGCGGCACTCGGTATGAGATGGGTGTCGGCCACCAGCTCCTCCCCAAATGTATCGGTGTTCGCTAAGATCATTCCGGCACCACCGGCCGCCTTCACCACCACCCCTTTCTGCACCCGGGAATTCATCCCACGTTCACAAACCACTATTTTTCCGGCGACTTTTTCCGGTGGAAACGAACCCGGAACGCAAAGATTACCGGATGTCATATTACTTATATCACCAGCAAAAACCAATGGCAGCATGGAATCTGATGGTGGTTTTCCATTGTAAAGTGACACTCCGGTGAATTTCTTTCCGTTTCCGAGAGTGACGTAAGTCGGAAAATCACGGTCGAGAGTTCCGGCTCCAACCGTAGCGATCCATGGAGCCACGTTCGATAAACTTAGAGACGTCGGACCACCGTTGCCAGCCGAGCATGCCACGAAAATCCCGTTCGATATCGCCTTAAACGATCCGTAAGCAACGACATCATTCGTGTAATCGGAAATCGAGCCTCCGATCGACAACGATAACACGTTAACACCATCTTTTATCGCCGCTTCCATAGCCGCTAGTATATCGCTACCGAAACACCCGCCGAGCCAACACGCTTTATAAACGGCTAACCGGGCTCGAGGAGCCATCCCACGTGCGGTTCCGTTTGCGAACCCAAAGAGACTAGCCTCGGTTACGGTCGAACCGGCTGCAGTCGTCGCGGTGTGGGTTCCGTGTCCATCCTCGTCCAATGGTGACCTCGATTCCACCTTTTCGTCAATCGGCCCGTAGATCGCTTCATATGATTTCGAGAAGTATCTCGCACCGATTAGCTTCCGATTACAACTCGAAATACCGAATCCCGTGCCACTCTCGCACTCACCTTTCCACCAAACGGGAATCGGGCCGAACCCATCATCGTCTAAGCTCTTACTTCCCGGCCACACACCCGTGTCAACCAACCCAACGATCACATCGCTACCCGGGCTCGAGCCCAATACCGCCATATCGTTGTTTTCGAGTCCAAGAAACACGGGTGATCGAGTCGTGTGAAGCTCGTAGATTACTTCTTTTCGAACCGATAAAATCCCGTGTTGTTTTTCGAGTAGTTTGGCTTCCTCTGTGGTGAGCAGTGTCGAGAAGCCGTGGATAACTTTGTTGTAAGCGTACAACATATCCACGGATTCAGACACTGATCTCACAGACGTTTGGTACCATTCCACGTGGTCGGAAAATGTCAGCGGCATAACGGACCTGTCCATGTGGACGATGTACGTCGTCCGATGGCGGGTCCGGTCTGCCGCTACATAACCGTAATAAAACAACACCGTTACGGCCATGAAGAGAATATTTTTGGGCTTCATGTTGTTAAAATTTGTGGTGGTTGATTGATTTTTGAACAATTTATGTGGCAGGTCTAAACTATATATATTGATTTTTTGAACAAATTAAAGGATTTGAAGGATGAAAGATGGTGTTTTTGAGAGTGAATAAGTAAAGGATTTGAAGTGAATGGACCCTGTGATTGGACTCGAGTCCTGTTGCTGTTTATGAGTCACTGGAAAAAGAATCTTTCTTTTCTCAATCGAATGGGTGGCTAAGTGATGTATGTATGTATATATATATATATATACATCCTTTTAAAAGGGATGCCAACCCCTCCAGCCTATGATAAAATTAATTAAATTTGTTTAAAATATCTTTTTGTCACTCATAGATTGGTTCACAATCACACCATTCTAGTTTGCTTTTAATTGTTGTCGGCAATTAATAATTTCTTTTTATGTATTTTGCATCTTTTTTTCAAATCATAATATTGAAAATATAGATTAAAAAAAGGCTAATGTTGATATACATATGTACATAGATAGGTTATACAAATATAATAGATAAATGATTGTGTGAGAATAGGAGTTAAGATGGAAAATGTAAAAAAAAAAATTGAACTTTGATCATTTTGAATCTTACAACCACTCATAAATTGCATTTATCACAAGAATTGATCCAGTGCATCTGGTCCATCACATCAATGTTGATCTTCAATTAAGAAGATCTAAAAGTAGATATTTTTTCTAACAGTTCTCACCATAACTATATATATATATATATGTATATATGAATATGGAATCAGTAGGGAGGAGCTCAATCAATCTCAACCATGTTTTCTCCGATGTCGTTATCGCATCTTTTTTTATTTATAAAAATGACCACGTCGTATCTTCTCACTTGTATGAGAAGATTCTAAAAAGGAATCCGGTTAAAATCAAATAATGAAAATAAGACGAAAAAATTAAGAATAGTAATGAGTTTCATTCCTAACATTACCAAAAGATGCAACGAATGATTACCCAATACTCTAAATTACGAGTCATTTCTTTATATTCGATCAACAACTTGTATTGTTGCTTTTTTCGATTTTTATCATTCAAAACCCCTGTTGATCACCCTAGAAAGTCACTTAAGCATTGACTATGTTAGAATCTCATATCGGCTAAACTTGGATCATTGTTCTTGTATATATGTTGGAACCTCTTCTTTCTCCTCAAAGGGCACTTTTGGAGATTGATCTAGGGGTTCCACATATTCTAATATGGTATCAGAGCCAAGATCTACCATCTGGGACATCTTTGCCCGGGACTCGGCACTTTGGACATCTTTGTCATCTAGCCTCTGTTGGAGGGGCGTGTTAGAGTCCCGCATCGGCTAGACTTGGACCAGTGTTCTTGTATATATGTTGGAACCTCCCCTTTCTCTTCAAATGGCTCTTTTCGAGATTGATCTAGGGGTTCCACGTATTCTAATGGACTAAACACCCTAGAAAGTCACTTAAGCATATGTCCAATCATGGACTATTTTCTTTTCTTTTATCACATATATGTCTACTAAAAGATTCGGAGCCTTGAGGTTTTTGGGCCTCCTTTTTATAGCTCACTCGTTCGGCTCCTTCTAAGATCATTGGGAAAATTTATGGTTGTTCTTCGGGACCCATAAAATTAGTCAAGATGCATACAATATAGTTTGAACCCCTACGGGCAACAGAGAAAGAGATTATTACATAATGTTAGTAAAACTTCATTTGTAATTGTCTAAACCATCTTTTTGGATAATCAACAAATGTTATTTGGATTTGGGAGTATTTGTATATGTTGTTGGGTGCATATGATATATTCGGGTAACATATACGTGTTTTATGCAATAGGGTTGGTTTCCGGTGAGAAGCGTACAAAGAGATGTAAACCTTTGGATCAGTTTTAAATGAAGATCGACATTAATGAGATCAGGGGCGTAGCCAGAATTTTAATTTGGGGGGGGCTTAAGATCTCAAGGTTTAGCTTGTCGATTGGTGTTATTCAAACAAAAGGTTAGCGTGTGATATGCGATTAATGTTGGTTCTTATAAGTTTCATGGGATTTTGAGAGGAAAATTTGAGTCACGTGAATAGATTAAAAAAAAGGAAAAAAACCCCAATGAATATTATGACTTTTTTATCTATAAAATGTTAGAAAATAGATGAATATTTTATACACTACTAGAAAATTGAGTATTTTCAACGAAATTTTTTCGACGGAAAATGTTGTTGAAAATTTTCTACGAATTTTAGAGTGATTATTGACATAACATAAATTTTCAACGAATCTCCATTGAAAATCTCTCACAAACATGCATTTTCAACCAAAATTTTTTTGACGAAACATTCCGTTGAAAATTTTTTGGTTGAAAATGCATGTTTGTGAGAGATTTTCAACGGAAGTGTGTCGTCGTTGAAAATTCATTGAAAATTTATGTTCTGTCAATAATCCCTCTAAAATTCGTAGAGAATTTTCAACAACATTTTTCATTGAAAAAATTCCGTCGAAAATACTCAATTTTCTAGTTGTAATATTACAATGTTAATTGAAATCAAAAAAATATTTTTACCATTAAGTGAGTTGTTACTTCATGAATACCATTAAGTGAGTTGTTACTTCATGAATACATCGTAGATCATTTCATTATAAATTTATTTATTATATGGACAAAAAACATATTTAAATATTATTTGGAAGAGGAAGAGTACGAATATGAAAACCTATAGTTCAAAAAGTAATAATATAAAAACTTTGATTTATATATTCCTGATTTTTGTATAAAGATATCAATATTGATTTAACTTATTATAAGTTTTGTTGTAATAAAATTTTATTAAAATGTTTGACACAAAAAAATAATAATAATGTAAATGAAAATACTTAATAAATATAACTAATAAAAACCAAATATTGACAAGTAAATAAAAATTTTAAAAGAGAAAACTAAATTTAACTAAGGGGATCCAACCTGAAATAGACATTTAAATAAAGAAATTTAAAAGAAAAACCTAATTTAAACCTGAGATTGAGATTTAAATAGAAAAATTTAAAACAAATAAAAAGAGATTTAAAAGAAAAAAATAAATTTAAAACACACGGCTCGAACATGGATCTTCAACGACATAACATTGTGTTTAAACCATCTCCTCCACTAAAGCTTATATGTTTTATTCCCTGTATATATTATATATAATAGAATAGTTAGGGGGAGCTCAACACCATTCAGTCCCCCTTGTCTCCGCCTCTGAATGAGATGCATCAAAGTGCATCGAATCAATTCTCGTAAGGAGCGTAATTTTTGTTGGATGACTGGATGTAAGATTTAAAGTGATCAATGGTTTAGATTATTTTTTACGTTTCTCACCTTAACTTTTCTTCTCATACAATTATTCGCCTTACACGATATTTATATGGATATTTATATAGACATGAATATTTGAATACGATATATTTGTCATCTTGTATGAGTAATAATTGAACGGAAAAAGTAAAGGGTCGATGATTGGGTTTAGTTGGGATAAGCTAAGCACTTGTCTTTATGACTAATGGCATGAATCACTTTCTTTACATGCCGTATATTTATATTCTAAATGAATCTTTTTTCTAATAAAATTCAATTATTGTATCATCTTTTTATATTTTCAACCTAATTGTTTTTAGTATGGAGAAGATTTTGTATGTATTCATTTTTATATATTAAATAAAGAGTAAATTACACTAAAGAGCACGTAGTTTGCTCAAAATTTGAATATGGTATTCTAAAATGCAATATCTATATCGAGCGTCTTTAACTTTTCATTTTCATAAGACTGGTGTCCACTTGAATTAACATTGTTAGCTTGAGGTCCATTATATACCCCCATGTGACCCTCACGTGAGGAGCAACTTCGTCACAAATTTAATTTTCATAAATGTTCATTTTCTTCATTTTTAATTTTCATCTTCTTCATCTTTAAGTTCATCAAAGTAATTTATTATAATTCTTCATCAATAAAATAAAAAAGAAACCATGAATTAAAATCCCTAATTCTAAACAACAACCCTAAATCAATTTAAAATAAAATTCTAAATCCAATACAAACTGATGGTGGTGTCTAGGTGTTGTTGATACCAAACCCAGATGTGTGAAGATGGTAGGTGTATAACGTCGGAGAAGAAAGTGTGTGTAAACTGTTGGAGAGTAAGGCGGAGGTGAAGTCGAACAATTGGAAAGGTGGATGGAGCTTCATCTTGATTGAGTGGGTTTTCACTGCTGAAGAACAAAAGGAATGGGAGGATTTTCACCGCCATCATCAATATGCAGAAGGTTCGGAACCGAATTTAAGAAGAGAGAGCGAGAGACACATATCTGATATCAATTTATTTTATTATGTATAATATTTAATATTAAGTTTTTTTTTAAAAAGAGGTAAAATGACTAAATACCCCTCATGTAAAAGGAACATGCCTTAACTTAATGAACCTTATTTAACGGTGTTAACTCGAGGGAACATGGGTGCTATGAAAATAAAATGTTAGGGACTATCAATATAGATGGTACGTTAAACGAAGACCTTCGGTGTAATTCACTCATTATAGACTAAACTTTCTTATTAAGTTTTTTACCATGTGTCAAAATCAAATCTTTAACATTTTAATTTTTTACATATGAACTTGTAACACCCTTAAATTTGAAAAAAAAAATGACTAATTTAAATTTTTTAATAATACATCAATTAAGAATATATATTTTCCTATATATCAATATTTGAAGTTTCCTCGAATAACAATTCTAAATACACCTCAACAAAAGATAGGCCAAGTCTTATACTAAGACATAATTATGACCGAGTGTTATTAAACCCAAAAAAGTCCCTATCTCCGAATGTGGAAAACGTCACCAAATAGCCATATTTTTATCGTGACACTTCCTAGTAATCAAGTCCACACGTGTCACTAGTACCAACCCCAACAAGAACTTGATGCACATGCCGACAAAAGAAAAAGGTTAGGTGAACGCCCAGTGAGCTCAAAAGTTTATAACAATATTTAAAAACGATAGAAATCGAAAGATTGCTTGATTAGATAATAATTTCTCAAATATAGTGACTTCTTTATAAAAGCAACATATTTCCCAAACTCATCATTTTCGTAACAAAAGTTTTAAATCAGAATACCAGAGTAATGAAAGCTTTAAATAGAAATATCCGTTCAAACACGAACTTTACACCTTTTACTCACTCAAAACGTGAATACGTTTAAATGCTTCGAATACTAAAATATGGACAAAGCTCCATTTTCTAGAATACCAAAATATGGTGAAGTCTCAAAGATCCACTATTACAAAATGTGGATAGATACTTCATACTCCAAAATACGTCACCGAAATTAATGGATAAGACTCTATACCCAAAACAACACCTTTCGGTGACGGAAGAGCCGATTTACCACTAGTCTTGACGGGACACGTAAGTGGGTCACCATTCAACGTTGCATGGGCTCGATTAACCAACCCGTTCGTGGGAAATTACACCTTAACGGTCAATGGTCAATGCATGACTACAAGAGTCCACATCTTAATGTCTATGAAAATCCGATGCCTATTTCAAACTATAAATACTAGAGATTACATCTTAATGCCTATGAAGGTTAGTTAGGATATATTAAGGTTTAATATTTTTCAATGTTAACATTTCATATTAGAACTTTAAGACATGTAGGATGTGTTATGGTCGTGTCCCCCTACATCCATGTCATCAAAATTCCACTTAATACCTCTATGCCATTGTATTTTTCTCAATCTTTCAATTAAACAAAGAAAATAATTCGAGTGTTGCGAGATGATTTTTACGAATGATAAAAAGTTTCACGCGATTCCGAATATACATAAAACCAGATAAAACCAACATCACGATAAATAGAACAAAGAATTTTCACCTTTTAGATTTGTACAAGACCAAATGATCAATTGTCAAAAAAAAAAAAAAAAAAAACTCTGAATTTCCTAGGTTGGTGGTAAGTTGGGGGCAATTTGGTGATATTGAATTCTTCTAGAAATATAATTTAAACTTTATTGTCAAACTAAAATATATAATTACCTCATTCTTCTTAAATCTAAAATACTTAAATTATATTAAAAGTGAACTAAATAAATTAAATAAAAAATAATACCTATTATATTCACATGAAATAACTAAACATTAATTCACATCAACCAAGATCAATAACACTATGGTTCCATCAATAAAAACTCAAACCAATCAAATTCAAGCAAGCCCACATCCATCAATCCCACAACCACCACCATGAGTGTGGCAAGTATATTTCTCCATTTCTTATCACAACCCCTTGAATGAAAGAACAACCACAATTAACTAATCAACATCAACCTCAAACATAATTGTAATCATATTCACCTCCATGTTATTATGTTAACAAGATATTGAATGTTTATCTTTTGCCTTCAATTATTATTCACCATCCTTAATTATATCTGGTAGAAAAGGAAATAAACGAAAATACGTTTGGATTTTGAAATTTATTCTTTATCATGCATCATCGTAGATTAAAATAATAGGAAAATCCTATAACATATCCATGTTAAGGAGATCGGAACTCCAATGAGTCAAAATCATAGTGATGATAGATGATGAACAGAAGTATATGGTGGTGAGCAGTGCTTCATTTGTTCAGGATGATGTAGGGGTCGATGGTGGCGAGTGGTTAGGGAATATTCAGACGAAGGAAGGGGAGGGACGATGAGGGGTTTAGGGTTTTTTTTTAATATTTTTAAAATTTCAAAATGCTTCTACATATATATATATATGCATTATACACTTCTACAATAGAAAATTTTATAAAATAAAATGATAAAAGATCAAAATACTTTTAAAGGGTTTTGCGTGTGAGTGACACTTAATAGATGCCTTAAAGCCCCATGGGCATAAGAAAATTGAAACGATGGAGTAATTTTGAAACTTTTGTAACAATTGATAGAGTTTAAGTAAACCATATAGTCGATTGATGTAATTTACCCCTTAATTAAGGTCTATTTTTTTTGAAGAAATAAATTAAGGTCTAGTCTGATTTAACGTTTTGATAACATTGAACCCTTGTACGCTCATATTATAGAATATGGCGGTTGGTAAAACCAATGTAAGTGAAATCAGGATATTATCTTTAAAAAAATTGATTTTTTTCCTTCGATTTTTCTTTAGATTCAGAACGAAGACAGGATTAATTTATTGTTATTTATGGTGTCGTCTTTCTAAATTTGACAGATGAACAATAATAGCGTAACAAAATAGTTGAAATTTGGGAACAAGATAAAATAAGGAATTAAACATTCGAAACTAAAACTACAAATTGACAACAAGCCCAAGACATTTGTACAGGTTATGCAACTTCTTTGATCATCCCTGTTTTTTTTTTCTAGGGATGAGATCGATACTGGACCGGTTGGTACCGAATTTTGTTGGGACTGAAAACAAGGACCGAAAACCGAACCGTATGTATAAATTCGGGACCGATTCGGTTCAGTAAAATGGTTATCTAATCTCATCATAGGGATGAGGTCGGTACCGGACCGGTTGATACCGAATTTTTTTGTGACTCAAAACGAGGACCAAAACCGAACCGAATATACAAATTCGATACCTGTTTGGTTCGGAAAATGATCCTCTATTCTCATTCCTACTTTTTTCATCATAAAACAAACTTCTAGCTCTGGTGAAGGTAATTTCAAACTTCTAAAATCAAGTTAAAGAGTACTTTTCGATGGTAATTCTAAGAATAAAAAAGAAAGATGAATTAAGCATAAAATGGTGTCCATCACCATGGGTTTAATGTATGAGTTGTTGTTTTTTTGCTTTTATGTCAAAATTGTTTCGATGATACTAATTTTGATTAAACAGTTAAAAAAATATAAAAATATAAGAATGAATCTAAAACAAAATCCCCTTAATAAACATCCGACTAAAAACCGGTTAGATTCTTTTTAATCGTATAAATCTATTTTGCATGTCTTTTTCCATCTCAATCAACCATTAAATGACACACATGTTAAGTAAGACGTTGTTATCTCTCCCTTTCTGCCTTTCTTTCTTTCTTTCTTTCTATATATAGAGAAAGTCAAATTCAAACGAAAAACCATAAATAATTTTAGTACTGATAAACCAATCTCATGCCACCCAACATATTTAATCAATTGACTAATTAAAAGACCATTTTTTAATTATAAGAAATTAAAAAGGGTTCATCGTTTAGGTAGTAACAACTTTAAGCTCTTCAAGTGTAGAGATAATTTTTTTTACTTTTATTTTGAATACTTCTTCCGGATTTCCATTTTGGATCTAAAACCATTAATTGATGTTCGATGAAGAAGATCAAAGAAAAACTTTGTGATATCATGATCTTTAAGTGTGTTGTGTGCAAGTCATGCATGTGAGGGTATATAATTAAGGATAGGGGTTGGGTTCATATAAGACCGTCTTGTTTTTGTAAGACCACATTTTTATACTTGATATTTCATAGCTAAAGATGTGAAGGTAAAAAAGAATCTGAATCTTCACATCAAAAACATTGTGAAGCTTACCTTCACAGTGTTTTGCTGTAAAGTTTTAAGTATTAAAAAGTGGTCTCAGAGGTCTCATGAAAACAGGTCAGTCCCACGTGATCCTAAGTCTTAAGGATAGAAGAATGTAAAAGTACAGAGAGTTTAGGAGAATTTCATGTATTCTTGACATTGATATAAAGCAATGTTATAAATAACTCGTTATGGCACGTTATGGCGTCAAGGCTTGGGGTCGCCGCCGCGTTAACCTCTATGGCTCCACTCTAAGGGTTGGCTTGCATCATAACGCGTTATGGCGCGTTACGACACTTATGGCACATAACAACGCATTATTTTATAAGGTGTGGGTAGAGATTCAAGAGATTTAATTCCGATTTTGCGCTCTTGATACCAGTTTCTATAAGTGGGTGGGTTCCAGCGAGAATGAGAGTTAACGTGAGAAGCGTAAGAAGGAATCTTCACCCTTAGATGCACATTAGGATGAAATGCACCATGGTGCACCGCATCAATCCCCGTATGAAGCGCAATTCATGAGTGGGTTAGAGATTAAAGCGTGATTAAGGTCTAGATCCCTTCCTACGCTTCTAATCTTAACTCTCCTTCTTACACGATCTTACGCCTTCTATAAGCTATATATGTTTGTATCAATGTCCAACTTGTCGAGCGCCTTGGTAAGGATATCGGCCAGTTGATAAGTAGTCGTACAAAATTAGGAAGGATTCCCCATACTGTATTTCATCACGAACAAAGTGACAATCAACCTCGATGTGTTTTTCACGTTCATGAAAGACTGGATCGTGAGCAATGCGCGGTGCCAATTAGTTATCACAAATGAGACCCATCGAGCAGAATGTGTAACACTAATGTTTGACAAAATACCTTTGAGCCATTTCAACTAACATGTGGCGGATGCCATGGAATGGTATTCAACTTCAGTTGAGGAGCGAGAGACCGTTTGTTGTTTCTTCGTTTTCCACAAGATCAGGGAAACCGCCAAGGAACACAAAGTAAGTTGTTAAAGACTGTCGAGTCAAGGGAAAACTATCCCAATCAACATCACAATAAGTTGTTAATTGCAAGACGGAAGAGGATTGAAGTAAAATGCCTTGACTAGGATTGGCCTTCAAGTAACACACCACTCTCAAAGCATAAGCTTCTTTCGGCTGGTGCATAAACTGAGCAAGAACATGAAATCAATAAAAGATCTCGAACGTATGATAGTTAAATAAATAAGCCGTCCGACAAGACATCTATAGCACTCGAGAGAATCCAGATCCTTGCTCTCAACAAGAGCAAGTCGATGGTTATGTTCGATAGGTGTACCAGCAAGCTTCGAACCAGTAGACCGATCTCAGAGACGATATCTAATACATAGTTGAGTTGACAAAAGAAAATTATGGTTGAGTGTCGAGCTACTTCGAGTCCCAAAAATTATTAAGTTTGCCAAGATCCTTCATATGAAATCAAGAACTAAGGTATTTGTTAAAGCGTTGAATATCAACATTGTCATTACCACTTATTATGAGCTCATCGATATAAAACAAAACCATTAAGTGCACACCGTCCTGTGTTAGTGTGAATAAGGAATAATCCAAGCACGATTGTAGAAAACTATAGTCTTTTAGTGTCGTAGCAAGCTTTGCAAACCAACATCTTGGTGTTTGATGCAAACCAAAAAGCAATTTGCGCAAACGACAAGCTTTCTCGGGTCCGGGTGAATTAAAACCTAGAGGAAACTTCATATAAAGCTCTTCCTCTAGATCTCCATATAGGAATGCATTATGTACATCCATCTGGTGAAATTCCAATTTTTTATGGCCGTTGCGGCTAAAAAAGTTTGCACGGTAACCATTTTAGCGGTAGGAGCAAAGATCTCATTATAGTCAAGACCCTCAACTTGACAATTTCCAAAAATGACTAATCATGCCTTGTATTGCTCGATTGTGCCATCTGAGTTATTTTTTATTCGATAGACCCATTTTCACCCCAAGAGCTTTCTTTCCCGGAGGCAATGTCTCTATAGTTCAGGTACCATTATCTTCCAATGTGTGTACCTCCTTTTTTCTGCATCACGCCAACAAGAATATCACATAGCTTCAGAAAAGCTAGAGGGTTCTGAACCTGCAGTGATGGCTGCTCGAAAACCTCTATGCGATATAGAAAACTTATTACAATTCACATAATCTGTTATAGGGTAGGGCCTGAGGATGTTGACGGAGATAAGTGATTCGACAAGGGACTAAGTCATGTGGTGTATAGAACATGATCCTTTAATCGAACAGACGGATTTTTCTGTTGTTGCCCTCTGCCGAGAATTTTCCCCGTCGTGTTTCCATCATTGCCTAAGATCTTAGAATTCTCGTCCCCTTACCCTACTTCACCTGTTGGAGCATACTCGGTCGGTGGATCCATGGTAATGTTTCTCCTACCTTATCTGGGGGGATATACAAGATGTGTGTTCCTCAACACTACTTAACTCATCAGAAGGAAAAGGGTTCGTTGCATTGCCCGGATCTGCATCCATAGTTACAAAAGGGAATTCATTTTCAACAAATACAACATCATGAAACTCAAAATAAATTTGCTCCACCTTCCTTTCCATAAAGGTAAGCCAAAAAAACACATTTTCTACTCTTACTAGCAAATTTATCCTTTTCTTTATTAAGGATTTTGGCATAACAGAGACATCCAAAGACTCTAAGATGTTAAAATTTGGTACATGACCAAATAAGAGCTAATAAGGTGTCTTCCCAGCCAATAATGGCGTAGGAGTACGATTGATTAAATACGTTGTTGTAATAACTCAATCCCCCCATAATTGAATGGGTAAATTCGCTTGAAAACAGAACACTCTACTTACATTCAAAATATGTCGATGCTTTTGCTCATCCCGCTCATTTTGTTGGGGTGTTCCGACCATAGTCCACACAGGAACAGCAAGTGCATCCTTTGCGACATATAGTCCCTCGTGTTCTTCACCCGCTCCAATCAGCATCCTCGAAGTGCAGTTCTGTACAACACACATACGATCAGTGAATTTATATATATATATATATATATATATATCTTATCACAATCCAATTGAGAGACTAAAATCAAACTACAATTTAGTTTTGGCACAAATAGAACATTTTTGAAAAGTAATTTTCTCAAATAAACAATTTTCTCCTTTGTAGTTGTGGCCTGTTCACCATTCGACATCCACATAGGACAAGGAGGAATGTCTTGTAATTTAGTAAAGGACTCAACGACACAACTCATGTGGCGTGAAGCGCCCGTGTTAAATATCCATTGCAATTTATCCTCACAAGACAAACATGTGCTTGAAGTCGGGTTATGAGAGTTCGGGAAGGACATTAAAGCTGCCCAGTCCTCACTACTCAAATTCTCTAACGCATATTTGTCTTCATCTACAAGTGGCGCTCCAACGTTGGTGGTTCCCGGCTCTAGAGTTGTATTTGCTCTTGTCATTCCTCCCTTGCTACGACCTTGTTGGCCACCTCGTCCTTTTCCACATCCTTGTCGCCCATTACCCCACCATTCAGGATAACTGGTTAGACTAAAGCATGTGTCAATGCTATGTCCCAGCTTCTAGTAGTGAGAGCAGATGGTTCCATCGTCCCTTCGATCCCCCCTGGGATTTCGTAAGCCCGTGTTTGCTGTTTTGACGGCAAAAGTCACTTGATCAAAGCGTTTTGGCATGCTTTGTGTCATTGATTGTACCTGCTTTTGCTCTGATACCTGTGAGTAAAAACGATACATATTTGGAAGAGGATCAGTGGCAATAATATTCGAACGAATCATAATATAAGGAGTTTCATCGAGTCCCGTTAGAAATTGATGAACTCTTTCCTCTTCACTTCGTTTCTCAAGTTTTGCACTTAGATTGCATTTCTACCCGTCACAGGCACTTCGGTATCTGATTGTAGTCATTTAGATCATCCCAAATCTTTTTGATTCTTCCGTAGTAAGATATAATGGAGTCGACGTTTTGTTTGCAATTTGATACCTCTGTCTTTAATTGGTGCACTCGTGCACCATTACGAACGGAGAATCGTTGTTGAATTATCTTCCCACTCAACTTGACAATGTAAGAAATTGTGGATCTCAGACTTGGCTTAATCGTGTTAAAAGTCCATAAAATTATCATGGAATTCACGGTCCACCAATCTTCAATTTTGTTGGAGTCTTCATTGGGTTGTTTGATGGTGTCATCAAAAAAACCCTTTTTCTTCTTTGCCCTGAGCGAAATTCTCATAGCTTTCGTCCATTCTTCATAGTTTGGTCCCTTCAACTGGGTCTAAGTGCTGAAAAATTATGATTTAGAAACAATCAGGATCAAGTCTAAAAAATAAAGTTTATACCTTTGTAATAAATAAACAGAAAACAAATACTGAAACTTTAATATGACCGATTTGTGAATTAAAAGTTCGGGACGGAACCAAACCAACAACTCAAAGGACTTGAATCTATCCTTCGCGATAGATTCAATGCTAGAAAGGAGTAGAAGCAAAATGTTCACAAAGTGAACGAAAGTAAATATAATGCAGAAAATTAAAACCAACCTAGAAATGAGATCAAAGCACGTGACCATAACGAACTGCATCAGTTTGTGAAAACATGACCTTAAGGCTTAATACGACCACCGTTTATGTTATCGGTTAGCGGATCGCAAAGCCCCAGGATTAATACAGTATGGATTTCGAATATCAACAACTTGATATCGAAACTAAAGCAAGATCGATAGCAGAACTGTAGGTAGAAATAAGAGAGCAAAAGGCAGAAGTGAGAGAGGATTTGAGGCTGTGATTTATGTTTTTCATGTGTTTCAAAAGGTTAAATATTGGATTAAAAACCGTAACCCTAACTTAATCCCCAAGATTAGGGATTGAGATAGACTTTGTCACACTAATTAAAGCGACGTTTTTTAATTAGTTAAACCAGGTATTAATTTATTAATTTGAATAATAAACTATTATTAAATAACTAACTGATATGACTAATTCAAGAAAAAAGCCTGATTAATAATTAAAAAACATGGTCTAGTTTATAATAAAATAACAGAAACCTCTATCTCTTTTCTCGGAAAATTTATCAAAAAGATACTCGGTAGCTCGGGGCGAGGCTCCATCTGCTCCGATGCGGCGTGCAAAGTGTAAAGTGCTCCTCCTCGCGCCACGCCGCGTAATCCCGCGCCCGCATCCTCGGCATCGGCCATGGCCACGTGTGTGTGTGTGTGCGCCTTGGACCTTCATCTCATGACCCCCACCATGAGCCCATCAACTTGTTCAAGGCCCATTAGGAGATTGTACATTCTAAATCCCTCTATGTTTTGTTATTCTACCTACATGGGATGGAGGAAAACGTCCAACCTCACATACCATTTCCAACAATCCCCAACAAGGTTGGAAAGTTTTCCGATATTCATAGTAGACGATGTCACAGTGGTATCACGAAGATTAAACCGTGTTTTATGTAAGTATGCAAGGAGTGATCAATTCAATGGTATCCTTAGGATTTAAACCTTGAATCTTGTGATCACTCCGGCTTACCTACACACATCATCTTACATACTTGCTTTCTCACTGAGCACGAATATGGCCATGCGCTAAATCCTGTTTCATGACCTTCTAGAAAAAGAACCACTATTCTTCATTTGAGGCGGTACCACCTCCCAGTCATATAGGCAAGGTTCTATAACATCTTCGTTGCTAAGATGCCCTAAACTTTGTTAAGAGCTTAACTCAACCTCATTCTCGGCAACGCTGTGCTATCTCTTACTATATATGGATATATCAGTCGATAGTACCTTCTATCAATTAGTGACTTGTTACCCTTTAAACATGGTAGGTAGGAGCACTAAATCCAAGTTGGGTTTCCATCACTAATTTACTCTACGTGGTTTCAGACCAATGTCTCTTGTAGTTGATTTTACCAAGTCTCTCGTGAGAGGCTTGGTTAGTGGATCTGCCAAGTTCCCATAAGAGTTGACATACACAATACTTATGGTACCATCATCAATTAATTGTCACACAAAATTATGTCGAAGACCTATATGTCGCGACTTCCCATTATACAAGGCATTGTATACTTTTGACAGTGTGGCCTCACTATCACAATTCATGGAATAGAAGGAGTTGGTCGAGGCTACAGATGAATATCTGTTAATAGATTGCTAATCCATTAAGCCTTTTTGCACGCTGCAGCTAGTGCAATAAGTTTGGAATACCCAACTGGCGTCGGAATACCCCTCCAAGATTCCTGGATGTGTCGTGTATGTTAACTCTAGATCACTGGTTCTTATTAAGTAACACAATACTCTACTAACAACTTTCTAGTTATCTAGACTGGGATTGCTCGTATATTGACTTAGTCTACTCACCGCAAAAGCAATATCTGGTCTAGTCCAATGCATTGCATACATCATGCATCCTATTGCACTAGCATACTCTAGTTGAGTCACTGATCTACCGGAGTTTTTATCAAGTTTCACACTTGAATCGAACAGAGTGTTAAACTCCTTTATATTCAGATGTTGAAACTTCGTCAGAATCTTCTCTATGTAGTGGGATTCACTTAGAGAGATTTGAGATGCTGACCTTTTGACTTTTATTCCAAGAATGGTATCTACCTCTCCAAGATCTTTCATCTTAAAGTTCGCTGATAAGTAGCTTTTAGTTTCAAGGATACCTTCTAGATTGGTTCCGATGATCAACATATCATCTACTTAAAGACAGATAATCATAGTGGATCCTTTTTGTGCATTTTGAGTAAATGCATCCGTCGGCCCCATTATGTTGGAACCTGAAAGAGGTGATAATCGTATCAAAACTTTCATGCCATTGTTTGGGGGGCTTCTTTTAACCCGTATAGAGATTTAACAAGTATGTATACCTTGTTCTCTTGTCTGGGTACCATAAACCCTTCAGGTTGCTCCATATAAACCTCCTCGTTTAGATAGCCATTCAAAAAGGGTGTCTTCACAGCCATTTGATGAATGTACAGACCTTTTATGGCTGAAATTGCTATAAGAGTTCGAATAGAACTAATTCTAGCAACTAGAGCATAGGTGTAAAAATAATCGACTCCCTCTCTCTGTCAGTATCCTTTAACCACCAATCTAGCTTTAAAAGTTGAAATAGAACCATATGGATGTAGCTTCCTTTTGAATATTCATTTGGAGCCTATGGGTTTTGCTCCCTTGGGTAAATCAGACAATTTCCAAGTACCATTCCCCATGAGAGAGTCAATTTCATCTTTTATTGCTTCTTTCCATAATGGAGCATCCCTTGAAGTCATCGCTTCTTTGAAAGTCTTAGGATCACCATCTATATTGATAGAGAAAATGACCTCTCTCGTCACTTTCTTTTGAGTTCCTTCTACTAAGTACAAGAAAAAAATCATCTCCTAGACTTTTCTCTTTTCTTTCTCTTGTACTTCTACGTGGTTCGTCAACCTTTCTTGAGGTTTTTGAACTATCACGATATGTGCAAGGAAAATTAGAAGCCAATGTTGGTTCTGAGTTTTCAGCATTATCTGAAAACTTATCTTCAAAGAATTCCATGTCTCTGGATTCTACTATGACTCCTGGTTCTTTGTCCAATAATCTATATGCCTTGCTATTTATAGCATATCCAATAACTATGCTTTTAACAGCCCGGGCACCCAAATTAGATCTTTTGGGTCAGGGGTTCAATAGTAAGCAATAGTGTAATACACCCCTAGACTCTAAAATAGTTAAGGTTTGGTTTCCTTTCTTTCCGAAGTTCATATGGACTGGTTGGAATCACACGACTACTGATTATATTATGGATATGGAAAGAAGTAAGTAGGGCGTTCCCCATAAATTGTTTGGCATGCCTAATTGGTTTAACATGCAGTTGACCATTTCAACAAGGGTTCGGTTCTTTCTTTCCGCCAAACCATTTTGTTGAGGAGTAAATGGTGAGGTGCATTCATGTTTGATTCCATTCTCTTCGCAAAACGTATCAAACTCTCGATTAAAGTATTCACCACCTATGTCTGATCGAAGTATTTTTATTCGTTTTTCAAGTTGATTTTCTACTTCAGCTTTATAAAGTTTAAAAGCCTCAAAAGCTTCATTTTTTGAGTGTAATAAGTAAACTTAGGGGTGGCAATTCTCAACACGACACGAACCCGACACAAAAATAAACGGGTTAGGGTTGAAGTTTTTGACACGCCAACCCACCAACCCGCCAAATAAAAGGGTCGTGTTCGGGTTGACCCAGTCGTGTCGCGGGTCGACCCGCCAATCCGTGAAGAAAATTTTAATTTTTTTTAAAAATATTTTATATTTAGTTATTTACTTAAAAATTAAAACTCAAAAAACAAAAATGAAAAATCGTGAACGTTTTATGTGTTTGTTAAGACTTTTTATTGAAATTTGGATGAATTTTTAGGTGACCCGCCAACCCGTTTTTGACCCGTCAACCCGTTTGTGACCCGCCAACCCGCCACCAACCTGCCAACCCGCGATACGCCAACCCGTTTATGACCCGCCAACCCGCCACCAACCCGCCAACTCGCGGGTTGACCCACCAACACGATCATGTCCGGGTTAGTGTTGTGTATCTTGACACGATAAGCTAAACGGGTCGGGTCCGGGTTGAGCCTCCGTGACCCGCCAACCCGAACACGACACGATTGCCACCCCTAAACTTGTAAAAAATGGATGAATTCATCGCAAAACGTAATGAAATATCTTTTACCTCCACGAGTAAGTATTCCATTTAATTCGCAAATATCATAATGAATCAACTTGAGAATTGATGTTTCCTGTTTTACCGAAGGAAAAGGTTTCTTTTTAGATTTTGATTTTACACGAGTTTCACATCCTCCAAAATCTTTGTTATCAGTTTTAATTAAACCTTTATTTTGCATTTTTTTCAATATGTTTCACATTTGTATGCGCTAAGCATTTGTGCCATAAAGAAATAGAGCCAACAAAATAATTCAAAGACTTAACTTTATTAAAAGAATCGGGAATTATATCAATAACAACATTAACATTGCTACCCGATGTTCCACTCGGTCCAGTCTCATCATCCTCCCTCAAATTTAGGCGATACAACCCAAGGTGGTGGTATCCCTTACCAACAAAATTTTTCCTTTTGTAAATCACGAGTTTTCCAGACTCTATGTTGAGTCCAAACCCATTTGTATCGAGTTAACAATGAGCTACTAAATTCTTGTTGATAGAAGGCACATGTAGAACATTTCTGAGGGTGACCGTCTTTCCAGAAGTGAACTTGAGTAGCACTGTTCCCATACCAACGACATTCGCTCGGCCATTGTTTGCCACTATTATTTGCTTCCCTTCTCTTGCTAGTCTATACTCAACAAACTTAGATCTGGTACCACACACATGAACCATGGCACTAGTGTCTAAGTACCAACCTGCTCTTGCCGCCACATCCTGGTTGAAGCCTCTGATATCATGTCGATCTCATGCATTTGCAGGTTTGCTACAAGGGTCTGGATGTCCTCAACTACATTTGCAGTTGGGGTTCCTGATTTCCTTTGTTTGCATTCCCTATCATAGTATCCCGCCTCTCCGTAGATGTGACATTTTCCGGACCTCTTCACATGTTTGGCCGGAATTGGAGTGTTGACCCGACCTCTTGAAACTTTTCTTTTGGAAAGCCAAGTTCCACTTTTTGCTTGGTCCCCCATTTCCAGATCCCCCAGACCTTCCCTTTCCTTTGCTAGCAGCCTGCACGCTGTTAGCACTCATGATTGACTTGTTTCTCTTATCCTGATTTTGGGACTCTTCCTCGATTAGTTTCCCGCCTCGGAAACTGGATTCTCAGGGATAGGGGTCAATTCTGGGTCCAGGACATAGTAAAGTTTCAAGACCATCAGCATGAATCTCACCTTGTCGGCCCAACGAGTATAGTTATGCCCGTCGAAGCTGTCGAGTTTGACCAAATCTTGATTCATAATGTGGAAGTTGCTAGGGTCCATTTATAAAACCTTAAGATTGTTGGAAAATTATGATTTAGAAACAATCAGGATTAAGTCTAAAAAATAAAGTGTATACCTTTGTTATAAATAAACAGAAAACAAATATAGAAACTTTAATAAGAGCGATTTGTGAATGAAAAGTTCGGAACGGAAACTAAACCAACAACTCATAGGACTTGAATCTATCCTCCATGATAGATTCAATGCTAGAAAGAAGTAGAAGCAGAATGTTCACAAAGTGAACGAAAGTAAATGCAATGCAGAAAATTAAAACCAACCTGGAAATGAGATCAAAGCACGTGACGGTAACGAACTGCACAGTTTGTGAAAACCCGTCCTTAAGGTTTTATACGACCATCGTTTATGATGTCGGTTAGCGGATCGCAAAGCCCCAGGATTAATGCAGTACGGATTTCAAATATCAACAGCTTGATATCGAAACTAAAGCAAGATCGATGGCAAAACCGTAGGTAGAAATGAGAGAGCAGAAGGCAGAAGTGAGAGGATTAGAGGTTGCAATTTCTGTTTTTCGTGTGTTTCAGAAGGTTGGTTTAATTCAATATTTATACTGGATTAAAATCCTAAACCTAACTTAATCCCAAGATTAGGGATTGAGGTAAACTTAGCCACACTAACTAAAGCCACATTTTTTAATTAGTTAAACCAGATATTAATTTAAAACTAATTTGAATAATAAACTAATATTAAATAACTAACTGATATGACTAATTCAAGAAAAAAACGTGATTAATAATAAAAAAACGTGGTTAAAACAGTTTATAATAAAATAACAGAAACATATATCTCTTTCTCGGAAAATTGTATCAAAAAGATACTCGGTAGCTCAAGGTGCAAAGTGCGCCTCCCCGCCAAAACCCTCGTCCTTAGCCTAGGCCATGCGCACGTTTGGACCTTCCTCTCATGACCACCACCATGAGCCCATCAAGCTGTTCAAGGTTCAGTAGGAGATTGTACATTATAAAGCTCTATTTAGTTTGTTATTCTACCTATGTGGGATGGAGGAAAACCTCCAACCTCACATACCATTTCCAACACTAAGTTATCAGATTCCCAGGGTTGTTGTTTGCGTCGGTGGAAAAAAGGAGAGCCTTCTTTCCATCGTCCCCGTTGGTATTGGGCTTTGTCATGAAAAATTTGATCGATCTGATACCATGTAAAATTACAAAGAGTTAAAGGAGAATTTCATATATCTTCTTGACATTGATACAAAGAGAATTTATACAAAGTATAGAGGAAACTTTGGCCCCAAAAAAATATACTAAATTAAAGCTATATCTCCTAAAATCAAGGAACTACTATACATATCTAAAGAGACATATATGAAAAAGATACATACGGATATACATTATCAATATCTTTCTTGTGCATGATGGATGTTTGCATGTCTGCTTTCATTTTGTTGTTCTTTGTGTTATGTTTGTGTTTATGGGATATACTTCCATAGCTTCTCTAATCAACATTCACCTCATACTTTACTAGTCATATGGATTATGCGAATTTTAATTATATATATTCATCAATGAGATGGATATTGTGGGTATATATTCTTGATGAATATAACTGAATATAAAATGTCTGAAATTTCATCATGAATGAACTCATGAAAAACATACTAGAATGGCAGTTGTGTAATGTAATAAAATACATCTTGATTTTAATGTTTTATTTTATTTTTTATCTTTGTCGATTTATAATACGGTTTTATATGGTTTTGAGAAAACGATATTTGTTTTACTTTTTAATAAAATATAAATTGAATATATCATAAAAATTGAAGAAAAAAAATATATGGATATTATTATCAAATTAACTATTTAAAACTTCTTGTTTTTTTGTGTGATTTCTTTAATTCAAATTTTTATTATAATTTATAAATTTATTTTTGGTTAATAATATAGTATTTTATAAAGATAACAATTAAATATTCTGCTAGAATTTAATGATTATCTTAATTACATTTTAAATTTTTTATATTTAAAATCAGATGTTTATAATTATTTGATTATATTTATTTGTAGTTGATTACACAAATCAAACATGGAGTTTTAATTAATAAGTTGTACTTGCGCACAATTTATTTGTAATTGACTCGGTCCACACTCGGCTCGGTTCACGTATTAACAAGTCAAGTCGAGCTACTCAATACTCGACTTGAAAAACTTGTGAGTATATTTTATATATATAATTAGTTATAAAATATAATCAACTTTATAATATATTTGTAAAATAAAGTATAATAAAAATGTTGTAAATTTTAGATATTTGTAAAAGATTGTGCATTCTTTAACTATAAAAACTAATCAATTAATTTCTTTTTACTAGGGGGTGTTTGGGATTGCTTATAAAAACAACTTATTGACTTAATCCGGTGTAGCACCGGTAATAAGCACTTGTGAATGCTTGGGGAAGCAGATTATACCGGTGTCAAACCGGTGATAAGAAGTTTTTTAGGAAGTTAATAAAGCTTTTAACTTATTAAAAGTTGATAAACACTTTTGTAAAAAAGCAATAAGTGTTTCAAATAAGCAATCCCAAACACCCTTTAAAATCATGATTATAAAAAGCCAAAAAACATTATAGTAGTATTGGTGAAGTTGTCCCACGTTGAAATATAGATAGTAAAATAAGGGTGAAGAGGTGTTATAAAAAGAGAAAGAGGTGAATGAACTTTGTAATTTTGTCATTTTGATGATGAAGTTTGAGGTGCGTCCCTTTGGTTTTGTAAGATTTTAGAGAACACCTTTAAGTTTTATAATTTATAAGAGAAGACTCTAAAGTTTTATAAATTTTAATGGTTGAGCTTGGTTCGAGATTGATTCGACTTCGAGCTTGGTCGAGCTTCTCGAGTTCGAGTTTCAAAAATTGCAATCCAGTTCAAGTTGAGTTGAGTTTTGTTTTGAAATACTCGCGAGTTTTTAAGTGGAGAATTGAGCTTAAGATATGGCTATCGAGTTCGATTTTATTATATATCGATCCTGGATTGTGTGGCTAGGTGGCATAGAGCTCTTGGTAATAAAAAAAAGTGGGGCCGAGTCGCCAAGATCTGAATATTTTTTTTCATTGGTTGCTTTAGTTTTACCTTTCAAGGGCTATTTGGTTCATGTTTAGAAATGAAAATGAAAATGAAAATGGTATAGAATAAAAATGAGAATGGCCTTTTTATTCCCACCAATTTGACCAAGAATGAAAATTTGGGTTACGGGGGCAATGGGTACATTATATTATATAAAATCAAACAGTTTTTTCATAATCATTCTCATTGATTATTGATTAATACTACCAACCAAACACCCCCTCAGATAAATCTCGTTGTCTTTTATTTGTGTGTCATCTTTTTATATCACTCGTTTACTGCAATTTCAACCTTGATTGGATCATGTTTTGCACATTTTATTTAGATCGATGTTTATCTACATTTTTTATTTTTTTCTCATATTTACATCCGCTTTTCACTTGATCGTCAGAGACTGTGGAATCATTCTTTTGTGTTCATTGGTGAACCCCGACCGCTTACACCTCTAACGCACCATAACACGCCTCAAAACATCATGGCATGCACCTTTCCTTTTACGACCACAACGATGAAAATGCATCTTAGAAACCCTGATTTTAACCTTAAAATTATAGCAGAAAAAGTAAACCATCTGCTATAGGTCGTTTTCGTCTCTGAAACTCGATCCAATCTACAACGATTATGCTTTAATTCATTTAGGGGTCGTTTGCCCACTTCCGATCCAACTCAAATCAAGTCAAAGTCACCAAATAGTGGTGGTGACAACAATAAGAGCATTGAGGTAGCTAAGAAAGATATGAGTCTTAATTGGTGTGGACTGGTGGTTCAACAATTTCAATAACCCAATTAATCATGCAAATTGTTCTCACTACCAAACTAGCCATACTCCACCCCCCACGCCCATCGTACATATTTGCTCTTCCACTTCCCTATAATATATGTATACATATATATATCTCCTATTTCATGTGTTAATTTGCATCATTTTTCTATAAGCCAATTAAGGAGTGAAGATATAATTAAGTACAAGATTTTTCTTATTTTATTTTCAGTTATTATTATTTGGAGCTAGTTAGTTAGGATTGATCATGGGAGGAAAGTGTCTTGTTTACTGGTCTTTGTCTTTCTTTGTGGCTGTTTGGTTGGGGGTTGATTTTCATCTAACGGTTGAAGCGGCTAGATTAGGAAGGATGTCGAGTGATCTAACTCATGAAATGGATAAAGAGTATGAGAAGAAAAATGTTACAGCAGCGGCTAACTATAACGGGCCTGGAAATGGTGGTGGTGGTCAAGCCACCGGTGGAGGGAGAGGATACGGGTCAAGATCATCTAGGGGTGGGTATAATAATGGAGGAAGAGGTGGAGGTAGAGGCGGAATAGGCGGTGGTGGCCATGGATATGGTTCTGGTGGTGGTGGATCGGGTCCTGGTGGGGGCAATGGAGATGGTAATATGGGTGGAGGTGGTGGTCGTGGTGGTTTTGGTTCTGGTTCTGGTGGTGGTTATATGGGTGGTGGTCGTGGTGGTGGTGGTTCAGGTCCAGGTGGGCGCAACGAAGGTGGTTTTGGTTCTGGTTCTGGAACACCTTCTGGTGATGGTAGAGGTGGTTTTGGTTCTGGTTCTGGTTCTGGTTCTGGAACACCTTCTGGTGATGGTAGAGGTGGTTTTGGTTCTGGATATGGCGGCGGTGGCGGTGGAAGTGGCAGGTTTGGGTCAGGACCTGGAAACTGGGGTGGGTATGGAAACGGAGGAAGTCCATTTGGTGGCGGCTATGGTTCAAGAGGTGGTTTTGGTGGTGGTGGTGGAGGATTCGGCTTTGGGACAGGTCCAGGTTCCGGTTACGGTAATCGTGGTGGTTCAGGTGGCGGCTTTGGCGGTGGCAACATGGGTTCAGATGGTGGAGGAAATGGGTATGGAGGAGGTCCTCATAATACTAGAAACAAGAATTAAAGATAAATAGTTGAGTTAGAATAAGCATAAGATTTTTCTCCATTAATAATGCTCCTAATTTATGTTTTGTGGTGTACTAGCAAGCCTTATAATGATTCTAATGATAACAAATTCATCAAGAAAATGGTTGAATTTTATTATTATATTTATAAATTGGATGCTATTTCAATCAATCTATACAAATAGCTCATTTCCCTGTACACCAAGATTCAAACCATTATTATACAGTTGAACACCCTCATATCAGATCAGGATAATAAAAAGATAGATAAATTAACCTCCATTTCTTGAAGCAACCATAAGTGGGAAATTAAAGGTCCCACCGGTCATTGTTTATCCTGAAAGTATTGGACCAAGTCAAATTCAATAACTAGACAGATTCACAATCAATTCAGATTTCATTCATAACTAGAAAGATTTTAGCATAGGAGATCTGATCTGATCCGTTAAGTTTAGAAACAAAAACAAATACCTCATTTATAGAATCTGAAACTCCAATTTGATCACCAACATCAGAATCTGACTCTATTTCTCTTTTCCTGCAGCAAAAAGCTACTGAATATATATGTTGGACAAAAATTAATAAATCATAAAGCGGCAGGCTAAGTTTTTTCAATTTTACCTCTTAATGACCACTTATCACTTATTCATTCAAACGTTTTTAAATTCAAACCGTTTGTTTCTTTTTTGTTTCGTCAGACTCCCTTAAGTCTGAAAATCATCTGAAAAAAAGTGGTAACCTCACCACTTAATTCCTGTTATTCGCGTACACCCGCATTTTTAGGAATTTATAAATCAACGACCGATTAAGATTTCAGACTTCAGACGTAAAAACAAACAGTCTAACTGATTCAGATTTCAGACTTCAGCACCACTTCTTATATATCAGAAATGCAATCAGACTTCAGTACCTCTTAAAAAAACAAACGTTACCTAAAACTATGGTGGTGGCACACAACTTTGAGCTTATAAGAAGCTCAAAAATCTACCTTTTTTATCCAAATGGAATCGGTTGTTACATAAATACCACAGAAAGTCATGGCCAACCTTTCTTTCTGAGAAGTGTCTTCTACAATTGAGGTTGTTATTGAGCTCGATACATCAGTTCCCTGCCAAAATTATGGGGATCCAAATGGGTCACATTCTGAAATGCGGAGATCGATTATTAACCTAATTAAGACATAACACTTACAACAGAATTAGATTGAATCGGTTGAGACCATCCGGGAACTTTCTCGGAAAGGAGAGTGATATATTGCTCCATAGCCACATCTGGATTCATGTTTCCAAGCTTCTGCCAAGAATTCCTTGCACAGTAATAATCAGTGCCCCCCATCACCCCTCTTATCTTAACTAATAGGGATTACAGTACAGATTCTTTAAAACGGAGAAAATTGTGATTTAAAGTTATTTCAAACAGATTCTTCAAAACGGAGAAGGTTGGGGGAGAGAAAGTATAATTCTCCAAATTTAAAAAAATATCTCCAAAAATGATTGTTTAATGTTCCACCAATAAAAAAACAATTGAAACTACATGTTTAGGAGATAGAAATAACATTTTATTATATGTATTAAATATTTTCATGATATTACTAATGTTGTAATATCGAGAATGGAGAAGTTGGTAGAGCTTAAAGTAATTTTTTGGGGATATTTTGATTTTTTATCCTCCATTCTAGAAGTTTTTGAAGAATTGTAGATGTTGTTAGTTTTCTAATTATTACCTTTCCTAATGTGCTTAATAACAATGGATCCAACACGTAAAAAGAAAGAAAGAAATTTCTAATACCACTTTACTGTTGTACTAAAGCTACATTTATGTTTATGCTTTTTCACCTTTATGTTACAACCAGAACATGTTTCTTGATTTTCATTTTCCATGAAGATCCCATCACACCTTATATAATCATCATATAGCTTCAGAATTATATTAAATAGTTCATCTTTTTTCTAGATAACACTACTACAAAGTCGAATTTAGGATGCCTAAAATGTCTTTAAGTGTTCTAATAATAAACTGTTTTATAAAACTTCAGTTTATAGAACCAATCATTTGTGTGACATATATAAAACTGTTGCAATAAGTTTAGATCTTTTTGGGCGTCTTAGACAACTTTGAAATAAAATATATGACATTAATTCAAAAAAGTATTTTATAAAAACAAGTATCCTAGAAAAAACATGTGTTCACACTTCTCAAGTGTGTTCTATCTTGAAAAATGTTAAAAATGCTAATAGGAGGTTTTATAATATGAAGTCTTTTAAGGCAGTTTATTAAAAATCTATAAGTTTTTTATCTTATAGATTTAAGTCTTATGAAGCAATTAGGAAATAGATTGTTGTTGTTGTGCAAGTGAATCCAAAACCAGATTCTAACACATTTCATTCATGAAAACATAGAGGAATTAATAAGTATAGAAATAAGGATTCAAGTTGAGTGATACCATTTAGCTCTGGCAAAAACCTTTAAAGCCATAGGCTGAGGTTCATAACAAGGGCCTTCTGTGGCAACCTTATGAAGTCCATACAGCTGCATCTGGATATCACTTTCTAAATTCCCCAAATTATCATTCATCTTTCCATAATCTACAGCCATGGCAAAAACCTTCTCTAAATCACTTCTTTCCACTCCCTCCCAATCATCATCTGAATCATCTTCATCTGAAATCAGACCTTCCTTCTCCTTCTCATCTTCATCAATACCATCATCACACATTAATTTCATACGAATCAGACCCTCATCATCATGATTAGCCACATTTTCTTCACAAATCGGTTCAATTTTGCCTTCTTTGGTCTGATCGTAATCAGCCTTTTCAGTCTCAATACCACCTAACACTTCCTTCACCGGAGATCCGACGTCATTAAAGCTTATCAACTCTTGATCATGATGATCCTTCTCGAAAACAACCTGTTTAGTTTCAGATGGCCCTGCGACGACCTTATTGACAACAAACGCATCATGATCAACAGCAAATCGAACCTTCTTCTTACCTTTTCTCTTGCTACCAGTTTTCTCCGTTTTCGGATTGATAAATTCCTCTCCAATAACCTTACTTAAATCACGAACCGTTGTACGTTGATCATCATCATGTTTATCGCCATTGATAACAGCAAAAGCGATCTTTGTAATCAGGATGAAGAACAGAAAAGCTGAAATTACTGTGAAGAAAATCTGCTGTAACATCTCCTCAGTAGATTGAATCAGAAAAGCAAAAATGAAAAATTAAAGTGAAAGTATGAAGTAAATTATATGGAGAGATGAATGAAACTTGAAGAAGAAGATGAAAGATTTGGTTGTGAGATGAATTGATGATTAGAGCAAAGCATATTCTCTTTTCCGTTAACGGGGTTATCTTTTAGTAAATTTGTTGTGGGGGCCAAAAGGTGTTTGTGGGTCACAAGGTTTTTCGTAATGCGTGTGCCGCCAGCTTTGGATTCATTTGAATTTAATTTTTCCATTGACTTTCATTTACTCGATTAAATAACGTTTTGTAGGGTTGTGCAAAAAATAACCGACCTAATTGGAACCGACTGATTCAATTAGAACCGATCAATTATAATTGGACATCCATTTGTAATTGGATCGGATTGTATCGAAAATTTCAATATCCAATTTGGATCGGTCAATTCTTGGATGACAGTCCAGAACCGACCAAAACCGAACCGAACCGAACCAACCAACATCCAATTACCATCCAGTTATCCATCCAACCATCATCCAACTATCATCCAATTATTTTTTCTTCAATTTGCTTAAATCAAAATTTGTTTTTGTGTTAGTTTTTGAATTTTTAACTTCACTTGTGTTTGTTTTAACACATATTAAAAATGATTAATTAATTTTTTTATTGTTAAAAATTGAATTGAATTAACACACTGGATGGATCCAATCACATTGGATCATTCATTGGATATCCAATAAAAAATATCTAATGAATGGAACCGAACCGATCCGATCATCCATTGGATTGGTTTGGTTCGGTTGTCTAATGTTAATCGGATCGGTTCGGTTGCCAAAATCCAACATCCAATGGATGATTGGATCGGTTCGGTACCCCTCACATCCAATGGATGTCAACCGATGAACACCCCTAACGTTTTGTTTACCTCTTAAGAGCATCTCCAAGAGCTTCCCCAAAATGGGGAAAATTGAGAAAATGAGGATTTTAAGTCAAAAATTTACTCCAAGAGATTCTCTAAAACTATCTTCAAAATAGAGAAAGTAGGAGAGAGAGTGAGTTTTTCTCCAAATATGGCGATCACTCCAAAAATGATTACAATGTAAAACAACCAATAGAAATTCTTGAAAAAATATATTTAGAGAAAAAAAATATTTTAATAGATAATTATAATATTTTAATATTATAATCAATGATGGGTTCTACAAAATGAGGAATTTGTTGGAGATGGATGTAAATATTTTTGCAGATTTTAGATTTTGATTCTCTATTTTGGAGAAATTTTAAGGATTTTCTTAGAGATGCTCTAAGAGTTTTGTTAAGAGACGTTATTTAAATTGTTAAGAAATGAATTATGTTTCATAGAAATAATAAGTTTGTCTTTTAATAGTTTTAAAATCATCCGAATTATCTTGTATCTTAGACCTCCCTTAAACATTCAGAACCCTAGTTTTATTTTAAATAGTTACAAAACAATCATATTTCATTTTGAATTATATCATAAAAGTCATTTAATTATTCTGACCACTTAATCATTCTGTACCAAACCATTCAGGAAATGTCAAAGAGCCTCTAAATGCTCCATTTTATCACTTTCTTATTAGAGTTATTATTGAAGAAAATTTCATTTATTACTCCTTTTGTCATAAAATAAGTGTCTACATTTAAAATTACATAAGGTTTTAGACATATATAATTATAACACTTTTTATTTAACTAAATGATATCTTTATTTTTATTTAATTTCTTTTTTTATAATTTTTAAATATTTATACATTAATTAACGGTAAATTTAAGGATTTAATTATTTTAGTTCTGAAAATTAACAATAAGTTTGGAACAAATATAAACAAAAGTATGACCATTTACTTTTGGACGGAGGAGTATTATTTTTACTCTATTTAGGAGGAAAGGCTCTTACATGGTTATAGATAATACCTATGTAGATCTTTATATCCAAAGGGATCATTGTTAATGAAAAGATATGTGTTTTCGGTTCTTGTTTCAATTATTCTTTTAGAATAGGAAAATTGCATTAAAATTAATGTTTTAAAATCCGGGTCAATCCGGCCAGTCGAACTGGTTGGACCAGGACCTGGAGTAATGGCCGGGTTAACTAACGTCGGGTTAATATAAATGACCGGCCCGTTTCAACCCGGCCGGGTTTCTTAAAAACCCGATTAAACCGATGGTAAACCTGATTCTCAAACACGATTAACCCGTTTTTATATTAAAATTCAAAAAAAAATTGGTGTTACGTGCAATGTTTTAAAACCCGGGTTTTTAGTTGACCCGGTATGGTGACTGGATCTCGGGTCAACCGGTTCAACCGGTTTCAATAATTCTCTTAATCCATTGTATTTTTTTCATTTTCCTGCATACATACATATATATATAAAGTAATAATTTGGCGTCCACAAGTTCCAACATTAACAATACACAAATAACAAGTTTTACATCAATCCAAATACATTAAAAACACACATAACACACATTTTTTAAAAACTTTTTTTGAATTTTAATATAAAAACGGGTTAACCGGGTTTGAGAAACGGGTTTACCACCGGTTTAACAGGGTTTTTGAGAAACCCGGTCGGGTTGAAACGGGCCGGTCATTTGCATTAACCCGGCGTTAGTTAACCCGGTCACGACTCCAGGTCCCGGTTCAACCAGTTCGACCGGCCGGGTTAACCCGGGTTTTAAAACATTGGTTATGTGTGTGTTTTAATGTATTTGGATTTATGTAAAACTTGTTGCTTGTGTATTGTTAATGTTGAAACTTGTGGACGTCAAATTATTACTTTATATATATGTATGTACGCAGGAAAATGAAAAAAAATACAATGGATTAAGGGAATTATTGAAACCGGTTAACCCGATGGTTGAACCGGTTGAACCAGTTAACCCGGGACCCGTTCACCATACGGGGTCAACTAAAAACCCGGGTTTTAAAACATTGATTAAAATGGAACCAACTTTCATCTAGTTTTTATTTTAAGAAACCAACTTTTAAAATCATCATTTTAGGGTCTGAACCAAACTCTATATTTATTTAAGGGTCTCGGTTACCTATTCAGTAGGTAACCGGTTACCAAACTATGACATGGCGATGATGTGGCATTAATTTAATTTTTTGAGTATTCATATTTATATTTTTATTAGCATCTGACGGTTATCAAAAACACCACGACATCCCTAATAAATCCTTTCATCTTTTCTCCTTAAGAAAAGAAATGATACGGCCTAAATCTCTAAATCAATAAAAAAGAAATTTTCAAATCTAAAATGCATTGTCAATGGTGGTTAAGTGATCAAATCCAAAACCCATTTATGATCCATCCATAATTCCATATCAAAACAAGGAGGTAGAGTAACGGTGAGAGAAGAATCATACTTCAATCAAAATCGTAACTGAGTTAGACAAGAGCTGGAGGATTGAATGTTGAGTTCGAGATGAATCTTAAAGATTTCAGTGGACACTGATTACTTCTTGATTAGGGTTTGTTCTTGAGGGTTAAAGTGGAGAAGATGAAGATTCATAAAATAAATTAAAATAATAAAAACCTATAAAATAACCATTAGATGGTGTTTTGTTCTTGATTTACTTATGGTTTCTTTTGTTTGGGTTGATGAAGAAAGAGCTCGCTAGCGGCTTCTTTTGGGTTTGGAAGGTAAATGTTAAATAGATAATAGGGTTTATTTTCTTTAATTTAACTTTATTTAGTTTCTCTAAAATATGTATAAATATTTGTTTTTAGAGTAAATTACAAATTCCGTCCTTGTGGTTATTGATAATTTTGGATCGGGTCCCTCCAACAAAATAATTACATGTATGGTCATCATGGTTTCACTTTTGTTTTAGATTGGGTCCGTTGTCCTAACTCCATTAACTGATACTCCGTTAAGTCAAGGGTAGTATCGTCTTTTTTAAATATATTTATTTTCTTGCTTGTAAAGATTAGACTTATTATAATATTATATATTACAATCTTTCATTGTCTCTGACATCAGACGTACCTCTACTTTTCTAACAGATCTACCAACCGCTAACTTCCACTCTTCCCCGTCGGCCATCCCTTTTCTGACTAGCCCTCTTCTTCGTCCATTTTTCTGGCAAATAACCCTCCATCGGTCATAAAGAAATTGATATCAAAAGTTATATTTTCATTATGATGAATCGATTTACTTATACATCAAGAGATGAATACAAAAAGGAAAGTATCCATAATTAAGGACTCTAAATAAAGATGATATATATAATTAGGAGAGAATCATGGATAATTAGGAAAGGATAATTAGGAAAGAATCATGGTTTCCAATACTCCCCCTCAAGTTGGCGCATGTAAGTTTCGAATGCCCAACTTGACAAGCAACGTTTGTAAAGAATGAGAGCCGAGGGGTTTGGTGAGCAAGTCGGCGACCTGCTGCTTAGAGTTAACATGTACGGGTTCGATCTCCTTTCGTTCAACATGTTCGCGAACAAAATAACAGTCCACTTCAACGTGTTTCGTTCGCTCGTGGAAAACGGGGTTGTTAGCTATGTGATTGGCCGCTTGATTATCACATAACAACGGTGTGGGGACAACTAAGGCGTCATCTAATTCTTTCAATAACCAACGAACCCATATAATTTCACTGACCGATATGGCCATGGCACGATATTATGCCTCAGCGGAAGAACGTGATACCACTAACTGTTTCTTAGATCTCCAAGAATTGGGGATCCCCCCAATAGGAGGACGTAACCCGTCCTCGATCGTCTACTGAGAGGGCATCCAAGCCAATCGGAATAAGCAACGAGGTTGATGTCACCCGTTTTAGGCAGAAGAATGCCTTGGCCAACTATGGTTTTAAGGTACCGTTAGACTCTGTTTGCAGCCTCCATATGATTGTGTCTTGGGTCTCCAAGAAATTGACTTAGAATATTTACGGAGTAGGCTATATCCGGATGAGTCACTTGTAGATAAAGCAAGCGACCCACAAGCCTTCGGTATCGACTTGCGTCGACCTTTTCTTCTTCTTCTCCTTTGCCAAGTTTTAAGTTCGGTTCCATGGGGAAGGAACTAGGTCGACATCCCTGCAATCCACTGTCTTCAAGAATGTCCAAGGTGTACTTTCGTTGGCTAAGGACCAAGCCTTTAGAGGTTCTTGCAACTTCTATTCCTAAGAAGTATTTCAAAGAACCAAGGTCCTTTATGCTAAACTCTTTGTCAAGATGAGACTTTGTTCTTGCAATCTATTGCATGTTGTTCCCTACAATGATCACATCATCCACATATATAAGTGCCACTACGTACACATTTGCGTCGTTGTAAATGAATAATGAATGATTTGCTCTTGACTGTCTGTAACCAAGATTAATGAGTGATTTCATGAACTTGTGATAGAGTATCGAGATGCTTGTTTTAAATCGTAGATCGATTTCTTGAGTTTACAGACCCTTGTTTCGTTCTCGTTTGAAAATCCTTGTGGGGTCTTCATATAAACCTCCTCCTCTAAATCTCCATGCAAGAAGGCGTTATTTAGATCGAGTTGCTGAATTTCCCACCCCCGTTTTACGGCAATAGCAAGAAGGGTCCTCATCATTACTAATTTTGCAACAGGAGCAAACGTATCGTGATAATCCATCCCTTCCATTTGCGTAAAGCCTTTAGCAACGAGTCTCGCCTTGTATCTTTCCACCTCACCACTTGGTTTGAACTTGATCTTGTACACCCATTTTGAATCGATGACCTTCTTTCCCTTAGGTGAATCCTCAGGGGTCCACGTCCCATTTTGTTCGAGAGCATGGATCTCCTTTTTCATAGCTTCTTGCCAATTCTTGTCTTAGCGCTGCTTGACAAAAAGATTTTGGCTCATCATGATTATTGATGGCAGATAAGTAAGTTTTGTGAGTGTTAGAAAAATGTTCATAAGAAACATAATGAGATAATAGATGTACCGTCGAGGACTCTTCATTGGAGGTGGGTTATGTGTGATCGATCGAGGGTGGGAGCTCTATTTGATAATCACTTAGATGTTTTGACTGCATTCATTTTCTTTTTTGTCTTCTTTCTTCGACTTCCTGTTGAATTGTGGGTGTTTCCACATGTGATTACATATGCATCTCTTCAACATGACTGTCATTTTCATCTTCGCCACCTTGCATGTTTTGATGGTCTTCAACTGATTCTTCCGATTGGTTTTACAAGGTGTCTTCCATTTGCTCAACCTCATTGGTTTGTATGGAAACTCCCCTTGTCCCCACATTTTCTATGGGCTCTTCACGTAATTCATGGCATTGGGAGATTGGGTTCAAAGGTTCAAATATTTCTTGTTCAAAGTTTTTCGATTCCAATTTTGAAAAAGGAAAAACCTCTTCGATGAATCTAACGTTTCTTGTCATCACCATCTTCTTTTGTTCTAAATCATAGATTTTATATCCCTTCTTACTAGGGGTGGCAATTCTCGACACGACACGAAACCCGACACGAAAATAAACGGGTTAGGGTTGATGTTTTTGACACGCCACCCCGCCAAATAAACGGATCGTGCTCGGGTTGACCCATTCGTGTTGCGGGTCGACCCGCCAACCCGCCAAACAATTTTAAATTTTTTTAAATATATTTTATATTTAGTTATTTACTTAATATTTAATATTTTTTGAACGTTTTATGTGTTTGTTAAGACTTTTTGCTGAAATTCGGATGTTTATATCTAGTTGAATTTTTAGGTGACCCGCCAACCCATTTGTGACCCGCCACCAACCCACCAACCCGCCAACTCGCGGGTTGACCAGTGTCCGGGTTGGCGGGTTGACCCATCAACCCGCTAACACGACCGTGTCCGGGTTAGTGTTGTGTATCTCGACAGGATAAGCTAAACATGTTGTGTCCGGGTTGAGCCTCCCTGACCCACCAACCCGCGACACGCCAACCCGAACACGACACGATCGCCACCCCTACTTCTTACCCAGAGGATAGCCTAAAAACACCCCCGGTTTTCCTCTCGGTTCGAATTTGTCCCCGTTGGTTTCAGTATTTTTATAATATGCCAAACAACCAAAAACCGCATATGATCATATTTGGGATGACTTCCAAACAGAATTTCATATGGAGTCTTGTTGTTTATCACCTTGGATGGTAACCTGTTCACTATGTATGTTGCGGTAGAACGCACTCCCCCCAAAAGGTTGCAGGGAGGCTTGCTTCAAAACGTAAGGCTCGTGCAATCTCCAAAAGGTGTCTATGCTTTCGTTCAACCACCCCATTTTGTTGTGGGGTGTGTGGGCAAGTAGTCTCTAGGACTAGGGGTGTTCATCCAAACCGCCAAACCGCACAAACCGCCCACACCGCACCACACCTCACCGCAAAGCGCGGTTTAAAACTTTCGCGGTGCGGTTTGCATTTTTACCAAACTGCACTATGCGGTGCGGTTTGCGGTTTTGATCTATCAAACCGCGGTTCAAACCGCACCGCATGCTTTATGTATTTTAAATTATATATATAACACATACATATATATAGAATAATTTATTTTTTATGTAATATTTTTGGACTTCATGTTTTACGCTTTTAGTTTGATCCAATACGACAATTGATTATATTAATAAATTAATTGGACACGTCATAAATCATATTTCCAACCTAGTTCGGAATTTATTTATTTTACTTCTTAGAATATTTATAATTATGTATGTATTTGGGCATCGGATGTATTTTTTTATACTACGGTCACTTTATCGTTCATATTATAATGTATTTTTAAACTTATAAATATTGGATTGTAGACATAAAGTGCGATAGTTACAAACCGCATAAACCGCACCGCACCGTATTTTGCGGTGCAGTTTGGTGCGGTTTGAGGTTCATGCGGTGCGGTTTGGAAAAATGTTCAAACCGCATATGCGGCGCGGTTTGCGGTTTTGCCCCAAACCGCACCGCGAACACCCCTATCTAGGACGATTCCTTGTTCCTTATAGAAATGGTTCATGTGATTCGACACAAACTCCCCACCATTATCACACCTAATTCTCTTAATATCTTTTCCAAATTGTGTTTTGACCATCTTATAAAAATCAATCAAACAAACGCTTGGTTCATGTTTATGCTTAAGCAAATAAACCCATACGGCTCTACTATAGTCATCGACTATAGTTAGGAAATAATTCGCCCCTGTAAGTGACGATCTCCTATATTTGCCCCAAACATCACAATGGATTAAATCAAAACAATTACTAGTTTTAATGCAACTAACTGGAAATGGTAATCGAGTAAATTTGGCTTTATTACATGAATCACAAACTTTGTCCTTAAAATTTGAAGAAACACCTTTAAGAAAACTAACACGATATAACTTTTCATTAGATGCATGCCCAAGTTGTTTATGCCACGAGTCAATCTTCACCGCCATTGCTTGCCTTTATTCTTTCACTCCCCCCATCCAGTAGAGACCACCACGACAATCACCCGCTCCAATCAAGCTCCTTGTTTCCGGATATTGTAATACGAAAAAAATCAGGAAAAAACGTTACCGCACAATGGAGGTCTTTAGTTAATCTTCGAACGGATAAAAGATTGCATGTAAAGTTTGGCACAGAAAGAACTCTTTTAACATTCAACTCTTCCTTGAAAAGCAAGTCTCTTTTCCTTTTAACATGGATTGATTCCCCATTTAGGATGGTGACCGGCCTTTCGAGCGTGTTCATGGTTAAGTTTTCAAGCAAGTGTCCTTGGTGGGTTATGTGTTCGGTTGCGCCCGAATCTACAACCCAATCATCATTTACCCTTATTCTACCTGCCATGTTAGCTACAACGGGTTCTTCTCGGTTTTCTCCAAACAACTTCAGAAAGCTTGCGTATTGTTCCTCGGTCATGCCTGGTATAGGACACGGATTCGTCTCCACCATCGCCGCCCTTGGCTTTGGTTTGTCTTTCTTCCCTTTTCCCGGCCACCACTCCGGGTAACCGAGAATTCTATATGTATTTATGAGATCGAGTATGGATTCTGAAAGACATCACAATTCCTTGTGGAAAAAAAACTATTTGCTGCTTTTTTAAAACACCCATCTCTATCGTGTCCATCTCTTCCACAATGACTACAATGTTCAGTTTTGTCTGTTTGAGGGCCCTTTCGGTCATTGTCCATCTCTTCTCCTGTTGGTTCGCATTTGTTCCCGTTTCCCTTGAAAACTAGCTTGGAAAGCAGCAGCCTCACGGATTGGCCTTTTTGATGTAGCAATGGTACGTTGTTGTTCGTCTTCCACCACTAAGTGGTAGACTGTGCTTAGTGTTGGTGTTGGCTTCATCGCCAATATTTGGGTCTTGATATCATCAAACTGATCATCAAGCCCCATTAAGAACTCGTAAGTTCTTTCTTTCTCCTTCAATTTGGTTAACTTCTTTCCGAGCCCACACATACATCCATCGCATGAGCATCGAGGGGGAGGCAAGATTGATTCAATCTCATCCCACAAGACACGTAGTCTCGTGTAATAAAGGGAAACCGTCGTACCATCTTGTCGGGTTGCATTCAGTGATTGTTTTAGTTCGTACGCCTTTGGGGTGCTTTCTTTTCCAAACCGCTCCTTCAGATCCTCCCAGATTTCAGTCGCTGTCTTGGCGTATTTCACACTGTTACGAATCTCTTTCTCCATGGTTGTAGTTAGCCATCCCTTGATCATTGCATCGCAACGCATCCAAGGCAGGTATTTGTCCGATTCCATCTCCAGCTTCTTGATCGAGCCATTGATAAAACCGGTTTTGTTTTTAGCGAATAGGAAATTCATCATCTCCTGTTCCCAATCGTCGTAGTTCTTGTCGGTAAGCACATCGTTTACGTGCATTTGCTTTGGATAATCGGAAACGTGTAGATAAAAAGGAGAGTTGTGGTCGATCGTCTCTCCTTCATTCTTGTCCTTCTTTCCATCATCTCCCGCCATTGAAATGATCAAGGTTTTCTTTTCTTTTCTTTTCTTCTTTTGGTTTTGGATCGATATGCTTTGATACCATAAAGAAATTGATACCAAAAGTTATATTTTCATTATGACGAATCGATTTACTTATACATCAAGAGATGAATACAAAAAGGAAAGTATCCATAATTAAGGACTCTAAATAAAGAGGATATATATAATTAGGAGAGAATCATGGGATAATTAGGAAAAAATCACGGGAGAAGGGGCGGCGATGTTGACGACCGGAGAAGAGGCGACATTTCAATTTTAGGGTGATGTTGTGTGTTTGGATGTTCTGGGGGAAATTAAAGGTCTAGGAAATAAAAAGTTTAGTTTCCAACTCATTTTTTTTAATTTCTATGTCATTATCAAAAAATTACACATCATTAAAGTTGACCGGTTACCTGCTATGTAGGTAAACCAGGTACTTAAAAGTTTGATATTTTACATTTAAGGTACCAAAATGAAGATTTTGAAAGTATGTTACCTAAAATAGGAATCAGATCAAAGTACATTGCTTTTTAATCCAATTTGCCCTTTAATAATTTGTAAACTTTATTCATAAAAGTTTAATCTTTACTGTTTTTCTAATTCAATAAAAATTTCAACAACTCCTTTCACTCATCTTTTCCTCAATCTCCAACCATTGTGATCTTTTCGCTAATTTCAATTTTTAAAAATTATAGAGACACACACTAGAATCAATTAACCACTGTGGTTTTTTCCTTCAAAGAAGTACATCGAGAACACAAGGAAAAGCTCACACTCACAAGTCAAATTCCGAAGAAAAGTCGATGAGGAAGGGCTTTGTGGGTGGCCGATGAAGCAGCAGGAGGGGAGGGATCTAAACAAATCCAACTCCTCTTCCTGGTTGTTGTTTACTGTTCTTTTACTATTTTTCATGGGTTATTTTTTGGTTTGAAACTTTGAATCGGGAAACCAAAGAGGATTGTCTAAACCCTTTTTCTGGGTTTTTCTCAAATGTGAAAAACAAATAGAACCAAGGAAAAATGGCCTAGAGTTTTGTGTGGGGGGTTGCAATTAAGTTGGTAAGGATGAAAGTCGGAGGTCTAAGATGCGGAACAACGAAGGGGAACCAAGTGCTCTGTGTGGATATATGCATATATATATATATATATATATATCACACATTGGCGTAGCCAGCAGGGGGGCTGCCTGGTGCTTATCTCCCCCTAATTCCTAACTACGTTTTGATATAGATAGTGAAAAATATAATCATTATAATGTTTTGTCTAGTTAGTTAAGCCTTTTTCATGTAACTTTCACGACCCAAATTCCGAGTCCTTCAACTTACCATTTGGTTTGTCTTTATATGATAATATTTTTATTTTATTTATTTGTTTGATAAGTGTTTTTTTTAATTTGAAAATTGAAAATTTTATGTTTTTATCATCAAAAACATTTTTATTGTATTTACCAATGGTTTATAAAAATATTACTATAATCAAAATAAACTAATTCTACATTAATATTATTGTAGAAAGTTCAAAAAATATAAGATGTCATTATGTTCTTTTAGATCGTAAATTTTAATGATATCATTTTTATCAAGGGCTATAAAATCTATTTTTTTGCTCATATATATAATACAATATTAGGGGGCGTTTGGTTCCGGCAAAGGAATGAAAATGACAGGGAATGAATTTTCATTCCCCCCAGTTTAATCAGGAATGAAAATTTGGGCTTCTGCGGGAATGAACCCATTATATTATATATAATCAAACAGTTTATTTTATTATCATTGCTATTAATTCCTGCTTAATACCCCCAACCAAACACACCCTTAGTATTTATATCGATGTTTTTTTTATCTACACACTCATTGCACGTCGAATTTTCTCTCAAAATCGCACGAGACTTGTGAAACGATTGTTAGAGAATTGGGTAGAAGCAGAATATATTTTATTTATATAATCAGGAAACTAATTCCTTATAAACAAAATTAAATAAATAACGTAAACGAGAAACCTGATTCCCGATGAAAATAGAGTTCCGAAGCATGCTGAAGAAACAGCGCTGAGGCTCGTGTAGAACACGATTCCCTTAAACAGATTCGTCGTCTGTTCCCAGGGTACAATAGCGAAAGCAGCGTGTACTGCCGGATATGAAAAACTTGCCTAGAAAAATCACTGGAAAACTCGAGTGTGGTAGAGAGAAATCGAGAGAAAACCGAAGTCTCAATAGTGTTTTTCCTTGTTCTGAATGAAACCCAACGACCCTTTTTATATCGATAATTGAAACCGATGAAACCGACGAATTCAATTCGATATTAAATTGATAATTAAACCAATTAATTATCAATTTTAATATTAAGATTATAACCGAAATAAAAAAAATAAAACTAATTTTATTGTGAAAAAATAAAACTGATTTTCGGTTATAAAACTAAATCGGGTCAACAAAGAAACCTATTGTCTTTTGCTAATGCTCAATTTAAAGCATCGATATTTCATTCACACTTACTTCATTTTGGACACATTATATATTGTTTCAAAACTCTCACATAGGAGAACACAAACCCACTAAAGGTTTACTATATATATATATATATTTTTTTTAAATGTGTCCAAAGTTAGTAAAATCTATTAGTTTTAACTAATTTTTCCAACAACGATCACATATGTCAGTTTAACACTTTGTTTGAAGACCTTAAATCAACAAGTTAAATTCATTCTATTTATCATCACCTAAACCTCCCCCCCCCTCTAAAACTAGAATCCTGTCTTCGCCTCTAATTACACACTACCTCATATATATATATATATGTATGTATATACACACATTTAACCTCGGAAATCATTTGGAAGTCATCCAGCCAAATATAAAGTTTGTTTCTTAGTTTTATTTTCCATACCACCATTCATGTGAGAGGATACCACCAAGGCACCAACACTGCAGCACCATGGTAATAATGGAGTTAAAAATGCTCTCTACCTCTTTCATCTGCTCAACGGCATCATGCTTTGTCATCACCCACCCACTATGAAACCTTTCATACTGTATGAGAGATGGTTGTCTACTTCAAGTGTATATATATATATATATGAGACATGGTTGTCTACTTCAAGCAGGACCGTCGATTATCATGTTAAATCTTGGTTTTTGAACAGGGCCTCGAAATGTTGGGGCCCAATTTTACTTGCAACCGAGTCTGAATTTATATAGCTCCACGGTTGTATAATTCCTTACAAAATAAAAAAACGACTATTTAGTTCGAGAATTTGCCGATCAAAAACAAAAACGACTATTTGATATTCTTCTCACTTTATCATATTAAACGACTTTTGTTTATTACTAATTTAAGACGATCTATATATAGTTTAGTACGAGTGTAACAGGGCCTCCAAAAAGATTACGACGGCCCTGACTTCAAGTGTGTGTGTATATATATATATATATATATATGAGACATGGTTGTCTACTTCAAGTGTATATATATGAGACAATGAATAGGTTTTTTATGAACCTTTCATGGTGGATGAGAGAAGGTTGTCGCCGGAATGTCCTCGAAATATCGCAGAATGTTTTTGTCTTGTAAAGAGGAAGTAAGGAGGGCCCTCAACAAAAGGTGGCCGGAAGATTTTTGTAAAATTTAATGAGTTGGTTGAAAACTTTATTATTTTGGTGGGAGTAATTTTAGAAAAAAAAAATTAATTCTTTTTATAATAACCATGGATTCTGGAAAATTAAAAAAGATATAAATTAATTTGGACATTAAAAACAAATAAAAAACTCTTTACGTAAAAAATGAGCTTTTTGCATAAGGTGGACTTTCTACATAAATTATCTATGTAAATTTTAACTATTTCAGGAAATCTCTCTAAAAATGACTAAAAAATAAAAAATACTATATAAAACGGCTATTTCTACCAATTACCCAAAAATTAAAAAAAAACTCCATCGTTTAAACCAAAACAATTTACAAAACTTTATCTCTAGATAAAAATTATTTAAGTTTACAATAAAAATTTTGATAAAAATAAATCATAAAAAATATTGTTTTATAATTTTCGATTTGAAATCAGTATTGATACATTTTTATCACATATATTCGGTTAGTATAACATATTCAACTATTGTTTACAATTCTATTTTATTTAAACATAAGTTTTATTACTTTTTTTTTAATTTGAATATATATATATATATATATATAGAGGTGGCTTCTTGTGTTAACCCAATAATTTATGTTAACCGTGTGAACACATCATTCACTGGTGAACACCATTCATCAGTGAACGAGCATCGTGTTCGTCAATATACGAGCATCGTGTTCACCAGTGAACGATGGGTTAACACGGTTAACACAAATAATTGAGTTAACACTTGAAGGGCCTCTATATATATATATATATATATATTCATTTTTCATTTACAATTTACAATTTACTATCTATTCTATATTTTGTTACATATAGGAGTAAACAAGTAGCAGTATGCCTCTGGCGTGTAGCTGGAAAAGGGGGTGGGACGACTTTGCCCAAGTACATAACAGATCATGGGTTCGATCCCAGGCCCCCCGTTAGCCTGAACTGATGAGTGAGCCTTCAAATGCCCCCTCACATTGGTGTCCTTGGAGGCAGGTCTCGTGTGGGGTCGGTTGGAGTTGCCGGTAATTAACTTTTTGCCCAAGTAAACAAGTAGCAGTATAACATAGATAATAAATTATAAATTATACCAGTTAAACAGCTTTAGTTAAACCCTCTTTTTCTCTCTCGCCTAAAACCCTAATCCCATAAAAAAAACCAGCCGCCGCAACCCCTTTCTCCGGCCGTCGTCGTCGGCCGGCGGTCCGGAGGACCTCTCTATGCTCCTCCTCTTTCTTTCTTCCTTTTAGATCATTTATCATAGTTTGGTTATGAGATTTCGGAACCCTAATCACATAAATCCACCACAGTCGCCAACTCCCTTCTCCAGCCCCTAGCGTTAACCGGCGGTCCGAAGGACCTCTCTTCTCTTCTCCATCTTTCTGTCTTCAGCCTCCTTTTGAAGGGTCGTGTTTGAGGTTTTCCCATCGTCGAGTACTGCAACAAGTCATTTGGTCTACAAGTTTGTTAATAGCAGACGAGATGGTTTCTGTCGAGGTGTCGAGGTTTTGGTTTCAAATGAAGGTTCGGTCTTAGCCGAGGTTTTTGGATTCCCGTCTATAGACGAGTTCTGTTGATGCAGTTTCAGTAGGTATGGTTCGAGGTTTCAAACAACAGTTCTTCGTGCTTTCTAGTTTGTAGTATGGTAAGTCGTGGAGTGGTTTCCCGCCAGCTAATGTTTCGTTTTAGGTCAAGTCTTGGGTTCATTTGGTGAGAGTTTTATGTCGAGAATAGTTTGAAGGGTCGTAAGTTTGGTTGTAGGTTCGGTGTTGGGTTGTTGGTTTGTAAGTGTCGAGGTTCTCGGTGTTGGGTTGTTGGTTTATAGGTGTCGAGGTTTTCGGTATTGGGTTGTTGGATGCAGAGTTCGATATTGTAGTTGTTTTGGGTTTTTGTTTGAGGTTTGGGTTTGGCTCGAGATTAGTAGAGATTCGATGTGGTTCGGGTGGCTCGAATTTGGTTCGGTCTGGTTCAAACTGGTCGTGGCCCATATCGCTTTGGGTGGTTCGGAAGGTCTGGTCGTGGCCCTTATTGGTTGGGGTGGTTCGAGATGATTTGGTCGTAGTTCATTTTTGTTGTGGGTGATTCGGGTGATTTGCTCGTAGTTTTCAGTTGCCAAGTCTCGTAGTTTCGGTGAAGGAAATGTCGGTGAGGTCGTAAGTTGGGTAGCAGTGCATCTCGTTGTTTTTGGGTATTCGGTTGCATCATATTTTTTCTAGCCTGGATATAAACCTGAGATCTTCCAACAGTTTTTGGTTGTTGTCTCACAATCTGCTCCAACATGTCGTATTGCTATCGCCTAGTAGAACAATATTGGTATTTTGTTCGTGGTTTCGGGGTTTTTGGGACTTTGGTATTTTGTTCGTGGTTTCCGGGTTTTCGTTTTCGGTGTGTCAGTCGAGGTCGGTTTCTTTTCTTGTTCTCAGGTGACTGCCCTTAAGTGGCTTACGGGTTATTGGTTAGGGTTATCAGATCGGTCATTTATGTTTGGGTATTTCGGGTATAATTTTCAGTGTTAGTGGCAGTGGCGGATGCCCTTAGGGGCTTATAGGGGCCATGGCCCATGTGCTTTTTCCACTTTTAAGTGATTTCCAACGTTTACATAATATAAAAAAAAAAGTTGCTTAAGTTGGGCCCTCTGGTAATAGTCTCAGCTCTAGGTAAAAATTAAAAAGCACATTATCATTTACTTTATTTTGTTTGAGTTATACAATATATGTAGATATATATATATAATAATATATACATGCATATTTAAATAGAACTTCATATATTCCTTATATATTATGATAACCGTAAACATTTTTATCTTAAAATATTGTTTCACATGATCTTTTATTATAATGTCATAATGTGATACATTTTTACGTGTAATTTTTGTTTCATAAATACGTCAAAAAGTTTCACGTTGTGAAACAAATGTATGGTAATAAGTACCATAAATCCTAGCATTAGATGAAAAAGATAATATAAAATAGACATAGACATAGACATATAGATGAAAGATCGTGTAAGAATATGAGTTAAGATAAGAAGTGTATGTAAGAAGGGATTTGGACTCTTGATCCCTTTAAATCCTAAAACAACCCATATTAACGAACTTGAACATTTTCTTAAAGAACAAACGTGAACACAAAAAATTCCATTTGTTTATCGTTCGTGTCCATTTGATTTGTTTACAACACTAACTTTAGGTAGTGTCTTTTTGTGATTCTTAAAACATATATGTTTATTACATTGAACAAACTATATCTATTTATACAACACATTTATAAAATTTAGGTTTAGACCCCTCGTTTAAAAAGCTTTTGTTCCGCCTCTGGTTAGTGATCGTGGATATTTTCTGTATAATTTGGCTGTACTTTCTAACATCTTGTTAGTTTTTCTTAATATATTGCCTTTTTCAAAAAGAAATTATAAATTATACTTTATTAATTTTGACATTAGCAACAATCTAGTTGGGTGGCAACTGGCAAGGAAGGTGGCGATTGGAGATTAGGAACAATCTGGTTGAATTAAATAGCATTGAATAAACGTCTATGAGCTTATCCAATCAAAGTCACACATTTTCAATTGATTTTATGTATTATGACCATACTACCCTTGAAGATAAAGAAGCCTCAACAGGTTGAATTCATGTGACTAATTTTTATTTTTTAATAACTTTTAAAAATAATTTTATAAGTATTTAATTATTATTTATTAAGAGTTTAAAACTTAGAATTAGATATCAGTTTATAAGAGTTAGAAACTTTTAGACAATTTTACACCTTTTTTAATAATAGGTTTTTTAAGGCAAATTTTTACTTGTTTATATTACTCTGGTTATATCTACCATAAATAATCGTCAAATTATCATCACGATCATAATCAATTTTTTACCTAAACATTTAAAAATGTGTCATATGTAGCCAATGTCAAGACAAAACTAATTTAAAAAAACGAGTAAATTACATGATTGCTCCGTATAGTTTACACAAAATCATACTGTACGTCCTTAAATCAAAATAATTATGGAAAACATTTTTGTGGTTTACATTTTCTTATGCCTTTAGTCCCTTTATCCTAACACTCTTAGACGAATTTGTTAAGTAGGTTAATTAGAAGGGCAATTTAGTTATTTCATAACTTTTTGTATTCTAAAACTACAGGGACCAAGAATGTAATATATTAATACTTGGAACTGGGACCTACCTCTTTCAATCTCTCAACTCTTTGTATACACACACCACGTATATATACGAACAGTTGGGTTCCGATGAAAAGGAAAGTTACTTTGAGAAAGGTAAAAGGGATCTTCATCCTTGTATCAATCGTAATTGAAGATCAACACTAATGAGATGCACCAGATTAATTTCCGTGAGAAGCGCAATTCATGGGTGGACCTGAGATTAAAAGTGATAAAGGGTAGAAATCCCTTCTTACACTTCTCAACTTAACTCTTTTTCTTACACAATCATTGGCCTATACACAGGATCATATATATATATATATATATGGATATATATAAGGGAGATTCCAAATACAAACCACGTCAATTCGTACAAACCGTACAAACCGCGTGTTTCATTGTTTTTTTGAACAATTTTTTTTCATGAAAGTGTTTAATATGATGAATTTGTTTCATATAATTTTTTTCTTCATGAAATTATTTTTCTTTCTACATGAAAATGAATTAATTCATGAAACTCTCAATTTGATGAATCTTGTTTCACGTATTCTTGATTCACCAACCTTCATGTATTCTTGATGAAATTTTTTCATATATTATTGACTAATCAACCCTAATAATTAAGAAAAAGTGAAAAAATTAAAAAAATAATATTGGTTGCATGCGGTTTGTACGGTTTGTACGAATTGACGTGGTTTGTAACGGAAATAATCCATGTATACATAATATATATATATATATAAGAGTCATAGGGACTTCATCTTCGCAATACCACTTCCTAACCATCACCATCAACCACCTCCCTCCATAAACGCCACCAACACCCTCCATTAACACTCCCACCGGCCACCTACATCGCCAACACACCTACCAGCCACCTCTATTTGACTGCACATCCACTTCTATCTCACTCTTCTTTTATCTTAAATCGTACCAGGTCGTAAATTAAGATTGTCCCCCTGTGTTTCTGCCATCGTACCATGCACCGTCCCAATGATTCCGGCTACAACTTGAAATATCCCCCATCTCCTATGATTCCGACAGAAGATGGGTTCAACATATGCAAGAAAACATGCCTTCCTGGAAGGAGTTTGGTTCATTTAACATAACGTTTGTCGAGAGGTACACTAGGGCTGATGGATGCCGCTTGAGGGGGGGGGGGGGATGGAGATGGAAGGTTGAGAGAGGTCGAAGATGGAGCTAAGGGTAATGATATGCTACATAGACCAGATTGGTCGTGTGGTCGGAATGAAATGCTCGACGAGGTGATCAATTGAAGATGGTGACAATAAGGTGGGGTGGGGCTCTTCGTGTGTGTGTGTGTGTGTGTAAACGCGGGTTCAAATGAAACCCGAGTTTTGGTTGTGAGCATGAGGACAAAGGAAAGCGCGACACATGTCTCATGCGTCCACATGTTATTCATCATGAATGGGTCATGATAGTGTGTTATTTATATTGAATGTTGTGTTATTCATACTGAATGTTTTATCATTCATTATAAATAGCTTATGAACTTCACCTTCCTTATCCGTACTGAATGCCCTTCATTATTGTTATTCATATTGAATGGGACACGTGTTGCACTCTCCTTTGTCCTCATATTGGCAATGAAAAATGAGTTTGTATTTGAATTGTCCTCTATTTGTGTGTGTATGTGTGTATGCACGCATATATATATATATATATATATATATCAAAAACTGTTTAAAATGTATATTTTTAAAACAAGAAAATCAGAACTGTTACATTTTCTTGTGGACGAAATATTTTTATCTTGAAAAAATATACCACGTTTGTTTAAAATATATGTTAATCTATAATATTTAATTTACATATAATTTAATATATGAGTTTCTTTTGCCAAAACAAAAATATACCATATTTCTTTTGCCAAGCGAATGTCCATATAATGGTGTTGACACAATTACTAATCCTAAGCAAATTCAAACGGATTTCGATTACGCTGATCAAACGTATTCACCTTCATCACCACCCTCCTCCACATCTTGTCGGACCTCTTCCTCTCATTGCCAAAGTCGACAATATTTGCTATCCATTCCTCCATACATGATGATACAACTCTTCACTAACCCTTGATTCTGGATGATGTTTCAACAATAGATGATTATCCATTACCAAAATAAGACGAAAAACATCGAGTTCTTGAAATCGCGTTCTTGATTACTCATCCAGATATGTTCGTGTCTCCATCCATGGCGTCGTTGGTCTGTTTACTTCTTTCAAATTCCATCAAGAAATCACGGGGTTGCCAATCTGCAACACGAATGAGAGTAACCTTTCATGAGATCTCATATATCATTCTTTCAAACACTTGGCGTCCACGCCGGAGACGACATAATGTCCAGGTAAAGAAATCGAAATTACTGAAACTATGGTTAATCTTTCCAATAAAAAAAGGTTTCTAGTATTTCCAAATAAATCAGTTCATATATTGCTTGTGTTTCTGCTATCTACTACCTCTTTAATCAGCTATTGTCTTTGGTAGACATAATAAATTGATCGAGGCTTTCAAGAAAGTGTTTGTGGAAATCTATATCTGTTGGATTCAACTGTTGTAGCACAAGATACATTTGTTGTTTAAACAATATTGTGCAAGGTGATTATATCCAAAATCGGGTAAAACTCATTTTTAGATAATCTATTATACATAGTCTATTCAGTTTGATCGGAAGGAATAATTTTCACTGAAAGAGGATTCTGTAATTTTTCATACATGATTTGTAGTTCATCGTCCTTTAAGTCTGACAGATACATCAATTAGGGTTAGAAATCGATAAAAATGCTTTGTGATTGTTTTGATATTCAAGTTCGTAAATAATAAAAAATTAATCACAAAGCATTTTTAATGCTTTCTAACCCTAATTGATGCATCTGTCAGAATTAAACGGCGATGAATTACAAATCATGCATGAAAAATTACAGAATCCTCTTTCAGTGAAAATTATTCGTTCCGGCTAAACTGAGTAGACTGTATATTAGATTATCTAAAAAATGAGTTTTACCCAATTTTGGCTTCAATCACCATGCCCAATATTGTTTAAACAACAAACGTGTCTTGGGCTACAACTGTTGTTGAATTGAATCCAACAAGTATAGATTTCTTCAAATGCTTTCTTGAAAGCCCCAATCAATTTATTTTGTCTACCAGAGATGATAGCTAATTAAAGAGGTAGAAGAAACACAAGCAATATATGAACTGATTTATTTGGAAGTACTAGAAACCTTTTTTTATCAAAAAGATTAACCACAATTTTAGTGATTTCGATTTCTTTACGTGGACAAAATGCCGTCTTGAGCATAGACGCCAAGTGTTTGAAAGAATGATATTTGAGATCTCATGGAAGTTCACTCTCATTCGTATTGGAGATTGGCAACTCTATGATTTCTTGATGAAATTTGAAAGAAGGAAATGGACCAACGAGTCAACGACGCCATGGATGGAGACACAAACATATGTGGGCGAGTAATCAAGAACTCGATGTTTCTCGTCTTTTTTGGTGATAGATATTAAGGGTGTAAATGATACGAGACAACTCATGAGCTACTCGAGATCGACTCGGTCAACACTCGACTCGACATATTAACGAGTCGAGTCGAGTTATCCAATACTCGACTCGAGAAGCTCGTGAGATAGTTAGATACTCGATTTTGTTAAATATATAATTAGTTTTAAAAAATAATTTGTAAAATATAATATGATAAAAATGTCTTATATTTTTAGATATTTGAATAAAACGGTGAATTTTTTAAATATAAAACTAATCAATTTATTAAAATTAAAATCATAGTTTAAAAAGACAAAAAAATGACTATGAAGTGTTAGTGAAGTTGTTCCACATTGGAAGAAATATAGTAAAGGAAAGGTGAATGAGTGCTATTAAAAGAGAGTGAAGTCAACGAAGCTGGTAACTTTGTCTTTTTAACGATGAAGTTTGAGGTGCACCTTCTTTGTTTTATAAAATTTAAGATAACGTCTTTAAGTTTTAAAAATTTCAAGAAAAAGTCTTCAAATTTCATAAATTTCAATACTTGAGCTTGGTTTAAGCTTGATTCGAGTTCGAGCTCGAGCTTGATTCGAGCTTCGAACGAGTTCGAGCTCGAGCTTGATTCAAGCTTCAAATGAGTTCGAGCTCGGTTCGAGCTTCAAACAAGTTCGAGTTCGATCTCGAGTTTGAAAAATTGCAATCGAGTTTGAGTTGAGTTTAGTTTTCAACAACTCGCGAGTTTTTGAGTCGAGTTCGAACTTGAGAAATCTCTATCGAGTTCTAGTCGAGTATATTGATACTCGAGCTCTACTCGCATCATTTACACCCCTAATGGATATCATCTGTTGTTGAAACATTGTCCAAAATCAGGGGTTAGTGACGACTTGTATCATCATGTAAGAAGGAATGGATAGCAAATATTGTCAGTTGTGGCATTGAGAGGAAGAGGTCCGACAAAATGTGGATAAGGGTGGCGACGAAGGTGAATCCGTTTGATCAGCATAATTGGATGTGAAATCCATTTGAATTTGTTTTTGATTAGTAATTGTGTCAATATCATTATATAAATGAAATATTATTAATAAATATTTTAAACAAATATGGTATATTTTTGGGAAATTTATTTAAATAGTCATTTTTTAAGGGGTGGTTTCACTTTTTAGCCATGTTCTACCAATTTTAGAAGAATAGCCATAAGTCTGCAATATGTTAGGTTCATAATTACGAATCTAACTAAACGAAAATATAAATATACATTTTTAGCAGCTAATGCGAACCTGGATTTTTCGGACCTACCCCTTTGTGTTTCAAAATTGTCATTTTCTACCTTGGAGTCTCATTTTTTTACGTTTTGTAGACTTGTTTTATGTAGACGTACACTATATTTTTCATCAAAGCCTGAAAAAAACCTGAAAATTGTATTTATCACTTATAGTCCGTGTGAGATGGAGATGAAGGGTCATTGGATGGTGAGATGGGCTTACGTCCCTGTTTCCAGATCGTCTATGTGTTTTCAGATGGGTTTTACATCTCGATAGATAGAGTATTGTAAGGTGGAGACGAATTGCAGGCGATGAAGATGAATCGTCACTACATCTGGATCTGCTTCTTCTGGTTGATGGAGATGGAGACGAGGGACCAATAGAGATCTGAAGGGGGGTTTCACCGGTTTACAAGAGGTTGATGATGGAGGAAGCAAATCAAACCTTCAGAGATGTAGACCGTGAGAACTAGAAAGGAGAGGAGCAGATCGAGTCGGAGTGTGATGGGGATGGAGAGTGGAGATGATAATATCGATGGGGTCTGGGAATGGTTCATGAAGAATGAAGATCATGTTGAGATTGTATACACAACGTATATTATATATAGAATATGATTATTTCTTGATAAAAAGGATATAATAGTGAAAGGACAAAAGTACCCTGGATTTAACGGAAGATTTTAAACAATGTTAGTTGCAACGATCAAGAGCGTTATAAAATGTAAACCACAGGGACATAGGACGTGAAAAAAAATATAAACTATAGAAACGTTTTTCATAATTATTTCATTTCAGGGATGAAGAGTGTGATCTTATGTAAACCACATGGACCAATTATGTAATTTACTCTAAAAGGAACGAACTCCCAAAATAATTCGATATAAATACCCATCCGTTTCCACCGATAGAGGTGCACCATTGTGGAATTAGGGTTTTGAATTGGGTGGGCGACAGAGAGAGAGAGAGAGAGAGAGAGGAGAGATCAGGGAATCATGGGTGGAGGTAATGCTCAGAAGTCCAAGATGGCCCGTGAGAAGAACTTGGAGAAAGCCAAAGCTGCCGGCAAGGGTACGTAATCACTCATCTCAATTCCATCTAACCCTTTTTCTTCATATCACGACTTCCTGATCTTCGATTTCTGTAATCATCTGATTTATCCATGTGTTTCAGCTGATTATCTGTTTTGATCTTTTTGCAGGAAGTCAGCTTGAAGCCAACAAGAAAGCTATGAACATCCAGGTTTTGCTTTGATCTGTTGGTTTCTTCATCAATAATGTTGTTATATGACTATAGATCAATTAAACAAAACCTAAAAATCATGTTTTGAGAATCGGCTTTCTGATGGATCGTTTTGTTTGGTGTTTCTTGAAGAAAGTATCAGGAACGCATGATTTTTCATTTACAAAATTAATAATTCTGTCTTTCAACCTTTTTGGCTAGTTTTTCTCTCGTGGAAGGTAAAATTCCCTAATAGGTTGTACTCTTTTAGATCCGTTGGTATGTGTTGTATATTTTTATTGAATTACTTGCTGCTATATGTTCTTATACTTGAATCTCTGCTGGTTGCATATTTTTCCTAAAAGATAGCTACATTTGGTCTGGTGTCAAAACGTTTTACTTCTCAACTTCAAAATTATTGTGGATTTTAGACCCTTTTTCCTGAGTAAAAATGTCCCATGTACTCAAATGCAAATGTTGGCCTTTGTAATTTACATTTTACAACAATATTTAAACCATATTTTCATTTGAAAAACATGTTCTAGAGAAGTCAAAGTGTAACTCTTTTTATCAGGACAACATTTGTTATTAGTTGGAACCAATTGATGTGGTCATTCTTGGGGATATATAATAGAAATTCCTCCTCAGGTTTATAGAGGTTATTTAAGCTTGTCCAAAATAATCAAGTATGAGTATGTTGATGAGCCTTTGTGCTTATTTTAGCAAAGGTTTGCACCACTTGTGGTTGTGGAATATCAAGGGATCAATATCTCATCGTGATTCTTATTATTTCATAATTAAATCTGCTTCCTTAGTTTCAGAAACCTCGGTGATTAACTTCGTCGGAAGGGTACCATTATACCATGTAAGATAAACAAAAAAGTGAAATGGTGTTTGTTTAAATAAGGAGAGTAAACTAATAAGTGTATAATTTCAATGTGTATAAGAACTGATTCAGTACTCATCCTTTTTTAATAAAAATGATACCACAAATATTAATGGAACAAGAAGTAATACATAATTAGTTTAGAGTCATGGAAGAGTCTCCATAGAAAAGAAGAATTGTAAGATGGGTGTCCTTATAAACCCAACTTTAAAGCTCCTTTGGCTCATAGCCCATTAATTAGAAAAAAACTACCTTTCGATCCATATAACACTGCAATTGACTAATTTCTTGAACTGGGTTAGATGTCTAGTTGGAGAAGGAATTTGGAACTTCTCTCTCTTGATTGGTAATACAATGAAAATGGCAATTGTATTTGGGCTTTTTGGTTGGTTTTCCATCAAAAACTATCTGTATGGATTAATATGTCTGTAAAGACTGAGAAGGTTTTTGTTTCGAAGGGTTCTTCCGTAGATGGTGGAAGCTTGTTTTTTAATTGAGAGGACCATGTTTGACTAAAAACTGGGCTTTCTGCATAAAGCTCCCCCCTAGAAGCTTAGTGAATAAGTCACTTTCTATATCATTAAGCTACTACCAAAGAATCATGTGTAGCTGACCAAGTAAGCCGTGAGTCCCATTAAGCTCATTAAGCTACTAACAAACAGGCCCTTATCCTTCTTTACTTGAAGATTGTGGGTAGATCATGAACCTAGACCAGCAATGATTGAAAAATAACATTCATATATTGTATCAAGAACTGTGTTGATGTTCAACTTTTAGTACTACTAACTAACTAGATTACAAATGTTAACATTGAGCAATTGTTAAATGTTATTGTTGGTAATTAATATAAATTTGATGTGTTAATTGCAGTGCAAGGTATGCATGCAAACTTTCATTTGCACAACATCGGAGGTGAAATGTAGGGAACATGCTGAAGCAAAACATCCGAAAGCTGACGTGTATGCTTGTTTCCCGCATCTGAAGAAATGATGAAGCTGTGTTTTCTTTGTGCTTGAAAAAACAGTATGTCTATAATATTATCATCATCACCATCATCATCATCATCATCATCCTGTGTGGCATGTTATCATCATTTTATGTGTTTGAAATGTTAGTAAAAGGAAGAATACCTGATTCTATCGTTTAAATAATATGCATATATATATATATATATATATCTAATGACTATCACATGAAAAATACTAACCTACACAAGTGGGACCCAATGTGTTTAGTTATGGTGATGTGAAGGACTATCACATTCTAATAACCGTCACCTCTTAGTAGGGTTCGGACCCATATGATGTTTTGACCATATATTAGTTAAAAAAGGATGACCGAATCTTGAACCTAGATGACGTTTTGACCATCTGTAAGAGAAAAGAACAAATGGACCTTGTAGGATTCCCAAGAAATTCTTCAATTTCTTTTGAATGGATGTTTTGTTTGAAGATGATTGTTTTATGATGAATGTGATTGTTTATGATTGAATGTGGATGACAAGGTTTAGATAGAAAATGAGCAATCAAGTATCTGATGTCAGGTTCGAATCCGAGCCCGAGCGCAAACAACTTGTGGCCACTAGGGAATTATCTCTGGGCTGCATGCTTTAGCAGTCTTAAAATTGTCAGGGATTAGTCTAGGCAAATGCCTAGAATACCCAAAAACTGATGTCATTTGAATGTGATAAAACCATTATACTTGTTTTTGTGCTTTTAATCAAGTTGTAACTTAGTATTTCCCGACAACAAGCTTAGGGGGTGTTTGTTTATGTCTTAACAGTTCCATTAAGAAACAACCTCTTAATGGTTTCAAAACCTTTTGAATCATTATGTATTATGGACCTCCCTTAATCATTAAGGTAGCGTTTCGTACGTAGATCGGATAGGACTGGACTAATTGTTTGTTCTATGTTTGGTACGAGTAGAATAGGACGGGACTACTTGACTATTTTACGTTTGGTAAGCTTGACAGGAGGGGACAAAACTGTTAAAATGACCGGATTACCTATAACATAAGTTTTAAGTTTTAATGTTTTGTTATATAATAAATATAAATGACTTAGATTAACTAAGGGAAAAGCTCATTAAAACCCAACCCTCTTTCATGTTTTGAGTGATTAAGTCACTGGACAATTTTTCATGTCCAAAAAAGTCCTTGGTTTTAAAAAGTCCAAGGACTTTTTTGTTCAAAAAAATTGTCCAGTGACTTAATCACTCAAAACATGAAAGAGGGTTGGGTTTTAATGAACTTTTCCCATTAACTAAATATTGAGATGATTTTAACATTTATAATTTTATTAACATAAAATTATTTAAACATATTTATAAACCCCACTATCATTCTACCTCATTCCACCATGTTCTTATCCATCTACTCCTTCCACCACCATAAGATTATCATCCACGTTCTCTTTCCATTATCAGGTAAATTGAAACTTGAAAACATAAATAAAAAACAGGGCCCATAACTTGAATAAAAAAGAAACTCGATTTCTAAAATTAGAAAATCAAAATCAAAAACTTGAATAAAAAAGAACATAAAAATTGATTAGAACTCAAATCAGAAATCGGAATCGATAAGGACGAACTTTGATAAATCGATACAAGGAAAAGATAAATCTGATTTTTGGGATAAAGAACTCGATTTTTGGTGGAACATTTTTTTTAAAACTTTTGTCCAATGAAAACTCATTTATGTCCCATGTTGTCCCATCCCATTTTTGTCCAATGGTCTATCAAACATAAGACTGTCCTTTTTGTCCCGTCCCGTCCCATCCAGTCTGCATACCATGCGGAACCTGAGAGTTCTAATTACATTTTAAACATTACCAAACCATTATATTTTATTTTACATCATATTATTAGAGTCTCTTAATCATTTTACACCGAACCATTCAACAACTGTCAAACAACCCCTAAGTTAAAGTCTAGTCTTAGAAAATTGAAACACATTACAAATCCTTCTTATATGACCACTTTGGTATGTGAATTAGCTATGGCTTGTAGGAATGTGGCAAGATGAAATATGCTATTATTCAGTACTTTCCAAGTTACAAAATTAGACTCTTCAAGGATGGATCTATTTTTGACAGTTGGCCAAAAATGACAAATTATAATGTAATCAATTGTTATCTAAATAGAGATGATAGCGAAGAATCAGAAAAATGTTTTCATGTGATTTAACTGAAAATAACAATAAAATCATGAAAACATCGTCCAAGTCAGGAACCCCAAGTCAGACTTGGGGTTCCAGATGAAGGATCCTCTAAATCAAATGGTTGAATGACAATGGTTGTAAGGTGTATAACGATACCATTAAGTGGGACTTGTATCATTATAGATATGATTGCTTCTCATGCATGACATGTGTGATGAATCAGATCCCCTGATTGAATCAGATTAAATAAGTGTATATGTACTTAAATAGTCCCCTGATTGAATCAGACTGAAATGTACTTAAATAGTCGATATGTGATATTGAGATATGTTATTATATAATATATTGGTTGGAATTTTAATTAATTCTCATCATTTTAAGTAGTAATGATGTGTTGCTTAGATATTTACTTATAATAATGAATGATGATTTATTATTATTGTCAAATTAAAAAGAATCTAACAGCTTGTACGCTATAACACATTTGCTAAATAATTTATTGACTATTATGTTGGTTAATTAACCAAATCATTATTAAAAAACCTTCAAATTTTGTAAAGGGGATAGAAAGAGTCGCAACAATTTTAGGTTGCGGTATTTTCAAAATTGCTACGAAAAGTTTTGTTGCAATATCATAAAGAACAACTACAATAAGGGGCCGTTTACTCAATTTTTTACTCGGTAAGCATTTACCGTAGGAATCGACACTATAATTTATTTTATCTGGTAAGATTTTAGTACATCGAAATGGTATTGTATGCAACAATTTACCGGTAAGCACTTATCCGGGTAAGAGTCGTCACCCTTACTCACCGGGTAAGACTCTTATTCCTTATCATCACTCTTAGCGGGTAAGATTCTTTGCTCTTGTCATGTTCATCTGGTAAGGATAATTACCTGACAAACACTTACTGAGTAAGCGTTTAGTAAACAGCCTTAAGTTGTTGCAACACTTTCATGTCCAAAGTGCTACATTGGAGAAACGTGGGTCCTGGGCCCAATATTGACATACGTGGCCCTAAGCCTTAAAGAAGTTGATTAAGGTTTTTTGTTTACATATAAAAATATGTGGGTTCAGGTAAATGCCAACTAATATACCATGTCACTTTTAAGATTCAAACATAAATCTTAAATACGATGTGGTGTTATCCATACAAGCTATTAAAAAAATAAAACATATAAAAAGAGAGAACAAAAATCCTTCATTCATCCCTGCCTACGCCTCCTTCTCCCACGTAACATTCATCTCTGGTGACGCCACCGCCATATCCGACAACCCTTCACCCCTTTCCATCCCTGATACTCTCCGTTTCTTAACCCAATCAAACTCTAGAAGTATCGAAGTGCATAAAGCCTTTATTCCCAAATCCATCTCAACCATATCCCCGTTGTACGAAGCTCCCCACCTTGACTTGTGTTCTCCGTCGTCCTTTCGGTTAAGGGCGTGTCATCACTGCTGACCCGACTGTTGTCCAACACATCCTCAAGATAATTTTTTCAATATACCAAAAATGAGATCTCAGAAATGGAATCTTTTAATGTCGATATGGGTGATTGAAGTTCCAGACACAACTTTCCATCCATGAATTTATACAAAGTAGCTCGACATTCCGTCGAACATGTGGCTTTTTTTTGAAGTGTATAATATATACGTCAAATGAAACAAATAAACTCACACGCCCTCCTCATCTTTGGTGAGGTTTGAACTCCTGATCTCCTAGGAGGGCAAGAGATATGATACTGCTAGGTCAAAGACCCTTTGGTCAAACATGTGCCTTTGGATGATCTATTTTTCTATTCAAATATTGAATCACCGATCGTGGATGAACATTCTGCAAGCTTTGATAACGATCTTACTCCCATTGTATTTTTTCACAGAATCTTTGGATTTTGAAAAGGGGTAATGAGTTTCATGACGATTTTTGGGTTAAACTTGTATTATTATGGATATTCATTCCTTTTGAGTTATTTATTTAAACACAATTCAAATTTTGGATTGTTTAAAAGAAATTAGGTGGATTATCTTATTTTGTTGGGGGCAGAGAAGAAGGATGAGAAGGTTTTGGTGGCTAATTTGGGTTCATTAATCAGTATTTATAGACTCGTTCTTAATCTGCCCCCAAATTGTTGTTTTATGATGCTATGATGTTATGTATAATGTATATGATAATTCCTGGGTTTTGATTAGATACTATATTCAGTCTGAATATTTCTTTGATTATTCGGTCTGAATAATGCTTATTTAGTCTGAATATTTCTTTGATTATTCAGTCTGAATAATCTACATTTAGACACGTGTCGCGCTCTCATTTGTTCTCACGTTCACAACTAAATTTGAGTTCGCATTTGAACCCGCCCCTAAGGTAATAAGGTATAAATGAGTAAACTAAATCTAAATTATTTCCCACTTTGTAGGATATCTCAAAATATAATGTGGTTGCAGTTAGGGGTGTACAGAAAACCGTCAACCCGTGAAAATCGTCCAACCTAACCCGCCAACAACCCGATTAAACCCAACCCGTCAACCCGTAAAACCGCCAACTCCCTAATTAGGAGGGTTGAAATTGGGTTAACAAAATTTAACCCAACCCAAACTGCCAACCCGCCGCTAATATATATATTATTTTGATAAAATTATATATATATATATATATATATATAATATTTAGAACATTATGTATATATTTAATATTTTATTCCAATTTATATCCCAAAAAATAGATACATATATTATTAGTTCAATTTAGAGAACAAAGCCAAAACTTAATCCAAGTAAGTGAGAATGTGTTCTTCGGTAAACATTAATTTATGATGGTAGATTAGGGTTAACAATTGAGCTTTAATTAAGGTTGGTTTTTAAATTATGACTTCTATCAACATTTACAAATGAACACAATATATACATTTGAAGTCAATTGGTCGGATCAATGGACGCGAATATGAAATAAATGGTATATATATATATATTTCATTAATTTATATAAATTCAATTTCTATCAACATGACAATGTCATCTAAATTTAGTCATGTAACATTAGAAATCAAGGTCAATATATTTAATGATATCACAATATAACAAAATCACACGTACATATTACATATAAATATAAAGATTTTAGCAATAAGTAAATGGTTTCATTTAGTTTTCTGCTAGGGTTCTTTATAGCTTTTTTTTAAAATGTGAACAGATCCGATAACAATATACGACAAAAACATAGAAACGCTCTAACAAAATTCTTTGTATATTTTTGGTAGTATTTATCGTATTTCATTCCTTAATTTTTCATATACTAACAACCCGCTTAACCCGTCCAACCCATCATAAACCGCAAGGGTTGGGTTGTACTTTTGAATGAGTTGAGTTGGATTGAGATTTTCCAAACCGCTATAATTGAGTTGGGTTATAAAAATGTCAAAAACCGTCCAACCCAACCCACATACTTTAATTGCAGTTTTCTTGTAATACCTACCTATATATCATATTTCTTTCCACTCATGATGGTACCTGCTAACTTTTTTTTTCATTTTTTGGTTTTTTCATATTTCTTTCCACGCATTGTATGAATATCAAAGCATTAAAAAACTTCTTAAACTACGAAAAGAGTAAACTTCACTTTTGGATCCTAAGGTTCAGTGATTTCTTTGAAAATGGGACATGAAGTTTAGTAAGTCAAGATGTCGTCTTTCATGTAGCGTTTGGTATGCAAACATGATTGAACAGGACTCGACAAAGCTGGACAAGACAAGGACAAGGAGGTAGGACCTGATAGCACAAGTGTTTGTTTGGTGTTTGGTACGACTAGGACTGGACAAAACATAACTAAACAAGTTGCTCCTAAAAGTTATTTGATGATTTTATGTATCATATAATAGTTATAATTAATTCAAATAAAGTAAATAATTTAATAATTTAATTCATAAACAGTTTTACACAATTTCATATACATAAATACATACATATTTGAATGACACCAAATTTCATATACATAAACAATAACACCAAATTTGAATGAAAATTTTGATAAAATTGATGGTAGTTTGAAAAACCCGATTCGTATAAAGAAGATATGTTTTATTCGGTTTGAAAGATCCTTATCAATTGGGTGTTGGCCGACTATACTGGAGATGGACGGTGGTGGTCGGTGGCCGAGGTGGTTGTGGAGGACGTGAAGATGGTAGATAATAGTAGTGGTAATGGCGGCCGACGGTGGTAATGGTAGTTGACGGTGGTGGCCGACGATGGTAATGGTAGTTGACGGTGGTGGCCGACGATGGTAATGGTAGCCTATAGTGGCGACCGACAATGGTTACGTAGCGGGTGGTGGCGGTCGACATGGTTATATATCAAACAAGAGTTAACTAGTAATATTATAGTTTATGTCTCATTCTTGTCCCATCTTGTTCCATCTATTTTAGTGGAACACAAAAAAAAACCTTTTTTGTCCCACACTGTCCCACTTTGTCTCAGTTCGTCCCTGTCCGGTGTTGCACCAAACGTGGGAGTGGGACAGTGAGTTCATGTCCTATCCCATGTCGTGCCAAATGCGGGATAATGAGTTTTGTTCCGTCCTGTATTGTTCTGTGTCATGTACCAAACACAACCTCAAGTTTAAATTTGCTTTAAAAAATGGGACCTCATCACTAACTCTGTTAAAAATCTCCATTAGAGCCAGGTGTAAAATTGTCCAACCATGTTTTCCTTCTCCTTTTGCATTTCTTTTTGATTTTTTTCTTACATTTATAAAAGCAATCAAACTATAGAGACCAACTCTGTAATTAACTTATTTATATACACGTATTGTGAATGAAATTAAAGATAAATGATTGTTGTAATTTAAAAAAATAAAAAAAATAAAACATAATTAGGACGTGAGAGGGTAAAAATGGAATTTTTAGTGATAGATTCAAATAGCACAATCATATTACAAAACAATAAATCTAACTATTACAAATGAAATACAAGATTACATATAAACCTACACACCTTCAAGAGGTTTGAAGATGAATTACATTCTATGGACCCTAGCTAGTTGTATGAAAAGAAAAAGAACAAAAACAAAAACAAAAACAAAAACAAGAGAGAAATTCTCTTATGCCGCTTATGAATAAAGAAAAAATGAAAGTGATAACCAAAAATCCTAATCTCATCATTCTTTATATATATCTACAAATTACAGAAACAACCCTCCAAGAATCTTCAAAACTGCTCCGGTAACCTCCAACTTTCACCATATGGGAGGCGCAGTCCTCTTACTTTTCATCCAAAAGCTCACAAAATATATTTAAATAATATTAGAAACAATTTATAATGACAAGATTGGTATTTAACTAATACATTTTAACACCCTCCCTCAATCTTGACATCTAAAAACATCTAACATATTTAATTTAGAACAAAGATAATCGTGTTATGATATAGGAAGAGACTTAGTAAATATATCAGCTGGATTTTCTGAAGACAATACCTTTACAGTCTTTAAAAATCCAGTAGACACCTTTTCTCGTACTTGATGAATGTCGATCTCGATATGCTTCGTTCGTTCGTGAAATACTGGGTTATTAGCAATCTGAATAGCAGATTTATTATCACAGTTTAAATGTATAGACAGAATATTATCAAACTTTAAATCTTCTAAATTACTAACAACCCAAATAATCTCACACAGAGCTGCTGCCATAGCTCTGTATTCTGACTCGGCAGAAGATCTTGAAACAGTAGTCTGTTTCTTACTTCTCCAAGGCACCATACAACTACCTAAAAACAAACAGTATCCTGTGACAGAACGTCTTGTTGACAAACATTTGCCCCAATCTACGTCAACATAACAACTAAGACGAAAATTTGAAGAGGAAGGAAAGAAGTTAACTCCCTTTCCTAGAGATAACTTTAATTACCTTAATAGTCTAAGAGCTAATTTCAGATGAGAATTTCTAGGAGCATGCATAAATTGACTTAAGTAGTGAACTGCAAAAAGCAATATCAGGACGAGTTGCTAACAAATATATCAATCGTCTTATTAATTTTTGAAAACCAGTGATATCAGCCAATAAAGTATCTTTAGTATTTGAACCTAAAAAATCAGTAACAATAAGATTCATATCCATAGGAGTACTTATGGGTTTACACCCTAGATACCCAAAATCACTTAAAAGTTCAAGACAATACTTTCGTTGTGACATGCAGAGCCCTTTTTCAGATCTTAGAAACTCAATCCCTAGAAAATATTTGAACTCATCTAAGTCTTTAATTTTGAAATTTGATTGAAGATAAGATTTTACCTTTTTCAATTTCTTTAATAGAATTTCCAGTGATCGCAATATCATCAACATAGACAAGTAACACAAAATACAAAGATTCACTAATTTTTGTGAACAAGGAATGGTCACTTGAACTTTGTACAAAGCCATGGTTAGTTAGATAACTAGACAGTTTTGCATACCACTGCCTAGGGGTTTGCTTAAGCCCATACAATGATTTGACTAGTTTGCAAAGCCTTTTTTCCGTGGATGGAAAATATCCAGGAGGAAGAGTCATATACACTTCTTCCTCAAGATCTCCATATAAAAAAGCGTTGTTAATGTCAAGTTGAAGAAGAGGCCAATTTTTCTGTACAACTAAAGCTATAACACACCTCACAGTGACCATTTTGATAGCAGGAGAAAAGTCTCCTCATAATCAAGACCTTCCCTTTGGGAATAGCCTTTAGCAACTAGACGAGCTTTAAATGTTTCTATTTCCCTTGAAGATTTATACTTAATTTTATACATCCATCGACACCCAATGGGTTTCCGATTAGGAGGAAGGTTAGTAAGAACCCAAGTACCATTTCTATATAAGGCTTCCATTTCCTCATTCATAGCATTAACCCAATTTTGATCTTTGCAAGCCTCGTAGAAATCATTAGGTTTATTTGACTTGTTCAAAGTTGTCGCAAAACGGAAATTATTTTTACTTAAATGTGAATAATTGACAACTCTTTCTAAGCCATATTTTACCTTCCCCTCGTCAACATAAGCAATAAACTTCTGGGAAGATTAGAAGATCGATTAGATTTTCGAACAACAGAATTTTGACTTGAAGGATTGTTATTTCCCTCAGAAGGATCATTCAACACATCATCTTGAATGTTTAAGGGGCAGAAGTCAGCTACACCATGATCATCGACAACTTCATGAGTATTACCAGGGTTAACAACCCGATTACTCTGCTAGTACCACCAGGATCCATAAATCCGGCAACCCTTTGATTTTGAGTAGTACTACCAGGATTCACAGATTTGGTCCATATGTTAAAAGGAATATCTCCTTGAAACATAAGGGAACAAGCAACATTAAGCAAGTGTAGATGTTTACGTTCTACCACTCCATTTTGTTGGGGTGTGTAGACGCAAGTAGTTTGATGAAAATACCTTTATTTTTAAAAAACTCGCTTAATTTTGAATTTACAAACTCAGTCCCATTGTCACTTATGACAATTTTAATATGTTTCCCAAACTGATTAAGTAACAACTTGTAGAAAGAAATGATATTGTCACTGGCTTCATATTTGCCTTTTAACAGATAGACCCAAACAGATCTAGTATAATCATCTACGATTGTCAAGAAAAATTCGTATCCCTCCATGCTAATAACACGGTACGGGCCCCGAATATGAAGGTGAATTAAGTCACCAAGATTTTTGGTAGAGTGGTTACTAAGCTCAAATTTTTCTCTAGTCTGCTTGGCCTTGTGACAAATGTCACATGGAATAGAAGGGATATTATTTCCAAAGTTGAGTTTGTCTTTTAGGCAACTCAAGGCTTGGTCAGCAGGGTGACCTAGCCTACTATGCCAAAGTTGGCGAGAGGCATGACAGACTACAAACATATTTGAGGTATTAGTATGAGAGTGCTTACCATTATGTATGGGAACTTGGTCAAAGAAATATAAACCACCATGTTCACTATCAGTCCCTACTAATTTGCGACAATGAGATCCCTGGATAACATAAGACTTATATTCATCAAAAATGTCAAAGACTTTGCTGTCTCTAGCAAGTTAGTGAGCAGATAACATATTTACATGAAAGTCAGGAATGACAAGCACATCAGATAAAGTCAGATGGTTATTGAGTTGAAAATCAACAATTTTGTTTATTTTTGCTTCATTCCCATTTGTTTGGGTGACTTTTAGGTTTAAATCATATATGTCAACAATGTTTTTAAGTTGAGATATAGATGAAGTCATGTGTTGATTTGGCCCGGAATCTACAATCCACCCGGGGTGAGAAAATAAGTGAGGGTGGTTTTGAATATTAGCCATGTTGATAAAGAAACCTACCTGCCATATTCGCGGTGATAGCCTCACTTTGCTTCTGGTCTAGAAGGGAGAAGAGCTTATTAACTTGTTCCTCAGATAAAGCGTTGGTTGAGGTGTGGTTGAGGTGTGGTTGAGAAACCACCTTCAGAGGTACAAGCATTACTTGAGGGGTTTTTGAAATTCTGACTAGACTTTCCTTTTGTAAACTAAAAATCTTTAGGAAAACCTATAAGTTTGAAACATCTTTCTATGGTGTGACCAGTCACACCACAGTTTTTACAAATGAGGGGATTTTTCGTAAATTTCTTCCTATTGTCTGGAGTTTTAGAAAAGAAGGCTGTATTTTGAGTGTTTGTAGTTTTTGTGTCACTAGATCGGGTCACACCACGATGTGATTCTTCTCTAGAGACTAAGGAAAAGGCGGTCTTGAGATTAGGAAGAGGTTCAATAGTTAAAATATTGCTCTTTATATGTGAATAAGAGTCATCTAAGCCCATAAGAAATTGCATTAATTTCAATAGTTGATTATGTTTTGAAAACTCATGTGAGGCATTACAAGAATAAGTGGGTAATTTTATAAGAGCATCAAATTGCTTCCACAGAGAGTTAAGTTTGTGATAGTAGTCTGAAACAGAGGTACCATTTTGATTTAATGAGTTAATTTTTTGATGTAGATTAAAAGTGACAAAGCCATCAATTTTGTCATAAGTTTCTTTTAATTCCTGCCATACTACGAAGGCTGCGGTGGAAAAAACTTGGCTCACAAATAATTCCTCGGATATAGAGCTAAGGATCCAGGATAAAACGAAATTACATCTATCCCATTGTCTTTCTAACATATCATTTTCAGTAGGACGAATAACAGTCCTGTTAACAAAACCAACTTTATTTTTTGTTTCAAGGGCAAGTGTCATTGCACAAGCCCACACTTTGTAATTTTCAGTTTCAGTTAATTTGAAGTTTAATAACGAGGCCCCAGAGGTATCACTGGGGTGAAGGTAAAGTGGATCACCGAAATCCAGCTTCTCAATCAAGGATTGCGTTTCTGGATGTTTGGGACTCGCTTCACCTGTCATGATGAAAAAGGAAAGCACACACGAGAAAAGAGAGCTGGATGATGCACACAAGATTCCTTGCCACTCAAAGGTGGTAGGTCAAGGTAATCACCCAGATTCCAAAGAGTTGATGAGGGAACACACAAAAAATTGGAGAGATACTTACAACGAGTATTATAGAGAGTGATGAAGACAAAAATTGCACATGCATTTATTTTAGCACAACTGTTTATTCCGAAAATTGCATAAAAAACAATTAATTAAGGTAGGGGTGCGGGATTTATCAACCATAGATTGAACCTTCGAAAAATGAGAGAAAAATGACGGAGAAAACGTAAATAAGACAAATGATTTTGGTGACGGGGAAAACCCCGTCGAGGGTAAAAACCTCGAACGATAGGAGATATCGTCGATGCACTATGGGAACGTGGCGCCAAGAAGGGACGTCGACCTTTAGAGCGGTGATTAGAGATGTGAATTGACCGGATTCGGGCCGGAACACTATTCCGAAAAACCGGATTTGCCCAAACCGGATCGGGCTTCGGGCCGGGCTCCGGGGGTAAAACCCCGATCCTAATAAGCTATACTCGAAACCGGATTCGGATCGGGCCGAAAACCGGGCCCAAATCGGATTTGACGATTTTGATTTTTTTTGGAATTTTAATTTTAAAGATATCTCATTGAGTCATTCAAATACACCTTAAAAATACGTTTTATTATAATAATATTTAGTAACAAACTAACATCTTTACAATATTACATATAAATTAGTAAAAAAATTAAAAACTCGGGTTTTGATCATGGTCGGTAATAACTTTTACGATCGTTTCGTTGGATGCATCATGTGAGGAAGCGACCATCGTGATTCTTGAAAATAATAAGTAAACCGAAATCGAAAACAAGTCGAAATCGAAAGTGATAAGAACTAGGAGGAGATGTTATAAACCGAAATCGAAAACGAGTCGAAAACACGAATTATAGAGAGATTTGTGATCGGTTTTTGCTTTGTGAGTTTGGTGTCTGAACCCATTCAACATATATGCTATTTATAGTGTTTTGGGGTGAAAAAAAAGCCAAAAAAATGGTCAATAATGCATCTAACGGGTCTATAAAACGGCAATTTTTTCAAAATTTCCTGATCAGGCCGAAATCCGGATTCGGATCGGGGGCTGAGATCCGGATTTGGAGGCCAGGCCGAGGAAAAACGGTAATATCCAAACCGGATCGGGCTCGCGGGCCTAAAACCGGATTTTGACCGGATCGGATCAGATCGGGCCGGATTCGGATTCGGGCTATGACCGGATTCGGATCGGATCGGGCTGGGATTTATATCTCTAGCGGTGATCGTACGATTACAGTAGAAATATAAGAACAACAATATCGAATAAAATGTAGAATCCTATTGTATGTTTCATAGTTCTGAAGCGCAAAGATGATCAATCGGAGTTTCTTCGTTGATTTTAGCCTTGATCTTATAGTCGGTGCCATTTGTAACTGTCGTTTGTCATTAATAATCTTCATGAATGTCCTTAATGTCGTTAACTGTAACCTTCCAACGGTCACGTCATTAATCGCGGCTTTGAATGTAACGTCCGTGCGCCATTAATTGCGGCTTTGAATGCCCTTAATGATGTCGTAACCGTCCAACGGTTATTTGATCATTTGTAACACCCTCAAATCTGGAAATAGAGACTAATTTAAAGTTTCTAATATTACATCAATAAATAACTTTCCTCAAACCATAATTAGTAATAACCCTCTACAACAAACAAATCAAGTCCTATATAAGACCTACTTACGGTTGGGTGTTACTAAACCAATAAGAGTCACTATCTCCGAATGCGGAAAACGTCACCAAGAGTCTTTATCGTGCCACTTCCTAGCACTCAAGCCCATTCGTGTCACTAGTACCAACCCCCACGATAACCTGATGCACATGCCGACAAAGAAAAAGGGTTAGGCTTAACGCCTAGTGAGCTCAAGAGTTTTTAACATATTTATGATTGATTTGAAACCAAAAGATTTGCTTGATAAAATATAATTCTCAACGGAAATAACCTTATTATAAAAGCAACGTCTTTCCCCAAATTCAATAGTCCCATAATAAAAGTTTTAGACCAAAATGACATTAGAAGGGAAAACTTTAAATAGAAATATTCTTTTAACGTAATACCAATTCCAATACTCACACGACCATGATTGAGTTTATAAACGTGGAGATAGAAAACATACCTTTAACCAGGTTTTATAAACGTTAACTCACGCGGACCTTTAAAGGGATAGGAATATCCGAAGTTCACGGGGGATTCCCGATCATACCATCTTTGGTGACGGATACAAAAGTAGGTCACTACTCGATGTTGAGCAACTATAGGAGTCAATGGCAATCGGTCAATAACCGATTATGCACCTCCGACGGCCCGCGCAATTGTCAATGGCAACCGACAATAACCGATTATGCACCTTAGTACACGACCATCGATGACCCTAAGTCGCGCATGCATAGAGTCAATGGCATCCGGTAATGATCCGACATTATACCCAATGGTAAGAGGCCCCTGATGACTTCTATGCGACCAAAAAGGGACAACAATCCCGCCTTTAAACCGACTATATGCCTATGGATCCATTACATACTAGTTCTACTATCGAATACATCAACGAGACGTATTACTAGTTTTCCAACCTTGAAAACTCTTTTCAACTAACCATCTCCTTTCAAGTCCAAGTTTTACCAAAAATTAGGTCAAATCATTTTGAGTTTCAAAACCAAAGATTATTTCATTTTATAACCTTTCCAAGTATTTTAAACCATTAATGATGCTCAACTCATCATCTACAACAAAATACTCAAAATCCTCATTTTGACCCAAAACCTCCAAACTTACCCAAATACACAACCACTTGAAATTAAGTTTAGGAATCAGTAAAATACTACATTCACAACAAGTATTTGAGTTTATAAGTTTAGATTTGAACTCATACTCATGCATTTACAAAATGACCCATAATGCAATAATCTGTATTTTTCAACGATTTATAAATTCCAATACTTTACAGATGCAAATACAACCAAATGGTTTTCATTTAAAGACATTGAATCCAAACAACCCACACTTATACTTTATTTTCCAAAATGTCTAAAACCCAAGTATAAGCCCCTTTCATGATTTATAAATCCTTTTATACTAAATATGCAACCTTACCCAAATACTCACACATTTGATAAATAACAAGTAAAACACGTTAATACTTTAAAATGGAGGTTTTTGGCATGTACAAAGTTTTCACAAATTATCTTGAACTCACCTTGCTAGATTTAGGCTAAATCTAGGTTTTACCCCAATACCGAGTTCCATTCGGTGAAGACTTTAGATCCTTGAGCTATAACTCTAGATCCATGGTGCAATCCTTATAAGAACACCTACATGATTTCCAAAACATACACAAAACAAACCCAAGAGAGAATGAGAGTTGTTGGTGAAAAACCCAAACCCTAAATTTGAAATTTCGGAGAGGTGATCTTACCTTCCACCCTATGAGCTCTAAAATCATCAAGTAACCTCTAGATATCATTATTTCCATGTTGAAGAGCTTCCAAAGACGAAACCGTAGCACTTTGAATCGCCCAAATCGGAGCTGTGATGAAGAAGTTATGGCTAAATGAAGAAAATCCCGAATTTAACCACTGGAGACCGCCCGCGATCATGCCCCGCGATCATGACATGTCATGATCGCCCGTGTCACCCTAAAATGCTTATTTTCATGTCTAAGTCACGGTACCACTTGTGCGATTATGACATGCTATCATGCCACTGTCATAATCGCCGGGCATGATAGCCTGGACCATTCCAAAGTGTTTTTCCCACTTTTCACCCGTTTTGATCCCGTTTCTCATGTAGCAAATGATACCTAATATAAATAACTTCAAAATACTTTTCTCGATGATTCTAAGAGTGGAACACAAAGAGGACCCGATATTCCACTTTACCAAATGCCCGGTTGATATATTGTGCCATTGTCACTAAAGAATGACGCAATTGTTGGGACCACCAACTACTTGGTACCATCGGTACTATTGTGACGGATGTCATAACCGCATGGCACAATAGTCGAGACGACCATACTCTAAGTACCATTGGTGCTACTATGACAGATGTCATTCTCATATGGCACTACTGCTCAAACTCTGAATTTATCGTTCGGTTATTGAATCGCTCGGATTAACACTTCCTTTAACTGGGACAAAAATCAGGGTGTTACAATTGTTGGTTTGTCAAACGTCGTAGAATACTGTCGGGAGTTTCGTTCGACCATTGACTCTGAAGCCATAATAAGTTGTAAAATATCTTTAGTCGAACGCTTTAGTCAACAGTCGTGAGTTCAGGATATTTTTATCCAAACATAGTGGGTATTTTTTTTACCCAAACAGAGAGCACATCGTAAATGATAACAGATATCGGTTGAGAAAAAGAAAACCAAGAGAATGAGTGAGCAATAAAGAGATCCAAGATCTGTAACACACACAAGATCTGGAAACCTAAGATCTGCAAATACAGAAGGGAAAGGGGCACCTACTTAGACCAGGAAAAGATCTGGTTCTTAGATCCTTGGTACCTCACTTCGAGTTGACAACAATATGCAGTTAAACCAAAAAAATAGGAAATAATGATGAATCGGGGACATACACACCTACTTAGGTCGAAAGGAAACAAGATGTAATACCTTTGCAATCTTAGATCATTGGTTTGTCACAAGATCCAAAATTATGGCGAATTTTTAAAAAAAATATGTAGAAAATAGGATAATAGTGATAGTGTGTGATTTGAAACAAAGAACAATGATTCGTTTAACCAAAGATGAAATAGATCTTAAGGATCTGAAATGTGATATGTGTGTGCGATGGTAGATCTGAACACATATTTACATATATGAACAGATTATCAGACTATGAACTGATAAGAGAAAACATAAAACTCATATAATATTCGTTTAACCGAAGATGAAACAGATCTTAAGAATCTGAAGTGTGATATGTATGTGCGATGGTAGATCTGAACCCATATTTACATATATGAACAGATTATCAGACTATGAACTGATAAGAGAAAACAGAAAAACTCATATAATACTCACAGTAAGAGATAATGAGCAGATATTTAACCAAATGAAAAACAACTAGGCATGTATTCGTACAACAACATTTAAGAGGCTAAAAATGTAGAGAAACGAGAAAAAAAAACTCGCTGATAAGACAAGAATGAGATTTAGAAATAGAAAACATTTGCAGTTTTGAGGAAAGAAAGGAATGCGAATATGAAAAACAACGAAGAAAAAAAATATGAGCTCTCTTGTAGATCTTGAACGGAAACCTAAGAGGAGATCGTTCACAAATCGGAGAGGAAAACGATGATAAACTCCATGTGTGATCAGAGAATTTAGATCTAGAAAGAACTTGTTCTACAAATCTCAGAGTGAAGAATTAAGAAGGAAGTTAGATCTGAAAAACATACCAGAGATCAACGTTGAACATCGATGTGAAGAAAGGATCGAAAGATGATCTGAAGATTGAAATAGTCGGGTGTTCAATAGCAACAACCTTGCTGCTCTGATACCATATTACAAAACAATAAATCTAACTATTACAAACGAAATACAAGATTACATATAAACCAACATACCTTCAAGAGGTTTGAAGATGTATTACATTCTATGAACCCTAGCTAGTTGTATGAAAAGAAAAAGAACAATAACAAGAAAGAAATTCTCTTATGCGGCTGATGAATAAAGGAAAAATGAAAGTGATAACCAAAAACCCTGATCGCATCATTCTTTATATATATATCTATAAATTACAGAAACAACCCTCCAAGAATCTTCAAAACTGCTCCGGTAACCTCCAACTTTCACCATATGTGAGGCGTAGTCCTCTTACTTATTTTCATCCAAAACCTCACAAAATATATTTAAATATTATTAGAAACAATTTATAATGACAAGATTGGTATTTAACTAATACATTTTAACAAATCACAAGCGACTCTGATCATCATGGATTGATAACATCAAACTCGGTCCTTATCTTGTATGGAGAAAAATACGAAAAAGAAGCATCAATCACATTATATTACTCGACAAGTGTTTACGAAGAAGTAATTGATTAATCAAGACAGAATGCAGGAGTTCGACACTAGAAAGGAGATTGATGCCCAAGGTAATCGATTCAATTTGTATTTATCACATGATTATTACAGTGTGAAATAGAATATATTCAAGGTTACTTATTTAAATAAACAAAAGAACTAATTCTATCCTCATATATATTTTAAGAAACCAAAAATTTAATCAATATTAATCTCATTACTTGAAAAGGTATTTTAGGTAAACTATTACTTTTAGGGATATACTATTCGTTTCAGATTGTACATATTAAATATAAATGTAATTTAAATATTAAATATATTAATAAAAATAATATTAAGATATCCAAAATATCTTTACAAATTTGAACTTCCCGCTATTTACAAGAATTGATATAGATATTAAATATAATTAAATAAATATAATATGAAGATAAATATGAAATATCTTTAAATAAATATAAGATCAAGAGAAATGTAAAAAACCAAACTCAGTATCATATATGATTTTGTACAAATATTAATGTAAAATGGTGGAGGTATTATTCCTCATAGGTGACGTGGCTCTGTGGAGGTGCGAGGGGTTCGATCCCGCGCTGCCCCAGGGGTTGGAGTTTAACTCGTTACTAACATAACCACTAACACTAACGCTGCCGTTCAAAAAAACTAAAAATCATATATGATTTCACATATGATTTCAGTATCATAAATGATTTTATACAAATGTTAATGTGAAATCATACGTGATTTTGTACAAATGTAAATGTAAAATATATATGATTTTGTACAAATGTTAATGTAAAATCATATGTGATTTTGTACAAATGTAAATGTAAAATCATATATTGTACAAATGATATCCACACATGATTACAATGCCAAATATGTCAACAAAACCACATATGATTTCAGTATCATATATGATTTTCTACAAAGGTAGATGTAAAATCATATATGATATAATTATAATATAATATAACATTCTAATATATTATCAAATGATTTTTCAAAACTTATAGAGGGAAGTTCAGGAGAAAACATTAAAAAAAAAAACTGAAGAACATCCTGGGAGGCCGCCATCTGGTAACATGCATTTTTTGTATATGCACTAATGCATATTTATGCATTGATGCATAGAAAAAAAATACCGTCCAGATGGCGGACTCTCAAGGTGTTCTTCAGTTTTCTTTTTTTTTGCGTTTTCTCTTGAACCTCTCTCTCTCTCTCTATATATATATGTATGTATATATATAGACGAAAGTTCAAATACGTTCTTAAATTTGGTTGTGAACACGAGGACAAATGAAAGCACGACACGTGTCATATTCAGACCGAATAATCAAAAAAACATTCAAACTGAATATAGTTTATTCAATCTGATAATGCTTCTTGAGATTGAATAAGCATTATTATGACTAAATAAACACTATATTCAGGTTTATTCAGCCTGAATATTTTTTGAATATTTCTTTTGATTATTCAGTCTGAATAATCTACATTCAGATACACAACCAAATTTGAGTTCGCATTTGAACTTTCCCCTCTCTCTCTCTATATATATATATATAGTCGAGTTTCGGTAAGAAAAGAAGTTATAATGAAAAGCGTAAGAAGAGATTTCCATCCTTAAATCAATGCTAATTGAATGTCAACAATACTAAGGTAGAGCGCGGTTAACTCTTCTTCTCAGGACCATCATACCCAATCCCCTTCACCTGTTTAGTTCTATATCTCCCTCCATAAATGTTTATACACACCCAGGGACGATATTTATATGGGTGCACGATGTACCAAAAAAACACATGGACCATGATATCCAACCTCTCCGATGATCAAACCTTTTACTCCAATCGTATTTCTTCAACCACCTCCATTCCTCCTGTACACATACACATAGCCACCGTCTTACTATACGCATTTGGTTTCACCCATCCATCCTCTACATCGAACCACACAGATTGGAAACCATCTGAGGTTTGTTAACACGAAACAAATCACAGTAACAACTCAGACCCAATTACCGAAGAAGAAGAAGAAGAAGAAGAAGCACAACGACAACGGTGAGATGGATTCAGTCATTCAGTGGATATGAATATGATATGATGACTTGGGTTGTGGGTTTACACAGGATGATGAAGAAGCTCTAACGCACTCACTCGTTTCGACAGATGATAATCGGAGGGAAATAGAAGGGCGGTGCGTATGGAAGGAGAAGGATATATGCGATAAATAATAAAAAATAATAAAAGCGGAGGGATATCGCGTGAAGTTGGCGAATCGGCGAATACTATTTCTATTCGCTGTGATGGCTTTATAAAGGATGAGCCCTATGGGTCGGATCCGGGGCGGGGTTGTGGGTCAAGTCAAATACGGTAATTCTAGAACGTTCTTTTTTACATTATATTATTTCTTTTACACCTGGTGATTATTAATTTATTATACACATTATTTAATAAAAACATTCAATTAACAATAAAAATAAAAATAACTTTAATTGATTATCAATTTGAAGATGCATGATATTCCGTCTTTTTATTTTAATAATTGAATATTGTATAAATAATTTAAGTAAATTTTATCATTTATCGAGTCTAGTTATATTGAATTGAAATTTTCTAATTTGAGAATGATGTATTTTATATTTATTTGAGATCACTTTATAACTTTGTTTTTAAGTCAATGTTGATTAATTGTTTTTGTTAGACTTTAATCGCGGGTCGGTTAATATGATAATTTGATTTCATGGTTGCACTAATCGACTTTGTTGCATGTATGTTTTTTGTTAGAATCAATTAGCAAAAGGTTTATGTACATGTGATCGAAAGAGAGAAGCCCATTAAACTAGAGGTATATAATCAGGGATTAACAAAAAATGAGGGGATGTTTGGATGAAGGTATTAAGGGGTAAGGAATAGAATGATAATGAAAAGTAAGGTTTTGTTGCATATAATATAATGAGTCCATTATGCCAAACCCATTAATTTCTATACTTGATCTAATTGGGGGGGAATAGAAATTTTATTCCCGCTCATCCTCTTTTCACGCACTGTCGCTCCATCTCTCTCTGTAATCTGTCGATCTTGGCAAAGAAGGGACGAACGCTGTCCTTCAAATTGAAATCCTGGGTGAGTTCTACCAATTTTCTCCATATTGAAATCATATGTGAGTTCTATTTCTCTTTTTCAATTTGTTTTTTCTTCTCAATTACTACAAATATGCTTTTTCTTCTCCAAATCGTGAACCCTTTGCCAAAAAAGTTGTTGTTGTTGTTGTTGTTGTTGTTGTTGTTGTTGTTGTTGTTAATTTCTATTAATCCATTTGGTTTTTGTCCTTTATTTTTAACAAAAGGGGTTAAATGATATCACCTTGAAACCTTATCTTAAAGAAAGGAAATGTTGGAAAATTTGAATGCTAAGGTCACCTTGAATACTAACCAAACATTATCAATGCATTCCTCATTCCTATTTCCATTCTCCTGCATTCTTATTCCTATTTTCATTCCCATGCCTTAACATGAATCAAACGCTCCCTGAGCTATGTAACAAATGGGAGGAGAGCAGTGATTGTCCATACAATGATCGTTGTAAGTTTGCACACGACCTCGAGGAGCTTCAACCAGTTCTTCATCATCCTAGGTATAAGATAGAAGTTTGTAGGATGATTCTTGCTGGAGATCCTTGTCCTTATGGTCGTCGTTGCTATTTTCGCCATTCCCTCACCGGCAAGGAGGATTAATCACCGAGAAACTATCTCTCCTTTTCTATTTGGTTTGATTTCTTTTGCCAGAGACTACAAATAGTTGCAATGGAAATATGTAGACGAACAAAATTGAAAAAAAATATGAAGAAGTGTACATATGTGCAATGATATTGACTTTTTCTCAAAATGGCTTTATCAGATTGTGTATGGACTTGCTAGGCCCGAACTTTTTCGGTCACACTTGGGCTTTTTTTATGCATCCCTAATTGTCGGTATCCATATGATCAAACATGGTCTTACATCCAACATTAATAAAATTAAATATTGGAGGTTCAAGAATGAATAACCTCAAATATATATTTTGTACTAGTCATTATTTGTTGGCTAAATGCATAAATTATCAACTTACTTTCATAATTTTGTATTATATCATTGTACTTTTATTTTTCTTGATACAAAAATGTAATTTCAAATTATTTTTATTAATTCATTGTACATTGAAACTTTTATTCATCACAACAATAGATAACCTGATAACTTTTTAATTTGGATTAAGATAACATGACACAATTATCGAGTTTTCATGTCATGTCATTATCCATGTAGGATGTCCACGTATAACATATTGCCAACGTAACATTTCTTATTATTCTGTCGTATTTAAAAAAACAAAATTTATTTATTATTTGACAAATATATTACTTTAATTAAAAAAATCTAAATTACTCATTAATATAACAAGTTGAAAACACTTATAAATCATAATCTATATCTTAAATATTTTTTTTAAATGTATATTTTGAACAATGAAAAATTAAAAGTGTTTAGTTTTGTTACAAACAAAATATTTATTTTGAAAATAATATATAATATTTGTTTTCAAAAAATGACTTAACATGATGTATTAAATTCATTAGAAAATTTCTAAATTACTCTAAAAATATAAAAATATTAATTGATTTATAAAAAAAATTATACCACCATCATTTTAAAAAATATTAAAAAATATGTATTGTTTAAAAATAAGAAGAATAAAAAGTGTTTTACAAACAAAATACTTTTTTTTTGGAAAAAAAAATATGATGTGTGTTTAAAAAGTGTCATTCTAAAATATTAAATGTGCATACTTATAAATATGAGTGAAATTTTTTTTACAGGTTTTTTAAAGAGGGAGATGAAAAACATATACTCTGGATGGAAAACGAATCAACGAGAGGAATTCTGCTAAAAAAATTAAAAAAAAGTTGAAAGAAGTTTTTATTTATTTATGACACGTAATCCATAATAACGTGTTATCCACATCATCTCATTTAAGCCATTAAGCAAAACATTTTAGAATCTTATGTAGTTGAAGACTCGAGTGGTGACATGCCTGATGAACAAGTGCTAATGGATACCGCCATTGAAGTTGATCTTCATCGATTAGGGTGCGACTGGTATCCATACATGATAAAACAAAACATGACAGAATAGAAATGACAAAACAACTGTTCAACGTTTGGTAAGGCATAACTGAACATGACAGAACAGATAAATAACCAATTTATCTTCATGAGTTGTTTATCTATTTATATATATTTTGATTAATTATATAATTTATTAAATTGTAATAAAATAAATTTTTTTATATAACAAAATATATCATTAGAAAGTATACGTCAAGACTCAAAACGATTAAAATGACATCAAAGTAATAGTTTATGTAGTTTTCAAAACTTTTTATACCTTTTCCATATTTTTTTATTATTAATATTTAATAAATTAATAAAAATATAGAAACTGTATAAAAACAATATCTTGAGGATAGAAAAACAAAATTTTAAAAAACAAAAAATATAATAAATAAAATGTAAAGAGAAAGACATATTTATTGATAGAAAGATTAACTTTTATTTTGAGTTTATATTGACAAAACATATGTCTCTTCAACTTGCTTCATGGGGTGTTTGGAACACGCTTGTTCTAATTTGTTTATGTCTATTCCATATTAAAGTTTACCAAACGTAAAATAACGATCCTTGTTATGTTATGCCTAATGTATCAAAGGCATCATTAGAAATCTAGGCATGGGTCATAACATCAAGGTCTATGACGTTCTTTATGAATTTTACAACTACTTGTCTACCTAAATCAATGGCCAACGAGGCTTCATCCTTCAACAAACCGACTTCATAAAGGGATCCTAAGTATCTCAAAAGCTTTCTCAAGAGGGGAAAAATCAGTGTTCTAAATAATTCGTTATGACGTGCTATGGCGTCAAGGTTTGGAGTCGTCGTTGTGTTAATCCTTATGGCTCTACTCTAGGGCTTGACTTGTATCATAACGCGTTATGACATACTATGACATGTTATGGCACGTTAGGACGCATTATTTTATAAGGTGTGTGGTTACTTTAATATATATAGCGTGCATGATAAATGATAATTATATACAAGAGCTAGGACTTAAATAAAGATAAAAAAAAACTTACAAACTAAAACCTTAAATAGGTAAATGTTTACTGACATTCTCGTACATGAAAAGTCGAACATGAAGTCTTTGAAAATTGAAAAAAGTAATGAGTAGAGATTCAAGAGATTTAATGTTGCTTTTGTACTATTCATATCATTTTCTGTAAGCTCTATATATGTTTGTATCATTGGTTTTTATTTTATTTTATTACTTTATACGAATTTAATTTGTCTTAAAGTATTATTCAAAATATGAGTGTGGATGAATGTCTATGTATATATCTCTCTCTCTCTCTCTATGTGTGTGTGTGTGTATATAGATGTATGTATGTATGCCGTCTTAGAGCACGTCTTGAAAAACGCCGTAGCCTTGCCGTAACTCTAAGGCTTGAGGCTTCACCTTGCCGCCACACCTCAGGTCATTTAGAATCTTGGGGAAAATTAAGATATTAAGTTAATATTTTTCTTTAACAAGTTCTCCAAAACTATCTTTAAAGTGGAGGAAGTAGGAGAGAAAATGGTTTTTTCTCCAGATATGGAGATCGTCCAAAAAATGATTCCGAAATGAAAGCACTAATAAAAACTTTAAAAATAAATATTTAGAGAGAAAAATAATATTTTAATAGATGAATGAAATATTTTAATATTATAATCAATGTTTTTTTTTCCCAAAATGAGGAATCTATTGGAGATAAATGTAATTTTGGAGATTTTGATTATTGATTCTCCATTTTAGAGGTGTGTATATGGTGGCATGTGCCACCGTATTATCTCCCGTCGAAAGGTTAAGTTTTTTATGTTCATGAAAGGTGCAATCGTATCGTTTTAGAAGGTGCCACAATATAATATTCAGAAGTTCAAAAAGGCACAAACGTACCTCGTAATCAACCAAAAACCAAAAAAAGCCTCTTGAAATCAACCGAAAAAAAAATCTTGAAATCAACCAAAAAGTCTCTCGAAATCGATAAAAACAACTTAAAAATCCGTCGAAATCAAGCAAAAAGCTATAGAAATCCCTCGAAACAGTGGAGTTAGGCTAAAAACATATTAAGTGCTATTGAACGTTAGTAAAAATATGAAGACCTGTCGATAAAAGTTGTGTTTTTTGTAATTATTTTTTTGTCTAAATTATATGGTGCCACCATATAAAAAAGTTTTTGGGTTCGTCCATGCTAAGGCCCCAACTCCGATCAACTCTTTAATCCCTCATGAAGCTCTATTGTGCACCTGAGCCATGGTTTGGAGACGTTGCTGGAAAATGGGGAGGGGGTTCTCGCCAGAAAAACATGGGAAAATGAGGGTTTAAGGGTGGGAAATAGTGATGTTGATGTTGAAGGTGGTGGTCGGCGGTGTTGAACTGCCGTAGATGATGACGGTGGGATGAGTTTAATGAAGGTCCCGTGTAACCTTATATATGTATATATATATATATTGTCAGATTTATGTAACCTTAAAATCAACACTAAAATAAATCTTGATGCAAGTATACACCACGATCTACTGTCATATCGTAACAAGTAATAGTAATATTTTTAGTACCGAATATTGTTCCCACAGAGATGATTAAAGTCTTTAGAATATTAAAGCTCGATCCTTACGAAGTGATTTCAGATGACGAAATCGAGAAGTTTGTTTATCCAAAATTGGTTGGTTTGTCGATTGGGGAGGAAATCAGTTATAAAAAAGAAACAAAGGTTAAGATAAAATTAGTAATCTGATAAAAGATATTATAACATTATAATCATTATCCCAAGATTGATATTCAAGTGACTTCTGAAAAATCAACACATTTTCATACGATTAATTAGTTGTCAATTAATTAAAAGTAATCTATAATAAAATATTGAAACCCTGGATAGATAACTTGAGATTATATTATTATATTTGAAACACTTTTCTATCGTTTTATCGGGTTTTAAACTTGATTAATCTTCACACCCGCTCAGATTGTCAACCTGTTATATCTTGATTTCCCTTTTTAAAAAATTTGTGAATATTAAAGTAATTTAAGACGGTAAATTGCATAAGATAAATTATAAGCAATAAAATATATGAAACACGATTAAATGCGATAAAAACAATTATAGAGAATAAAAAGTAAATTGCACGAGAATATCAGGGCTGCATGCTTTAGAAGTCTTAAAATTGTGGCCACTGGGGAATTATCTCAGGGCTGCATGTTTTAGCAGTCTTAAAATTGACTGAGATTAGTCTAGACAAATGTCTAGGATACCTTTTCCAAAAAAGAAAAAAGATAAGTTACGTTATCGTAAACAAGAGATATGAAAATAATACTAGATTAATGAGAAGCAACCAAGAGAATCATAGAAAGTTACCAAAGCAAATATAAACCTCGAGAATTAAGAAAATGAAGTCGGAATATTGGGGAGTAAGCTAGCCCATGACTTCAATAAGTCAATTGTTGGAGGCTTTTAAAAAGTCTTCTACTACTAAGCTAGGTAGCAAAATGTGGAGGATGAAAATTCTTCATGGTGTCCTCTAATCTATCACCTAAAGCAAACATATATAGTAGCAAATATGGGTTTTAAGGCCAAAATACTATTGAATGCCCATGGGTATCAACTTTGATGTCCAACAACATATAACAATTTATTAGCACAAAATACATAGCCTACAGTCATAGAACTCGGCCCATGGAGCTCTCCAGAAGAAGTCGATCCACGATGTCGGTTTTGCTCCATTGTTTCTTTAAAATGTGGACCGAGCAAAGCTACCATCCTACACGGTTATGCAAGAAACACATAAATGTGAAGATTTACGATTAATCTGTAACATCCCAGGCCAACCGTAATAGATATATTCCGCTTTGTCCATACACTTGGACTCACGGTTTTAAAACGTTTCTGATAGAGGAGGTATCAAGTTCCTTATAAGGAAACATTTGTTCCCCTCCTCAACTAATGTGGGATATTACAATCCACCCCTTGGGAGCCCAACGTCCTCGCTGGCACAACAGTATGGTTCCTGGCTCTGATACCATTTGTAACACCCCAAAGCCTGAAGTAATGGACTGACCCAATAACTTCAAATTCAACTTAAAACCATAGTGTAAGTTATGGGTAACCCACTACTTGAGACTGCACATATCTATTTTTCTATCAATGTGGAACGAGTTGTTACAAAGGTTGGGGAGGGGAACAAAGACTGCCTCATAAGGAATTTGATACCTCCTCTATCAAACGCGTTTTAAAACCGTGAGTCCAAATGTGTGGACAAAGCGGACAATATCTGGTGTCGTTGGCCTGAGATGTTATAAATGGTACTAGAGTCGATCCTTGTATTATCGGGATGGTGGGGGCAAACCTCATCGGGTATGATGAGTCCTCGAGGGGAAGGGGTGTTTATAACATCTTAGATGAATCCCACATCGTCGATGGCAAGGAGAAAGATTCTAGGCAGACCCGATGTGGACGTCAGGAGTTTAAGTGGGGGGTTTGTAACAACTCGTCCCACATTGATAGAAAAATAGATTTGGAAGCTCATTATAAGTCTCAAGTAGTAGGTTACCCATAACTTTCAACATGGTTTTAAGTTGAATTCGAATTTATTGGGCCCGTCCATTGCTTTAGGCTTTGGGGTGTTACATAATCGATGGCACAAATCCAACAAAGGTAAATTCTTTCACCCATTTATAACGAGTTAATAAAAATATAAAATGAGAAATAAATGACTCAATTGGGTAAAATAAAATGAATGATAAATTCACAAAATGATGTGAAAATAAGGTTAAATAATTAACCTTGTCAATATATATATATATATAGAGAGGCGGGTTCATACGAGGACGGTATCAATTTACGAGAATACGAGGACAATCCTCAGCCAATCATTTTGTACATGAATTTTTTCATGTATAAAATCATATATGATTTCATGTACAAAATCATATGTGATTTTGTAAGCATCAAAAAGGACACGCGCGACTTTTTTCGTGGGCAAGTCGCGGGAAAAGTCGCAGCTAATCATATATGATTTTGTACGTGAATCATATGTGATTTTGTACATGAATCATATATGATTTTATACATGAAAAGTTTCATGTCCAAAATGATTGGCTGAGGATTGTCCTCGCATTCTCGTAAATTGTTACCGTTCTCGCATGAAGCTCTTTCTATATATATATATAATGTATACACAAATATTTTACCCCTGACTTTAACTGAGATTTTTAACGGAGTTAGTGACTAGGTCCTTTTTTCAAAGCAAAATTCAAACGTAAGAGAGACGACATATTGACTTATTGAAGTTTGGTCCCACTTTCAAAGAAATCACTAAACTTTATGGACCAAAAATAAAGTTTACTCTTAAGAAAATGAAAAAACAAGCATCTTGATACTTCAGTAATGCATAAACTTCATTTTTTCTTTTGTTCAGAAGTTAGAAACCAACAAAAGGTTTGCTCCATCAGTATGTAGTATTGAGTTCCTCAACACCCTAATATGTCGATGTATGTCACTGGTACAATCCTATCGAGGCTCTTTTAAAGATTTTGTAAGTTCTTAAACTTGATCTCATATTGTTATTGATTCATTGATTGAGATAATTTTTTTGATACTTTAGTTCCCTCTACATCTTGTTGGCATGAAATTTGTTTTTATTGATGATCAAGATGAAAGATTATTACATTCATTTCTCAGTGGTGTTGAAGGATCTTCTTCTGTCTAACAAAAGAGACAATCTCAACTCCATTGCCATAATTGCATGTAGTATCCCAATTTCCAGCCGAAAGACATTTTAAATTTTGGTCAACCTCGTCACATTTCTGTGATTGCCAAAAACCTCTAACTCTAATCCTTATAATTATGATCTCTATGCCAAATACATGACTAAGTGATGTTATTTTTGATGTTTGTGTTTGTTTTTCATGTTGCCCTTATTTCAATTGTAGTGCATTTGAATAAATAATTGGATGTTGAAGTGAATTAATTTATGTTTTACGCGCCCCCCCCCCCCCTTAAATTAGAAGGATAGGGTTTGATCTTGGGCGTTAAATGGATGTTAGTTTTTGCTTCAAAATCGTCGTGGGTTTTAGGTAATTATTGAACCAAAGTAGTTATTTTGGAGACTAGTTGACAGTTGATATCAGTGTTTTTGGGTTGCTTCAGTCTTCTTGAATGTTATTGCTAAGGTTGCAAGAGCAACACATTGTAAGGGTGTACAATATTCCCTTAATTTTGAAGAAGGCCGTAAATAAGTAATATTTAGTCTCTTTGGGTAATCTCAAATGTCAGAATTATAAACTAATATATAGTCTCAATGGGTAATTTCATGTTCGAATTGTTGAAACATATTAGTTTTTATGGAGTTTACCCAATGGGGTGCATCAAAATCGTTTTAAATGATTATAATCAACTACTTAATATCATATTTTGAATGTACATTTGCAAATAGTATTGGATTTTCTTTTCTCATGAGGAACCGCATCCTATTTTTATTTCCGGTGTACAATTTTCTTTTTAAAATTTATATTCTGTTGGATTATACGGATACAGAACTAGTATCTATATATTGGTTGAGTTACGGGTAACCCAATTTCAACCCATTAACTAATTTTTTGGCAGGTCATTTGTGGGTTGGATTGAAAGATTTGACAGTTTAATCAACTTTTTGGCCAGTGAAGTATAGACTAGGTAAAAAAGAAGTTCATGAAATATTCATGTCACCGTAGGCTCAATGAAACTTTACATATGATCAAAGAGTATATATCTAAAACGTAGGATCGTGTGAGATGGAGAGTTAAGGTGAGAAACATAAGAAGAGATTTGAACCAGGGACGTAGCCAGAATTTTAATATAAGGGGGGCTTGAAGTCTCAAATTTATCTTGTCGTTTGACGTTATCCAAACAAGAGGTTAATGTGAGATATACGATAAACGTTAATTCTCTTACGTTTTATAAGATTTTTAAAGAAAATCTGAGTTATGACGAATGTTTATATAAAATACACAAAAAAACTCAAGACCATTCCCACTTCTATTTGTGAAAGGTTAGGAGAACGATGCATGTTTTATATTAAAGTGTTATTTGAAGTCAAAAATATATTTTTTTTATCATTAAACGAGTTATTACTTTTTTTTAAAGTCAATAATTTATTAAGTGAGTCACCATTTTATTAATTTAAATATCATAAATAACGTGAATCTATATATTACATATTACATATATGGGTAAAAGTAGGTTTTATTTATACTTCTAAAAATAAAAAATAATATTACTGAAACTATAGTTCACAAGGTAATAATATGATTTGATATAGTCTTAATTTATATAATCATATAATATTGATTTAATTTATAATGTAATTTTTTTTATAAATATATATGTAAACGAAAAGATAATAATATAGGTTTTAATGATAATATAAAAGATATAAAAATATAAGGATCCAACTCATGAAAATAAAAGATTGGACAAATAAATAAACGTTTAAAGAAAAAAAAATTGTAGAAAAGGGAATTTGAGATTCGAGAATAGATTTGAACCATTAATCACCTTTAATATCAAATTCACTCATAAATCACGTTTGATTACGAAAATAAATCCGATGCATCTGGATACATCTTATCTTGGTGCATCTCATTCTAACATGCATTCAAAAATGGAGATTTTTTCTTACATTTGTCACATTAACTCTCCTCCTCATCAAACTCAACCCTATAAAACTTAAACATATCAGTTAAAAAATAGGCATAATATATTTTAGTAACAATGCAGTGTTAGAGAAAAACAAAATAAGCATAGTGACCAAAACGTCTCGACCATATATATTTTAATATAATTAATCAACACATATATTAATTATAACACGGTTTTTATTTAAATATATATAATTTAAAAATAATAAACTTACAACCATATTTGTATTAAACGTGGCATCCATCAATCAACCAAAAGATACAAACTACTTAACATAGGAATTCCACTTTCTTCTACAATTGGAACAACAGGAAGAATTATTTGCCTTACCAATCTACATATATACATATATATATATATATATTAACCTTCATGCATGTATTTATTGTTATTGAAATTTAATATTTCATTTTGGATGATCTTAAAGAAAATCTTCCATGATTGAAAGACTATGATGGAGTGGTGGAGTAAATTTACTCTTTGTCTTCGTAATATTTGGATCCATGCAGCTACGCATTTTGGAGTTCCAAAATCCGGTAAGTCTCTTCTTGAATTTTTATTTGATTATGGTTTTTTTTTTGTTTTTGAATTTCGCAATTGGAGAAGAGGATTTGGACTAGAGTTAATTAATTATTCAAATTGCAACTTCATGGTTGATTCTGATGTAGGTTGTAGAGCTGATCATTTGTGGGCTTCGGTCGGACCTGGACGGCCCTAACCTATTTTTCTCGTCCAAAAGCCTTTTCTTGCTCATATCCACCCTATAAACGGACCGGGCTTGCTCATGGACTAACAAGTCTAAATATTTTTTTATATTTTTAAGAAAATAAAACTTATATAAAATTACAAGTTATGTAAAATAATTCAAAATACGTAACAATTTTTTTCAACTTAAAATTAGACGTAAATACATAACAATGTACATAACTTAGGAAAAATTTGTTTCACAAAATATGGAGTACAGGTAAAGGTTTTGACCAAATAAGATAATAATGAATTGATCAAATAAGGTAATTATGTATTTTTTTTTTATGTTTTTACTTTACAATTTTAAGGAGTTCTATTATGGGAATTGATAAGTATCAAAAAATTTCAATTTGACTTGTGAATTTAATTGTAGAAGTTACTTATTATAAAAATATTAAAGGACAGTGAGCCTCGTCAAATACTTTTTTTTCATTACTCATGTTTGTCCATTAATTTTAACTAGTCAGTCTGGACCCGTCTATTTTTTCAAAAATGGTATTCAAACCCGCTTTTTAACGGGTTTAGCGGGGTGTCCCGCCCATAAACACCTCTAGAAGGTTGGTGTTTGTTTGTGTGGAACTTCTTCCACATACACACATGAATTATTTTAAGTTTTGGCAACAAGTATTTGCACATCACACATACAAAGTTGTAAACAGTTTTGAATTTATGAATTTTGTTAATATAATAAGAGTCCAACTTATCATACATTATTCCACACAATTAACAACCGTTAATATATACACCATTAAACTCATCAATTTTCATTTTGTGTAGGGCTAGGGAGGCTACGCCATGACGTTATGAGTTGTGAATATGAAGACGTACATGTATTGTGGGAATTGCTAAAGAAAAGTGACAAAGGGTTGTCGATAGATCTTGGAAGGAAGAAAAAGGGACCCTTTTCAAATTTGGTTCGTTGGGCTGGCCGCAAATCACCATTTCTTCGTTGTAGCGTGTAATCATGAATATCAACCTCTTTCTTGGTTTTATCATATTTCAGCGGTAGAACTAAGAAGAACTTAAGCACATATATCCACAGGCCAGATGATACGTGTGTAGTAGAAATGGAAACAAATTTTTGTTATAACATCATTCATTTTGTGATGTGTTTGTAGTAGAAATGGAAACAAATTTTTAGTTGTTTACCTATCTTATGTGGATAAACCTATAGAGATTGTGATCTGTATACATATAAAAAAAACTATGTACGTGAACTACTATCGTACATGCTTTCATATGCTTTGTTTGTCGTTGTAGTATTGTGTAGAGATGCATAAAAGGCCCTAAGGACTACTGATTACAGGACTCATCAAAGATGTCGGGCCCAAATAAAATAAAAAAATTTGGACCAAAGACCAATTATTATGCCCGATTCAAGTTCAATTTGGATATGATTTTGGACAAGTTAAAGCCTAAATAAGTTCACGATAAATGAAAGAATCTCAAATCTAAATCACATGAACATACGAGTGTTTTGTTCTATGAGACATAGACCTTGTTGGAAAAAATGGGTTTTGCCATTTTTGGAACATAAATTTCGGTTTCAATTAGATAATTAACACTTGAATCAATTTTGATTAGATAATTAAAACGTAAATCAATTCTTGGTTTCAATACCGAACTAATTATTGTTTTGTCGGTTACGAAACTTGTTGTATAAATACTCCTCTCCACCAAACAGAATACATACCGAAAATCAACTCTCTTTTTTTTACATCCGTATGAACTTCCTACTGTCAAGGTAATCCCTGGGCATAGTTCGGTTTGGCAGTCTCGAAGAACCGTTGCTGCTGTTGTATCCTGGAAAACAAACGTTCGATAGCGTGACTAATTTGTTTTAAGGATATTGTGTTTAACACAAGCCTCAACAATATTTCTATCTCTATGTTACTTTTGTGTATTCTCTAAACTGATCCTTACAGATCTCTCTATCTATCTATCTATCTATATAAATCCATCTCTTTCTCTCTTTCTTATGTGCTCACACTATCATTTTTTGGGATGAAAAACATCTATATGTTCATAACAAATTTTTATTTCACAATTATCAAGTTTAAAAAACTCAATTAATACTGATATTAAAAACCAAACATCCCTTGGGTGATAATATTGGTGGGAGAGGGTCTTGATGCCTACCTCTCCATTTAACTTATTTTGTCATCATTTTTTTTCTTGTTTGACTTGAACATTTTTTTTCTACTATTTTTTTTTTCTTATTATTTACAAAATAGGTATAATAATTTTTATCATGAATAACTTCTTTATATACATTATTTTTATAAAATACACATAAATTTGATTTTTATATATATAAATTTTTATTTTTTTTAATCTATTACTCTATTATAAAGCATGCATTTCGGTTTGACAATTATTATTTAGAAACTTTAAGACTTACAACCTTTGTTTCAATACGTACAACTATTTGATGCGCTCACCTCCTCCTCCCTCTCATCGTCGCTTCCCCCACCTCCTTCTCCCCTCATCGTTCCTTTCTTTCCGGTCACCCACGATCCCCACTTCCCCTCATTTAAATCAATGAAATTGCTCTCAGTGTTGGTTTTCACTTTCGCTTTGCTATAGAAGGGTTCTTCAAATTCAAATTTGGAATTACAAAGAAACGCACAGGTATGTTGTACTTCTGATTTTGGTCTAAAACCTTCAATTCTATACATCAATTTTTTGGTTTTTTACTCACTTCGTTGGCTTTTTATCTGATGAACGACTATTCTGGTTCTGCTTTTGGTTTACGATTTGCTAATACAGCCTATTGAAATTTGGAAGAAACACTATCTGGTTTGTCTCAAAACTTCAAACTCTATACATCAATTTTTAGGTTTTTTACTCAGTTAGTTGGGTTTTTATCTGATGAATTGATGAGGAGACAATCACATTTTTTCTCGGGTTGTTTGGGTTTCTTTCCAGAGACAATTCTTTTTTGGTTTTCTAGCCAATTCTTTTTGCTTTTATCTGATTAACGACTTTTTTGGTTTTGGTTTACAATTTGGTAAGGAAAGCTGCCCAAATTTTGCAGAAACACAATCAGGTTTGGTCTCAAAACATCGTATTCTTTTTTCTTCACTCAATAGCTTCTTCTCTCTTCAATTTTATAAATCAATTCTATGGTTTTGGTATCACCAAATCTTAAATGTAAATGTATTTTTATCTTCTCACCGCAGGATGAATCCGTCTAACAAAATTACAACGTCGTCAAAAGTTGCCATTGGCTTCCTTAAACCCTTATCAGGCAATTTGGAAAACCAAGGCTTTGCTGACAGGCAAGGGAAGTATGTGTACATACAAAAATGTGAGGGGCGAAGGCTGTGTATTCAATGTGGAGCTTATTGATAAGGATGTAAGCGTTTTATCTGTTGACTATTTTGGATTCTACTAAATGAACAGCTTAATGGCCTGCTGTGTCTTAGTGAAAACCTTAATGGCCTCCTGTTGGTGTATTTTTTTTTTGAACTCAAGAAACAAGAAACACCCTTTTATGCACCCGTGAATAAGGTACTGTCTAATTCATTAAGCCACCACCAAACAGTCCTATATAGTTGAACGAATAACTTGCGAGAAGAAGCTTCATGCCCTTCTTTGTGGTAACAATCTGATTTCTGAATTGCCCTGTTATCTATACTATATATATAAGCATAAGAATCAAGAAACACCCTTTTATGCACCCGTTATTAAGCTACTGTCTATATCATTAAGCCACCATTAAACAGTCCTATATACCTAACAGCCCAAAGAAAGAGAAGCGATAACTAATCTCTCAATCTATGCCCATAAAGCTCTATTATTGGCCGGTGTGGCTTAATGAAGATCCTTATTAGCAGCTTAATGGATAATGTGTAAATCTCCTACATGACCAGTTAACCATTTTTCTGCATATGCGAATACCGGTTGACTGTAGATATTTTATTACCAAAAAAGGATGTAGATTTCTGTTAGTTGGTTTTACCATAAATCTTATATTTTTCGAATATCAAAAAATCACATTTTATAGTGTGTTAGCTGACCATCTTTATCTTCTTTGACGTCCAAATTTAGTAACCAATGTATGGATTTGTTTGTGTTAAGACCGAAGGAAGAGCAGCAGTAATTAATCTCTCAATCTATGCCCATAAAGCGTTATTCTTCGCTGTTGTGGCTTAATGAAGAGCCTATAGATCTTCTATTGGTCCTGTGTCTTAATGAACAGCTTAATGGCTTAGGTACCACCTCCTATATAAGCTAGGCTTGTTGTTTGGTTGGTTTTCAATTAAGTCCTTTATGGATAAAGTTGTCTGTGTGATTAATCTGTCTGTATAGATTGGGAATTCTTTGTTTGGAAGACTTTTTCATAGGCAGAAGCAGCGTGTTTTTAATTAGGAGGGGAAGGTTAGGAAATTTTTTGGCTTGCATAAAGCTCCCTTTTAAAACCTTAATGAATAAGCCACTTTGGTTTGGAGAAAAACTTGGATTTCTGCATAAGACTCCCTCCTAGAAGCTTACTGAATAAGCTACTTTCTATATCATTAAGCCATTACCAAACAGTCATGTATAGGTAACCGAATAAGCTACGAGCCCCATTAAGCTCAGTAAGCTACTAACGAGTGAACTAAAATAGGGTTAATGTTATTTTTGTCGACCTAAAATAAGATTGCGGACCTGTATTTCAAGAACTATATTATATGGATAAGTAAAAGCTATATCACTAGGTGCTTGAAAACTTAACCATATCTTAAGGGGTGCACTGATGGTTGGGACTCCTATGATGGTCTTTGTTTAAAACCACCCAACACACGTTTCCAGATCAACAAAAACTTTTCTAAAATAGACAAAATATAACCCAACATCCGTGTGAATTGAATACAATAGCAGATGCTACAAATATAAATATAAAATACGAGTCGTCTAAAAACATTTTAATTAATTTTTAAATCTAAGTGATTATACAGAAGAAAGGAATCAAGATTCAATTCAATACCTTTCAAAACGAAGAAGCCATCATCTTCATCCTCAAAAAGTGCTGATCAATCACCTTAAATCGCAGATAATTATGTCAGCTTCATTTTTGAAACACTCTCGATTGATCTCAAGATTCTTTCATACAACGATGAACGTAAGTCTCATTTTCACATTTTAATATCCTGCTTGGGGTTTCAGTGATTACACACTTAAATTTCATGATCAAGATCGAAAGAGGATCCAAATTTTGAAAATTAGGAATTAAAATTTTCAATTTCTATAGAGAGAATGAGAATGAGAAATTTGTTTGAAAAAGAATATTTACATTCATAGATCATCCATAAATTAAGTGTGGTGTTCAGATTTTTTTGCTTTTTTAACTCAATCTCATCTTCAATCTGCACTTGATCATCACCACCTTTGATTCATCTAACTTTTCAGTGTTTGTTGTTATCGATTATAATCATAACCGAGATTTGGGTTCTGATTGAAACTACTCCAACTTGTGTTATTAATTAGTTTTTTGACAAAGAACACTCTGCAAAAAACAAACAATTTATTTGGATCAAGTATTGTGTTTTTGAGAAATAGATATTGGTATGCCGGATAATCGGGTGTTGAGAGGAATAGTGGGGTTTCCAATTCTTCATTGAGTCCTTCTGGTAATAATAACATTGAAGGTATTACTTACTTTTCCGGTAATAATAACATTGAAGGTATTACTTACTTTTCCGGTATTCTCTGGAGATTATTGTTGTCCACTGAAACAATATATTGAGACTGAAAACAAGAAAAAGAATTGAAACTTGTCAACTGCTATATATAATAGATAGTAAGTAAAACTATAATTAAAGACAAGTTACTAACCAAGATAGATGTAATTCTGCATTTGTGCAATGTAGGGATTTCAAGCTACATGGACAGATGCGTGTAAAGATAATCGTTCCATCAGGTTATCAGTCCTCGTGGGTCCCATTTCTTTCTCCGGTCCTTACTATCAAAGATACATTCTTTTTTCAGGTAAATCATAGCTATCATAACATCTAATATAAGTAAATTATAAACTTCTCCGTTTATTAGTTCAATATCAAATTGGTGACAGTGACATACATACATTACACTCAATAGTTACTAGATTTATCCCAAGGATAGAATAGATAGTTCCATAAAAGATGTACTCAAAAGTTTCTTCATTTTATTATTTACACGATACAACTTTGACATTGAGTTCTCGTCTCATGGAATTAAAAGATTACAAACTGGTGAAGATGAGAGGACACTGGGATGCACTAGACTACTTGTACATTCCTCTATCAAATGGTACCAGATCTCAACCAATAACATATTTCCTAACACAAAAAAGAACTTCTTCTGATGACTTGTGAGTGTTAGCTGAAAAATACAATAAATTGAGCTATTATATTCATTAGAGTTTGTAGCGGGGTTTGCGTTTGTAATTAGTTATTTAATTTATTTTATATTACTTTTTCATTTTTCATTTTATACTTTTATCAAATTAAATGGCTTATTTTGTTCCTTTTATATTAGGATTGTATATGAGTTTTGTAAAAATAATGAATCTCAATTTATAAGTTTATAACAATAGACAATTTGATATCTTCAAAGAGTTCGAGACTTCTAAAATTAATGTTGATGTAATATTTAAATTCTGTTGTATTGCAGCGGGTACGTTTTCTAGTTTTAGTATAATGTAAGGAAAACTATTATGGCAAAAGTTAGCGGTACATCAGTATTTGTATCAATAAGTGTTCATAAAGTTTTTATTTTATTTTTTTATTAACCTGACTTGTTATACGGACCGATTAATCTCAGGGCGACCACCTGTTTCGTGGATAGCCCGAAATCATCGTATTTGAAATTCCATGGTCACATGGGGATTCTTGTTCCTTCCTGGATTCGAACATCTGACCTCCTGATACTTTTGACCTACCAAATGGCAAAATTGAGTAATGCTTTTGTAAATGTAATTTAGGCCTTTGTGTTGAGCGATATATCTTAATTTAGAGTGAAATATGATTTTCTTGTGGTATGTTGAAAACCATGATTAACGTCCCTATACTTGATTAATTATAGATTTGGTCTCTACGATTGTCATTTCTGCACTATTGTCTCTGAATCAAACAATGTTAACGGTGGCTCAGTTAACTCGGGAATAAAATCGTCTTTTAACCCTTTCCCACGTTCTAAAGTAAATTTTTGTCTATTGTCTTTTAATATTAAATGTATTTATTATCGTATTATTCATATATGGTACATATAAATATATATAGGGAGAGGTTCATTTGAGAAATAAAGTAGTGATCATAACCCTTCATACGATCAACATTGGTCAAGAATTACAGCTTTGATAGGTCAAAATTTGCGGTCATGCAAAAAATAGAGGGGTAATTTAATAACTTTTTACAAATATGCGGCAAACAGGTTCATATGTGGACCTGTGTGATCCACTCATTCACATACGAACTATCTATGCATATGTGGACCTTTGTGATTCACATATGAACCTGTGTTATTAGTTAAATAGTTCATGTGTGAATCAGTTAATTAATTCATATGTGAACGCGTTAAATAGTTTATATGTGAAATAAAAAACGTTTGTTCACTTATTTGTTTCACCATATGAATTTTGTTTCATATGTGAAAGTGAATCAACGTTTTTTTTCACATGTAATATCTTTTTCATATGAACACAAACATATGTGAAATAACATCTTAAATCATAACATTTGATGAAAAAAATTATTTTTATATTTGTTTCCACGAGTTTCTACCATTTGTCTGGTTTCTAAATGAAGTTATCTCTATCTTTCTCTCTCTCTCTCTCTCTCTCTCTCTGTGTGTGTGTGTGTATATATATATATATAGAGAGAGAGAGACTCGTGAGAATGGTGGTTTAGATTGGTTGCGGTTCAGATCAATGGTGGTCGGCGACGGTTCAGATTGGTGGTGGTCGACAGTTGTTCAAATTGATGGTGGTCGGCGGTGGTTCCAATCCGGTGGTTCAGATCGGTGTGGTCGACGGTTGTTCAGATCGATGGTGGTCAGCGTTGGTTCAGATCGGCGGTGGTCGGCGACAGTTCAAATGAATAGTGATATGCAGTGGTTCAGATCGGTGATAGTCGATGGTAGTTCAGATTGAGAAGGAGGGGTGCAACTATTTTATCATAATAGAGTTAAGGGGTATATTTAGGAATGAAATTAGAACATCTCATTCCATCAAAATACCACATTATTATCAAGGAATGTTTAATTCTCTTATTTGTTGAATTCAATGGAATTTGATATATCTCTACTAGAAAATATTATTGGCATCCCTATACACAAATTTTTTGATACCTTTTATAGTTTTAAAAATATAAAAGATTGATTTTAATAAAGTTAAGTATAAAAAAGAATTCACTTGATAAAAATATCATTAAGGCATTATTTGACAAAAATAAATTGATAAGGTACCTTATTTTTAGTGTAGTTGTTTGGATGAACGTAAGTTAACTTATAAGATATCTTATAAAATATTTAATGATAAGTTAATAAAAATAAGATTTTAATAACTTACCTAAGTTACCTTATTAGCCACCGCACGGATGGGATAGACATAGACGTTTAGTTTTGCCGCATGGCTGTAATTTGAAAAATTCAAGAAACGGAGAGGCAAGTATTGAATATCCATCCATGTTCAAAAACCCTCTGCACGAATTCAGAGATCATATTCATGGCGGTGATTATTCATGGCTCGCATTCCATTTACTCTCTCTCTCTCTCTCTCTCTCTCTGCATTCAATACGATTACTATTACACTGCCCACTGTTTCTGCAACACAAAGACAAACCACATTCATATCTTTACTAATTTCTCCATTAAATACACCTTCAAACTCACATGACCTCCTTCATTACCCACCTCTTTCTCTTTCTCTTTCTCCCCTAATTTTAAATGTTGACGACATGGATGTGAATTTCTTATCTTCTCTGAAACCTTGGTGTTTTCATTTCTCTATAAAGTGGTTTCTGTGTTTATTATGAGCCTTTACTTCATGGGTTGATACTGAATTTAATCGAGACACAAGTTTATTGAAGAAACGACATCATCTTCTACTCCAATTTTAATTTTAGGGTTTATTTCAAAACGACATCAATGAAGGGCTTCGGATTCTGGATTTTGTTCTTGGTGTTTGGAACAGCTCTGCTCTGCCTCTACTTTTCCCCAATTTCTGGTAATATTTCTCTTTCTTTCACATAACTTGTATCTTTCGTGCTGGTTCTATGCTATATATCTATATATATATATATATATCCACATGGAAATTTGTACAAAAGGAGGGGGAAATTTTGTCATCAAATGCATGTGCCTTTGTCTGTAGATATGCAACATTTTTCATTTCTTGACTAAGTGAAGTGGGTCAACAAGACCTTTTCAGTGTAAAAAGGTCACAATTGACCATCTATCTTCTGAGTTTGCTCCAATTGATGGTAATCTATAACAATTTTTTTGGACCAAAAAGGGTGTTTTTAGGTTTTGATTGCAAAGGATGAACAAAACAGTTGCTAATTTGTAAAGGGAAGTTGGAGATTCTCGAATTAATTGATAAGCTAGGTGTAAGGGGTTGTTCAATTAAGAGGCAGTCTCTGAATCGCTAATAGGTGAATCCCGTATGCCAAAAAACAATTCTGCCTCTTAATGGTTCCAAAACCCTCTAAATCACTGGACCTCCGTTAATCATTGAGAGCCCTGATTACATCCTAAACAATTACCAAACAATTATTTCTCATTTTGCACTATATTATAAGAGCCTCTTAATCATTCTGCACCAAACCATTCCGCAACTGCCAAACAACCCCTAAGCTGATAAGCAGATTACAATATAAGATGATCTAAAATAAAAATATAACAAGGATAATTGGAAAAAGAAACATAAGCTATATGAAGTACCAAACAGAACTTTTTCAATAAGCTTAGAAGTAATTATTTTGTATTTTATCAGACAGTGATCTTTCTAACGATGAGAGTACCATGAAGTTAACGAAGCCGAGCAGGAAGCTTAAGGTATAAATGCATCTTGGGATAATATAATATGATTTAAAAGTGAAGTATATATATATATTAGCTCATTCTTGATTTTTTATTTTTATCACAGGAGAATAATATTGGTGACGAAAATGGTTATGGTAACGTAGATGCAGATGATTACCTCCCAAACGATCCGGTACCAAGTTCAAAGGCGGCAGCATTAAGGCCTGGGCCAATCGAGCACGGCACTCCGCTTATCCCTTACATCCCAAAGCCTTCACCTCCTGGACCAAATGACCCAAAGTATGCCGGCTTTCCTTAGCCCAATCGTTAGTATTACTCTCGAATAATCTTGTAAGTTTTAAGGTTGTAATAAGTTCTTCCACTATCTATAATTGGAACCCTAGTTCCAACTACAAGTGTAACCCTGGTTCAAATGTGTGACAACACCATAGAGACTCTTGTCATTTGTGGTTAAAATGCAGCATGTTAGATTTTGTGTTTTTTTTTTTAATAAGTGGTTGATCCTCTTATTGTGTACAAGTGGATTTTATTCTTATTCTTAGCTTCTTAATTTAGGTAAGAGTTGTTGCTTTGATTTAAACAATGCATTGTTGGGTTGTACCTTGCATCTAAGTTATGTTAATCGTAGCCCTTGCCCTCCTATGAGAGGTCAGGGGTTCAAACCTCACCAAAAGGTGAGGAGGGCGCGTGAGTTTAATTGTTGCATTTGCCATATAAAATATAATACACTTCAAAAAAAGGGAAAATTTCATCTACGTCCTTATAAACTTCATATATTACGTGTATATTTTTGTAAAATTTTGAAACTAAGTATATATCCTTCTAAACCTGAAAAACTAACATATATATCCTTCTCCCCAATTTAATTGTTATTAAACATTTAAAGAATACAAACATTAAAACTAAATTGAATATATATTAGAAATTAATTATATGCTCTTCCCTTAATCTTTTCCAAAATACAAATCTTTTTCAAAATCAAAAACCATCATCGAACCTCCCAAAATCAAATATCATCCGGCGGTTCGAAGGGGCTGTTCTTGAATACCTTGCTGCTGTGCTTGGATTCGATTTCTATAAACTGTTGTGGCTTATCTGTTACAATCGAGAGCTTTTGTCCGATCATTTGATTTGAAACTGAGGTGGCTTAATGGCTCAATGGACTGCAGTGGAGAAAAGGGCTATTGACCTGCTGTGGCTTAATGAACGGTTGCGGCTTAATGGATTACAGTGGCTTAATGATTTTCTGTGGCTTAATGAATGCAGTGGATCACTGATCGGTAGTGGCTTATTGATCCATTGCGGCTTAATGGGCTGCAGAGGCTTGTTCTGCTGCGACTTAATGGGCTGCAGAGGCTTGTTCTGCTGCGACTTAATGGGCTGCAGGTGCTTAATGCAATGCAGGGGCTGATTGAAAAAGGCTTAATGCTCCTGTTCCGTTCTGCTGTTTGGTTCAGGTGCTTATGGCAAGGCTTAATACTCCTGTTTCTGCTCTGCTGTTTGGTTCAATGCAGGTGCTTGATGTTGTTTGGGTCAAAGTGTGCCTTATCAAGTTGGTGTGATCTTGTTTTTGATTTGGGAAGGATTGCAAAGCCCATTTGGAAAAGATAACTTAAAAGGGTATATAAGTAATTTCTAATTTAAATTCAATTTAGTTTTAATGATTTGTATTTTTTTAAATGTTTAATGATAATTAAATTAAAGAGAAGGATATATATGTGAGTTTATCAAGTTTAGAAGGATACATACGTATTTTCAAATTTTACAAGGATATATGAGCAGGGCAACCTTTTTTCTAAGGCCTTGTTAAATCCTTGCTTGAAAAAGCCAAATCGGGCCATTAACCCCAAAGCAAGGTTAGCCTAGGGTCCGAAAGGACCCAAGCTCTATTTTGCTTACGGAAAATGGGTTTGGAAGATCTGAGCCTAAAAAGGCTCGGACCTTGTCCATCAAACTATGAGAATATGTAGAATCACTTCTAAAAGAGTTGTTATATATAGAGGAGAGGTGGTAACATATACTAATGGTTTGTGTTGGCGTCTAGCAGATGTGAGACTGAGACTGTAACGAGCATTATTATAATATTGGTTTAATAATCAGTTGCACCAAACCCCAATTGAATTGAGTTGAATGATGTTACATGAGCAAAAAGCCATGGAAATAGGGGCCATACATAAGTGATGAATAACAATAACATCACCATCAAAAGTGGGTTATGAATGGCACTTGAATATATGTGTTTATATATTTTGGTTACTTTACATATATTTTGGTTACTTTATTACCAATTATAAAATGAGTGATCCCTAAGTTATGATCATTGTTTTGTTTTCCTTCATCTATGAGCATGGCCCCATTGTGTCAATCAAGTGTTTCACTTCGATTAACACTTTTCTAGGGAACTTTTTCTATCCTTTTTGAAAAGGAAAATCATGTCACTTTAACAGGCCTGTATTTTCATTTTTTGTTTTTCGTCATATAGAGTGAGTTGAACATATTATAATGTTCAGATGGTGTTTTTGGAATTTAAAACAAGAATGAGTTGAACATATTACTGTAATGCTTATATAGAGTGAGTTGAACATATTACTGTAATGCTTATATAGAGTGAGTTGAACATATTACTGTAATGCTTATATACAATCATGTAAGGGTCCGTTTGGTTTGTGGGTTTTGGTAGAATTTAGAATTGGATTTCATTCCAAATTGTATATAAGCAAACATTACACATTACACATGTTTTAAATCCCAAAAACACCATATGGAAGTCATATTATGTTTGGTTTATTAATTTATTTGTTCAACCATTAAATGGTGTTTGTTATGTTTTAATTTAAACAAGAGTAAAACTCTAATTTTGGTCTCCGTGGTTTACTGAAATATTTAAAAGTGGGACCTAAGTTTTGATAACTCTAAAAAATCGTCTTTTAGATTCTCATTTGCTCTGAAAGTGGTTCTTTGTCACTAACTCAAATAATGTTCTCTGTTAGTGTCATGAGCATTTTTGTCCATTTTTGTTAATTTGTGTGTGTGTGTGTGTGTGTGTATATATATAATATTATATGTTTAATTTTTTAAAGGAAAATATGGAAGTAGTCTAAATGGACAAAAATACTTCTATGGTTAGTGATGGGACAAAAATACTAACAAAGAAAATTAACGGAGTTAGTGATGAGACCACTTTCAGAGCAAAATGAGAACTATGGGGTCGATTTTTGGAGTTATTAAAGTTTAAGGCATTGTTTGGCAAAAATAAGCTAGCTTATAAGTTAGCTTATAAGCTAGCTTATTTTCAGTGTACATGTTTGGATGCACATAAGCTGACTTATAAGTTAACTTATAAGCTAGCTTATTGATAAGCTACTTTGAGTATGTAACACCTTAGGCAGATCCCATATCGGCCGTGGACAGGAGTGATGTTGGGTTCATAAGTAAACCTTGGCCTTCCTAAACACAATGCGTTTTGGGGCCACACGCAAGGCAGGTTCTTGGAACTCTGTGGTTAAGCGTGCTTGGGTGGGAGTAGTACCAGGATGGGTGACCCCCTGGGAAGTCCTCGCCAGATCGCCAAAAACAAATCCGTGCGGCTTAGGCCAAAGCGGATAATATTGTGTCGTGGTAAGGCGGGGTGTTACAAATGGTATCAGAGCCGCTCCTGTGCCGTTCGGGATGTGGGGCAAACCTCATCGAGGACGATGAGTCCCTAAGAGGGGGGGGGGGTGTTTGTAACATCTTAGGCAGATCCCATATCGGCCGTGGACAGGAGTGATGTTGGGTTCATAAGTAAACCTTGGCCTTCTTAAACACAACGCGTTTTGGGGCCACACGCAAGGCAGGTTCTTTGAACTCTGTGGTTAAGCGTGCTTGGGTGGGAGTAGTACCAGGATGGGTGACCTCCTGGGAAGTCCTCGCCAGGTCGCCAGAAACAAATCCGTGCGGCTTAGGCCAAAGCGGACAATATTGTGTCGTGGTAAGGCAGGGTGTTACAGAGTAGCTTATGATGAGCTTTTTATCATCTTTTCCGATTATACCCTTATTAATATTAATTATTATTTTTTCAAGATTTCATTTTTAGTCATTTAAATGGTTATCAGCTAGTTTTTGCCAAACATAATTTGTTCATCAGCTAGCTTATCAGCTACCAGCTAACTTATAAGTCATCAGCTAGCTTATAAGCTATCAGCTAGCTTATCAGTCATCAGCTAGTTTGTCAAACATAGCCTAAGTCCTACTTTCAAAGATTTCACTAAACCACGAGGACCAAAATTACAGTTTACTTTTTAAACAATAACTAGATCAGATAAGTCATTACATTTTTGTCATCCATATCAAATTATTTTATTACAGACGAATCTCAATACAGTTAAAATTTTTAGTTGTTTGTAAGGGCGGGTCCACCTTGTAGAGGTTGTGACCAACCTAATCAAAGCCAACCATCTTAAAAAACGAAATGTTAACCTTTGAAAGTTTTTTTCCCCATAGCTTTCAAACCTACTAAAAATGAAATAAACCCCTTTAGAATGTGAAACAAGTTTTATCCCACTTGTCGATGTTAATTACCAAAATTTCTGAATGGGTTTACAATTATTAGTCACATATTTGGGTAAAGAAGCATAAATAGGTAATATCGCTTTTATTTGGTCCCTTCCCTTCTTTCCTAAGGCTTTTTTTTTGCTTTACTCCATTTTACATGTAAGCATCAAAAGTCAAAAAGCATCAAAAGTTTAGGCAAATTGCATGGTTCCACACAGGGTAGGACCTTAATAGGTTCATACGGGGCACGGGCCACTATATTATATCTTCGTTGAAGGGTAAATTTTTTGAATTTGTTAGCTGTACAACCGTATTATTTTGGGGTGCTCTTAAATAATTTAAAACTGAACTTATGAACAAATAAGGTAGCTGTTCTAGTGGCATTTCCCAACTTAATTAAGACTTCTTATAGAGTTGGTCTTAGGTTCGATTCCATCTTGATGCAAACATTTAGTTTTTTTTGATAGCTAACTATAAATAACATTTAATAAACACTATTAATTTCATATTTAATCATTAATATTTCCAAAAGTATTTTTAATTTTTTTTTAGTTATTAAACACCATCAATATCAAATACTAAAAGCTAAAAAAAACTTTTGAAATCAACAAAAAAACCGAAAATGTCTCGAAATCGATAAAAAGCTTAAAAATCCCCTAAAAAAACTTCTTGAAATCAACCAAAAAAATCGAAAAAAAAACTTAACCCCCCACCCAAAAAAAAAACTCTTGAAATCGATAAAAAAACTTAAAAATCCTTCGAAATCAAGCAAAAAACTTTAAAAGTCCCCCAAAACGTTAGAATTAGGTTAAAAACACATCGAAATATATTGATCGTTAGTAAAAACGTAAAGGCACGTTGATAAAATTCGTATTTTTTATAATTATTTTTTGTCTATGTTGTATGGTGCGCCATCGTATCAAAAATTTCTGGGTCCGACCCTGGTCCCACACAAACACGTGTTACACGTTAGAAACATTAAAATTCAAACCAAACAAGCTTAGTGTTGATGCCAAAAATTAACTTAACAAAAGTCAACTTGAGGTACTTGTGGACCTGATCGGTCAAAGGAAGGATTCTCCCGACAAACGTAAATAAAACGAAGAAAAATAGACGAAGACAAGAGATTTGGTGACGCGGAAAAAACCGTGGACGATAGGTTAGTATCGTCGATGTACTATGGAAAAGTGACGCCAAACAGGGGCGTCGTCCTTTAGAGCTATGGTCATACAGTTACAAGTGAAAAATATATGTAAAAGCTAAACTAGCATATGAAATTTAGAAGGTTGTTGTGTGTTCTCTGATTCGAGAGCATGGATGTGGTTCTCCTCTTTTGATAACCTGAGTGTTGCTTTTATATTATTGGCTGCTTGTAACCGTTGATCGACATTGATTTCCTTCGTAAATGCTCTTGATGACGCTGTTTGTAACCGTCTAACGGCCCTACAAAATAGATAACGACTTAAATAATAACGATCCGGCCGTTAAAGGCCGGGCTTAAGGTGCTTCGCGGGCCCATCGTACGTCGGAGACTTTGCCTGGGAGTTTTGTTCGACTGTCATTTTATGATGCTTCGGTAAATATTCGCAGGTCGTGAAATATATTTGGTCGCACGTTTTACCCTGCTGTCGAGAGTTATGCTCGACCATTGTTTTCTTAAGTCTTGACCAATATTTGAGAGTCGTGGAAAGTCATTGGTCGAACATTTTAGTCAACGGTCGAGAGTTTGAGATTTTTGCCCAAACACTTAGTATATCTTCGAAAATAAGATTAAGGGATAACATATATGCAAACATATCATCTAATTACGATAAAAACGGTTATTTTACTAAAAAACTACTGATTTGCAGAACTTTTCGCGAAAAAGAAAAGTTTGGCCAAAAAGTTTGAAAGTTATGTAAAAGAGAGTAGAAAAGGAAAGTGAAGAACTTGAGACCGGAAAGAAAAATAATTTATAAATGAGAACTAACGTTAGAGAAAGGATATTTGTCTACTTGTATTTATATGATTCGTATAGAGGGAGGGCGCAATGGAAAAAAGATATTACACAAAGAACGTTTGGTTGTAAAAAAAAATCATCTGAATATAAAGACGTATCCATAAAAAAAATACTCATCTGAACAATAAGATATATCCATAGAAGCTTAGTTTGATGTGTCTTAAGAGAACTATACCGGTTAAAGGACAAATAGATGGTTTTAACATATTATTCCATTCAAACATTTTAATTTATCTCTTTTCATTTATATTGCTTGCTTTTGATTGAATTTAAGTTCAAGTTGGAATCGTGAGTGGTATCTTAATTGGTAAGATTTTAGGTTTATTCCCCGAAGGTCACCACATTAAGTCCCCTTAGGCTAGAGAGTTTGTCTAGCTACTAACTTTACGATTTCATGAGATTAGTTGAGATGTGCACAATCTGGTTTACACTCACTGTTGCAAAAAAAAATTATGGAAGAAGATTTGGCATCTTCTGTACTATTTTATGGATCTTGTTGCTCCAATTAGAGCACTTCCATTGCATTTTACTAACACCAACTGCACTACAATGTCACGAAAAAGATGATGACAGAAGGCTACGCAGTCAGCTGTGGCGTGACTATTACTGGCAGGCCTTTTCTTGGTTACTAGTCAAGGCGTTTTCTTGATTCATAGCTCCTGTAAAAAAAAGGCTTGTTGGACAGAAACAACACATATGTCATGTCTGTTTGAATATCATATATACCATATGGAAGCAATTTTTGGTCTTAATGTCCCCCACGAGTTTGGTTTTTTTTGCCACCAGAAGTTCTTAACTCTAATAGCATTGAGAATATGTAGGACGCCTATATTAGTCTTTAAAAAAAGTCGTGAGAAGAGAATAGATGTTCAATAATAATAATAATAATAGTAGTAGTAGGGAGAAAAGATCCAAATTTAACTTATGAGACTCTAACAAAATGACATAATTTTTGTGTCTTAAAAACCATGAGTTATAACATTAGGATTTTATTTTAGTCAAAATTTATTAAATCACATTATAAATCTATATAAATTATATAATAACACGAAAAACACACAACTGATATATGCTAAGGTGTAAAAAAAATATTTGCCTTATTATTTTTTTTATACTTATTTACAACGACATAAAGGTGCATCTTCCATATTTTGAAATATTAACTTTAGAATTTTTTGGGTGTAATAAAATAAGAAGATGAACATATTACAAGTTAAAATAAAAAGAAGACTTTATCTAGTATCATGTGAGACGTTTAGCATTTAAACTAGAGTTTAATGATAATAAATGAAGTTACCCAAAATGATATGTAAATATTTATGATGTAAACTGCATATTTTTAATGTGAAATCATTATTCACAACAACCGGATAATTATGTTAAAATTGCATCATGCATAATTGATGGTAATATTTTCGTACACATATTTATTATGAATAGTATCAAACTTCAAAGCGTTTAATTTATTTGGTTGTATAGAATAAAATGAGTAATAACTTATGATAATTTAATATCATATTTGGTTATCATGTAAGAATTGAACTAGATATTAAGTTGTTAATTGTTGATATGGATGAAGATAGTTTGGTTAAATTTACATAAATTTACACATATACACATGGGGGTTAAATCAATAGAAACTAGAAAAATGTTGAAGATCGTGATAATCGATCTAAACGTTAATTTGGTTTTCATCATATGGGTTTGATTGAAAACTATTTTTAGTTAAAAAATGCATAATCGTCATTTTGGTAACAAGCACTAGATGAAACATACATATTCACTCACCATATGAAACATACTAATTCACCATATGAAAAACATACTAATTCAACACATGAAATACAAATATAATTGATCATTCTTTATAGACCACATACTAATTCACCAGATTCACCATATGAATCCAAAACACATACTAATTCACCAGATTCACCATATGAATTCAGGTGTAGTCAACGATTAATTAGAAAAGTCAAATATGACGGCTGTAACAAAATCACTATTACGCCTTCTCTTTTTATTAATATTACAAATGCCATCATGATTAGTAATGTTTGATTAAACTCTTTAATGGTTGAGATTTGTCTTCAAGGTCCTCCACTTTTTATGGTTTTTATTTGATAATCGCCCTATACATATATATGCACACATATGAATATATACATGCATACACATATATTCAGGGACAAGTTTGGCTGCGAACACGACTTCCTTCGTGAACCGAGGAAGAGTGAGTGTGCCACGTGTCTCGAACATTCATAAGATGTTCATAATGAAAGGTGTTACATTCATCATGAATTTTGTGGAAAAAAAACTCATGTACACTATTCACGATGAACGGGAAGAGTTCAAACGAGAACACTTTCATTCACAGAAATACAAGAACAACATTTTACTATAGTTAATCACATTATTCACATATGATTTTGTAGTCTATCATATGTGATCGTAAATCAGAGATGCGGGCAATCTTTGCCGCAACCTACATCATAGGCAAGTCGTTCGCACACCATCAGGTCTCTCACGCGTATTATCAGATGTGATAAGAATAAACACGTGTTCTCATAAACTAAATATGTACTTGTTTGAACCTCAATATATATATATATAAGGGGCGAGTTCATACGAGGACGGTACCAATTTACGAGAATGCAAGGACAATTCTCAACCAATCATTTTGTACATGAAATTTTTTTCATGTACAAAATCATATGTGATTTTGTACTAGCATAAAAATGACACCCGCGACTTTTCCCGTGGGCTAAGTCGCGGGAAAAGTCACGGCTAATCATATATGATTTTGTACGTGAATCATATGTGATTTTGTACGTGAATCATATGTGATTTTATACATGAAAAATTTCATGTACAAAATGATTGGCTGAGGATTATCCTCGCATTCTCGTAAATTGTTATCGTTCTCGTATGAATCTATTTCTATATATATATATATAAAGAGGTTCATGCGATAACGGTAACAATTTACGAGAATGCGAGGACAATCTTCAGCCAATCATTTTGGACATGAACTTTTCATGTACAAAATCATATATGATTCATGTACAAAATCACATATTATTCACATACAAAATCATATACGATTAGCCGTGACTTTTCCCACGACTTGCCTACGAAAAAAGTCGCGCGTGTCATTTTTGATGCTTACAAAATCACATATGATTTTGTACATGAAATCATATATGATTTTGTACATGAAAAATTTCATGTACAAAATGATTGGCTGAGGATTGTCCTCGTATTCTCGTAAATTGGTACCGTCCTCGTATGAACCCGCCTCTCTCTCTCTCTATATATATATATGTATATATATATATATATATAAATATAAGATGCAACTTTATGTCATTTTGTGTTCTTTGTTTCTAATTAGGATTCCCTTCCTAATTAGATTGATTTCATTTATTTTAAAGGTTGATTCACAAGTCGTAATCGTTTCCTAGTTGGGATTATCGTAATAGTTTTCTAGTTAAGTTAGCTCATATTAGACTTATAAATAATTCGACATGTTTAGGTTATTATTCATTTTAATGATATTAAAGTTAATTCAAGTTTTCCTAACAGGTTTATTAAAAGTATTATGTAATATCTAGTTTTTAACAACCGGATGATTGATTGTTGTTTTTGTAAAAGCAATACAATATTTTGTTTTATTTTAATAAAGTAGATCTAGTTAGAATTAATCCAAGATTGATTTTGATTGTTATACCTAAATCAATGATAGTTTATAAACCGATGACCTAATCGATCTTTAGAAAGAGCCCATTTTTTAAATCATTAAGACCGATGAGGGTCAAAGGAATAATTGTCCCTTGTAGATCTCTAAAGACTATAAAACTAATTATCATTTTATGTATCCAAAAATTAAATATATCCAAAATTTCACCTTATGAGATTAATCAATTGTCAGTAAGGTTTTAACGTCCATCGGTTTAGTTAACAGAAAAAAAAATATGCCAGCAAATTACATAAATCATCTAATAACAACGGTAAAACCATGACATTTAAGAAAAAGAAACAAGTTTATAAATTGATTATAATCCTTTTGTATTGAAAATCATTTAATTTTTTATTAGGAAAATTAATTAAAATAATCATTTTGACCATATGCTTTTACCTCTTGGTCATTTCTGTTCAGAAATCACCTAAATAGTCATAGGTTCGCAAGTAACAAGTTCATAATTTACGAAGGGATCAAAGTGTAAAAAAATGAAGGTTATGAACTAGGTCCGCAATTAGGGAGACGAAATATGTAAAATTTGGAAAACACATCCACAATTTGAATACATATTTTTGCGAACCTAGACCAAATTTACATATTTGATCCCCGTAATTACGGATCTGGTTCAGAAACTTTTTTTTTACACTTTCACTTTCACCCGTCCGTAAATTACGGACCTATCACTTGCGGACTTATGACTATTTTGACGACTAAATGAGAGAAATAGTTAGGATGTGAAACCAAAAGGCGAAGGTAGCTATTTTAATTTACTTTTTTATTTTAAATTTAAAAACTACACATCTTTAAATATTAAAAAAATAATCAAATCATGTCTAGCTCAATTGGTTTCCCCAAAAGGCGGTAACATCCGGGGGGGATTGTGGATGGTATCCCAATCTACCCGGGTTCGAATCCAAGGGGAGTCAATTTGAGGGCATGAGGAGTACCCAGTCCTTGGGCTGGTCCAGTCATAGACTGTGGTTGGGCTCTAAGTCCAGCGTACGCTGGGACGGGACAGCGGCGGATTAGTGGGCTGCCCTTGGATGCCCGATACCATCGGGGAGGCGTGCATACGTGTGTGCATATGTTCGTGGGTTCGATGTCGATATACCTTAAAAAAAAATTAGATAACCACGCCCGAAAATTCTTGTATCTGACCCGATTTACAAGCTTGAAAGTACAAACGGATGGATGATAGCAAAAAGAAGTGGTCTTTCCAAATTACGTGTTAAAGTGGGAATTGTGGTCCAAATCCACACAACCTCATGAGACGTGTGTATCTCTCCCTTTCATTCCTATTTCATTTCCTCTTGCAATTAAATTATTGGTTATTTCTTTGTTTTATTTCATTCTTTATTTTATTTTTATCCTAAGCTATGAGTCATTAATCTCTGAGTTTCTTCTAACAATAACTTAAAAATTCATTTTAAACAGAACTGTGTGCGAAACTAGACAACCCTTGAAATTACTCATTTGAAAAAAAACTTAAAAAGAGTCATGTTATATTAACATGATTTATATGTTAGTTGAACTCTCTTCCTACAAGTTTATATTCACACGTATCACTATCAAACTCTGATTTTATTATTTAACTCAAGATATTTATAAATAATGAGTAGCATAGCATCACACTACAATTTAATTTATAGACAAAAAGGGTGTGTAACATTTGTTTGTTTGGGTGTATAATTGAGTAATTTGATTATTAATGATATATGATTTTATGTTGAAATCTTGATTAAGGTTTTTGATTAATGATAGGGATATGGTTGGGTAGATGGAGTTGGTTGGTTTTGGTAGCCCACAAATTGAAAAGGAGATTATTGTAACTTAGGATCAACACAAAGATTAATTATTTATATTTGGAGTTACCAAAACTCGAAGGAAAAAGGATTATCACACACATTTATTTCATTTTCACAAGATTGGTTTCAAAGTTTGCTCACCAAGTGTGTTTTTCTTTTCTCCCATTTAAGTTACGATCTAACCATATATATGTATCTGTAATATTTGAAACGAGAATGTGATCAAAATAAAAAATACGATGATGATTAAATTACATATGTCTTTTTGTTGAAATTACATGCGATCCTGGAACAGAATTAATACAAGAGGTTTTTGTGTGATTTGGTTGTTCTCATGTTTTCTTATCTATTTCGATTATATATATGTATATATATATAAATAGGGGCGAGTTCAAATTAGAACTCAAATTTGGTTGTGAACGTGAGGACAAATGAAAGTGCGATACGTGTCATATTCAGACTAAATAATGAAAGAAAATATTCAGACTGAATAATACTAAATGTAGTATTATTTAGACTGAATGTAGTATTATTCAGTATGAATAATAATACATTTAGTATGAATATTTTTCTTTCTTATTCAGTCTGAATATGACACGTGTCACACTCTCATTTGTTCTCACGTTCATAATCAAATTTAAGTTTGTATTTGAACTTTCTTTTATATATATATATATAATTTGTGTGGGAGAAAAGAATTTGGTGAGCTTATGATCATTTAGATGACTTTTTTTTGGATATAACTGCTAAAAAAACATGAACCTTCAACAACTTTTAAATTTATAGTTGACAAAAAACACACCTTCATCTATCTTTATTAACCTTAATTTTTACATTTGTCTTCATTTTCAAGTACATTCACAAACTTTTACATAACTTCAATCACTTTCACATGTATAAATTTATTAAAATTTTGATTATGATGATAGAAATAGGTAACTAGAGGTTTTTTCTTACGTTTTCATAAAAATGTAACTATTCTCACAGCAACTTAACCCCATATTGTGTGTGTATATATATATATATATATAGGAAAGTTCAAATGTGAACTCATTTTTGGTTGTGAACGTGAGGACGAATCTCAACCACTTATCCGGTCAATAAAGGCGGCTTTGGCCTGGTTCCCCTCCTTTAATAATCTCCACCCTCCCATGAATCGCGTCAATCCTCCGTGATCGCGTCCACCATAACCGAAGATGTGTGGCTGAGATTCGTCCTCACGTTCACAGCCAAAATTGAGTTCACATTTGAACCTAACCCTATATATATATATATATATATATAGAGAGAGAGAGAGAGAGAGAGAGAGAATATAAGCCTAAAATGGGTTTTCCGTATAAAACATAACTTCTCAACTACAATTCGAGATCCTCAAGAATGAGTTGTCAAAGAACTTGTTAAATATTTTTGTTGCAAGTAAATCCGTTTTAGTATATTTTTGCCCAATAAATCATGCAATGTTAAGTTATGATAATATAATCTCTTTATGAAAAACGAAAATTTTATGTCTTTTTATTACATAAATCGTGTGCTAGAAGTCCTTTGTATTTCAAGCCATCTACCAAAATAAAAGGGGTTTGGATCCTTTCTTTATTATATTCATGTGGATTTGACTTTAAAGACTTGTATAGACGACTTTCTAATTATATTAATTCTGTATTTATATGATTAAAAATCAAGTTAATTATGTTTCTCTTATAACACATATTTGGCAAAAGTTCATCTTGCCCAATTGACAAATTATTTAAGTTTTAGATTCTTCTTTTGGTGGAGAAATTACCAAACAAGATAAAAATAAGAGTAAACTACATACTTGGTCCCTAAGGTTTATTGGTTTTAACAGTCTAGGTCCCTAAAATGAAATATCTATGGCTTGCATCCTCGTGGTTTCCATTTTATAACGTATTGGGTCCCTAAAACTAACTTTGTTAGACTTTTTCTGTTAAGTAGGTTAAGTAAGAAGGACATTTTGGTCATTTTAAGTTTAGGGACCAAACATGTAATAAAAACCATAGGGACCAAACATGTAACTTACTCTCTATATATTTTATATATACTTAATACTTAATAATTAATAATTAATAACATATATATTGTATATAATTTATCACCATAATTTTCACAATTTTTTATAACATTGTTTTTTTTATTACAACAATATATTTTTAATTCTGTATTTTTATTTTGGCATGATAGTTACATTTTTCTTTATTATAGCAAAATATGTTCAAATTATTTTTTTTATTATGGCATTATAGTTACATTTTTGTTTATTATAGCTATATATTTTTAAATTATTTTTTAATTATGGTATTATAGTTATATTTTTCTTAACTATAGCAATATGTATTCAAACTATTTTTTTATTATGTCATTATAGTTACATATTTTTCTTTATTATATCAATATACTTTCAAATTGTTTTGTATTTAGCCATTGTACTTTTAATGCTTTTATTAAATTGTATGAAAGTTATATATTTTAATGAAACATATATTTTAAACATATACAATTGTTTTTTTCTTAAAAAACATATATATTTTTAAATAAATTACGTGGCATAGATAAAATGAACCATCAATTTTTTAGATAGTTTCCTCGCTTTACCTTCCGATTATTCATACATTTTTAAAGGAATTCTTAAAAAATAGATGAAAAACATAATATAGGTGGTATATAAATAATCGGGAGAGAAAGCGATGAAGTTATTCAAAAAATGTAAAACACATTTTAAATAACTTCATCGCTTTCTCTCCCGATTATTCATATACCACCTATATTATGTTTTTCATCTATTTTTTAAGAATTCCTTTAAAAATGTATGAATAATCGGAAGATAAAGTGAGGAAACTATCTAAAAAATTGATGGTCCATTTTATCTATGCCACGTAATTTATTTAAAAAAATATATGTTTTAAAGGAAAAAAAACAATCGTATATGTTTAAAATATATGTTATATTAAAATATATAATTTTCTTACAATTTAATTAAAAGTACAATGGCTAAATACAAAACAATTTGAAAGTATATTGGTATAATAAAGAAAAATATGTAACTATAACGACATAATAAAAAAATAGTTTGAATACATATTTCTATAATTAAGAAAAATGTAACTATAATACTATAATAAAAAAATAATTTAAAAATATATTGTTATAATAAAGAAAAATGTAACTATAATGCCATAATAAAAAAATAATTTGAATATACGTTGCTATAATAAAGAAAAATATAACTATCATGCCATAATAAAAATACAAAATTAAAAATATATTGTTGTAATAAAAAAAATAATGTTATAAAAAAAATTGTGAAAATTATGGTGATAAATTATATATAATATAATATATATATATATATATTATTAATTAATAATTATATATATATAATATATATATAGAGTAAGTTACATGGTTGGTCCCTGTGGTTTTTATTACATGTTTGGTCCCTAAACTTAAAATGACCAAAATGACCCTCTTACTTAACCTACTTAACAGAAAAAGTCTAACAAAGTTAGTTTTAGGGACCCAATACGTTATGAAATGGAAACCACAAGGATGCAAGTCATAGATATTTCATTTTAGGGACCCGGACTGTTAAAACCAATAAACCCTAGGGACCAAGTATGTAGTTTACTCTAAAAATAATAAACCCATATCGTTTTATGGTTATAAATATTTGTTATTGTCATACGTGATACACATTTCTATAAAAATAAATAAACACTTGAACACTTTTCATTTATATGATATAAAGAAAAAAATATTTATATTGTATATATCTATTGCTTATAAAATTATTATATCAATAACTCATAAAAGGGTAAAAAATAAAAGGACAATCTTAAAAATAAAAATTCAAAACTCAGATAAAATTACGCCATAACACGCCTCAATGCACATACCTTGTTGTACACAATTGTTATGGGATTAACTTTGTGATGAAGACGCATCTCGCACCATGACGCCATCATGATGTGCATTTTAAAACTTTATATTTAATAATGTACGTAAAGTTTTTGACGTGATGGAAATTTGGTACAAAACTGTTGCATGATTGTCTTCCAAGTTGGTATCTTATGCAAAGATGAACCGACGACGATACCTGTGTAAATGAATGGAGAGCATCCAACAAAACGTCAAAGAATGTTAGTAATTGCTTCACCAATAGAGTTTAAATTTCGTTCCCACAAAATTTCTTTAGACTTGTGAATGAATAAATAAATAAGTAGAATTTCTTTAACTATAAGCAACTATTCTTTAGAAGATGAGGAAATAAAATGGTGTCTAGGTTCGTTTATGATATTTTATAGGTTCTAGACCAAAAGTAAAAAATGGTATTCAGTAAACATGAAAAAACATCAGGTGAACATCCTACTAATGATCCTTTATAATTAAAATGCAAAAATATTGAAAGCATATCCTATGATTAACCACAAATCATCATGCATGATTCAAATAGCTAATTAAGTGCTGAAACATTAACATTGGTTCTTATCATTAAGTTTGTGAGAAGTGTCCTTTTTTTATATTTTCTTGACTTTATTTGATGTAAACTAATACAACTTATTTAATTGGACCCACAAAAAGGATGTTCTTATAAAAACTACCATTGTGGATTTTTAAGAGAGTTCCTGATTTAATAAGATGGAGATAGGTTGACAACAAACAGTGCAAAAAAGAGGTTCATATAAGAACCCTCATTGGAAATGCTTATGCCTCTTAGGCGCTTCAACACGAACCTTGATTCTTACTATGAATTTTGTGATAAGTGACATATTTCTTATTTTTTACTTTATTCTTATCATAACTTCACTTCTCACCGGAACCCAACCCCATGCACTGAGATAAAATGCACCGCTATATACCGGATCAATCCATGTATTAAATGCAATTCGTGAGTGAGTTTAAGATTAAAAGTAATCTATGATTAATGATTCAGATTCATTATTACGTTTCTTACCTTAACTCTCATCCTAACAAGATTTTGCATCACATGTTATAACTTATTTAGTGGAACTAACAAAAATAAGGGCCTTATAAAAACTATCATTGTTAACTTTTACAAGAATTCTTAATTTGACAAAGTGGAGATAATATAAACGATAAAGGCTATGTTTAGCAAAAATAAGCCAATTTATAAAATTCTTTATTTTTAATGTCTGCGTTTTAATGACAATAGGCTTATTGAAACGTTAACGAATGACGTTTTGAGAGCTTATTGTCATCTTTTTCAATTATAACACGCATTAACATTAAATTATTATTTTTTAATATGTTTTTTTTGTCCTTTTATATTTTTATACGATTAGCTGGTAGCTACAAAAAAGAAGGCATCCTTGCAAACAAATAAATAAAAAAAGAATGAAAAAAGTATATATTGCTGAATCACGCGCCTATACATACACACGTGCTCGGAAGTCGCAAGGACAGTTATGCTCAGCAAATCTCCCCTAAACCCACTCCCCCACCCTCCCTCCTCCGCGCAATCTTCTCGCCGGCGAACTGTAACGGTCATATCCCGATCCTCCAACCACCACGTCCCTCACCCGATTACGCCTAAATTGCATACATCTAATTCATGATTTCTATCTTCTCTCCGTGAAATTCTCATCACAACTTTGGAATTTGTGATTTGATCTGAACTAGGGTTTAAAACTGTCAATTTTTTTTTGGTTAGATCATAGATGATGCGAGATAATGGTTGCTAACGTCTCTTCTACCGCTGTTACACCTAACCCTAAGGTTGCCGCACGCGGTCCGTCTCCGGCGAAACCAAAACGTGCACCGCTGTTACCTTCTGAGGCTGACAACAATGGTCCTTCTCTCCCACGTCGTCCGAAATCTAGAGATGTCAGTTCACGGTACTTGTCTTCTACTCTTTCTTCATCTTCTGTCACAACTACAATGACGTCGACATCGTCGTTGTCGTCGTCTTCTTTTTCATCTACTACGACATCGTCGTCGTCTTCGAATTCTATGTGTACTCCCAGGAGGCGGTTCCCGTCGCCGCTAGTTTCTTCATCGAATCTGATGACGCCGGCGTCCACGGTGAACAACAAGCGAGCTCTGTCAGCAGAACGGCGTCGTCCTGGGACTCCGAGAACAGGTGAGATGTCGGCCACCGCGAAGATGTTAACGTCGACGCCGGCTAGGAGTTTGTCAGTTTCGTTTCAAGGTGGATCGTTTGCGCTTCCGGTAAGTAAGCCATCGAAGCCGGCGCCTACTGCTTCTAATAACGGATCGAGACAAAGCACCCCGGAGAGGAGGCCGGCGACACCAACTAGGAAGTCAGGGAATTCAAAACCGATTGATCAGCAAAGGTGGCCAGCGAGATCACGGCAGCCTGGTTTCATGACGAGGAGTGTAGATTTTACAAATGAGAATGTGAAATCGAGTGGATCTGTGACCGCAAGTGCTGTTAGGGCTTTACAAAAGTCTATGATCTGCGAAACCAAATTGAAACCTACTAAAAGTATTGATAAACTTGAAATTCCAGAGCTTAATAAAAGTATTGATAAACTTGTTAGTGATTGTGATAAATCAGATCGTGCTGTTTCAGATGCCGAAAGTGTTTCCTCTGGTAGTACTCCAGGTACCATCAGAGGCGGCACACCTCGAGCAGTTATGGTGCCAGCTAGATTTAGGCAAGAAGCTGTTCATCGTCTCAGGAAGGTACAACCTGAGCCTGTTTCACCACCATTATCTCGAAACAGTAAGTTACCTTCAGGGAATAGGTATCTGAAAGATGGTCCAACATTATCCCCACGAGGATCATCGCCCTCTCCAGTTAGAGGAGCTGTTCGACCGGCTTCCCCAAGCAAGAGTGTTCTATTGTCGTCCACTTCGTCTCCTTCAAGGGGTATGCCCAGTCCAACAAGAGCACGCACCGGATTAGGGTCTAACAATAATTTTGTCAACACACCTTCAATTCTTAGCTTTGCTGCTGAAGCTAGGAGAAGGAAGGGAGGAGAGAACGCCATTGTTGATGCACATGTCTTGAGGCTGCTACACAACAAATATTTGCAATGGCGTTTTGCGAATGCAAGAGCAGATGCTGCCATGTTGGTTCAGAGTGCAACTGCTCAGGTATTACTTAAAATCTGAAGTTTTCATAATAATGAAAACTACTGATCTGTGGTATGCTTGCTTTCTCTGTTGTAGTTAGCTTCATACTCTTTGCGACTGACAACTGCACACACCCTTCATGTCAATTGATTGGTGTTCTATTGTTACCATTTTCTTTAATTTGAAATCACTTGCTGTTAGTTTGTTCATAAATGACATGGTCCATGGACCATGGTTAATGTTCGCTGGGGGTAGTCGTTATCACTTAGAATTTCAAATATGTAAATTAATGATTAAGAACATGGAGCTATGAGCATATGCACAGTGGAGGTCAATTATTTGGTGATCTACTGATGGACTAGCGTATTGTTTTAATGTGCTTGATACGACATATGAGTACAGTTGCATGCTAGAGAATTGACATTTTACATCCAACTATCCAAGTACTAAGCTACTTATGGAACTTGGGGAAACGTTTAAACATAAGGGCCGTTTTCAAGGACATCAAAGCTTTGGATATATCCACAAACAAGAGCATCAAAGCTTTCTGCTAGGATTTATGTCCACAAATTTGCGTTGTAGTTGTAGTGGTAGTGGTAGTAAGTCCATGTCGGTCTATTTATCTTCTTAGAAGTTCGATAGGCCATCTCATCTGAACTTCTCATGTTTCTATTGGCCTTGGCATGGTCAAGTTACTCATGCGATTTATTCATTATGAAGATAAATAAACATTGATATTTCTGTTACTGTTATGTTGGTTTGTTTGCCGGGGTGTGGCTTTCTTTTTAATCATCCTGGCATCTAGCTATTTTCCCCGGGACCTGTTATGCAACATGTTCATTGTCCATTGCAATGATGGGTACACTTGTGAAAGGTTGCTCAAGAAAGACTTGCTATATTAATTCAAATAAAATTTAGTGCTCTGTAAGCCTCGGTTTTCACCTATAGATAATATGTATTTAACATGAATGGTATTAAGTTAGCGTTGGTATGCTCAGAAGCTGATAGCAAGCTGTAGCCTTGGTTTTGTGTTCTGTTTCCTATTTCACGATTTTGTTATGTTCATTATGGAAGGTGGTTTCTACACTGTTGGTTCTTGTACATAAACAATAAGGTAGTTAAGGGTATGTTTTTGGTTATGCTTTTAAACAAAGTACAATCCACATCTTTTCTTTTGGATTAGGTTATGTTAAAGGGCATGATCTAAGTCATATTTTGCTTTCAGGCATACTCTTGCCATTGACTTATAGAGTAGAGTGGACCTGTTATTTCATATAAGCTGGTTAATTAATTTTCTAGTTGATGGTGCCATGATGGAATATGGCAGTCTGCAGTCTTAGAGGTGTCTAAATATAAGTTATTTTTCTAATTGAATAATAATTTGATTCCGTGGTACGTCTTGCATTATTCTGTATTCATAAGAATGACCTGTTAGCCCATGTAAAAGGTTAACAACTGTGTTACTATTAGATGTTAGTATTTTTTTTTTTCTGGATCCCTCCGACTCTTTTCGTATCTTTACGTTTATGTGTATAAATATATGTATGAATGTGGAAGTAAAGACCTTTAGTTTCAGGCTAATTCTGTAGAAATATTCTGATTTTATTGTTATTAGATGTTAATGTTTTTATGGGATCTCTCTGACTGTCTCTATATTTGTAGGATTATGTATATAAATAATTATATGTATGAATGTGAGAGTAAAGACCTTTGCTAATTTTGTAAGAATATTCTGGTTTTAGTTGTGCTATATTACTCCAACAAACACTTCACTTCAATTACAATTGCTACGAGTAGTCCATTTTAATTTTATCCTGTCAATCTCTTTGTCATGGTATCTTCAAAGTGTATCTAATTGATGAAAAATGGTGAAGTACTTGATGCAATTCCTTGGTGATGCACTTCTATATATGTTAATAACGTTCAAAACTTTGACTCATGCAAGGTTTTATTGGATTTCTTGCTCAGAAAATCATCTGAATGCAAACATTTTAGGAAAAATAGGTAGAAATTGCACCCCCAAGTGCCTTTTTTTTCTTTATGTACATTGGTTGCCTAATGATATAATTTATTTCAGAAAAGTCTATATAATGCATGGGTGACTACATCAAAAATGCGGCAGTCTGTCATATCCAAACAAATCGAGATACAACAGCTGAGGCAGAACTTGAAGTTGCACTCCGTTCTCAAGAATCAGGCAAGAAAGGAATTTTCTTCATCATTACTTCATGTTTGTTGCTTATTCTTCCATCTGTCTATCTCTTTTATTGGCATTTCATTTTATGGCTTTATTGGTCATCCATATGTAGTTTATCTTCTTCTCAGTTTACACTAAGGATGTCTTCTTGCTTATTCTAGATAAAAATGACAATAAATGAGAGATATGTGATCATAATTTCTAGTGAAAATTACATTATTAGTGGTATCTTTTAGTTATCTGCTAGCATAGTGGTATCTTGTGATCATATTTGTTTGACAAATGCAGATACCATGTTTGAAGGTGTGGGATCAAGGTGAAAGAGATCACTCTGTCTCCTTATCTGGGGCTATTGTGTCTCTGGAATCTAGCACTCTGCGTCTTCCACTTGTTGATGGTGCAAAGGTATTTTATATCTTGTGCCTTTACAAAGATATAGAAATCTAAAGGGTTTCATGGTGCGGCTTTTTGGAAGTTATTGCTAAGATCTGTTACTTTTTACAGGCGGATGTCCAAAATTTAAAAGATGCTATCTGCTCGGCAGTTGATGTGATGCAGGCAATGGCATCCTCGATATGCTCTTTAGTAACCAAGGTTTGTTCAAACTCTTTGAAACCCCTTTCCTTTTTCTTGTAGTTGTGTGAAACTTTGGATACTTTACTTGTTGAATACTTTGTAGTTTGTAGCACAGCAGATTTTGTTGAGAAAAGATCACAATCAACCATATCTCCTTATAGAAAACGTAGAACCAATTGCTATGGGAAACCAGATAGCATGACCAACAATAGCATTTCACTAAAAAGCATATAGACTTTTTCAGGCAGTAGCATTAAACTTCATGTTGCAATTTAGGTAATCAAGTGCATATACTACTTGAAACTTGAAACTCGTGAAATTGGTCTTAAAGTTTGGGTGGCAATAAATGCTACTCGTCTGTTATCCTTCGTGAGTTCCAGTTTTCTCCAATTTTCTTTGCGATTTCTGCTTCGGTTCTTCTCCAGTTCACCATAGTATTATGTATATGGATATTCGGGATACACTTCTTTTATATTTAGTCTCTACTACGTGCCACTGTCACACTTTTACTCTCACTTTGTTGATATTTTAATACTTTTTTCTTTATGAGCTGTGAGCATATTAATATATATATATGTATATATTATTGAGATCGTCAATATATCTTTCTTTGTTACTATATCTATATCTCGTGATTGAAGAAAGTGTTGTAGATTCTTTTAGTAATTTAATATGATATATATATGTATATATATAGGGGATGGATCATACAAGAACACCCCCTCTTTAAAGGAACAAAGGAACACCTTGTGGACCACATATGATGTGGGTCCCACACATTAAAAAATCATATCTGATTCAATGGGGCCCACCATTGAATCATATATGATTTTTTAATGTGTGGGACCCACATCATATGTGGTCCACAAGATGTTCCTTTGTTCCTTTAAATTTACAAAGTTCTCATTTGAACCTCCCTCTATATATATATATATATATATAGAGAGAGAGAGAGAGAGAGAGAGGAAAGTTCAAAAACGAACTCAAATTTGGTTGTGAACGTGAGAACAAATGAGAGCGTGACATGTGTCTGAATGTAGTATTATTCAGACTGAATAATCAAAGAAATATTCAGACTGAATAATACTATTATTCAGTCTGAATATTTCCTTCATTATTCAGTCTGAATATAACACGTGTCGCGCTCTCATTTGTCCTCACGTTCACAATCAAATTTGAGTTCTCATTTGAACCCACCCCTATATAGGGGATGGATCATACAAGAACACCCCCTCTTTAAAGGAACAAAGGAACACCTTGTGGACCACATATGATGTGGGCCCCACACATTAAAAAATCATATTTGATTCAATGGGGCCCACCATTGAATCATATATGATTTTTTAATGTGTGGGACCCACATCGCCCACCATTGAATCATATATGATTTTTTAATGTGTGGGACCCACATCAGATGTGGTCCACAAGGTGTTTGTTTGTTCCTTTAAATTTACAAAGTTCTCATTTGAACCTCCCTCTCTCTCTCTCTCTATATATATATATATAGAGAGAGAGAGAGGAAAGTTCAAAAACGAACTCAAATTTGGTTGTGAATGTGAGAACAAATGAGAGCGCGACATGTGTCTGAATGTAGTATTATTCAGTCTGAATATAACACGTGTCGCGCTCTCATTTGTCCTCACGTTCACAATCAAATTTGAGTTCTCATTTGAACCCGCCCCTATATATATATATATATGTCTAGCACTCAAGTGTGTAGGCATAAGGTCATGTGAGTGGAGGAGTTAAGATGAGAAGCGTAAGAAGGGATCTAGAGCCTTGGTCACTTTTAATCTCAAACACACCCATGAATTGCACTTCATACGGGGATTGATCTGGTGCATCTCGGTGCATGAGTGCATCCCATCCTAATGTGCATCCAAGGGTGGAGATCTCTTCTTACGTTTCTCACCATAACTCTCCTTCTCACCGGAACCCAACCCCAAGTGTGTATGTGTGTATATATATATTGCATATATTTTCTTTGAATAAGCAGTGGAATACAGATTGGTATAAGTATATTGTGTATATATATATATATATATATATCTATAGAGAGAGATTGCTATATATATTTTTGTCTTGGGGCTTACGCCTTGAGGCTTGCTTATGCCTCACCTCGTTGAGGGAAAACGTCTCGAGGCTCGATTCCGCTTTTTAAAACATTGACTGGGATGAGCATATCTTACTTTTACAAGAGTATTGATGCCTTTTAATGATTAAGGATTTAAGGTGAGGCATAAACAAAATAGTAGCATTTGCAGGTGGCAAGTCGTCAAGCTAGGAATTGGGGTACAGATTTTTATTATATTTCATTATAAGTTTGAACGTCGGAAAGGCTTCATCTGAATGTCGGAAACTAACATTGTAGCGTAGGATCTAGTTAAGTTGCTCAAGGAACTAATACCTGAAAATGGTAAACTTTTCAAGTTTTCATCATCTTACTGAAGATATTTTGGCATCCAGAGATCATGGTTTTAAATATACTTTATTTACTTTATGGATTAGTGTTATACCAACAGTTCTAAATGAATGACCACATGGACAACTTGAGTTGCTAGATGCTTGACGTAATAGTAGGAAAACTAGCAAGTTGACGATTGAGAACAAAACTAAGATTTTACGTTAGGCGGCAGTTTGGTCATAAGATAGAAAACAACGAAAAACCCTTTTCACACACTCTCATAATATGTATGGCTCATGGCATTGGCATGTGTACAAATGACAATAACCCAATTAAATAAACATTAGGTAAGATCTTGAATCTATCCGATACTTCAGTTGAACCAAACAAAAAATAGACTACAATCTAATGGCATGTATACAATTGACGATGATCCGGAAAGGGACTATTAGATATGGTTTTGAACATGGGGTGTGAATATATCGAGTGTGTATCTAAACTAGACTAGAACTGAACCTTTTTTTTGATGTGAGAGTTATAGGCATGAGTGGCCTTCAACATTATGATGGTATTAAGTTTTAGGAAGTGATTTTTCAGTTGCACTAATCCATAGAATCACCCACAAGTCCATAGGAAGGAGAATCCAGTGATCTCTCTATACAAATGAAAAGAAGAGTTAGGGACTTTATTCTACGTACACATATCAACAGAAAAAAAACAGTGAGACAAAAATATAGTTTCTAGGTTCAACAAATGTTAGAACTAATTCGTCCTGTGGACACTTGGGATTATCTATGCATATTATAAATTATAATTAATACAGGTGTATACACACACACACACATATATATATATATCTATATAAACTCTTACTAAAATATTCTCATACATCATCTGAAATCTACTTGATGAAACAACATGCAACATCCCACAATAATATGCATTTCTTAAAAGCAACGACCTAAAGAAAACTTTGTACTGGAATTCGTCAAATGATAAGTTATATAATACCAACTTTGACCAAAACAACTTTAACATCATGTATCAGAATTTCACATGATGAAGGATGGTGGTAAATATATATATATATATATATATGCATTTTCATACCAACTTTTACTATACTGTTGGTAAGTATATATATATATATATATAATATTGTTTGTCAGTTTAGTATACAGAACAAACATTGATCTAGGGAAGAATGAGTTTATGAGTTCCAGTTCGAACTTCAGAAACAAGGTCTAGAGCTTGGATTCTAGATCATTAAGAAAAGACCCAAACCATCAAATGATAGATGGCTGTTATTCTTCTAATGTTATGCTGTTTTGCTTCCCTTTGTTCTTTTATATTATTTTAGTTGTGTGTATGTTTAGTTATTTAATTATAAAAGGGAATTGTGAACAGGTGGAACATGTAAATGCATTGGCATCTGAACTTGCAAGCACAACAACAAACGAACGGTCTTTGATTGATCGGTGCAAGGATCTGTTGTCAATACTGACACACATGGAGGTAAATTTGTTTAATTAATAACCATGTTAAATTATGTTTGATCATATGCATAATTGTCACATATGATAAGCAAAATGATGAAATAATAAAAGAGTTAAAATATTATTTATGTTTAAAAAGAGTAATGAATTTGAATTTGAATGATGGAAAGCAGATGCAGAACTGCAGCCTGAGAACACACGTGTTACAACTGCAACGTCTACCTCCAGAAGTGTAAAGTGTTACATTCACTGCTTACTTACTTGCTAACTTCATGATTGGAGTCTCAATAATTGGATGGTTTTTGTATATGCATAGAGGGAGATGAGAGTAGTAGGAAGAGAGGCATACAAGTGATTTGTGTGTGTAGTAGGAGAATTAGAGAATATATATATATATATATATATATATATATAAATATAAATGTATATATGGACTCTTCTGGTGTTTTACTTTGCTTTCTCCTTTCTCTCTCTTGTCATGTTGTTGTGTTGATTAGTAAATCTAAATGTTATTATTTATGGGCCATTTAGAGTATCGAAAAGGAAAAAAATAGGGATCTAATCTCAATCAAACATTATTAATAATTAATGGTTATTATTAAAAATATTAATTTTGATAGTTGTTCATTAATTTTTAAAATAAATAAATTTATAAGTAATATTTAAGGGTAAATTAGTCTTTTTATAATTATATAAAAAAAATTAAATGTGGTAATTATCAAAAAATATTATATTTTGTTATTATCCTCTCCTCTCTCCGGCTTGTGAACCTTATTTCAGTCAAACTTATTCCGGCTTGTGGACCCAAGAACTTCTAATCAGTAAAACAAAAACCTATCCAATGCGACACCCACTATATACTTCGTGAGCACCTTTCTAATTGCAAAATTAAAGATTGCAACTTTAAATGTAATATTTTGGGTCCCAAGTAACGAGAGATATGTAAAAAGTAGGTCCGATTACGTCTATTCCTAATCCTAAATGGAATTGCAAAATTAAAGATTGCAATTTTAAATATAATATTTTGATAGGTTTCACCCATCATGATACAAGTATTGATGTTACAAGTTGTCATACAAGTATGTGAGTGGGTGGACATGGTAGACGGTGTCAACATGAAAAATTGCAGGTGCTAAAAGCACTGTTCTAAATAACTCGTTATGGCTTCGTTATGGCGCGTTATGGCATCAAGGCTTAGGGTTGCGACCGCGTTAACCCCTATGGCTCCACTCTAAGGCTTGGCTTGCATTGTAACGCGTTATGGCTCGTTCCGACACGTTATGACACGTTACGATGCGTTAATTTATAAGGTGTGGGGTTACTTTAATATATAATGTACATGATAAATGATAATTATGTACAAGATTTAGGATTTAAATAAACATAAAAAAGAAATTTAAAAACTAAAACCTTAAATAGGTAAATGTTTAATGACATTTTCGTACATGAAACGTCAAACATAAAGTCTTTGAATATAGGAAATAGTAGTGAGTAGTGATTCAAGATATTTAATCCCGAATTTGCACTCTTGATATAATTTTCTATAAACTCTATATGTTTGTTATCAATGGTTTTTCATTCTTTTTTAATTTTATTACTTTATACGAATTTAGTATGTTCTAAAGTATTCAAAACGCTAAAAATACAAGGATGGGTAAGTGTTTATGTGTGTGTGTGTATATATATGCCGCCATAGGGCACGCCTTGAAAAACGCCATGGCCTCGCCGTAACTCCTAAGGCTTAAGGCTTGACCTTGCCGCCACGCCACGTCTTACGCCATTTAGAACCTTGGCTAAAAGTTATGGTAACTGCATCATTAATGAATAACTTCGCAAAAATTAATTTTAAATGCTAATCATGAAAATTACTAATACACATTTTATTCATTAATTAAATAAATTAATTAATATAAACAATTGATTGACTGAAATTAGATCCCACCATTATCACAAACAATCAAGTTCTTATTTAATTAAACTCATTTTATTATAACTAGAAAAAGTACCCGCTGCAAGGCAGCAGGATTTAATAGTATTTCATCAACGTTACACACATTTGAAATGTTTTTTTTAATAATTTTGATTTTGTAGATTGGGAATAAAATTGAATTTCATTATTAATTTATTTTTACAAGACAAGTATTTTAAACATTTGTAACTCTTAAAAAGCTAAACAATAATTACTTTTTATAATGTAATATAGATAGATAAAGATGTAAAATGAAAACCTAAAAATGAAAAATTAAGATGTTAAAAATAACTCGGCAAATTATCGTTAAATCCAAAAATATTAATATTGGTCTTTTTTGAAGATATTGAAGAAAAATTTATAACCATATATAAAAAAAGCGTTTTTTTATATATTTTAGTTAATATACGATTATGTATGTTATATATTTTTGGTCTTTATCGTATTCCTCCGTTAAGGTAATATGACTTGGTAAATGCTTACCCGGGTAAACGTTCGGTAAACGGCCTAAGTAAATTGATCATAAATGGAGGAAAAAAATATATTGTAACTTGTGTTAGAACTTGGTTATAAAAAGGTGTGAAATAAAAATTATAAAAGGAAGGGATATACAATCAATGAAATAACAAAATCTAAGGGTCTAAAATGTAAGTTAAAAATTAAAATTAAAATAAGTTAATACATATTCATCATTTTTTATAATATTTATAAATTGTAAAATACCTGATATTGGGCTTATTTCAAAGGTATTTAGGAGACGATTATAATGGTATAATTTAATATAAAATATAATATCTTTTTAAATACAATTTAGTTGATATAAGATTTTATATGGTAAAATGAAAAATGGTGTGAAATGAAAATTATAAAAGAAAGTGATATAAAGCCAATTAAATAACAAAATCTAAGAGTTTAAAATGTAATTTAAAAATTAAAGTTAATTTTATTTTAAATAAATGGAGGATAACATGCATTAGATTATTGTACATTAAGCAAATTTTATGGTACCTCTTAAATTGTGTCCGTTTAAGATAAATAAAGAAAAACGATATATCTATAAATTTTATCAAAGTAAAAATAAAGAATAAACCTACCTAACAATCACAAAGGATACATGTTCTCACTAAACGAATATGGTTGGAGCATTTTCCATGCCGTGATACCAGAATCCAAAACAAATTGTTTTATAATTTGTATCGAATTAAACATGCAGTTTCACAAATAGGTAATAAAAATTTTAAATGCATTTTTAATTAAGGTATAATAAATACTTAATAGTTTATAAAATAGATGAATTAATTTAACGTAAAATTTGTCATTTTGCTTAACTTTTTTTAAGCAAAAAGCTAATAAGAATAGACGTTCATACAAAGAGAAATATGAGGAGGTAAGGTAGGATAAGAAACAAGACAAAGGTTGAAATGAGATAGTTGACTAAGAATGTGCTCAAACCCATTTTCTTGTCTACTAACAACCTTCACGGTAAAGGACTCCTTATTAAAAAGCATAGAACAAATATAACACATAATATCCCCAAACTCTGAAATGTCCTCTTCTGACGAATTGGCCGCACCGGCAACAACTTTGCATCAATCTTGAATATGACCCGAGTAAGTCCCAAATCAATCGTCCAGGACATTGCATCAAAGAGATCTAGAGCTTCACACTCACGAACAATCGGTAATCCAATAATAGGCTTAGATCAAGCGACTACAAGCTATCAGCGGGCATTACGAAACACCACTTCAAATCCGGCTTTCGCATCGTTCAGGATGACAGACGCGTCAATATTACACTAAACAAAACGATCGACGGGAATGCCATAAATGACCACAATCCGAGGTATCCGTACACTATGAACGACACCCCAACTCATTCATTGCAAGCAATCCGAGTGAACTGAACTAGCTCTTTGCACAACCGTGGCAGGCACCTTTGGACCGTCCAACCATAAAACGTCATTGTGTCCATACTTGATACTCCATAACAACATAAGCAATTTATCGGCTACCTTATTATGGCAATGTCGCAAGAATCCAAACAAGAGATCTGGGAAGGTGCCGACCCTCTTTGCATGATTGTCCACCAACTCCCATAAACCTGACTCCATCCATACCTCCTTCAGTTAATTACAAGCGAAATAAATCTTGGGGGAGTGTCCCAGACGGGCTTCCATAAAAGACCCTCGAGGGTAGTATTCGGCTCTGAATACCTTAATTACAAGCGAATCTAGGTTAGTCAAAAGACGCCAACCTTGCTTTCCCAACATGCCCAATTTTTAAGGCAATAAATTTGTGATATCCGAGAACACCATAATGTTTAGGACTACACAAACGATCCCAAGATAACCAGTTCGACGATCAAGAACCATCCCGCTTTGAAGCCTACCAGAAAGAGTTAGCATACGTTTCACTAACTGTTGTGGAGGAAGGTAGCATAAAGATACTCATGAAATAAACTGGAATTGCCTAAGTTGCAGGACGAATAAGTGTGGCTCAACCCGCCTTACAGATAGTCCATTGCCTTCAAGTTTGCATACAATGCGACATAAGGTCTTTGAGGTGAGCAAACATCTGTCGTTTACTACACCCGATAATGGATGGAAGCCCTAAAAACTTGCTGGTGCTTAGGGGCCGAGAGACTCCCACTATAAAGGAAATCACATCTTTGAGCTCCGGATCTAAGTTATTGTTGCTTAGAATACCCAATTTGCTAAAATTAATAACTTATCACGAAGCAGTTTCAAAAATGTTAAGAATATTCTTGAGATGTCAGCTCGCGACAAAAAAAAGGTCATCGCGAATAAGATGTACGTTATAGAAAGGGCACCTCAAGCAACTTTGTAGCCGTGTAATCACGCTTGCGTTTCCACCTGCCAAATTAACGTATAAAAACCTTTCATACAGATGATTAAAAGGTACGGAGATAGAGGATATCCTTGTCGCAGACCCTGTGTGGTAGCATAGGATCAATAACTTTGCCATTTATATATCACGAGCTTTTTTGATTCCATGTTTATACCAAACCACCCATTTTCATCGAGTTTGTTAGCAGAAACAAGACTCTTATTTATGAAGGGCAGATGAAGAACACTTTTGAGAGTGACGGTTTTCCCGGATGTAAATTTGAGTAGCACACTACCCATCCCTACGATGTCAACACGAACGTTGTTTTCCACGATCACTTGCCTACCTTCTTGAACAGGTCCACAGTCAACAAACTTGGATCTGGATTCACATACATGAAATGTGGCTCTAGAATCCATGTACCAACCTCCTCTAGCAGCAACAATCCTAGTATTTTAATATTCGGGATAGGAAACTAAACCAGTAACATCACACTGATATGAATCTATCATCCACGATAGAGTCAATTGAAAGAATCTAATAGAAAAAAGTTGTTCACGATGTGAACGGAAATTAAATGCATTAGATAAAATTAAAACTAACCTGGATTTGTAAGTACGTAGAAGTCGAAATCTGGACGGTAGAAAACTTGTTCTTAAAGGTTTTATATGACCACCGTAAATAACTGTCAATCTACAAGTCGCAAAGCCCCAGGATTGTTGTAGTATAATGTCTCTTTATCAACAACTTATGATATCGAGACGTTGAACAAAGTCGATGCAGAAAATCGTATGGGAAGAAAATTACGGGTTGTGTAATTGTATGCAGAAAAATATAGTATAGAGGATTGTAGATGGCTCAAGTGTGTTTAGGGGAGGGTTTCTATTATTAATACCGGGATTAAACCCTCATTCTCCCGAATTTCTCCCCAAGAATCGGGGGAGTATGGGGTTAGTTGGGAGACTTAGTCTCTATCCAACTCAATAAACACGTTTTTCTATTAAAAGATATTTTCGAAAATAAATGTTAATAATTCCGAAAATAATATGCAAAAACCTGATAATTATCACTAATTATTCTCTCTAAACTCTATACCAAAAAGATATCTGGGAGCTCGCAACAAGGCTCCTTCTGCTCCGATACGGCGTGCGAATTGCAAAGTGCACCTTCTCGCGCCAATTCCGCGAAACCTGCACCCACGCCCTTTGCCTCGGCCATGCGTGTAACACCCTAAAAATTAGAGTAAAATAAAACCGAATAATAAAATGCGGAATATATAAAATCACCCAAAAATGGGGAGGGAGAGAGTATGGGAGTTTACACCTAGACATGGATACTAAAATAACAACCTATTAATCTATACAATTCGGAATATAGATTACATTCGGGTGTTACTAGCAACCTAAAAAATAATAGTTCTAATAACTCCAATCATGTACACTCTAAGTACATTCCTCAAAAGGTGCCTCCACCGGCACTACGCTCCACTCCCTTCTAGGGAGCCCCTCCAACCCGATCACCTGCTATGCCACATTTAAAATCAAGTGTTAGGCTTACGCCTAGTGAGAACAACAGTTAAATGGATAAATTAGTGAAATATTTAAACAACGAAACAGTTTAGTTTATCCCATTTAACTCGACTTGAAAGCTTACTCTTGGTGAGCAAGGATCTTTTAAAAACAATCGGGGGAGACCCGATATTCCATCTTGTGTGACATATACAAATGTAGGTCACTACTAGATGTTCAAGCTATTCATAGGAATCAATGGCAACTGGCAACCCCAGCTAATGGCTCCCGATGGCTCCTACTAAGCCCGTGCAATAGGTCAATGGCAACTGGAAAATCTCCGGTTAATACACTAAAGTGCAAAGCCCCCGATGACCCCCCGATGCACCCAACGTAGTCAATGGCAATCGGTAATTACCGACTAAAACAACTAAGTGTAAGGCCCTCGATGACTACAATTGAAACCAAAAAGGGACAACAATCCCGTCTTAAAACCGACTAAATGCCTATGGATCCATTACATAATAGTCTACTCTCCAAATACATCAAACGAGACGTATTTATAGTTTTCTCAACATCGAAAACCCTTACAACATCATTTCTCTTTGAAATACACTTTCCACCAAAAGTTAGGTCAAAACATTTCGTTTCCAAAATCAAGGTTTATCATTATATAAAGCTTTCTCAAGTATTTTAAACCAACTAAAATGTTCATTTCATCATCTAGCTCAAAAATCCCCAAAATACCTCATTTTGACCTAAAACCTCCAAACTCAACCAAATACATAAACTCTTGACAATATAAGTTTAAAATCAACAAGACACAACATTTACAACATGTATTTGAGATTAAAGGGTTTGGATTTGAACTCACAAGGCTAGAGTTAGGAGAACCCTAGAAAAGCTCTTAAGAAGATGGAGGTGATCAAGAGATCTGAAAGGAATCAAGAACACCACTACTTGAAGCTTTAATGGTGGAATCGGCTCTTGGATTTTCACTTAATGCAACAATCAATGCTCTTTGAAAGGGGTAGGTGTAGAGTTATGAGCCCTAAAAATAACCTCTGATCTTTTGCTCCCGACACTGATAATTGTAACTGATAAAATGAGAAATAGGGCTGAAAATCGCACCTTATTGTGCCCTGAACCCCTCAAGGGCGATACTGCCATGCTATGCTGCCATGGCAGCATCGCCGACAGCATAGCCAAGAGTGGACCGTAGGTAAAATCCACAAAAACCAAATTTTAAGCCAAGGGCGATACTGCCCTGCGATACTGCCACTGGCAACATGGCCTGGCAGCCTAGCCGGGGAGTCCCTCGCGCGTTTTGCTTCGTTTTCGTTCGTTTTTCTCCGATCCAAAAGTAACCCAACATAAAATACTTTTAACCCTTCCATTTAATTGTAAAATGACATTTTACAAAGCCATAATCATAACTTTTAGATACGAATTTTCCGGGTGTTACAATCCTCTCACCCTTGGAATTAATTTCGTCCTCGAAATTTACAAGCTAACCAAACAGACTCGGATATCTCCTCTTCATATCCTCTTCCGCTTCCCACGTAACGTTTGATCCACGATGATGCTTCCATTGCACTTTAACCATGACGATTTCCTTGTGACGTAACTTCTTAGACTTGCTTTCTAAGATCACCTCCGGTTCTTCTACACAACGACTATTGTCGACTTGAATCTCAGAGAGAGGTATTGCGCTCTCCTCTTCCGCTAAACACTTCCTCAAATAACAAATGTGGAATGTAGGATGTATGCCGGCCAACTCGGGTGGCAACTCCAACTTATATGCTTGTCGACCCACCTTTTCTAAAATCTTGAACAGTCCAAGGAAACGAGGACTAAGCTTCCCACGCTTCCCAAACCTTATAATACCCTTCCATGGGGATACCTTAAGCATAACCCACTCCCCCACTTGGAATTCCATAGGTCTTCTCTTCTTATCGGCATAATTCTTTTGACGGTCTTGAACCGCTTTTAGCCGCTCACGAATACCCTTCACTTTGTCAGCCGTCTCTTGAACAATCTCAGGTCCGGAAAATTGCTTCTCACCAGCTTCTAACCAACACACCGGTGTTCTACACTTTCTTCCATACAAGGCTTCAAAAGGAGCCATCCCAATACTAGAATGATAACTATTGTTGTAGGCAAACTCCATGAGTGGTAAGTGCGAATCCCAACTTCCACCGAAATCAATCACACAAGATCTCAGCATGTCTTCCAGAGTTTGGATGGTCCTTTCACTTTGACCATCGGTTTGAGGATGGTATGCGGTACTTAGATGGATCTTGGTTCCTAACCCTTTTTACAGACCGTCCAAAAATTTGAAGTGAACCGACTATCCCGATCCGACACGATAGTTAAAGGCACACCATGCGTTGAGACGATTTCATCCACATACAACTTTGCAAGTTTATCAACGGGGCCGACCTCACGCATAGGCAAGAAATGGGCACTTTTCGTCAAACGATCCACCACCACCCATATGGTCTCATGATTTCTCACAGTCTTGGGCAACTTAGTCACGAAGTCCATGGTGAGGTGCTCCTACTTCCATTCCGGTATTTCCAATGATTGGAGACTTCCATATGGCTTTTGATGTTCCGCTTTCACTTGCAAACACGTCACACACCTTTCTACATAATTGGCCACGTCCAACTTCATAACGGGCCACCAATAGGTCAACTTTAAATCTCTATACATCTTAGTGCTACTCGGATGAATCGAAGACTTTGATTTATGTGCGTCTTCCAAAAGTAGTTCACGGTTGCCTCCAATCTTGGGTACCCAAACACGGCCTTGGAACAACTTTAAACCACGATCGTCTTCCGTCAAAAGTAGATGTTGCTTTACCATCACCTCGTTCTTGAGGTTTTCTTCCAAAAGGGCCTCCGCTTGAGATACTTTGATTCAGTCAATCAAACTAGACGTCACCTCAATCCGTACAAGTACGGCACGCGTCCCACTACCGTATTCCTCCGACTCAAAGCATCCGCTATCACGTTGGCTTTACCCGGGTGGTAAAGCAACTCACAATCATAGTCCTTTAGTAGTTCGAGCCTACGTCGTTGCCTCATATTCAGTTCCTTTTGATCGAAAACATACTTTAGGCTCTTATGGTCGGTATAGAGAGTGCATTTGGTACCATAGAGATAATGCCGCCACAACTTCAAGGCAAACACTACTGCCGCTAACTCTAAGTCATGGGTAGGATAATTCTTCTCGTGCTCTTTAAGTTGCCTTGATGCATACGCAATCACCTTGCCTCTTTGCATCAACACGCAACCTAATCCCATCTTGGATGCATCACTATATACTACAAAGTCTTCGGACCCTTCCGGCAGGAAAAGAATTGGCGCTTCACATAACTTCTTTTGAAGAGTCCGAAAAGCTTGCTCTTGCTTCTTGGTCCATACAAATTTCACATTTTTCCTTGTCAAGGCCGTCAAAGAAGAAGCGATCTTGGAGAAATCTTGAATAAATCTCCTATAATAACCCGCTAATCCCAAAAAGCTTCGAATCTCTGACGGGCTCTTTGGCGGTTCCCAATTCAACATTGCTTCAATCTTAGAAGGGTCTACTTTCAATCCGGCTTGAGTGACCATGTGACCCAAAAACTGGACTTCCTTCAACCAAAAATCACACTTGGAGAATTTAGCATACAACTTTTCTCCTCTTAAAACTTCAAGAACTTCCCGAAGGTGTTGCTCGTGATCCGCCTCGTCCTTAGAATACAATAGTATGTCGTCAATGAATACGATTACCGACTTGTCAAGTAAAGGCCTATATACTCGGTTCATCAAGTCCATAAATACCACCGGTGCATTTGTCAAACCAAATGGCATTACTAGGAATTCGTAATGACCATACCGCGTTCTAAAAGCCGTCTTTGCCACGTCCTCTTCTCTCACCTTCACTTGGTGATAACCCGAACGAAGATCAATTTTTGAGAAACAACCCGCCCCTTGAAGTTGATCAAAGAGATCATCAATTCTTGGGAGAGGGTACTTATTCTTCACGGTCGTCTTATTTAATTCCCTATAATCAATGCACATCCTCATCGTGCCATCTTTCTTCTTCACAAAAAAAACTGGTGCTCCCCATGGCGATGAGCTCGGCCTCCCGAAGCCTTTCTCTAAGAGGTCTTGTAGTTGTAACATCATTTCTTGCATTTCTGACGGTGCCAATTGGTAAGGTGCTCTAGCTATTGGAGCAGCTCTCGGCACAAGGTCGATTCGGAACTCTACTTGCCTGTTGGGTGGCAACCCGGGCAAGTCTTCGAGAAAGACATCCGGAAATTCCCTAACAATACGAACGTCTTCAAGTTTTCCTTTTTCCAAATTAGTATCTAGGACATATGCCAAAAATGAAGGACATCCCTTGGTTAAACACTTGCGCGCCTTTGCTAAAGTCAACAATACTACTTCACCCTTTCTTCTTTCCCCGTACGCCACCACCACACTGCCATCCGGTAGTGGAATCCAGATCAATTTCTTTGAGCAAACAATCTCGGCATGGTTCTCGGCCAACCAATCCATTCCTATAATCACATCAAATCCTCCTATAGCCATAGGCACGAGATTTACTCCAAACTCACTTCCTTCGATCCCTAACTTACAATCTTTAAGGACATCCCGAACTACAACTTGCTTACCATCGGCTATTTCAACCACGTAAGCATCTTCTAGGGTGCTAAGAGGTGTAAGAAGTTTCGGGTAGAAGGTAGAAGACACAAAAGAAAAAGTAGCACCAGAATCAAAAAGTACATGAGCGGGAACGGAGTTAACAAGGAACGTACCCGATACAACGTCCGCTGTCACCTTTGCCTCCTCCGTGGTCATCTTGAAGGCTCTCCCCTTGGCCTTAAGGGGATCTTCCTTCTTCCCCGAGTATCCCCCCGCTTTCCACTTCGGGCAATCCCTTTTGAAGTGCCCCGGTTCCTTACACTCAAAGCAGACGATTCCCTCGGCTGGGCATTCCCGAGCGAGGTGCCCACTCTTACCACATTTGTAGAAACCCTCGGAGGGTGAGTTTCATGGTCCTAAATGTTTGCTCCGGCATTTGGGGCACCAATTGGGCTCCCTCCTATTATCGACCCTTCGGTTGCTGTTGTTGCTGTAACTGTTATTGTTGTTGTTGTTGTTGTTGTATCTGTTGCTGTTGTTGTAACTCGATTTCTTTGAAGGCACAGAGTTGCCCTCCCACTTCCTCTTCTCTCCCACTATCTTCCTTTCTTCTTTACCTAACTCGTAGGTATCCTCCACCATTTGCGCCTGGTCTATTGCCTCTTTTAGAGTAGAGGTCCGCGCCGTTTGAACCATTGCCATCATGCCAGATGGCAATCCTTTAAAATACGCCTTCGTCCTTTCCTTTTCGGTGGGAGCCGCCTGCTCCACCAAACTCATCTTTTCCACAAACAGTTCTGTATACTCCCTCACGGTCTTATCCCCCTTCTTCAGGGCTCGGAACTCATCCACTATGCGATCAATGGCCCTTTCGTTACAATATTCCTCCAAGACTTTCGCTTTGAACATTTCCCAAGTAAGCATTGCGACAATGACGGGACCAAGAGTTTTGGTGGTGACATTCCACCACCTTAAGGCCGCACCTCTCAACATCTGGGAAGCGAATTTCACCTTTTTATTTTCTTCGCATTCACTCGAGCCAAAAGCTTGCTCGATTTCTTGGAGCTAATCCATGCAGACTACAGGGTTAGATGTCCCAGAGAACTCGGGTGGTTTGGAGCACAAGAAGGTTTTGTAAGAGCAATCCTTACCCGCCCTTCTTATTTCTGTCGCAGGCGTCTCTTCAGTAATGTGAACGGCTCCATTCCCGCCGGAACCCCCCACTTGGTTCTCCGCTGTCACTTCGTGCCTTCGGTAACTGAAATCTCTTTCCTCGAACATTTTAAGAACCGACTCATGCTGCTGCGTCATGAGAGTATTGACCGCGTGTAATAACCGGACTTGCAGTTCGTCTTGAGAACCCGCTTCTACCATTAGAGGACCTCCCGCGTTGAGGTTAAGCGATGGGATAACAGATAATCTGGGCGGGTCTCTAATGGTGAAAGGAGGAATAGCCGGAGGTTGTTGAGTAACCTCCACCGCCGTTATTGGTTCTGGGTTCGTAACACTGTTGGTCGCGCCTTCCGCTTCATTCCGAGATCTAGTACGCGTATTCACCATCTTAGTCTGTCAAGACGGTAGAGTAGGGTAAGACAAGGCTAACATAAATACGTATAACACATTCACCAATCATCATAACAATAGTAAAGTAAGCATGCTCAGAATACAATGTACCCAAAATAGCATTAGCTACGTGATATCTTGGATATATTATACGCATAAGAATTCCCATTACCAAAGTCACATTTCATGATTAGTGCATTTCCGTCGACTCTAAAGCTCTCCTATCTCAATGGTGTCTACCCACATCTCACAAATCCACACTTAAAGTCTTAGCTTAAGTCTAGGCATTTCAGATTCACACCTAGTTCACTTAAACTATGGCTCTGATACCAACTTGTAACACCCTAAAAATTAGAGTAAAATAAATCTGACTAATAAAATGGGGAATATATAAAATCACCCAAAAATGGGGAGGGAGAGAGTATGGGAGTTTACACCTAGACATGGATACTAAAATAACAACCTATTAATCTATACAATTCGGAATATAGATTACATTCGGGTGTTACTAGCAACCTCAAAAATAATAGTTCTAATAACTCCAATCATGTACACTCTAAGTACATTCCTCAAAAGGTGCCTCCACCGGCACTACGCTCCACTCCCTTCTAGGGAGCCCCTCCAACCTGATCACCTGCTATGCCACATTTAAAATCAAGTGTAAGGCTTACGCCTAGTAAGAACAACAGTTAAATGGATAAATTAGTGAAATATTTAAGCAACGAAACAGTTTAGTTTATCCCATTTAACTCGACTTGAAAGCTTACTCTTGGTGAGCAAGAATCTTTTAAAAACAATCGAGGGAGACCCGATATTCCATCTTGTGTGACAGATACAAATGTAGGTCACTACTAGATGTCCAAGCTATTCATAGGAATCAATGGCAACTGGCAACCCCAGCTAATGGCCCCCGATGACTCCTACTAAACCCGTGCAATAGGTCAATGGCAACCGGCAAATCTCCGGTTAATACACTAAAGTGCAAAGCCCCCGATGACCCCCCGATGCACCCAACGTAGTCAATGGCAATCGGTAATTACCGACTAAAACACCTATGTGTAAGGCCCCCGATGACTACAATTGAAACCAAAAAGGGACAACAATCCCGTCTTAAAACCAACTAAATGCCTATGGATCCATTACATAATAGTCTACTCTCCAAATACATCAAACGAGACGTATTTATAGTTTTCTCAACACCGAAAACCCTTACAACATCATTTCTCTTTGAAATACACTTTCCACCAAAAGTTAGGTCAAAACATTTCGTTTCCAAAATCAAGGTTTATCATTATATAAAGCTTTCTCAAGTATTTTAAACCAACTAAAATGTTCATTTCATTATCTAGCTCAAAAATCCCCAAAATACCTCATTTTGACCTAAAACCTCCAAACTCAACCAAATACATAAACTCTTGACAATATAAGTTTAAAATCAACGAGACACAACATTTACAACATGTATTTGAGATTAAAGGGTTTGGATTTGAACTCACAAGGCTAGAGTTAAGAGAACCCTAGAAAAGCTCTTAAGAAGATGGAGGTGATCAAGAGATCTGAAAGGAATCAAGAACACTACTACTTGAAGCTTTAATGGTGGAATCGGCTCTTGGATATTCACTTAATGCAACAATCAATGCTCTTTGAAAGGGGTAGGTGAAGAGTTATAAGCCCTAAAAATCGCCTCTGATCTTTTGCTCCCGACACTGATAACTGTAACTGATAAAATGAGAAATAGGGCTGAAAATCGCACCTTATTGTGCCCTGAACCCCTCAAGGGCGATACTGCCATGCTATGCTGCCATGGCAGCATCGCCAGCAGCATAGACGAGAGTGTACCGTAGGTAAAATCCACAAAAACCAAATTTTAAGCCAAGGGCGATACTGCCCTGCGATACTGCCACTGGCAACATCGCCTGGCAGCCTAGCCGAGGAGTCCCTCACGCGTTTTGCTTCTTTTTCGTTCGTTTTTCTCCGATCCAAAAGTAACCCAACATAAAATACTTTTAACCCTTCCATTTAATTGTAAAATGACATTTTACAAAGCCATGATCATAACTTTTAGATACGAATTTTTCGGGTGTTACAGTGCGCGCATGTTTGCATTGAGCCTTCCACTCTAGGCCCCCACCAATGAATGTCTTCCTATAACACCTTAGGCAGATCCCATATCGGCCGTGGACAGGAGTGATGCTGGGTTCATAAGTAAACCTTGGCTTTCCTAAACACAACGCGTTTTGGGGCCACATGCAAGATAGGTTCTTGGAACTCTGTGGTTAAGCGTGCTTGGGTGGGAGTAGTACCAGGATGGGTGACCCACTAAGAAGTCCTCGCCAGGTCGCCAGAAACAAATCTGTGCGGCTTCGGCCAAAGCGGACAATATTGTGTCGTGGTAAGGCGGGGTGTTACAACATGGTATCAGAGCCGCTCCTGTGTCGTTCGGGATGTGGGGCAAAGCGCATCGAGGACGATGAGTCCCTAAGGGGGGGTGTTTGTAACACCTTAGGCAGATCCCATGTCGGCCGTGGACAGGAGTGATGCTGGGTTCATAAGTAAACCTTGGCCTTCCTAAACACAACGCGTTTTGGGGCCACACGCAAGACAGGTTCTTGGAACTCTGTGGTTAAGCGTGCTTGGGTGGGAGTAGTACCAGGATGGGTGACCCCCTGGGAAGTCCTCGCCAGGTCGCCAGAAACAAATCCGTGCGGCTTCGACCAAAGCGGACAATATTGTGTCGTGGTAAGGCGGGGTGTTACACTTCCTCTTATATATAATGAGCTTTCTTGATTCAATGTTTAGACCAAACCCGTTTCATAGAGTTTGGTAGTAGAAACATGGCTCTTATTTATGGGGGGCACATGAAGAACATTTTTTAGGGTGACGGTTTTCCCGGATGTGAATTTGAGTAGTACAGTACTCATCCCAACGACGTCAGCACGACCGTTGTTTGCCATGATCACTTGCCTACCCTCTCGAACAGGTCCATAATCAACAAAAGAATTGGTTATTTTCCAACCAATGGTTTTCCCTCTAGAACACGCTCACTTCCACCCTCATAATATTTTCCAACAATATATTATATATTTAAAAGAATTGGTTATTTTGATAAATGACGTGATAAGATATGATGTGGTTATCTATGATAATATGTAATAATATGTGACCATATGTGTTATGCAAATGTTGATGTTCAATATTTGGATAAACTTACATCCGAGAGCCTTCCATAACGAATAATAGGTTGGAAAGAATTAGCTCAACTTTTATGTTCGGTCGGCGTGCATCCACTTGTCTATTTATATATGGTGAACATATTTTTTCTCCGTTTTGAATCTCTTTGTCGTTGGGGACGGGTGTATATCGCACTTATCAGTTTCACATTAGAAACTATATCATTTCCTTCTCTATTAGGATAGCTTCCCTTTGGATCAACAACTTCTTCAAACTCAAGAGTAATACCTAAAATAAAATCCGGCATCTGGAACCCATCATATTTTTTAATTGTTTCGTCAACCCCCTTAATTGTATAAGGATATGAGAAGTATTGTGTTGGTGTCTCACCAACATCTTGTGTGTCACCCGTAACACCTCGCCATGGGTTACTAGTTGATGCTTTGTTCGTTCCACAACTTTGAACGGTTGACGTGTTCATTGGGGTATCACATTCCATCTTGTCATCACTATCAAATTTATTACTTTTTGTTGCTAGCCTTGGAAGTCCACAGATGTGGGGTAATTGGTTCTGCCTTTCTTCAAAATCTTGCCAAAATCACTTTATACTGCTTTCAACTTATTGAATGTGTGTTAGATCTCATACAATTATTTCTGCATAAACACCCAAACAAGTGATTTTTGAAAATATGTGAAAATATGTGATATTATTTGTTAATCTACGAAAATCATGTGAAACAGTTGTGGGAATATGAATAAGTAAGATGTGATAATCATGCGATAACTCGCTCCTGTAAACGGTGCACCAATCATCTCATGTATTTCTTTTCGCGTGATTGGGTTGATACCATTTTATATTTTAATCAACATGTTTTGAGGGTCAAAGGAATCAACTACATAATAGGAAATCTCTGCTGGTATATCAACACACATCTATTACATCTTCCCTCTCCCCACCCTCATCGCACCCCTAGCGCACCGCCATCAGCTGATGACCATTGTCGATATCCTAATCTGTTCACCTCCTCACCGTCGATGAACCACTACCGATAACCATCCATAACCACCATTGTCGTGCACATCTCAACCACCGTCGTTCTCTTCTCCTTTCCCTCTTTTTGTTATCCTTCGTTGTCTTTCACCTCCCATCATACTCCTAGTAACCACCCTATTTTCTTCCTCTTTTTAGCTCAATCAAACTAAACCATTTCACTTCGTCTCTGTGAGCAACGCCATCTCCAAACACTACTTTGTTCTTTGCCACACCCACCTCTCCATTTTCTTCTTCCCCGCAAGTCCATGGTCCTTCATTTTCCTCCTTTTTGAAGACTATGTTTGATTTTCGAAGCAAAAGAAAAGGAGAAAGTGATTGGGTTATTCCTTGAATAGCTGATGGTTATTCTTTAAATGTGCAATGGTTATTCCTTAGGGGTTTTGTTTTTCCTCAATAAAAGTACTTGTTATTCCTTAGGGGTTCTATTTTTCCTTAATAAAAATAGTTGTAGTCATGACAGGGAGAGGGAAGGAGATAGTGGGGTTGGGGAAAGTCAATGGTCAAATGTGTGGAAACTTGCCGGAAAAGTTCAATAAACCCAATAGACTTTATTGTTTGGAGTGATCAAGTCATTGGAATTTTTTTAAAACAAATAAGTCATTGGACATTTCAAAACCTATTAAATAATCCTTAGACTTTTAAAAACATTTTAAATAAACCCTTATTAGTTAAAACTTAACCTGCAACCTATAAAACAGGTAAACTATAAATTTAAAAAAGAAACCCTAAAAACTTTACTCAACAAAACTTTGTTGCTCCTTCATCGGCCCATCCTCGTCAACAACACAACCCAAATAATTAAGTATTATATGATCCACACCCATCATCTTCCTCACCCACATCCTCATCCTCCTCCTCTTCCATGATATTAACTATTATTTTCTGTACAACACCCATCTTGTACCCTCCACTTACCAGCCTCCACACATGGAAGTTCAATTGGAAAGTGGGTGTTGTCAAGAAATTGTGATCCATATCAGCATAGATTCCCAAATGATGGGGGTGAAGAGGGTTTGGGAGCCAAGAAATGGGGAATGACTTGTTGTTTAGACAATTTTAGAGTAGGGGAGCGACAATCATTTATAGTTTTACCTGTTGTTGTGTTGTGTAAGTTAGGGTGTAAAACCATCTCCAGCCCAACACTAAAATCACTAAAGACACAAAAATGAAGGTGTTTTCATCTTCAACCTAATACTAAAACATTCAAAAAAAAAATAGATGAACAAAATGTTGACTTCTATATTTAGAGGTCAATAAAGTACACCTCTAAAAATTTGTATTAATATTCTATTTAATTTTTCTAATTATATATATATATATATATAGATTAATAGTTTAGTACATTAAGTAATAAACGTATATATTATTTATTAATATTATTGTAATATTAAAGATATTTTTAATGTTGGTTATTTTATTGTGTGGTTAGAGTTTTTTTAGTGTTCAAGGGACCCACCATATTTAGTGTTTATTTTTTAGTGGTTGGGTTGGAGATGCCATTAAGCGAGTTGAGCTCGAGCTTAAAATTATTCGAGCTAGAGTCGATCTCCAACACAAAATAAAACTCGTTTAACTTAAAAGTATAAAAATTATCAACCTGGAGCCTATGAATGAGTTAATCGATCTGGAGTTCGAGCCCATAAATGAGCATCGAGTTCAATAATCTAAAAAATCAGAGTTCGAGCCCTATATTGAAATGTTATTCGAGCTCGAGCATGACCTCGAATGGTCTACTATTCGACTCGTTTACCCCATAGTGTAGCTTGCAAGTTGCATTTTTAACTAATAAAAAATTATTTTAAATGTTTAAAAAATCGAAAGATGTATTTAACAGGTTTTAAAATGTTCAATTACTTATTTGTTCTAAAAAATTGTCCACTAGGCTTTAATGAACTTTTTCCTTGTTTAAATGAATATATTAATAAGATTTTTAATTAATAGATAACTAGTGTCTGTATAGTGTGTCGCATGATATTTGATTTGGTTTCATGATTATTTTCATAAAAAAAAACTACGATTTTTTTTCCAATTTGTTTCTTTTGTATAAATGAGCCATCTTTCTAGTTTATATGCAATATTTATGATGATAAAATTAAGTGTAGCCGTGTAGGCAAAAATTATTATTCCCAATTTTGTTCGGATAGACTGATAAAGTTTTAAAATATGTACATCTGTTAAGATAATTATTAGTAACAATCATGATATCTACCATATAACATACAATTTAATGATATATTTAGCTTAAAATATATTAATACGAAAGTGTCGCCTTGAAGTTAGTCAGCTTGCATAACGGGTTGGATAGCAAATGAATTGAGAGAATAATCAAAATTTATGATGGCAAGTTTTATTTGCATAATCCATGCTATTATCGACTTCTTGAGTGTTGTTGATGCTTGGTGATTGCTAGATAACGAAATTGAAATAAAAAAGTTTCAAAAATATTATGAAGATCATATCATAAATCAACATCTCTCATCATAATATCACCATGTCACTGTGTCACACATATAATTGCAAATATAGGGTATATCGTTTTTTAACTTTTACAAACTAAACTGTAAATAGTTTTATTAAATGACCGTAGACCATCATCAACCAAATGCAGGATCATGATAATTACACATCAAAAAAGATTTTCATTTTCTTTTTTACATGCTCTTTCAATTTCTAAGGTGTTGGATCCAATGGGTGCACAAAGAGTAGAGGCGTTCGTGGTCCGGTTTGGACGGTTTAATCTCTCAAACCACAAACCAAACCACAATGGTGGTTAGGAAATTTTCCAAATCGAGCGGTTTGATAGCAAGTGGCCAAATCGGTCAAACCGGACCACAAAAAGACGGTCTGGTCCGACTGGTTTAGGCGGTTTAGGCCTCTTATGGGCTTTAAATTTAGAAAAAAAATAACGTCTATATTCAAAATGCAAATTTTACCAATATAGCAATATTAAAAATAGGACATCGAATTATTAAATATATGCTTATCTCTATAGCTAAAAAAACATGGGGCTAAGTTGAAAAAAAGTTATACAAATCCAATAACAATAGTTGAAAATTTGGTCAAATATTGAGTTAGTTAAGGACGATTTGGAATTTTGGCGTGATTTTTAACAAAGTTCTAAATTTTGGCGTGATTTTTGACAAAGTTCTAAATTTTGTCAATTTAGATGATGCGGTCAATAGAGAAATGAAAACTAAAAACATAATGTCTTGGACGATTTTTTTAGTCATGCTATAAAGTTGAATCTATAAGATGAAAATTAAATATAATTAATATGTGTATTTTTGGCGGTCGGTTCGGTTCAGACCGCTTAAAAAAGCATTCAAACCGCAAATCAGACCGGACCGAGCAGTTTGACTATTTTTAGACCAGACCGGACCGTTAGACTGGACGGTCCGGTTTGACTTGGTTTGACCAGTCCTAACGGTTGTTTTGAATACCTCTAACGAAGAGGTTAGTTATGGTTTTATTACGAATGTCCTTTTAGAATCACGGTTTGTAATTTTCTGGATATTCATGGCTTATGTACATGGTTGAATGTTAAGGTGGTTTTGCTTTCATTTGTTATGTTATTTTCATCTTCTTAAATCTAAACAAATACAATTCCTTATTCTACTTTTTTCATCTTCGTAAATCTAAACAGATACAATTATTTGTTCAGAATAAAATACACATGCAACTATCATAACATTATTCATCATAATATAACAAATCAGAAATAAAACTATCTACAACATTGTAAAAACTTGTGGTTTGCAGAAACCCAATTAAAAAACGAAAAAATAAAAACTTATTTGCATATCAAAAGGATGGAGATACTTACAACGGTTCTTAGGGGCGGAACACAACCCTTTTAGTCTTGGGGGCCGAAATATAATACTACAAAATTTAGAGATCCAAATTATACGTACGAAACTTTTTTTTCTTCTATATTAGAATATTAAATTTTAGAGAAAATTTGTTAATGAACACTAAGGAGACGTTTATCAAACATTTACTCGATAAACGTTCACCAAGTCATATTACCTTACTGAACATGGCAAGAACCAAGAATCTTACTAAGTAAAAACGATGGTAATGATCAAGTGTCTTACCTTGTAAGTAAAAGTGACAACTTTTTTATTCGGTTAATGTTCACCGGGTAAATTGTTGCATATGACGTCATTTTGATGGAACACAAATTTTACCCGACAAGGTAAGCAATAGTGCCAAATTTTACTGGGAAGCATTTACCGGATAAGTATTTGGGTAAACAGTCTCTAAAACTCAAAATATTTAAACTATTAAACAAAAATTAGTAACACAAATTTATTATAGTTTTATATTATAATTAATTAATAAAAAACAAACTTTTAAATTATTAATATAACACTATATATAATAATTCAAACATTATTTTTTTATATCATAATGCATAAAAAAATAGAAATTAATTATTAATATAATATTATGTATAATAACTCAAAGAAACAAGAAATGTAGAAATTTGAAAAAAAAAAAAACAACACCATGCATAGATTCAATCCCTGGACCCCTACGATGTAGAGGCAATGCCTTAACCACTCCAGCAAAGTAACTTTATACGTCATTTAATGGACATAAACAGTATATGAGTTGGAAATAGCAGGGAGGCTATGGCCCTCCAAGGCCCCTATGGGGTTCCGCCACTGACGGTTCTATGAGATTTTAGTTGTTCAACATCAAAATGAATGTAAATTACCTAAAATTTAAGGCTAAAAGAATTCTTAAAGACTTGTTTGCGTTGCTCCGTAACATACGGTTTTTATTTCTCTTCTTACATCTAAACAAATACTATAATAATTAGTTATTAACAAAACACATACAAAATTATCAAAACATTATTCATCATAATGTAAAAAAACATAAAAATCCAAATGAGAAGGAGAAATGAGAACTTATTTGACGATTGGGGATGGAGATGCTTGTATATATAGAGAGAGGTTTCTATGAAATTTTGGTTGTTCAACATAGGAATCTCTTAGTTTCGGGTGACTAAGGTATTGTTTGGCAAAAATAAGTTAATTTATAAACTGACTTATAAGTTAGCTTATTTTTTAAGTAATCGTTTGGATGCACATAAGCTAGGTTAGTTTATTGATAAGCTACTTGGAGTAGTTTATGAGAAGCTTTTTGACTTTTTCCAATTTTAACCCTGATTGATATTATTACTTATTAGTAATGAATATTAATTACAAATAAATACTAACTATTAACCATAAATAAATATTAATATTAATATTAATATTCAATATTAATTTATACTAATTAAAATTAATTAAAAAAATCATCAATTAATTTTAATTACACATTATTAATTAATTTTAACTATACATTATTAATTAATTTTAATTATACAATAAATACTAATTGTACTATATCAATTATTATTTTTAATTATTATTCAATATATTAAGATATCAAAAATCAAATGTAACAATTCTAAAAATGTTCATGTAGGATACATAAAAATTAAAGGCATGCTTATTTTATTTTATAGATAAAGTAAAATATGCTAAATAATTTTAATAAAGTATTTACTTTAATCATTAATTATATTTTTTAAAAGTATTAATTAATTATAATATGTGAAGTTGATCAATTTTATTGATATTCATATGTAATGGTATATTCATGGTTCTAAAAAACGCGTTATGGCGGCGTTATGGCGCGCCATAACGTCGACGCATGGTCTCGCCGCCACGTTAAAGCCCATGGCGCGACTCTGAGGCGTGGCTTGCAGTAAGGCGCGTTATGGCGTGTTATGGCGGGTTATAAGGCGTGTTATGACGCGTTATGGCGAGTTATAAGGCGTGAGTTGGGTTTTTTTTATTTTTTATTTGCAAACCTTGTGTATTTGATATAAAATTATAAATGCATTTTTCTTCCTTTGTTTGTAGTTTTATATTAATTTAATTTGTTTAATTATTATTGTTTCATTACACTGGCTCAAATAGACATATGTATATATAATATACATAAAAATTTGCCGCCTTAAGTCGCGCCTTAAAAAACGTCATGGCCTCGCCGTAACTCGTAAGGCTTGAGGCTTGACCTCGCCGCCACGCCACGCCTCACGTCATTTAGAACCTTGGGTATAATGTATATTTTTTTTTAAATTTGTTTTAACAAATTCAATTTTTATAGTATACATATAATAATCGATTTTAAATTCATTCAATTAACATTTTATATTATTTAATTATTTACTATTTTGTTTGTAATATTTAACATATTATATTATTAGAAATTTATTTGAGTTATATTATGAAATATTTGTAATTGATTATTTTTTTCAAGATGCCATTTTTGGTCATTTTACATATTCATATGCTAGTTTTTGTCAAACATAACTTATTTATCAGCTACCAACTAGTTTATAACTCATCAGCTAGTTTATCCGTCATAAACTAACTTATCAGCTAATTTACCAAACATAGCCTAAGATTCAAATTAATGGCCTATTGTTGATGAAGTCACACGACATCATTTACATATAATAATGGGTAATTAGGATACACGGAAAACACCCGCCAGGAGCGCCCAGAAACGGAGCTACTGATATCTTCCAAACTATTGGGGTCCTTGCTCCGGATGTTGTTGGTACGGTGTGTTATGTGGAAGACCAAACATTTGTGTCCAAGATTTTGCAATCACATGGGTTTTTTATGCATAATCAATCAAAACTGTCAAATATGAATATAGTTAATGCAATACGATCATAAAAAATACATAAGATTAGAGATTCAAACTTGGATAGAAGTACTTATCAAACAAACAAACTTCTCAAAAGGAGTTTCATCAATGTAGATGTACATGCAATCTCATCCAAAAATACACATCCTTTTTCACAAATTCATTGATGGTTTGATGAGACTAAGGGTGAGTTTGATTTGTAGGAATGGAATGGATTTGGATTTCAAATCCATTTCAATCCGATGTTTGATTTGTGAGATTGTTCGGATTTGAAATACTAGGATTGATTTAAAATCTCATGGTTGATGGATTTGAAAATCCTTTGGTATAGGTTGGTATTTGAAATCCCAATCCCACTCCCATGGATTTCATAAATTGTCTCTAATCCCAATCCTACCATGCATCCTTGATTCATCTTTTGCATTCCCCATCTTTGTTTATTTTCGTTCTTATATCATTTTATAACTATTTTTATTTAGTTTTAAATATATTAATTTTTATTAAAATTTTAATAAATAAATAAATAAAAAGTAGATCAACTTAATATGTATTAATTCAAATAGTCTACTAATTAAGCCAATTGGTATATGTTGTCCGTTTAAGTGTAAATGATTTGGGCTACTCGAGCTTAATAATTCTAGAACTCGAGTTGATCTCGAACATAAAATAGAAATCGTTTAACTTAACGAGCCGAGCTTTATAAAACTAATGTTCGACTCGACTCGTTTGAGGACTCGATTCGATTTTTTGAGCCGAGTTAAACCGAGCCGATCCATTCGAGCATATACTTTTTCGAGTCAAACATGCACATATATTTATCAATCATATAATAAAAATATAAATATTATCGAGCTCAAGCCGATAAAGGAGTAAATCGATCGCGAGTTCGAACTCATAAACGAGCATCGAGCTCGAGCCTATAGTTAATTTTTGATGTATATATGCAGAAAAAGTGTGTGTGATACCAACCGACTCGAGAAAACTGTCAAGAGTATGAATTTTGAACTCGGTGCCATTGTCAGTTCTAATTGTTTGTGCGGTAAGCTCCAATTTTACTTGAATGGCCTTTAAGAAAGTTATGATTGTCTCGGGAGCTTCATCCTTTGTTCGTAGAAATTTGACCCAAGTGAAGCGGGAGAAGTCATCGACCATCACTAGGACGTACTTCTTACCGTGTATGCTTTGAGTCCGCATTGGGCCGCACAAATCCATATGAATGAGTTGGAGGGGTCGTGTGGTGCTGTGTTCTACTTTTGGCTTGTGAGTGTCCTTCTTCATTTTTCCTTTTTTGCATGCATCACAGATGTGTGGTTTATCAAACTTGATCTTTGGCAGGCCATTGACTAATCCCCCAATCGAGAGTCGATTGATATTCTTGAAATTTAGATGGGATAGTCTTCGATGCCAAAGCCAATTTATCGCATTGGTGACTTCTGAAACGAGACACACAGTTGTGGAAGGTTGAACTTGAGACAGATCGATAATGTACAAATTTGACTTTCGAGACCCAGCGAGAAGTTCTTTGCCTTCATAAGTAAGTACGTACGCAACACCGTTCAGGTCTGAAATTGACTTCCAGTTCTTTGTCACAGAATTTGCCAATGCTCAACAAGTTGTGGCTTAGCCTTTGAACATAGGAGACATCAGAAATGGTGATGTTCTTTTGAATAATGTCACCTAGACCTTTGATTGGTGCTAAGTGATTGTTGCCAAACCTAACGTAACCACCCTTTTTCTCTTTGTAGTTGGCAAACATCTCCTTTTATCAAGTCATGTGCTTGGAGCATCCAGAATCTAAGTATCACACATGACTGGCCTGCACAAAATCAGGCAAATTTAGGTACCCATTTGACTTAGCATCATGAGGAGCCCATTTGAAGTGGGACTTAGGTGAGTTAGTCATAGTCGTTTTCGGAACCCATTTATAAATAGAAGGGATTGGAAAGAAATTCATGTGATGATTATTGAAAAGAGTTATGCATGTCAGGATAGTAACCACAATCATAATTGAAAGAATTCAATTGCATAAAGTCATTCACACCACAATTTGAGCAAAAAAATTTATTTCGAGAAAAATGAATTAAATGTTTAACAGAACGAATAGTGCAAGGAAATTGAAAATTGCGATTGGTTCTTCTAACATTTGGTAATTTTGAAAAAAGAAAGTTGTTATTTTTGCGGGATGATGACTTCGGAGCACTTTTGCCTTTTTCGACTCAAACTTGCTTTGACTTTAAAGTGCGAAAAGCTGAAACATGAACATCATCACGGTTAGCATTTTTCACATAATGAGAATTGATGGATTTTGAAATATTGGTTTGATCCTTTTGGTTAGAATTAGAATTGCTTGTAGAGCACTCATTCGTAACTTCTGGAGTGAAAATTGTTTCCATTGGCTTCTTACCTTTATCTAAAAATTCCTCATGACTTGGAAGAGTTGGATTGAAGTCAAATTCGGATATAGATTGGAAGTTGCAAGAGGAATCAATGTACTCATCAAAACGAGGCATTTCCTCAAAATCATCGAAGTCATTGTCGGAAGTTTGAGAGCTCCTTGGAATAGTTTTCACTTGGTCATCCAAATACGTGCTAACAAAAGCTTTGCACCGTAGAAGCCTTGGATATTTTATCAAGTTCAGTTTGCAAGGCTCTTTTTTCAAGTATTTGAACTTTTAACATCAAATTTTCCTTTTCCTTTTCCGAATAAGAACGCTCACTTTCCAATTCCTTTTCTAATTGGATTATTTTCTTTTCTAAAAATAAGGTAGGAATGTAAGGTTTGTAATTTGGAGGTTCCGTTTGAAGTTCTTCGTGGGTATAGGAAGGAAAGTAGTTGTTAGGAAGAGTTTCTTTAGCCGAACTCATAAACGAGCATCGAGCTCGAGCCTATAGGAAATTGATGTATGTATCATCAAATTCCATTTTAAAAACAAAGAATTACAAAAAAAAAAAAATTAAATCGCATTCCAAAGCCTACAAATCAAACATGATTTATCAAGGAATGGAATTCAAAATCCATTCCAAATCCTACAAGCCAAACACATAAAACGATTTCAAATCCATTCCAATCCAAATCCCTCCAAAACCAAATCTATCCATGAAATCCAAATCCATATATGAAATCCAAACCCTCCATGAAATCCAAATCCCTCAAAAACAATCCCGCAATCCAAACGCATCCTAAGTTTATAAGTACACTAAAGAGTTGTTAAGGAGTACATAAAACAAATAGAAACTACTTGAAGTCTATATATATATATATATAGATAGATAGAGAGAGAGAGAGAGAGAGAAAGGATATTCTACAATCCACTTAAATGTTACAACTCATGCCCCCAATCTCAGCCATCCATCAAATAATCTAAGGGTGCGTTTGGTACAGAGAATGGAATTGCAGAGAAATGGTTGCAGAGAATGGAATTGCAGAGAAAGGGAATTGGTCTGGAGAAAAGGAATTGACTCTTCTGTTTGGTAGCATAGAGAGTTCAACCGAGAAATGTAACAGAGAATCATCTCTCTTGTTTGGTACGACAGAAAATTTAACAGAGAATTGTACCCTATTAAGCCAAACAGACCTTATTAAGCCAAAACAACAGCTTAACCAAACAAACCAGCACAACAACATACCAACAGACCCTATTAAACCAAACAGACCCTATTAAGCCAAATAGACCCTATTAAGCCAAAACATACCCCATTAAGCCAAAACATACCCTTTTAAGCCAAAACAGACCCTATTAAGCCAAAACAACAACTTAACCAAACAAACCAGCACAACAACATTCCAAACAGACCCTATTAAGCCAAAACAGACCCTATTAAGCCAAAGCAGACCCTATTAAACCAAACAGACACTATTAAGCCAAAACATACCGTATTAAGCCAAAACAGCGGCTTAACCAACAGACCAGCACAAAAACATACCAAACAGACCCTATTAAGGCAAAACAGACCCTATTAAGCCAAAGCAGACCCTATTAAGCCAAACATACCCTATTAAGCCAAACCTACCATATTAAGCTAAAACAGACCCTATTAAGCCAAAACAGCCCCTATTAAGCCAAACATACCCTATTAAGCCAAAACAGACCCTATTAAGCCAAACAGACCCTATTAAGCCAAAAGAGACCCTATTAAGCCAAACAGACCCTATTAAGCTAAAACAGACCCTATTAAACCAAAACAGCAGCTTAACCGAACAAAGAGCGTCAATTGAAATATTTCAATTCTCAAAGAGAAACCAAATTTTCAATTCTAGCCATTTCTTTTCATGTGGGAGGGAAATGAAAATAGAGAAAATGAATTGTTTCTTTTCTCATTCCTTCTTTTCTTTGGTGTCAACAAACAAGGGAATTGTTTCTAATTCCCTTTCTCTACTACCAACTCTCTCTACCAAACACACCCTAAGGGTTGTGAAGGGGCGGTGGCATTTTCGTAAATAAATGCAATTTTTGAAGGATGCGATGGGTATGAAATATATCTAGTAAGGGCACAGACGTAAATTCGTCATATGTTTTTTAATTATAAATTAAATAATTTTTAAATTCAATTACATATGATTGCTTACTTTCATTCCTAAAATTAGGCATACAAAATCGGAGGTGCTATCATTGAAAAGCAAGGGGTTTAGGAATTCAATCTTGGTTAAGATTTTGAAGAAATCTTTCACTAAAGTTGAATCGTGGGATACTCATGGCTGCGAATCATCCGGTTCATCCACAAAGAGGTTAGGGTTTCGTTTTTTTGTTCCGACCGGTTATGAAACAATTGTTCTTCATCGAATATAAACAACTTTCAAAACTCATTTGGAGAAATCGAGAAGCAAGAAATTGAACAACAAAGAAATCGATGAAGTTGGAGAGATCGAATGAAGAATCGAATGAAGAAATCGATATGGGAAATGAAATCGATCAAGGAAATCGATCTGGGAAAAGAAATCAATCAAGCAAAGGAAATCGATCCGGGAAAGGAAACCAAAATCGACAGTGGGTTGAATAAAAATCGTTACTGGGGTTGAAGATTGTGGCTCGTAGAGGTTGAAGAAAAATCGTTACTGGGGTTGAAGATTGTGGCTCGTAGAGGTTGAAGAAAAATCGTTCGATTTGGATAATCTTATGTAAGCGACACTGGTTTGAAGATGGTGGCTTGCAGAGAGGTTGAAGATGATTGCTGGTAGGGACAAGAGAGGTGAGCGACTAGGGTAATTGTTTGTGTGAGCGTGTCATATGCAAAACTTTTCATATGCATATTCATACTTTTCATATGCATATTCACATTTTTCATAGGTTTTATTTTTTATATACAATCATTACATGTATGAAATAACAACATTATAAAAAAACTTGTATTACGTGTTTTTCATAGGTTTTTCATATGTTACTTATATTGTATAAACCTGTATTAAGTGTTTTTCATAGGTTTTTCACTATCCGCTGTGTTTTGTATGTTGTCGTTGACAACACTGTTGCCCTCATTCATACCCGAATTCATGTTTGCATCACCAGAAGACTCCATTTTTTGATCAAAAAAGCTTGATTCATACATGTATTCTGCAGTTTTCGAAGATTTTTGGATGTTTGTGATTTATGCAGTTATCATAAATTTCCAGATTTTGATAATACTTAACATTCAAAATTTAAAATTTAAAATTTAAATTAATCCCATAATTATTGGGATAACTTTCTTCTTTATAGAAACCGTCCATATTTGGATTTAAAATATATTTTGCATATAAATTGTTTTTATTATTATGATATTGGAAAAGACGAATATACCCTTATACATTAAAAAATATGATTTAATTGGTTTATAAAATGGATGGCTGAAATTTGGGGCATGGGTTGTAACATTTAAGTGGGTTGTAGAAGATCCGGACTCTATATATAGATATATAAACGGAGGACACAAAATGAATATATATATATATATATATATGTAGACACATCTTAAAATACAAACCAGTTAAAGGTTACAAACTCGTACAAAGCAATATAAAAATAACTTTTTTATGAATTTTTTTGATCAAATGCTATTATTTAAGATATTATTACGCATATATTTGTTTCACCTTGTGAAAAAATTACATGTGAAATCTTTACATTATGAAGCAGATATGTGCGGAACTTTAACCTTATGAAAACAAATGCATGTAAAACTTTTACATTATGAAACAAACATATGTGAAATAATATTTTAAATCATAGCATTTGATGAAAAAAAATCATTAAAAGAATTATTTTTATAGTGGTTTGTACGAGTTTGTAACCTTTGACGGGTTTGTATTTTAAGATGCCTCTCTCTCTCTATACATATTATATATATATATATATATATATATATATATATATATATATATATATAAAAGGAGGTTCAAGAGAAAACGCTAAAAAAGAGAAAACTGAAGAATACCTTGAGATTCCGCCATCTGGACGATATTTTTTTCTATGCATCAATGCATATATATACATTAGTGCATATGCACAAATACATATAGGCGATTGGAGCTCATTTTTTCCATGCATCAATGAGTAATTATGCATTAGTGCATATGCACAAATGCATGTTACCAGATGTCGTCCTCCCAGGGTGTTCTTCAGTTTTCTCTTTTTTTAGCGTTTTCTCCTGAACCTCCCTATATATATATATATATATATATATATATATATAGGGTTGGGATCACATGAGACACGCCTGTTTCTGTGAGACCGTGAGACAATCTTTTTACTTGAAACTTCACAGCAAAAACACTGTGAAGGTAAAAAAAAATCTGATGGGTTCACGTGAGACCAACCTCTTTCCGTGAGACCCGTCGGAGATCCGTGAAACCATCTTTTTACTCTTGAAACTTCACAGCAAAAACACTGTGAAAGTAAAAAAAATCTGATGGGTTCACGTGAGACCAACCTCTTTCCGTGAGACCCGTCGGAGATCCGTGAAACCACCTTTTTACTCTTGAAACTTCACAGCAAAAACACTGTGAAGGCAGAAAAAATCTGAACCTTCACAGCAAAATTACTATGTATGTTACCTTCATAGCAAAAATACTGTAAAGATTCATATTTTTTTTTACCTTCATAGTGTTTTTGCTGTGAAGTTTCAAGTGTAAAAAGGTTGTCTCATGTGTCTCACGAAAACAGACCTGTCTCACGTGATCCCAAGTATATATATATATATATATATATATATGGGATGGATCATACGAGAACCACCCATTTTTAAATGAATAAATGAACACTTTGTGAAGCACATATGATATGGGTCCCACATAATATTAAATCAGAAATGATTTAATATTATGTGGGACTCTCATCATATGTGGTCCACAGGGACGGACCCAGGAACTTTTTAATACGACGGCACCATACTATATAGGCAAAGAATGATTATACAAAATACGGTTTCTATCGACGCACCTTTACGTTTTTACAAAAGCTCATATCTTTCGATGTGTTTAGGCAAAAAAAAAATTATACAAAATACGGTTTCTATCGACGTGTCTTTACGTTTTTACTAACGCTCATATCTTTCGATGTATTTTCATCCTATGTCTACCATTTCAGGGTTTTTTTTAACTTTTTTGCTTGATTTCGAGGATTTTTTAGTTTTTTTTATCCATTTCGAGTGACCTTTTCGGGGTTTTTTTGTTTATTTTGGAAATTTTAAGCTTCTTATTGATTTCAAAAGATTTTTTCTGTTATATTTTGTTGATTTCAAGTGTATTTTTTCCGGTTTTTAGTATTTGATATTGATTGTCTTTAATAACTAAACGCAAATTAAAATTACTTTTAGAAAATTTAATGATTAAATATGAAATTAATATTGTTTGTTAAATTTTATTTAAGTACGAATAATAGAGTATTTACTATGTCATTAATTGTTATATAGAGTTGCTATAAAAAATAATTAATTATTTGCATGAAGGGGGGATTGAACCTGAGACCTTCTCTATAGGGAGCTTTAATTACTTGGGAAAAATATATATGGTGGCACACAACGAAACGATACGGTTGCACCTTTCACAAACCTAATTTTTTTACCCTTCAGCGGAGAAATAATACGGTGGCCTGTGTCACCGTGGGCACCACTGTAGGTCCGCCCCTGGTGGTCCACAAGGTGTTTCTTTATTTATTTAAATTTACAAAGTTCTCATTTGAACCTTCATCTATATATATATAGCGCTGTAAACGAACCGAACGTTCACCGAACCGTTCGGCGGGAAGTTCGTTTATTTAATAAACGAACGAACATGAACACATTTTTTCGTTCGTTTAGTTAAACAAACGAACATGAACAATGGTCTCGTTCGTTCATTTACGTTCGTTTACATTCGTTCGTTTATGTTCGTTTACATTCGTTTATATATATAAATATATTTACATAATATGACATTAATATGTAAAATCATTAATTAAATTAAATTTTTAGAATTTCTTTTTTATGGCTCCTAAGTTTACCCGGTTTTTCATTTTGTTATGTTACTTTGAACAAAATGATAAGTAATGGTGGTTTTATTCTATATTTGTGTTTGTTCGTTTATGTTCATCTATGTTCGCTTACATTCGTTTATCTTCATTCACGTTCGTTCATTTACGTTCATTTATGTTTGTTCGTTTACGTTCGTTTAACAGCTTAACAAAAGAACATGAACAAACAAATTTTCTTAATGAACACAAAAAAATTTGTTCGTGTTTGTTCGTTTGTTCGATTAAGTTAAACGAACGAACACGAACACAAAAAATAAAGTTCGTTTACCGTTCGTGTTCGTTCGTTTGTTCGGTTAAGTTAAATGAACGAACACGAACAAGCCTTCGTTCGTGTTCGTTCGGTTCGTTTACAGCCCTATATATATATATATAGGGTTAAGTTCAAATGTGAACTCATTTTTGGTTGTGAACGTGAGGACGAATCTCAGCCACAAGTCTTCGGTTATGGTGGACGCGATCACGGAGGATTGACGCGATTCATGGGAGGGTGGAGATTATTAAAGGAGGGGAACCAGGTCAAAGCCGCCTTTATTGACCGGATAAGTGGCTGAGATTCGTCCTCACGTTCACAACCAAAAATGAGTTCACATTTGAACTTTCCTCTATATATATATATGTATATATATAGAGAGCTCTTCTTGTGTTAACCCATATATTTGTGTTAACCATGTTAACCAAAACCAACCAATAGGAAAATTACAATAATTATGGAATTAAAAAAATAAATTAAATTTAGTAGGGGTAATTTCGTATTTTAATAAATGACATAATTAAGTATGGTAAATATCTCTAATAATCTTCACTAACAAAATCATTATATCAAAATTTTAAGCCTAGAATAAAGATTTAGAATTCTGCAGGTTTCATCCTAGAATAAAGATTTCGACATTATGGCAAACAACATCAACGATCTGCATAATCAACAAAGCCAAGATGAAGAAGTTTGTTACACCTTTCCGTCGTCCAACGAGATATATGTATCTGAAGTAGTCAATGATGCTCAGAAACCCGTCAATGGATGTACCGAGGAGCAAAGTAACCATGTTGATGAAAGACAAGAACACTCTCAAGGTAATTGAAACACGTTTAAACTTTTATTTGCTTGAACAGTTACACAATATGAATACTAGGAGTATGTATGAATTTTGTTCACTTATGAATTGTTCAAAGACGGAAAAAACATTCATGTTTATGCCGTGTTTGAAGTTGTTCACCTATGATAGTTATTCAAATTCGAGAGAATCATTGTAACTAGGTTTTATTTTGATGGCAGTTTCGATAGTTATATCTGACATCAAAATAATTACGTGTTGTTCATTTTTGAATTTGATATGGTGTCAGTTGAAATTTGTTCACCTATGTAACCTGTGCGAGAGAAACGTTATTTAATACCCATGTTTTATTTTTGTGTTAAGTTTGTTCACTTATGAAACGTATTCAAATTCGGGAATTAGACGTGAAACTAAAATATTTATGGTTTGCTCACGTGTGAAATTTGATATTGTATTAGTTCAATTATGAACAATCATAGTTAAATATGAAACTTGTGTTTCAAGTTGAATGAATAACATCTGTGTTTCATTTAATTTGAAGCGTATAATGGTAGTATCACATGGACAAAACCATTAACATTTTGGTTCTTTCGTGAAATACATTGTGTATTAGTTTTAAATATGAACAGAAACATTAAATAGAAAGTCATAGTCAAGTAGCAAATATGTTCAGTGATGAAATTTAGGCATTGATGTTAATACCCGTATTATGGTTTTCATTTTATTGTAGACGTTAACTACGAGAATGAAGTAACTCAATTATACGATGCATCAAAGTATTGGGTACCGACAGTACCGGATGATATAAGACCGATGGTTGAGGGTCAGTTTTCATCACTAGAGGAGGTTGAGGCAATGTACAAGAAATATGCATACAATGCCGGTTTTCGTGTTTGTAAGAGTGCGAAGAAGGAAAACAATGAAGGGCGAATTCAAACACGTTGGTTTGTTTGTAGTAGACAGGGGTTCCCAAAAAAGAAGATATTTGACACACTTGAAGTTGGTCCCGGAGATCGGACTCATCGAAATTCTAATTTCAGGCGGTCTGGTTGTCAAGCCTGTATTAAAGTGCATTTGATGAAAGATAGGGCACGATATGAGATTTTTGAGGTTGTCGAAAAGCATAATCATGTTTTGATGAACAACAACGATCGTAGGTTTTCCAAATGTAATAGACAAATGCAGTACACCGATTACAAACATATATTGAATAGTTCCAGCTATAAACTAGGACCCACTAGAGCACACAGATTGATGTCTGCATTGAATGGAGGGTTTGAATACGATAGGTCAACTGTCGTTGATTTCTAGAATTTTAGGAGAGATGTTGTTGCAACTGTAGGTAATAAGGACGCGAAAATGTTGATTGAATTGATGACGAAGAGGAGGGAGGTTGCCCTAGAGTATTATTTTGAATACATTTGTAACGGACGCGAGTTGCAAGCAGTTTTTTGGGCTGACGAAATTGCACGTATTAACTACAAAGAGTTTGGGGATTGTATATCCTTCGATGGCACATACCGAACTCAAAGGTGATTATTTTGTTACATTTTTTTTCAATACAATTTTAGTTTTGATAAAATAATGTAAATAAATCTTTTTACAGGCACGCCATGGTTTTTGTATCCTTTTTGTCCGTTGACAACCATAAGAAATCAGTAGTTGTTGGATCTGCTTTGGTAAGTGGAGAAATAATCGAGAACTACACTTGGGTGCTTAGAGCTTTTCTTCGGTGTCATGTGAAGCAACCGGTCTTTGTTATTTCTGACCAGTGTTCATCGATGAAACAAGCTGTACCACTTGTGTTCACTGAAGCGAAACATCGTTTATGTATTTGGCACATCATGAAAAAGGTCCATGCCAAGGTATGTTTTAATGAACAGTAGCAGCATTTCGCATATACAACCGCTAATATTTTTTTAAAATTTGTTGTTCATATAGGTGAGTTCTGCGTTGAAGCTAAACCCTGAGTTTAACACAATTCTTAACAAGCTTGTGTGGAATGTTCGAATCGGGCCTGATGAATTTGAGCGTGAGTGGGAGGATATGATAGTAAAATTTAATCTACAGGGTGATCCATGGTTCACCGAAATGTATCTTATACGAAAGTCATGTATTCCGGCATATTACAAGGACACACCCATGTCCGGCCTTATGAAGACCACTTCTCGCTCCGAGAGTTCTAATTCCTATTTTAACATATATGAATCCTACAAATTTAATCTTGTTGAGTTCATGCACCATTACGACTTTGCTATTGAGAAGCAAAGGAACGATCACAGTGGACTTGAATCTGTAACGAGGAGTACATATACCCACATGGCTAGTCCTATGCATATCGAAAAACATGCTTCAAAGGTCTACACACGAACGATATTTTTCGAATTTTCAGAAGGAGATTTATAAGGCTGTTTGGTGTTGTTGTATTGAAGCAGTCGAAGTTGATGGTGGTGTGAAGTCTTTTCTGATCTGCCAAAAAAACAAGCGTGATGTGGTGAAATCAAAGTATAAGGTTAGATTTTATGGTTGTAAAATATGTATATGTAGAATTATAAAAGTCTTATATATTAATTACGAATTTTACATTTTAATTGTAGGTTACGCGAAACTATGAAGCGAACTCTGTCGAATGTGAGTGCTCTTATTTTGTTCAAAATGGTATACTATGCCGACACGCATTAATGGTGTTGATAAACGACAAGGTTCAATTCATTCCAGAGAAATATATTTTGCGTCGCTGGACAATTGGAATTGTTCCTGTTCATGTCCAAGCTGCTCGAGTTAGATATGGAGAAGTTGACCCCGGAAAAGAAAAAGCGATTCGAGAACTTTATTTAAAAGTTGACGATCTTGTTAGTCGTTTAAGGAACGACAACGTACAGATTTCAAAATTTACAGCAGTTATTGACGACTTCAAAAATGAATACGATAAAGTCAATCCGTTCCACGATCGTAGACAACAAAGGGAAAATGCAATAAATGAATACCACGGAGTGGCAATTCCTGATAATGAGGACGTGGATATATTACCGCCAACTGGACTTAGAAACAAGGGTTGTGGTACCGGTAAGCGTTTGGTTAGTAAATCAGAAATGATACAACAACGAAGCAAACGACAGAAACGAAAATGCAACAGGTGTGGCCAACGAGCTGGTCATGATTCGCGCAATTGTCCAACTAACGCCGGCTAATAATTATTGTGTCTTATCGGATTTCTCAATTTTTTTTAATTATTTAAGGATTTTTTATAGTATTTTGCTTATTGTTCAACCAACGATAATTATCGAATTTAATTTTGTTATTAACAAGGTTGTTTTAGATTTATCGTTAATTCGGTTAACGTGTATGTGATATGGATGTTCACTTGTAAACAATCTATGAAATAAGTGTTTTCACCTCGTAAGTAGGCATTTATATGCAAATGCGCAATACAAGGTTATTGGTGAACACTATTTTGTTTAGCCTTTACGTCGTTCTCCTTAGATGTATGTTGTGTTTTTAGTTTGATCTATGGTGTAATGAAAAACCCCTAATGACTATATGCTTTTCTTGTTCATCAGTTTTTACTTTGTGTAAAAAATCATAGTGTATGTCACCTAATTATCATTTCACTTATGAACATCATATGTCAATGGATATAGATTCACCATCGAACCAAATTGGATAAAGTGCATAGACAGTGTATAAAAGTTTCATAAAATATTCAAAAATAAGTCCCCTGCTTATTTTAATCAAGCATGTTATAGAAGCTTCACATATGAACATTACGAAAGCGATGGTAAAGCTATAGAACTGTCCGTAGCGTATTCACGAATGAATGGGTTATACTTCTTGTTTTTATTTTGTCGCATGTAAGTTTATAAAACAACAACAGGGGGGAAAATTCCTTCTATTAAATGTGTCAGATTCCCCATTTGGAATTTTTAAATGTAACACCATAATATCCACAAAAGCAACATATCCCATTAAGGAATTTTTAAAATATTCCAAAAACCAAAAAATTAGACATTACTAAATTAGATCCATAAAGTAACCAACAATACCGGATCCTAATTGAAAAACCAACATATTAAAAAAACTGAAATACGATAATAAGCTATAAAGTTTCACCCAATCAACTTTTATTGGTCCAGACCCTTGTCTTCATTGCAAAATACCGTTCGATCTCTGCTTTCACCACTAACTTTTTACAGTTTACTTCACTGTTGAGTAGTTTAATAACATACTTCGTTCGCAGCTCCTTAATTTGCTTTTTTTGCTTGGTCCCTGGTTTGTATAATCCACTTTCCCAATGACGCGCATCCTCCCCCATACAAGTTTCCATATTTCTCATTAGAACCACCCCGGCATTGATCATGTTTTCAACAAGTTGCCATTTCGTTTCCACTTTCTTTGGACTTACTCTTATTATAGCAGACCAGTAAGTATGTTTCACTTCCCTCAAGTGCTTCACCATTAAACTTTGCTGCTTAATAAAATTGTGTTTAAGTAGCTTATAACTAGTAAGGAAAATGCCGAAATAAGATAATACTTCCGTTTAACATTGTGTAGTACGTATACACATGCACATAAATAAAAGCTTTATTAATGCACGTATGTAACACTTACCAGGACAGAAATTTTGTTATCATACAGTTCATCAATTGTGCCATCTCGAACCTCACTGTCTATTACTTCAATGGATGTTTGTTTCAGATTGAAGACTACCATGTAGCAGAACATTGGTTCAACAACCGGGAATATGACCTTAAAATGGAACGAAAAAATTGTTAAATTTTATTAATTAATAAATTCATAAATGACGTTTAAAATGTTCATATATTTTCATCACTTACAAGGTCCAAATTTTTCATCAAGACAATATGTTTTTCGCTGCTTGCCGCAAGTTCAATTTTTCCACGGAAGCCATCATATCTAAATTTTTCGCTGTATCTTGTGTCGAACATCATATCATCATTCTATAATAAATTGCCATAATATATTAAGTATATTTGTTTCACTAAACGCAACAAATCAAAAAACTTGAAATAAATATAGATTCAGATTTATTACCATAATCGAGGACGGGAAGAAGAATCTACGTGGAGAGTCCACACTTCGGTACCGTTCTTCATAATTGAGAACGGTCGACCAACAGTCTATAACACGGGGGTGAACCTGTTTCATATCAGACAAGCTTTGTACTTCTGCCCTTGACATCATTATATTGTTCGTGGTTAAAAAAAGTAACCTCCTAACATGAAAAAAAAAACATCATTAAGATCTGAGACAATTTTTTCTTGGTAAAAAAGTCAAAGTAATACTTACATGCTAATGCCGCTTCCATTAGTCACCCATTCTTGAAATCTCATTTCTTCCGTAGTTACATCAAGACTTACCCGTCGGTCCATATAAGGTGCTCGTAGTCTGTCCCCAACCCTTTTATCTCTCTTCACAACTGTGAGTGGTTTTATATCTAATGCATCTTTAAAACAAACCTTCGCAGTGGAATCTGAACGTATATTAAGGTTTAGTTCAAATCGCATCGGAGAACTGTCACCGCTTACTACAAAAATTTAGGTTAACACAAGAAGGAGCCTCTCTCTCTATATATATATATATTGGTGTTGCTCCATTCCAACCATGAATAACCTCCACAATCAGACGTGAATACCGGCATCTAAAGAGGTTTCTAAAGGCTTTTTGCTGTTATTGCATTCCATGTGTGCCTACCTCCCAAATGGGAAGCCTAAACCATATTACAAGCATCCTTCTTTCTTCCATGGAATATGGATCTTCGGAATTTTCTTGGTGTTTTAGATGAAGATTGATAGTGAAAGCTTAATCATATTGTTGTATAGAGAGAAGACAAAACGTTAGTGAGAGAGGTAATGAAGACAATTAATCCTATTAATGAGGAAAATTAATGTTAGAAATTATTAGAAAACTTGACGATTTAAGAAAATGAGAATGCCACATAATATCTTAAAGATCTTCAATTCCTTTTAGATATATACTAGTAGGCGAACCGTGCGTTAGCGTGAGTAATTTGGTTATTATCGGAGATTGTCTATATAAATATATGTTAATTGTTAAATAATATCATCATATTAAATATTCCAAAAAAGTTACTTGAATTTAATTTATGAAATTTTAATACACACATATATATATAGAGTTAAATTCAAATTTGGTCCCTGTAGTTTACAAATTATAACGGATAAGGTCCCTGAATGATTTTTATAACGAATAACGTCCCTGTGGTTTCCATTTTATAACACGTAAGGTCCCTCCATCTAATTTTTCCGTTAAATATAACATTTTTAACATAATTTCTTTATTTTTCCATTTTTCAAACCATATGGACCAAATCTGTAATTTACTCTAAACTATATACATATATTTATATTTTATGTATTGTATAATTATATTTGCATTTTATTAATTATATAAATTACATATTTTGTTAATTGTATAATTTTCTTATTTATAAATTATACCACATATTTATAGGCACCTTATAATTTTATTTAAAAAATATTTATACTTTATATATTTATGATATATTATATTTATCTTTTATAAAATTTATTTTGTATTTATATTTATATATAAAATATAAATAATTTTATAAAATGTATCGAATGTTCAGTTTATATTAAAAACACTAAATCAGTTCATTATACAAATTATATACATATATGGACGATTCAAATAAATAAAATAAATACAAATATAAAATATAACATATAAATACAAGTACAAAGAAAATTCTATAAAATATAAATATAATATAAGATGTTGGTTCATTTACAAACTGGATGAAGAATACAAACTCGTACAAGGCAATGTAAAAATAATTTTTTTTCATTATATGCTATGATTTTAGATGTTATTACACATATGTTTGTTTCATAATGTAAAGTTTCACATGTATTTATTTTCATAAGTTAAAAGTTTATCATATATTTGTTTCATAATGTAAAAGTTTTACATGCATTTTTCACATGTAACTTTTTCATAAGGTGAAACAAACATATGTTTTATAATAACATCTTAAATCATAGCATTTGATGGAAAAAAGTAATGAAAAAAATTATTTTTATATTGGTTTGTGAGTTTGTATCTTTTATCCAGTTTGTAAATGAATGAACTGAGATCTATAATATAATCTTAAATATACAAAAAATTATTAATCTATAGATATAAATATATACAGTAAATATAATATAAAAATTAAATTCAAACACGTACAACATCGATGTCATCAAGATAATTCTCCTGAAAATCTACCGTTCGTTATCATCTCTATTCTCTTCATATATGTATATCTATGAATTATTAATTATTTGTATATTCAAAATTATATTACATCTATATTTTATAAAAAAATTATATTTTTATATATTTTATGTATTTAAATATTCCATGCATGCAATTTGTATATTGACATGATTTAATGTTTATAGCATAAATTGGACATTTCATATATTTTTTTAACTTATTAACATTTTATAAAATATAAATGTAATATATTATATGAATATAAAAAATAAAAATAATTTATAAAATATAAATGTAATATATTATATGAATATAAAAAATAAAAATAATTTATAAAATATAAATGTAATATAATTTATAAAATATGAAAATTATATAATTAATAAAATAGGCAATTTATATAATTAATGAAATAAAAATATAATTATACAATACATAAAATATAAATATATGTATATAGTTTGGAGTAAATTACAGATTTGGTCCATGTGGTTTGAAAAATGAAAAATAAAGAAAATATGTTAAAAATGTTATATTTAACAGAAAAGTTAGATGAAGGGACCTTAGGTGTTATAAAATGGAAACCACAGTGACGTTATTCGTTAAAAAAATTGTTAAGGGACCTTATCCGTTATAATTTGTAAACCACAGGGACCAAATTTGAATTTAACTCATATATATATATAGACACATACATACATACATACATACATAGAGAGATAAAAAAAAATTTAGGGAATAAAGTTATAAAATTAACTAAAATAAGGATGGAGGCGTGGATTATTTTCGCATTGTTTGTATGATTGATGATTTTTATGATGTTTTTATTTAAAAAAGAAGGACAGTAACTATGTCAATGTTATTAAAAAATAAACAAATGTACACTTTAATAATACGGTAACTAATGATGTGTACAAAATGTGTAAATAGAAACTTACCCTATAAATAATATGAAAAACAACATTAACTGATCGTTAACGCATATAAATTATTATATGGTAAAATACTAATAATTCCTATTAATAGCATAAACAATATTAAATTCGTATTAAACTCTTAATACAAATTTCCAAACTTACAAATCAATATTTTTAAGTATTGATCAACGTCTTTATAAAAACTTAATCAATAAATGTTATTTATCATCATTAATATTTTAATTTTTATATTGATGCCAATTATATATATATATAGAGAGGAAAGTTCAAATGTGAACCTATCTTTGGTTGTGAACCTAAGGACAGATCTCAGCCCTTGATCTGAGCCATATTGAAGCCGTCTTTAAATATGGCTTGAGGGGTAATTTTGGCAAGTTTTATATTTTAAACAGATTCTCCTTTATTCTTTCATTGTTATTGTTGATATCTCTTCCGCTTATATCTTCCTTTTCTGTTAATCGTTTTCTTCTCCATTAATCGTATTTTTCTCTGTTAATCGAATTCTTCTCTATTAGTCAGATTCGTTGCTGTGAATAACTTTGTTAATTGAATTTGCGATTTCTGTAGCTAAATCGTTGATTTCCTCTTTTCAAAGGACTCTGTTTCTTCATTAGAAAATTCAATCGATTGTGATCTCTGTTAGTTTGATTTCTAATTCAATGGACTCTGTTTCTTCATCGCGAGGTTCAATTGATATTGATCCAGTTGAAAATTCTACTCTCTTTGTTGATCAAACATGTGATTTGTTCTCTTATTGCGATTCGATTACGGATGATGATATTACAGATCGAGAGTTTTGTTCTAATGATTCGGTTACAGATTTTGAAAATATAGAGCATCAAAAAATTTGTTCAAATGTTGAAGATGCGTCAATCTGTAAGTATTTTACTAAACTAGTTTCTAAATCTGCTGAATAACTGCTTTTTGAAGATGATGATGTGTTTTGAATCTGTTTTATATTGAAATTTATTAATAGTTTGTATTCAAATTTGAATATTAGCTTATATTCAGTCTGAATATAAGCTAAAATTATTGAAAATACTATTTGTAACTTATATTCAGTCTGACTGTGAAAACTACAGAGTATAATAGGATTTAGTTTTTATATTCAGTCTGAATATAAGCTACACCACAAAATCTTTTACCTTATATTCAGACTGAATATAAACACTACAGTTTATTAAACATTAATGTTTTAGCTTATATTCAGTCTGAATATAAGCTACAAGCATTCACACCACAAAATGCTTTTGGTTATATTCAGACTGAATATAAACAATATAAACAATTAAATTGTTTATATTCAGTCTGAATATAAGCATAACCACCAGAAAATGCTTTAGCTTATATTCAGTCTGAATACAAGCTACAATTATACAAACTCATAATTTAATCTTGTATTCAGTCTAAATATAAGCATACACACCACAAATTGTTTATATTCAGTCTGAATATAAGCATACACACTAGAAAATGATTTAGCTTATATTCAGTCTGAATACAAGCTACAATTATACAAACTCATAATTTAAGCTTGTATTCAGTCTGAATATAAGCATACACACCACAAATTGCTTTAGCTTATATTCAGACTGAATATAAACATAACATTTTCATATTACACATTAAAATTGTTTATATTCACTCTGAATATAAATGAGTTGTTTATATTCTGTCTGAATAGTAGTTAATATTCATTCTGAATATTGTATTTGTTTTAATAATACCTTGTTTTCACTATTTTTTGTAGATGAATTTTATAGCGGAGGTGGAGATCGTCATTCATGTATTAGTATTATGGTGATGATGGATTGAAATATTGGATTCCTGTTGTAGATGATAATTTCAAACCTGTTGTTGGAACAGCGTTTGGTACATTGGATGAAGGTATAAAAATGTATGAAAATTATGCTTCTAAGTCAGGATTTGATAAAAGACTAAGTACTGTTAAAATAGATGCAAATCTGGTAATTACTTTAAGGTATTTAGTATGCAATAGAGAGGGGTTTCCTGATTCTGTGAAATCCAACAGTTTAGATGGATCTGATAAGCAAGTGAGAACTACCAATATAATCAGAACCGATTGTAAAGCAAATGTTAAGTTCAAGATTGCCGGTGTTTCTAAAAGGTATTATATTTTATATGATTTTGAAGAGAAACACAATCATTGTTTATTTGATGAAGATTCAAGGCATTTATTGAAGAGTAGTAGGAAGCTAGACTATTCTCAACAAAGGTGGATCATGAAAATGTCGAATGCTAATATTGGTGCTACAGAAGCCCACAATATTCTATGTCAGCTTAAGGGTGGTTATGAAATGGTAGGTGGTTCCAAGGTAGAGTATAAGAACTTTCAAAGGGATCGTAATTGTTTTATTGGAGATAGTGACGCAAACTTGTTTGTTAGGAAGATGAATGATAGGAAGATGTATGTTCCAAACTATTCATTCGAGTATAAATGCAACAAAGGGATGTTGAATTATGCTTTTTGGGCTGATGAGACAGCGAAGGTCAATTTTGAGCTGTTTGGTGACATTGTCTCATTTGATGCAACCTTCCGAACAAATAAGTATGTATTTGTTCTATTTTGTTTTATAGTTTTTCATTCTTGTTGTTATTAATAGTTTCAATTTATGATATGTTATTTAGGTACTGTATGGTCTTTGTTCCATTCACCGCAATTGACAACCACAAGAACTGTGTGACTCTTGGTGCGGACATTCTTGATTCAGAGAACATTCCTTCCTATATATGGTTGCTGCAATCATTCTTGAAAACATTTGGAAGGCAACCGAAGTTGGTTGTTACTGATCAATGTCCTGCTATCAAGCAAGCTGTTGCTGAGGTTTTTACAGAGTCAAGGCACAGGTTTTGTATGTGGCATATTAGCACAAAACTGCCTGCAAAGGTATTGAATTTTTTATATTATTATTCATTTTGAGTTATAATATATTCACTATGTGAGTTTATTATTATTATTTTTTTACTATTAATTATTCACTTTGAATATTCCAAGTAATTATTCATTCTGTATATAAGCTACAATTTGTTGTTTACTTAATTGTAGCTTATATTCAGTCTGAATATAAGCTAAAACAATTTGGTGTTTGCTTATGTGTAACTTATATTCAGACTGAATATAAACTAAAAAATTTTGGTGTTTGCTTACTTGTAGCTTATATTCAGTCTGAATATAAACATTGTTATGTATCATTACATTGTTATGTAATAATACATTCTTATGTTTATATTCATTCTGAATATAAGCTGAATCTTTTTTCCTTTTTGCATTCTTGTAGTATATATTTGTTTATTGACATTCATTTTGTATGCAGGTTACTTCAAACGTGATTAGAAATTCTGATTTCAAGAAACGTTTCCATGCAATTATATGGGATGAACAAATTGATGCTAAACAATTCGAAGAGAGATGGACTACTCTAATGACAGATTTTGGTCTTATTGGGCATAAATGGTTATCTTATATGTTTGAAAATAGGCACAGATGGATCCCATCTTTTTATAGGGAAATTCCAATGGCTTGTTTAATGAGAACAACATCAAGATCTGAAAGTGAGAATTCATTTTTTTCACTATTTTTTCATCATGGTGCAAATCTTATGAAGTTTATAGATTCATTTGATTCCGCTATGGACAAACAACGCAACAATCATCGGCTGCTAAACCATCAGACAAAAACAACAGTACCAAGGCTGAGCACACCACTTCCAATTGAAGTTCATGCTTCTAAGATCTATACACGTTCATGCTTCAGAATGAGATAAAGCACTCAGTTTGGTCGTGCTTTCAATCATCTATGAGCTTGGAGGATGGTTGTGATGTTATTGTTGTTGTTGAAAAGAAAAAGATGCAAACTAAAGATAAGGATTCTGAATGCAGCACCAATGCAGGGTTTTTTATGATACATTCTGAGCACAAGGTACATCTTATTTAGAACCAAATATACTTTTAAATATTCTAGCTTATATTCATTCTGAATATAAGCTAATATAAGCTACAAGTATGCAATTTCCAAATATGTTAAATTATATTCATACTAAATATAGTCTACAGGTATATAAACAACTGATTGTATAGTATATTCAGACTGAATATAAGCTACTCTTATTCAAACTGAATATAAGCTTATATTCAGACTTAATATACTCTAAAATCATTCATACAGTGAATTGTAGCTTATATTCAAACTGAATATAACCTACAAGTTCACTGAAATTCCATAATTGTAGAATATATTCAGACTGAATATAAGGTACCAATTATCATTCATTTGTGAATAATGAATTTTTTTTAAAATTGATTTCAGGTTGTGCATAATAAGTCCACTGGATCATATGATTGTAGCTGCTTATTTTTTCATCATTTTGGTATTTTGTGTCGTCATATATTTTGTGTTATGAAAAATTTTGGCGTTGAAGAAATACCTCGGCAGTATATTGTGAAGCGGTGGACAAAAGCTCTGATTTCTTCTGAATTATTGAAGAAACGTCATTATGTTGGAGAAAGAAATGAGCGTCGTGAGATACTTGAAAATGATGCCCAAGCTGCGTTTGATAGTTGTCTTGGTCTAGTAGTTGATGATATGGAAAAGCTTCAAGATTTTGTTCTGAAAATGCAAGAGTTGAAGGATACTTTGTTGGCAAATGGCTGTAGTGCTCCTCGTCGTAATACAGAAGAGACAATGGAGGCATTACTTGGGGTTTCAAAACCAGATGTTATTGACATTCAAAATCCGAAAGATATAAGAAACAAAGGTTGTGGTACAGGCAAAAGGTTGAAGAGAGGTAAAGAAAAAGCAATTGCTAAAGCTCAAAAGGCAAAGAGATTATGTAGGGTTTGTAAACAAATGTGTAATCATGATTCACGTAATTGCCCATCAAAAAATGATTGATCTTGTGTTTGTATTCTGCAAATAGTCATTCAAACAAATAATGAGTTCATTTTTTAATTCAAAATCAATAATACTTGATATTCATAATGAATATATAGTGTTTTAGTCTTCTCCTTCAACATGAATATAAGTTGTAGTTTGCTTATTCTATCATTGTATGTTAATATTCATTCTGAATATAAGCTACAAGAATACAAAACACAAATTGATTTACCTTATATTCAGTCTGAATATAAGCTAAAACAATTCTTGTATCTTATATTCAGACTGAATATAAGCTATAATTTGCTTATCTTTTAATTGTGGCTTATATTCACACAGAATATAAGCTACAATTGCAAAATAACAAAGTAGTTCTTTGTATATTCAGTCTGAATATAAGCACTAATAGTGTAAACACTGTTAGTGCTCATATTCAGACTGAATTTACTGTATAAGTAAATTGTATCTCATATTCAGACTGAATATGAGCACTACCACTGTTTATGCTCATATTCAGTCTGAATACAAGCTACAATTGCAATATTTGTTCTTTGTATATTCAAAATGAATATGAGCACTATCAGTGTAAACACTGTTAGTTCTCATATTCAGACTGAATATACAAAATACATTATAAGAAAATTGTATCTTTTAATTTCAGCTTGTATTCAGTCTGAATATAAGCAAACTTAAATTATACAATCTTTTAATTTCATCTTATATTCAGTCTGAATAGAAGCTACAATTATACAAACTCATAATTTAAGCTTGTATTCATTCTGAATACAAGCATAACATTGTCATTTAAGCATAACATTGTGATAAATCACAATGTTATGCTTGTATTCAGACTGAATACAAGCCAAAATAATTCAAACTCATAATTTAAGCTTGTATTCAGTCTGAATACAAGCTACAATTATACAAACTCATAATTTAAGCTTGTATTCAGTCTGAATTCAAGCATAACATTGTGATAAATCATCTTCATCCACTAGGAATGAGAACATCCACTGGGCAACATTTAAATTATACAAACTATCTCATATTCAGACTAAATATGAGCACTACCACTGTTTATGCTCATATTCAGTTTGAATACAAGCTAAAATTGCAATATTTGTTCTTTGTATATTCAGACTGAATATGAGCACTACCACTGTAGTGCTTATATATTCAGTCCGAATACAAGCTACAATTGCAAAATAAAAAAGTAGTTCTTTGTATATATTCAGTCCGAATATAAGCACTAACAGTGTAAAGACTGTTACTTCTCATATTCAGACTGAATATACAAAGTACATTATAAGCAAATTGTATCTCATATTCAGACTGAATATGAGCACAAACACTGAATATAAGATTATATTCAGACTGAATATGAGCACAATGTTATGCTTATATTCATACTGAATATAAGCTAAAATTATGAGTTTGTACCTTATATTCAGACTGAATATGAGATACAATTGGTTATTGTGCAATTGTAGCTTCTATATATTCAGTATGAATATACATTGTTAACCAATTTTAATCTAGAACAACATATTTAATAACATTGGAAACCAAATACATCATTTAATTTATAAAACACATCAAGTATGAATAATTTACAAATCAAAGTTAAAAGAATTGTTCAATAGTCTTAGAAACTAAAAGCATCATGCAAATAAACTCAGTCGGTCTTCTATCTTCAACTTTGCTTTTCTTCTATTCTCATCTCTTTCAGGCTTTGGTATTAATGCGTATTCATTAGCTTTCTGCAACACCCACTCCTTCTTCAGGTTCATTTTTGACATTAGCATATTGGTTAAATACTTGTACCTTAAGCTATTTAAGATTCTTTTCTGCTCGTCTCTTTTTGTCGCCAATCCACAATCCCAATTTTTTATAGGGCCTCCCATGAAGGTCTCCATATGTCTCATCACAAAGATTGAACAATTTTTGTGATTATCAATTGTCCTCACTTCATGGCTTCTCTTTTGGGTGGGAAGTTGATTAGCTTGTTAAATCTTGAATCCTTAATGCGTGCAAGGAATTTTAGAAACAGTTTATGCTGCATTATATAAAAATATTTAAACAATATGAAAAATATAATATATCGATATGATATTTGTTATTCATATAATGTAAATGATATGTTCCTCTTACCAATGTTATAGGCACGCTCCCGTATTTGTCATCAAACTTCACTTTTGTGGCACTGTTATCAAACAGGTGTGACATTGCATTTTTTATATCATAACAGATTACATAAAAGTGATCTGATTTTATGATTGGAAAGAATACTGAGAGGAATATTCTAGTTAATTTGTGTTTTATTCAATAAGAAAAGAACAGAGGATACATATTAAAATAAGATGCAAAGTTTTTTCAAAGTTTTATTAATATCTAATATTCAGACTGAATAATGGCTAGTAATTTATTTTCTTAAATGTATTTGTGTCATACCAGGTCAAACTTCTTTATATCATCTAAATTATTCAATACTTTTTCTTTGATATTCTCTCTGAAAGTGTCACAATATGTACGCCAATCAAAGTCTTCGTTGAACACATCATGTCCCTGTTCAAAAATTAACAAATGTTAAATTAATAAAAAATTAAGTTGTAATTTAAATTAGAAAAAAGATTAATGATCTTACAAGAATATCTGTTGTCATAAATAACCTGCTTGGTGAGTCTTTGCTTTTTAGTCTTTCTTCATAATTTAGAAGTTCTGCCCAATTGTCTATGACATTTGAAAATGCTTCTGAATCTTCAATCATGCTTTCAAAAATTATTTTGAAAGCACTTTTATTTGAAGCAGTTTCAAAAACAATTGACCTGTTGAAACAAATTATATTTAAGTAAATTTTATAATAAAGAAAATTGTTTATATTCAGTATAATAAACTGTTGGTTTGTAACATTTTTTAGATTATATTCAGTCTGAATATGAACATTACAGTGTATATTCAGTATGTATATAAGCTACAATTATACAAACTCATAATTTTAGCTTTTATTCAGACTGAATACAACCATAACATTATACAAACTCATAATTTTAGCTTATATTCAGTCTGAATACAAGCTACAATTATATAGTAGCTTGTATTCAGACTGAATATAAGCATAACATTGTGATAAATAACAATGTTATGCTTATATTCATTCTGAATACAAGCCAAAATAATACAAACTCATACAAAATTCCATCTCATATTCAGTTAGAATATAAGATAGAAGTATACAAATCAACAAGTTTTAGATTATATTCAGACTGAATATAACCTTCAAGTATCCAAACAACCAAATTGTATCTTATATTCAGTCTGAATATAAGATATAGCACAAATTGCACAGCTTATATTCACTCTGAATATAACCTTCAAGTATCCAAACCACCAAATTGTTTCTTATATTCAGTCTGAATATAGTCTATAAGTATCCAAAATACAAAATTGTAGCTTATATTCAGACTGAATATAACCTAGAAACAATTGTTCAATAATATGAACATTACAGTTTAGTGTTTGACTGAAGTTTTTATATTTACTTTGAATTAACTTGTTTTTAAATGATTATTATACAGAATAATAGTAAATTCAATTTGATACTTACAGAGCGTCATCTGTTAGTGAGAACACCCATTCACCAATCTTCCTCTCCAGTGAATATAATTTTGCTTCAGCATCAACAACTCTTTGTACATGAGGTGATTTTATAAGATCACCTACCTTCTCTATTCTCTTTTCTCTATCTTCAATCTGATCTTTAGGTTTTGCAATTTGCTTATCCTTTGCTTTTATTTTTACAACAAGATTATCTTTCTTTGATTTGGATGGTTTTGGAGGAGAATCAGAATCAGTGAATAGCTTGAATGTTGGACAACTTGCAGGAGGAGTTTTTTCACTAATATCTGTCTGTTGTGAAACGTGTGGGGTAATCAAATCCTGGCTTTTCATTATGGCATGTTGTCCTTCTCCGCTTGTCTCATTTCGCTCCTCTTCTAAAGCTTTATCTTTCTCATTTCCCTCCTCTTCTTTCTTCTCATCTTCCCTTCCTCTTTCTTCAGTAATAATGTCATCAACAATATTAGCTATTATTGCATCAAGACTAGTCTCTACATTCTCTTCTCTTCTTTCTTCTCTTCTTTCTTCATTTGTCTGCAACACATCAGCGATCATGTTTCTTGAAGCTTCATCATTAGCTTCTTCATTTTCTTTTCTTCTTTCTTTTCTTGTTTCTTCTCTTGTTTCTTCTCTTCTTTCTGCATTCGGCTGCACCACACCAATTATCATGTTTCTTGAAGCATCTTTATTAGCTTCTTCATTCTCTTTTCTTCTTTCTTCTCTTGTTTCTTCTCTTGTTTCTTCTCTTTTTTCTTCATTCGGCTGCACCACACTAACAATCATGTTTTCATTAATCTTAAATAGGCTTTCATATTCAGCCTTCCATTCCTTTAATGGTTGATCGCTTGGATATAGCATTAATGCTCTTGTCATCTTGAACTCAATCTCAGCTTTCATTATCATCAGTTCTTCAAGATCACGGTTAAGGCTTGCTAAGAATTCCTGGTTTTTGATGTTTTTTTATTAGTAAAGATAATTATAATTAATATTATTATAAACTACACAGTTTATATTAAGTTTGAATAAAGGTTATTCAAACTTTATTAGCAAATTATATATTCAGAATGAATATAGGCTACAAATAGTATTTTGAAATTCAAGATTTAGCTTATATTCAGACTGAATATAAGAAGCACTAAGATTCAATTTATCTCATATTCAGTCTGAATATAAACAATAAAGTGCATAGTTACACTATTAGTACTTATATTCAGACCGAATATAAAGTACACCACGAAATAATATTATAAACACTAAATTATTTTTGTAGCTTATATTCAATCTGAATATAAAAACTAAATAATATAATACTATACTCTGCAGTGTTTATATTCAGACTGAATATAAACAATAAGGCTCATTGTAACACTCTTAGTGCTTATATTCATTATGAATATAAGGTAACATACAAAATCTTTTAGATTATATTCAGACTGAATATAACCTATGGTTAAACAAACAACTAATCGTAGCTTATATTCAGACTGAATATGAGCTAAAGATATTCAAAATACTATTTCTTTACATTATTTTCACATTCAATGTATGTTAATATTATAAAAACTACATACCCCTGTTGTTTTCTCTCTGTTTGAGGCCATGCAATCATGTACCTCATCTGTGTTTAGGTCTAACCTTCCAAATCCACCACCTTCAATCTCACAGTTTTCTCTCTGTTTCAACTTCTTTGACGTCCACTCGAGGATTGCAAGTTTTAATCGTCTATGATTAACTTCATCACAGCGTGTTGAATTTACATACATGACCTGCAATTTTGGTAATTAAAATTAGATTGACTATGTTATAAAATTTTAAAAAAACAGGAATATTATAAGTGAATACTTACAACAAGGAATGTTGTTGGTCCTGTATAGAAGTCAGTTTTTGAGTTGCTGTTCTAGAAAAGCTTGCTTATCATTAACTGATTATATATGTAATCGCACCAGTTTATTTTTTTAAAATCATAATTTTCTCCAACATTGGTCAAGAAGGTGGTATTCCAGATTCCCATCTTCATTGTCTCGACCATTGTGTTTATGAAAAGTATGATGAAGTTGAGCTTGAAGTTGATATCCAAAACTGTTGATTCCTTGATTAGTTTGACGAGGTGCTTCTGCCTAATCTTTTTATCATCTTCAAACTGCGCCTTCCACTCTTCGCTAATTCTTTCATGGTCTGGTTCAAATTGAAGTTCATATATATCGTCTCCTTCATTCTTCAATCCAAGAATCTCTGTAATAGAGTCCTTTGTTATCTTTATATCACCCTTCAATGTTTTGATCACCATGTCCTTTGAATCAAAACTGTGAACAACACTATAAGCTAGTTTTGAGGGGATCGTGTCGATATTCATGTCAAGGATTGGTCCTAATCCAATATCATTAATCCAGTTTACTTGTACTTGACTTAAACTCCCCTTTATCGCCATTAGGTTCTTTGGAGTTTTTCGTATTTGCAAACACCTGTACGTTGTATACTCTGAAGTTTCTGAATGTTTCTCATTAGTTGAATTTCTTTTGAATTTCTTTTTCATTGGACTTCCTTCACCTTCATCGTTTGTTTTTGTAGTTTTTCTCTTTTTTTCTTTGTCCTGTACTTCTTGTGCTTTCCCTTTCTTCTGTTTTTTGTTAGCCTCTATCTTCTTCAGATTCTTAGACATTTTGGCTGTTGATGATTTCTTTGTTTTTGTAGATGCTCCTTCTATTATATAAACATCAATTTATTATCTGTCTTTATATTTAAAATATTACAAAAACCTAATTGTACCTTATATTCAGTCTGAATATAGAAATTACTTTTTAAGTTAATATTTATGTTTGTGTTAGTGCTCATATCCAGACTGAATACAAGCTACAATTACACAATATCTAAATTGTAGTTTGCATTTACAGTCTGAATATGAGCAATAACACTGTTAGTACTCATATTCATACTATAAGCCCCAAATTTTGGGTTATATTCAGACTGAATATAGTATTTAAATGTAGCTTATATTCAGACTGAATACAAACATAACACAGAGTGTTTTGTGTTCGACATCATTCTGAATATAAGCCCCAAATTCTAGCTTATATTCAGACTGAATATAGTATATAATTGCAGTTTATATTCAGACTGAATACAAACATAACACAAACATTAATTTGTACACTATATTCAGTTTTTATATGTACAATCATACAAATACAAAAATACATGTTATATTTTAGAATTAATAAAAAATATTGATAGAAATAAATAAACATTAACTAACATTATAAGTCTAGATTTCAAGCATTTATTGATGAAATGTGATTTTCTACAGAATACATTCATTAAATGTTCAATAAAACCAGAAAAAGGAATATTGAGTCGATTTCAAGCATTTATTAAATAACAAACCCTAGCTATCGATAATACTATAAAAACTCGAAAACTTGCCTGCTTCGGAAGGCTCTGAAATCGGAATATAAGCAAACTTAAATTATACAATCTTTTAACTTCAGCTTGTATTCAGTCTGAATATAAGCAAACTTAAATTACACAATCTTTTAATTTCAGCTTATATTCAGTCTGAATACAAGCTACAATTATACAAACTCATAATTTAAGCTTGTATTCAGTCCGAATACAAGCTACAATTATACAAACTCATTGTTTAAGCTTGTATTCAGTCTGAATACAAGCATAACATTGTGATAAATCACAATGTTATGCGTGTATTCAGTCTGAATGCAAGCTACAATTATACAAACTCATAATTTAAGCTTGTATTCAGTCTGAATGCAAGCTACAATTATACAAACTCATAATTTAAGCTTGTATTAAGTCTGAATGCATTAGCTAAAATTATACAAACTCATAATTTAAGCTTGTATTCAGTCTGAATACAAGCATAACATTGTGATAAATCACAATGTTATGCGTGTATTCAGTCTGAATGCAAGCTACAATTATACAAACTCATAATTTAAGCTTGTATTCAGTCTAAATGCAAGCTACAATTATACAAACTCATAATTTAAGCTTGTATTCAGTCTGAATACAAGCTACAATTATACAAACTCATAATTTAAGCTTGTATTCAGTCTGAATACAAGCTACAATTATACAAACTCATAATTTAAGCTTGTATTCAGTCTGAATACAAGCTTCAATTATACAAACTCATAATTTAAGCTTGTATTCAGTCTGAATGCAAGCTACAATTATACAAACTCATAATTTAAGCTTGTATTCAGTCTGAATACAAGCTTCAATTATACAAACTCATAATTTAAGCTTGTATTCAGTCTGAATGCAAGCTACAATTATACAAACTCATAATTTAAGCTTGTATTCACTCTGAAAACAAGCATAACATTGTGATAAATCACAATGTTATGCGTGTATTCAGTCTGAATGCAAGCTACAATTATACAAACTCATAATTTAAGCTTGTATTCAGTCTAAATCACAATGTTATGCTTATATTCAGTCTGAATACAAGCAACAATTATACAAACTCATAATTTAAGTTGTTCTATCATCCACTGATTCAATCAAAAAGATTCAAATATATTATGAACATAATCACAGAATAATTCATTCAAACCACATTAAACCACAAAAAAATTACTTAAAAAGCATTTTAACAAATAATTGTCTTGATTTTCAACCAATAAAAGTACTTAAAAAATATCCTGAATTCATGTGCCAGTTTTTCCTTTGACTCCTCCACTGAATATTTCTCCACCTCTTCTGCCTCATTCTCTCTCTCCTCTGCATCATTCTCTCTATCTTCATTCTCTTTCTCTTTATCTTCTTCCACCACCTCTCTTTCTTTACTCTCTTTTGCTACATGAACAATCTCTTCATTCTCCTTCTCTTTCTCCTCACCATCTTCTTCATTAACTTGTGTTTCTTCACCAGCATCAACATCATTATCTTCTTCTTGAAGTCTTCTTCTTGAACCTCCATCCTGCCTTTTTGATTGAATTGAAAAAAAGTGTCATATGTTTTTTTCCATTTCTTCAAAACTTTGCTGTTTGGATAAAGCCCTGTTGCTTCATTGAAATTGGATTCCAAGTTATTTTTGTTTGCAAGAAGTTCTTCCAAATCATCATTCAGCCATTTTTCAAGCTCCTGTTTTTCAATTTTTATGTAAGTAAGTGGAGGAAGTAGTACAATTCAATCTTTTTAACACATTATGAATAATTGTATTTAAGTAATAATCAATGTTCTTAATGAGTATGACAAAAGTTAATACCGTCACTGTTTTCTTTTGTGTCTCCGATCTTTTTGAGTTTCCTGTTGCTTCAGCATATGGTTTCTTTAGCTTTCCCAATCCGAAACCTCCTAGGCTCAACTCCTTTCTCTCCCTTATCTTCATTCTCTCTGATGTCCACTATGTTGTAGCTGGACACATTCTTTCATGATCAAGCTCTTGACATGTAGTGGAGTCAAGATATAGTAGCTGTATATCATTCATAGTGAATAGGTAAGTGAATAAAGGTTGATAACAAAATTTTAGCTTATATTCAGACTGAATATGAGCACTTGCTCATATTTACTCTGAATACAAGCTACAATTACACAATATCAAGATAGTATTTTGTATATTAAGTCTGAATATAAGGACTAACAGTGTAAACATTGTTAGTGCTCATATTCAGACTGAATATTCAAACTACATAATAAGATATTAAAATCACATATATACCGTCAAAAATGTTATAGGCCCTGTGTAAACACATTCATCTGTCTCTTTCTTCCATGCTTGTGTGCTTTCTTTTGCACATTTGATGATGTATCTGCACCAATTAATTTTGGACAAATCCAATGTTTCTTCATCAAGTTTTGACAGAATGGATAGGTTGCATGTTCCCATCTTCATCGAAGACGCCATAGCATTTACAAAAACAACAATGAAATTTTGCTGGAAAATCCATTTTGCATGATTGCATTCTTTCATTTTGTCAACAACATCTCTTGGACGGATGTGTGAAGTGCTCCCAAATTGGCTTTTCCAATTCAATAGCAGTTCACCACAGTTTTCTGCCGTCTGAATATCATCTATTATGTCCATTCCCTCATTTTTAAGTCCTAATATTTGACTAACAGATTCTTCATTCACCGGTATTTCTCCGGCTGGTATTCTTATGACCATTTTCTCAGCATTAAAGTTGTTAACAACATAAAAGGCCAACTTTGATGGTATTGAATCTATCTTCATCTCAAGAAGATTCTCGAATCCAATTTGTTTCAGACAATTGCATTGGTGTGTTTTCAACTGTCTTATTGATGTCATTAAATTCTTTGTTGTCGTCCTTGTAGAAAGTGATTTAATTACTTGTTCTTGTTGTTGTTAACTTTAACACTTTTTCTTCTTCTCTTGCTTGTCTGTTCTTCAGTGTGTTTTTCTTCTTCTTTATCTTCTTCAGCTGTAATAGTTTTTTTTTTTTTGATTCTCCAGTCTTAATGAAGTTCTTCTGCTCTTCTTTCTTATTTCTCCTAATTATTTAACATTTAAACAGTGGTTAAAATTATAAAATTGACATATGTTTTGAAATACAACAATTTCATAACGATATCCCAATGTTATTCTTATTATTCAGACTGAATATATATACTACAACTTTTTAAAAACATAATTTTAGCTTATATTCAGAATGAATATAACCTAAAGTTAAACAAAAATGTAACTTGTAGCTTATATTCAAACTGAATATAAGCTACAAGCATACACACCACAAAATGCTTTAGCTTATATTCAGACTGAATATAAACATATCATTTTCATATTACACATTAAATTGTTTATATTCAGTCTGAATATAAGTATACACACCAGAAAATGCTTTAGCTTATATTCAGTCTGAATACAAGCTACAGTTATACTTATATTCAGTCTGAATACAAGCTACAATTTCATATTACACATGTAATTTGTAGCTTATATTCAAACTGAATATAAGCTATAAGAATACACACACATAATTTAAGCTTATATTCAGTCTGAATATAAACACGACATTGTGTTATTATAATGTTATGCTTATATTCAGTACAAGTGCATGCATTATAAGGTATAAATATATTTGGAATGAATATAAAAATGAGATTGTTTTATCACTATGTAATGCTTATAAGCAGACTAAATATACAAACTACAAGTATTCAAATACATGACTTTAGCTTATATTCAGACTTAATGTAAACACATAATTTTAGACTATATATTAAGTTCAAGTGCATGCATTATAAGGCATAAATATTAAAAATAAACTTTTGTTTATGCATAAAAACTTTTACCTTCTTCTTCAAATACTTTAATAAGAGGAACGTAGTTGCTTTGTTCACTGTTTGAATCCATTTTAACCTTTTAAAATAAAACCTAAATACTTTGTAGCAAATAACTTGCTTCTAGAAGATGAAGATGAAGATGGTGATGGTGATGGTGATGATGAATACTTTGTGTTTTTTAATAACTGTGATTAAGAGTTTTGGGGGCGACGTCTTTTGCAGCAGCAGCAGTATTCAGAATGATGAATGTCTATGTCTTATTTAAAACAATGGTCATGCTATATTTACAGTTTTGTCCCTACGTGCTAATTTTATTGAATAATGGCCCGAGTTTTCAACTTTTTTACAAAAAAGCTTAATTTCAAATTTAGCTTATATTCAGACTGAATAAAAGCTACTATCTTAAAAACTTCAAAATTTAGCACAATGTTATGTTTATATTCAGTCTGAATATAAACTACATTTATGTATTTGAAGAATTTTAGCTCCTATTCATAATGAATTCAAATTAATATCTTGTAGTTTTTATAATATAGGTTAATATTATTAAAAAAAAAATTGTAGTTGTTATATTCAGACTGAATGTAAGAACTAAGATTCAAATTAGCTCATATTAAATATGAATATAACCTGAAGTTAAACAAATAATTAATTGTAGCTTATATTCAGACTGAATATAAGCTAACATTATTCTAAAATATTATTTTGTAATATAAGCTAACAAGAAAACGGAATATTCAGTAAAACTCTAAAACTTGTCTGTTTCAGAAGGCTCTGTAATATAAATAATCTGCACATCGTCATCTCCTTCCATAGTTGATTTTTTGAAGTTAAATTGTAGAGAGCAGTGGTTTTTTAGAGAGCAGCTGTGGTAATGGTAGAGTGCAGAGGTTTTTTATTGAGAAAGTGTTTTTTTGAAATAGTGTAAGATTTATGCAATAGCACCTAGTGACTGGATTCCATCGTCTTCTATGGTTGCTTTTTTTGCATGATTATGCAATATGTGTAATTTGAATCGTCATTTTATATTTTCGTTGTTGTCCCTACACGCTAATAATTAACAATACAATTATTATGTGTATTTAATAATAAATTATTAGTGTTTCTATTCAGACTGAATATAAGCTAAAGTTGAATCGTAGTACTTATATTCAGTCTGAATATAAGGTACAGACTAATAATTTTAGTTTGTATTCAGTCTGAATACAATCTACAATTATACATTAGCTTTTATTCAGACTGAATATAAGCATTATATTGTCAAAATGTTATTCTTATATTCAGTCTGAATACAAGCTACAATTATACAAACTCATAATTTAATTTATATCAAGACTGAAATCACAATGTTATGCTTATATTCAGACTGAATACAAGCTACAACTATACAAACTCATAATTTAAGCTTCTATTCAGTCTGAATATAAACACTAGTAGTAGTACTTATATTCTGTCTGAATAAAAACACTTATGAGTATAGTTTCTGTATTCAGACTTAATATAATCTACAAATAGTATTTGGAACTTCAACTTTTAGATTATATTCATATTCATATTGAATATAAGCTCTAAAGTGCATTGTTACACTCATAATTTAAGCTTGTATTCAGTCTGAATGCAAGCATAATTTAATCTACAATTATTCAAAATACTTTTTGTAGCTTATAATTTATTTAGTGTTTATATTCAGTCTGAATATAACCCACGATTAAACAAACAACTATTTGTAGCTTATATTCAGTCCGAATATAAACACTACTAGTAAACAAGCCATACATTTTAGGTTATATTCAGACTGAATATAACTTGCTGATTAATTGATTCAAAGCAAAACACAAGACAGTCATTCATAACCCAAAATATATTAACATACAATTTTTATAATGTTCATATTGTTAATCTAATATTCAACAAACATCATATCCTTGAAAACAGTCATCTTCACCATTCTTTTTCCATCACCTTCCACCACCTCCCTGAATTACCTAAGTAAATGCTGCAAACCTTGCATCAATTTCCTTCTTAGTTTTTTTTTAAATACTTATTCTTAAAACTTGGTTCAAGGTTAAGAAAGTATTTGACCTCTTCTATGACATAGTCTCTCCTTTTATTCACATCTGCCAACAATATTTTAGAAAGATATTTTGTTCTGAGACTGTTGAGTTGTTTTTTCTGGTTTTTTGATGCTTCATCATCCAATCCACAATGCCAAGTATTCAAATGCTCCCCTCCATTGAAGGTTTCCATGTGCAGCATCATGAATATCGAGCAGTCTTTGTTATTTTTTTTGCTCCTCCATATCATTTCTTCCCTTTTAGGCTTTATGTCTTGTAATGATCTGTACCTCTCGTTGCCAATCTCTTTCAGATAGTTGATGAAGAGTGTTTGCTTCACGATGAAAATTTTAATGAAAACCTTATTAAAATCCGAAATAATAATAATATAACTCATTAAAATCACTTTTATATTCAGACTGAATAACATACATACTTACCACGGTTTCTGTGACACCCTGATATTTTTTAGCATTTGATAGTTTTGCTGCACTGTTGTCTAGTATATGGATTGATCTATTTCTCAGGTCAAAGCATATCAAATAATAGTGATTACTCCTCACAACAGGGAAAAATACCTGCATAAATAGTTTATATTATTTTTATAAATAATGTATGAATAAAAAGATAGTTAATTGAATAATATTAAAATGCTTGTTTCATACCAAATCTACATTCCCCATCACTGCACTATCTGCATATTTATCCAGATTATGAAGCAGAATTTTTGAGAATATGGCCTGGTTTTTCATGACATCAAACTTTTTGTCCAAGATCTCATGCGGTTGTTGTAAAAAACAAATGTTAAACTAGTATTCATCATGAATGTCTATGTATGAAGATTATAAAGTTATATAGAGAATAATAAGAAAGTAATCTACTATACTATGTTAAAATATAATAATTATATTCTTACCAACACTTCTGTTGAACAATATAACCTCTTTGGTTGATTGTTTGTCTTCAACATTTCTTCAGCATTTAAAATGTAAGAGAAGGTGTCTATTACATTTGAAAAAGGTTCTGATTCTGGAATCAAGCTTTCAAGGAAAACTTTTATAGTTTTTTGCCATGTGCTTGATTCAAAGACCTCATCCCTGTAGTTAATTAAAATTAATAATTAAATAACATGATCAATGAATACCACATATGTAATGAATAGCATTTCATATTCATTATGATTATATCTTAGAATTTATTTAACAACATGTTGATATTAAGACTGAATAAAAGGGTGTGTTGAAAATTAATTCTTACATTCGATCCTCTAGGAATGAGAACATCCACTGGGCAACATTCTTCTCGATCTCTGTTTCCTCTGTTCTTGGATCCACAGGTATCAAATTATAAGGTGATCTGAATTCATCCACCATAATATCTTCATTCTGGGTATTCTCTCTTACATCCTTCTCTTCTTCTGCATCTTTTGACTTCTTTATTCTTTTTGGAGAAGAACTATCTCCTTCAACCATTCTTTTTCTTCCTGTTTTAATTAAATATTCATTATGAATATAACAACTTTATATTAATCTATTTCAATATAAAACAGATTCAAAACAGATCATCATCTTCAAAAAACAGTTATTCAGAAAATTCAAAAACTATTTTATTAATGACTAATTTTTGGTTGTTATAAATATTATTTAGTGTTTATATTCAGCCTGAATATGAGCTACACAGTTTATTATTTATTATACCTTAGTGTTTATATTCAGACTGAATATAAGCCACTATTATACAAACAACTAATTCTAGCTTGTATTCAGACTGAATATAAACACCACAGAGTATAATATTATTTAGTGTTTATATTCAGACTGAATATAAGCCATTATTATACAAACAACTAATTCTAGCTTGTATTCAGACTGAATATAAACACTACAGAGTATAATATTATTTAGTGTTTATATTCAGACTGAATATAAGCTAGAATTAGTTGTTTGTATAATAGTGGCTTATATTCAGTCTGAATATAAACACTAAGGTATAATAAATAATAAACTGTGTAGCTCATATTCAGGCTGAATATAAGCCGCTATTATACAAACAACTAATTCTAGCTTGTATTCAGACTGAATATAAACTATCAGTCTTATTATTTTTCTTAAGACTGTATAGAAGATACAAATTTTCAATAATATATACCGTGTTTTTATTCAGAATGAATGTAAGAGTGTTTATATTCTGTTTAACAATCGGACATCATTTAACTAGAAGGCATGCTATACGATTGCATTTCAAAACCTAAATATTCAAGATTAAAAATTATATAAACATGCAAACTTTTACCTTCTCCTTCAAAAGTTTCAATACGATTGCATTCTTCGCTACTAGAAGCCATTTTTGTTTTCTGAATAAGAGTAATCTCGTTGATTTTCAGTAGAAAATGGATTTTAGGTCAAAGTTTTCGTTCGGGGAAGATGAACGCAAGAAATTTGAGTCAGTATCGAAAAGGCCTAAGAGTAGGGAGACGTGCTTTTTATTTGAATCATAAAATGGTATTTACGATTATACCCCTAAGCGCTTAATATCCTTTAAGCCGTGACCTGAGTTTTCCACTTATTTACGAGAATGCCACCGCGAGTTTTTGAACTTTATTTTTTGATCTGATTTTAAATGGATGGTTGAGATTTGTCCTCATGTTCACAATCAAATATGGGTTCACATTTGAACCCACCCCTATATAGATATATATATATATATATATATATATATATATAATTTTTACATTGATGCCAACGATATATACATAATATAGAGAGGTTGTTTTTTTATAAGTTTGAATCATTAGCAATTTTTAAATTATAAGAAAGATATTTCCTATGATGCAAATTCAAAAGGACAAATAAGTTGAATTATATACACAAATGATTGTAATAAGCTACATTGTCTCATTCATCTTTCCTAACTCCTCTTCATCTCCTAATCATTTTGTTTTACATTTTTCAAGGAATAAACCTCGAAACCTTTTCATCTACTCTTGTAATGTGTCTCTTTTGTTTTCCCATAAGTTGTTCACCATTCAATATCCTAACTCCTCTTCATCTCCATTTTCATCAATTGATTTGTTCTTCATTATAAACCGTTATTTTTCAACAAATCGATTTTCAAGTTTACATTGAGAAGAATAATCCATGTATGCAATATTTCTTTTGATTTTTGTTTGGATTTTAGAGTTCTTTCACTTTTGTCTTCTATATCTTTTTGAGAGTTTTTCCCAATGAAATCGAGAGTTTTTTCTTGACTGCGTTTTTATGATGGCATCAACGATTGTAATAAGTATTTTTAAGTTTAGATAATATTTAAGTTACATTTTTTAGAAATATTTATACATAATATATATATATATATGTGTGTGTGTGAAGGAAAAGAACGGTTACTTTTAACTTAAATTAAGAAAAAATAAAATGATTTATATGCACATGTATGCATACATATATACATACAATTATATATATATATATATTAATGAAGGTGATGGGATATTTAAATTTATACTATATGAAGATTTATATGCATTAATTATTTAAATTAAAAATGAAAATGTTGAACGATTAGTGTGTTGAAAATATTTTATAAATGTATAAAGAATTTTTCAATAATTAATGTGTTAAAAACGTTTTAGAATAAAATAAAAATGAAAGGAAAAACTTTTAAATTCCATCATTGACTGGCGTTCTCAAAACTTTTAAAACGCTATAAAAAACAATTCCCTTGTTCCATCACTGAAAAAACTTTAGAAAAATTAATATTAGATGAATAAGTAAACAAAAAAAATTCAACATAAGTCAAAAGCAATTCATAGCCGGATTAGTTTTCTCTAAATTTACTTGAAAAGAATAACCATTAAAATGGAAATAAGAAATTTGTCAAGCCTACATCAAAAGAACTTCTTCTATGATGACATCTGAAGCAAATTCAATGGCATTTTTTCCCGGTTTTTGTAACACTTTCAAGATTTCATAATTGAATCGTCATTGCCATCAAAACTTTATAAGCGTTGTCAAGAAGAAACTCTTGGTTTCATTAGGAGAAAGTTACAAAAAATATATAAGACAAAAGTAAAAGAACTCTAAAATTGAAACAAAAATTCATAAAGAATATTGCATACCCGGATTAATCTTCTTGAAGTAACTTGAGAATCGATTTGTTGAGAAATAACAATTTATGAAATGAAGAACATACTAAGTGATGAAAATGGTGAAGAAGATATGAACGATAAACAACTTATGAGAAAGCAAAAGAGATGTATTAAAAGAGCAGATGAAAATGAGCTTGGAGGTTTATTCCTTGAATAATATAAAACAAAACAATTGGAAGATAAAGAGGAGTTAGGGAAGACAAAGGGGTTTGCGTTAAATGCAAACATAAATAAATAATCAATGTTGAATGAAAATAAATTGAGAAATTGAGGAAAAAAGATCAAAAAGAGTGTGAATGAGAAAAAAGAAAAGTAAATTTCTAGACTTGAGGAGATGCCAAATCATACCTCCCACATCTTCCTTTTATATATATATATATATTAGATTTGACCAATTTATTCCTCAGTTAACAAATTTGATTTAACAGTATTCAAATTTGATTTAACAGTTTTAGTGTCAAGGACCCAACTCGTAACGAAATGTAAACCATGGGAACGCTTAATATACTTATTTTGAAAAAGAGACCGAATCCAAATTCTGAGGAAACCACAAGAACCCTTGGTGTAATTTACTCTATAATTATAACACCATATAGGAAATTATTTTATAAATAAATCTATATCTATATATGTATATATATATATATATAAAGCAGGATTATTGGGAGTCCACGTGGCGAAACATTGAGAGTCCTCCCATCAACATTAGTTCTTATTTTTTATTTTTCCTTTTCTTTTAGTTTTTACATTAATCTAAATTAAAAACTCTTCTTTTTCTATGGTTACACTTCTTTGTAAAAAAATTTAACAACCCTTCATTTTCTTTGGTTGTAATGCAATTAAATGAAAATATTAATGGAGTAAGTTCAAAGGTTGTCACTAAATTTTCAAGGTGCTACATTAATTTTCATTTCTTCATCTTGCATATAAAAGGAAATTACAAGCTATTGTTGACATTCATTGGAGCATATGTTAGATACTTTTTGAGATATAAGATTCTTCTACTTCATCCTACCAAATTATTGTTCAGCTTTCTAAGGTTACTTTTGCATGGTATAAATATATTTTAGCCTTATTTACTTGCTTTGTGTTTGTTAACCTAATATGTCTTAGATTGATTTGTTCCGATGTTTGAATTTTTTTATCATGTCGGGAGTTTTGTAGGTTATCTTTGTCTGCTCAAGGGTTTACTACTTATTTTATCGTCAATCCAAATATCCCCATAGATTCCCTTTTACAATTGATTTTCTTACATCAAATGTAAGTTGAAGTTTTGGATGAGACGATATTCTTTTGTATAGAATTTTGTTGTTTGAGTTGTATCAATATTCAATACTCAATATTGATTTTTATCATGTGAAATTTTTAGTTTCCAATTTATATTTTTAAGATGTGATGTTTCTTAATTTATGTAAGTGTGAAAATCATGTATTAAAAATGTATAATATGTTTTGTAATGGTCATTGAAAATTGATATATGAAAGAATTTATTTTTTGTTATAAAAGAACGAATTGTATTGTATTATAGCATATTATATATAAACACTTATATTTTATTTTTTCTAAATATATTTTGATTTTTGAGTTGTATTAATACTAAATATTGATGTTTATCGTGTGAAATTTTTGGTTTTAAATTTGTAATTTTAAGATGTGACGTAACTTATGTAGGTTAGAAAATTAAGTATTAAAAATGTAAAATATGTTCTGTAATGGCCGTTGAAAATTGATATATGAAGAATTATAAAAAAAAATCGTAATAAAAGAACGAATTGTATTGTGTTATGATATGAAATATAAACACTTATATTTTGTTTTTCTAAATATTTTTGTATTTTGACAATATTTTTCATGAAGATGAAGATTTAATGTTCAATTACTAAATTCCAATTAGTATTCAATCCTTATATCATTTTATATATAAAATAAATGAGTAAAGATTGCTAATAAATGGAGATAGCCGTAGGAGATTATTTTATAAATAAATGAGTATATAAAATAAAGTTAGAGTAAAAACAAGTCTTTGTTGTAATTATTGAAGATGAAGAATTGAGAAAAGTAGTCATGTTGTCATCTCCGACCCCATTGCACTGATAAGAAAGTTTTAAATTTGTTTAATTTTGCATTCATAATCACCATGTCTTTTGCATTCAATACAGATCAATCTATCTGTTGTTTCATTGGTGAACGACACTAAATCAATACAAATCAACCAATATGTTGTTTTATTGGTGAAACAACATTGCCGTTGTTCCGAAAACAAAACAAAAAACGAGATTTTTAGGAAATGGTTAATAAATTATAAGGAAAATTAATAAGATAAATATGGAAGTTAAATATGTATGGTTTATATAGGTATATAGAGTTTCTAACTTACATGAGATCTTTGTATGATTTTGGGCATATATACACATCATGTGACCACTTTATAATTTGTGAGATCTTTATATGATTTTCCTTGAAGACTAATGCTGAAGAAGAACAAGATGCCAATATGATTTCAAAAAGATCTTCCGACTCCCATCTCCAAGATCTTGCATCTAAAGGTGAAGAATCGGCAAGAAAAGCTCAGATAGAAACTCGCCTAGCTAAGTTGAACTCTACCAGAGAAAAAGTTCCTTTGGTACCTCTTGGGATGAGTTCAACTTTCTATCTAAAGTTGACAGAAAAGAATCCTTGTAAGCCCAAGAAGAAATTGAAAGACGATAGAAACTTCTTAACGAAAGTCTTGAGTTGGCAAAGACACTTGCCATCGACACCTACACTAAAGGGAAGTTCAAACAGAAAAATCCAATTGGTGCTCAAGTTATTCTTCTTAAAACCAGTGGAGATATGTTGAAAGAAAGGAACCCAAATGATGCAAAATGAAAGTGGATCAATGCCTTAACAAGGATAATCACTATTGTTGGAAGAACAAAGGAAGGACAGAAAGATCCTCATCAACATTAAAATCTTTAGAGAAATGAAGATTGGGTCACTAACTATCCCTCGCACTTGTACAAGTATGGATACAATGAATGGCTCAAGAGATTCCACATGGCATTCAAAAATACGTACAAATCTAAATACAAGGGTATAGTTGAAAAAGAATTACAGAGACTCCCGGATAAATGTCAACCATCATTACCCTTCCTCGTTTCCCGGTGAATTCAACTCAACGAAGAAAAACCACCGAAATGAACATCAAACATAGTTCTCATTGATGACATTCACTCCGGAATGCCAATCCCCAATATTTTTATGCGCAGCCTCTCTCTTCCTGCCAAATCTCCTCACTTCACTGATGTAAATGGCGTCTAAGATTTCAACGATGCTTAGAAGTTGCTCTTATACCTTTTGATCGTCTGGTAGTTTTCCTTACATTCTGTGATGTTTCTGATCTCCCTGGACATTCGGTGGATAAAATATCCGAATAGAGCTGAAGAAACAAAGAGATCGCGTTGAATTTAATATTCTTTATTACATCATTTTTGATGATCTTAGCTAATAGGTTTAGTCTTTCTTTATGTCTATTCAGTTATTGTATTTTTAGTTGTTGTACTCTATATTCAGTATTTTGTAATCTTTCCTTTACTATTTATAAAATTTCAACTAAAGTATTTTACTCCATCTAAGTGCTGAAAAGATCCCTCAAAACATAAAATGGGACAAAGTATTTCACGAGTTCCATTTCTTTTATGTTTTACGCTTATCAATTTTCTTATGTTGCTTTGTCATCATCATCAAATAGAGGGGGATTGTTGATCCAAACTCTCTCAGTGATTTGATGATGATTGCTTAGGGGTCGTTTACAAAATGCTTACCCGGGTAAGTGCTTACCAAGCCATATTATCATCCGAAGGAATATAAAAAGTACAAAAAATCTTACCCGGTAAGAGCAAAGACAAGGAAAACAATGACCAAGAGTCTTATCCGGGTAAGCGATTGCGACGAATCTTACCATGGTAAGCGCTTACCGGGAAAATTGTTGCATACGATGTCGTTTTTGTGGACTAAAATCTTACCCGGTAAGTAAATGATAGTGTTGAATTTTGCTGGTAAGCACTTACCCGGGTAAGATTTGGTAAACGGCCCCTTACTTAGTATATGTGTTAATTCTATTGTATTTTCAGTTTAGCGATCAATATTTGAGTTTGTTTAATGATTGTTGAACACATGTGTAACCATATATATAACTTAAGTACCTCAAAGACACACTCACATCAAAGAAACGTCACCATTGTCGAAGAAATAGTTGAAGATAAAGATTGTCTAATCGTGATATGAAGCGGAGTTAAGTGATACTATGATATCTAAATTAAATGTGAAGTCTAACCAATATATTAGCGATGCGTGAAGAAGTCCTCAACGATTCCTTCAAATAGTTGGATCAATATCTTGCGCATCAAGATTGTTTGTCTTCTTCTTTTGCACAAACGTACATATATACCCCATGCCTCAATCTAACATTGGTACAGTACGGTCTATTTTAGTGTCTCCAATCATCCCCACCAACTTAGGCAAACCAAAGGTCCTTTGGCCTGGCAGTATGTGAGCCTTTGGCCTCCTAGGAGGTGGGGGTTCAAATATCACCAAGGTGAGGTGGGTGTTTGAGCTTTTTGTTTCATTTGTCATATATAAATATTATATATACTTCCCAAAAAACTTTCTAAGGCAATTGTTCATATGCGGCCAACAGTTTGCAATATCCGATTAACAATGCATTCCACTCTTATCTTGACACGTGGATTGTACCTTCTGAGATGCATTAAATGTTTAGGGTATAAATAGTTGAGAAGACTTTCTTTCTATGCCTTCCTCTACTCTTCTATCTTATCTTCTTCCGTGTAAGGAAAATCTTTGTGATTTCTGTTTTGATTCTTAGAAAAAATTTGTGTTCTGAGATCAAGATTTAGATTGTTTAGATTAGGATCTTTCTTTTCTTATTTCGCAACAATTTGAGGAAGACGCCTCCGACCAACTGCAAAAGAAAACTATACGTACGAACAACAAAAAAGAGAGGATCCTATAGTTGAGGGGGAAAGATAGGATATCATATTGGAACAAGTCTCCGAAGATCCTACACTTAAGGGGGGTAAATGGAACAAAGAAACTAAGCAAGTTGTTGAAGATCTAATAACTCAAAGACCTAATCAGAAAGTGTGCCTATAATGAATCAATCCCCTCAAGTACTCATCCATCCAAACGAATTCCCTCATAGACTAAAGTTATTCTCTCAATAATTCTAGAAAAGAAAAGAGGGTGATGATTGTGGAAGAGGAAACTAAAAATCTAAGGAAGAAGAAAACTGAAAAAGAAAATTCAATCCAAAGAGCATTGGATACTCTAGTTCTTCCACCTCTAAAATCCACAGTCTTAGCCTCTTATGTGGCATTTGTTTTTTAAAAGGTGCTAAAGTCTGAAGTCTGAAATCTGAAATTAATAGAAAAACAAACAATTTAAATGTGAAAATGAACGACTGATTCATACATAAGAGATAATTAAGTGCTGAAAAAGAAAAAACAAACCAAGTCTTAGATTCAAAATTTTGAATGAAGAGTTAGTTGTTGCTAAGCTCTACAAGTTGAACAAGATATACCGAAAGAGGAGAAGATCAAGGAATTCAATCACATTTCACAAGAGAAGTCTGAATCGAAAATGATCAAAGCTTCAGTTATGGGGTGCAAAAAGTGTGGATGCAAAACTCCATTGATGAAGCTAAGAATAATTCGAGAGGATTGAGCAACTGGGGTGAGGCTTCAATTTTGTTTGGCATAAATATTAAGATAAATATTAAGATATGGTGCAGTATAATTTCAAGAAAATCACCAGAGTTCGAACTCTGGGAATGATTTATTTGAAATCTCAATCCCTCCAAATCCGTTCAAATCCCTCCAACCAAACGGGCCGTAAGTGACTGAATTAACCGCAAGAGTTGGTGGAGATTATAATCCAAACCATGACCAATTTTGTATTTGACCAAAGTCATCCATCTCGGTAGTTGAGCCACACGCACGCCAAAAGCAAGCTTTTTTTTCTTTTATCTATAAGCAATATAAGCAATGTACGTTTTTCTTGAAGCACAAGTCAATTCGTATAGTACAATTTAAAAAATAAACACAAACCATAATTTGTACGATGGAAGTTGCAAATCGCATGATTTGGTACCCTGGGCGTGGATGGTATCTCTGACTATTCGGGTTCGAATCCGGTGTCCATGTAGAGATATCCAGATCTCGGTCTGACATTTGTGGTACCTTTAATTGGGCTGGACCGAAATCTACAGGATTAGCAGGGTGACACCTTTAAGTGGGAGCCCGGATACCCGGAAAAAAGTGTATGTGTGTGTTAGTGTGTCTTTCATTACAAAAAAATAGCATGATTTGGTTGCGATTACAAGTGGTGCAAACCGATTACGTAATTCATGGATAAAATAACATAGTTAAGAAAAATATCAATTACAGGTATAATTTTTTTAAATAAGCTTACAAAAGTGCAATAAGATCGTACAAAAGTACACATAAACTAATAACATGCCGTCTTTATTATTCTCTCATGCCGGATAACAAGATCACCCGTCGGCCGTCGCCGATCACCGACTCCAAATTTCACCCTGAATTTTCCGGTGAAATGGGGAGCGATTTACAAAATTCATTACGTAGAAAAGAAGAAGAAGAAGAAGATTATGTGTATTTTTAACTCTAAAAAAGTATTAATTCACCTGGATATGATCGCCGATCTATTGATTATTTTATTCAGCTTATTGAGCTCGTTGTTTTAACTACTTATACCAGAAGGTTCAACAGCTTTGGCTCTTCGCCATCGCTGCATCGAAAACTCATCAACACTTTTGATGTGTTAGATGCCGGCAGCACGGCCGAGAAACTCTGTTCATCGCCGGCGGCGGCAGCAGATGACGCAACCTTTAGTAGAGGCGCGTCGATCATCATTGCCGACCACGCGCCACCAGTTTCGGAGACTCCGGAACGTCCGTCAATTTCCGGAATATGAGAAGTGTTGACGAGAACCGTCGGCGTACCGCCGGCGAGCACCGTTCTGACTGCGGCGTGACACAGGTGCCAGTTACCGGTGGAAAGGAGTCCGATAGCTCCGTTCACCGGATTCACCGTACGGCCAACCGCTTCAAACAGTAGCGATTGGAACAGAGCTGAACATACATGCAAAAAATCTGAAACAATTAGAAATCCAGATGAAAATCGTAAGGAATTAGGATTTGTATAATACCGTTTCGTTTGTGATTGGGAACGGAGGAGATGAAATTGATGAGATCGGTGCGACCGAAGAACTTGGAGACGAAGAGTGTAGCACGAGCTTTTGCTTGTGGAGATTCTATGGAGTCCAAACAAGGTCTTAAAACGCAGCTGTCGTCACATCGCTTTCGTAAAACTCGGCAGCCATGGCAGCTCATGATTTCCTTGAGGATTTCTTCGAATCGAAGGAAAAGGAGGAGATTTTGCAGAGAACGAGAAACGAGAGTGTGTGTGGGGTTTGTTTTGTAGTGGAGAAAAGACGTGGATTTGAAAGGAAAATTAAACTATTGTTAATAAGTGGAAAACATGTCCACTTATATACAATACAACTAGTTACATGGTTTCATCTTCATGTATGCATATTAATTCCATTATCTCAATTTTATGAATTTTATTTGTTTAAAACTTAAACCGATAATGAAACATAAGGTGTTGTTTGTCAAAAATTCTCTGCGTAAATGTTTACCAAGTTACATTAATTTACCTGATAAATATACAAAAGACTAAGGGATTGTTTACTAGTTGTTGATCGGTCTGACTCGGTCAGCAAATCTGACCCAGATGCTGACCGAAATCTGACCCAACAAGTGTCAAAATCATGCTTAGCCGGGTCAGATCCTTTCTTTCCGTACTTGCCCATCCATTTTTGTTAAGAGAAAAACTTGATCTTAAACCCTTCAAGGGTTTTTGGTGCTCAGGAAGGAGAAAAAAAACATATTCCAATACTTTTTAGGAGATCGAGGCTATTAAAATAAAACAATTACAATTTTTTTTTGAGAAAATATATCAATTATATTATATTTTACATATAATTATAAATAGGGTTATAATGGTCATTTTGTTGTTGGTAAGTACTTACCAAAAACATTTGGTAAACATTCTTACCCGGACAACACTTATCCGGGACAGAACTTACCCTAGTCAGCACAGTTACCCTGGATAGAACTTACCCGGTTAGAGTTGGTAAACGGCCCCTAAGAATTTAACCCAGTAAGAGCGAGGTAAGGACCAAGAGTCTTATTCGGTAAGTGAGTTTGACGACTCTTACCACGGTAAGTGTTTACCGGGTAAATTATTGCATAAAATGTCGTTTTTGTGAACTAAAATCTTACTCGGCTAGTAAATGATAGTGTTGAATTTTACCGGTGTACCGTTAAACACTTATCCAGGTAAGTGTTTGGTAAATGGTCCCTAAGTTTAGGAGCGGTTTAGCAAACGCTTATCCAGGTAAGTGTTTACTGGCAAAATTCAACATTATCAGTTACTAACTAGGTAAAATTTTAGTTCACTAAAGCGGTATCGTATACAATAATTTATCCGGTAAGCGTTAACTGTAGCAAGAGTAATCGCCCTTATTTACCGGGTAAAATTCTCGTCATTGCATTTATCATTATCGGATAAGCTTTTTGGTGTTTGTCATATTTCTTCAGTAAAGTAAAATGACTTGATAAATGCTTACCCAAATAAGCTTTTAGTAATCAAAGTTAATGTCTTAAAATAGAATATTGAATTATTTATTACATGCTATGTTTATTAATCAAGATATATAAAATTTATCAGGTTATATACATTTAATGTTTATGTTTATTATAAAAGTTAGGAGAAAAAAATATCGACATTCTATTAAAAAACAAATAAAAAAAATAATAATGTAGTTTTTAATAAATCAATTTTGTAGTCATTAATTTATTTAATGACGACTAACAAATAAACGAATTACGTTAATTGATGGGTTTTTTTATTGTTATGAAATTTTGTGTAATTTCTTTTGGATAAACTATGCCTTGTCATATATTCTTTCTTTTCTAAAAGAATCAACAATTTTTATTTTGTGTTTTTTTCTTCAAAAAGAAATGCAATTTTTTAAATCTTGTTATCAGTAATTTAATTTTTATGAACAAAATAAATATAAGTTAATAACATTTGTATCCATTATTAATACCATGTATCATATCAAAAAAGGTCAAAAGTAAATTACTCTACCAACTTTTATAAGGTCTTAACTTTTTTTTAACAAATAAATTCTATAACTCTTTAAAATTAAATAAATAAATCTTTGAAGTTATTGAAATAGAATAAATAAAATTTTAAACTCATGACTAAAATTGAAAAATACTGAACGAACTTTCATATTTTATGTGATTAAGTTTTTAAATATTTTTTTAAACAAATAAATCCTTGAATTTAAAAGATAACAAAATTATACTACTTCTTTTTAACCAATAAAACAAAAAAGAAACTACACTATATTTATTTATTTAAAATAAAATAATAACTTAATCAAGAAAATTGGTTTGGTCATTTTGAACATTTCCCATATTGTATTAGTAAAGCAGTAAAGCTTTTGTATTTTTTTGGAATAAACTACTATTTTTGTCCTTGAGGTTTAAAGAAATTTCTAGAAATGACACCTAACATTTAATAAGAGTCTAAAAGGCATTCTTTTAGTTTGCATTATGCTCTAAAAGTGGAAAGTGACATTAACTCAATTAAATGTATCTGTAGGGAATTTTGTTCTTTTACTCTTTCTATTAATTTTTCTTTAAAAAAATATTATATTATATTGAATATATAGAGGCAAAATCACTCGAGAAATCGGTCAATTTGCAAGAATACGAGAAGTTTTCTAGATCACATATGATAACAGAGTAAAATCACATATGATACAACACATCCAAAGAGGATGCGGGATACCTAGTCAACGTGACCAAGTTCACAGGAAAAGTCGTTCCCCCATGGTCCATCAATGTAATATTTTGTATCACACGTGATTACGTATTTGTGCCACATCTTTGATTTTGGTCCTTTTTGTATGTATGTATGTATGCATGCATGCATGCATTTACGTACGTATGTATGTATGTATGTATGTATGTATGTATGTATGTATGTATGTATGTATGTATGTATCATATGGTGGTTAATCAATTGAAAACTCCAATTTATGAGATCCATGAGTATCCTAAGCCACATATTTTAATTACCCCTACATACACATACATACATCCACACCACACACACATAAACACCTTCTCCCTCCAACAAAACCTATAACCCACCATATGTTTTCATCAATATGTTTGAGAGAGAGAGAAGGCTAGCACTGCTACTATATTAAGATGGGGTGAACGTGGATGTATTTTGTCGTCGCACTTATACACGGTGCTTAAGTATTAGAAGCTTAATGACCCAATCACTAAGCGTTGGGAGATGCCAAATGCGTCAGCTTGTTTTGTTGGGTTTCATGAGCACTTATTTTCCACACATGGATTTTGCAATCTTGATGGCCACTAAATAACTTGTCAGTTGCAACCACCATCGACTTGAAAAGCACCATTTCTAGTAATTATCATGTTATCAGTTACATATTCTTGTCCAATATGGAATGTTAACCCACTGCAATGATGTCAAATTTCTTTGCGAGAAGAGCCTATGTATAAAAATTATCCTTCAATAGTAATGATGCAGTAGTGGTGGCATGTAATGGGCAAGGTTTCTACGTTGAAGAAGGGTAGTGGTGGTCGTTGGGTTTTGTTGTCGTTGATGGAATTCAATGGAGAAGGGGCGGGGTGAGGTGGGGGTTCAATAAAAAAAGACATTTTGTAAGAAAAATTACAATAGTAAACAACAAAAAGAGAGTGAATAGACTTTTTTTTAATGGAAGTTAAATATAGGAACCAAATTTAAAATTAAATGTCAAACTACAAACAATAACTAAAAGTGTAAGTATGAAAAGTGTAATTTACTCAAAAAAAGAAGAAGAAGATGAATACAATTTAAAAGGGGGTGGGTGAGTGGGGGTGAGGTGATGTTTGTGAATGAAGTCTTTTTACGAATGAAGCGGCTCCGTGTTTTCGCGGCTCTCATTACTTTGGACTTCTTTTCTTTGTCATAATGGAATCTTGGAACCTTTTCTTTTCTTTATGTACTTTCTCATGTTCTCTCGGGATGTGTTTTTTATTTCATCCCGTCTTTACATATTACTTTATTTATATAATATCTATTTAATTTATGGAGGGTTAATGACACCTAAGATGATGTTAGGAGGTGTTTAAATTAGCTTATAAAAATAACTTATTAATTTATTTCGATGTCACATCGGTAATAAGTCATTTCGAGTGTTTAGAAAAAACAAGTTATTCGGTGTCAAACCGATGATAAATCATTTTTTAACTTATCAATTTTTGATAAAGACTTTTTCAGAAAGTTAATAAGCTAATCCAAACACCTCTTTAATATGCATTAACTTTAATTTTATAATTAGATTTATACATTTGAAATTTTGAAAATAATATTAGAAGTAATAGCTAAAAATGCATTTAATAATCTATACTATCTTATAAAACATTTGGTTAAAAATCTTAAAAACAACTTTTTAAGTTTTAGTTACTCTTATTTAATGCTAATTACTTAATTTTGAAGATTACAAGTAAATTGTGCGTAAGTACAATCTATTAAAACTTTATCTCTAAATTCGTGTAACTAACTATAGATAACTATGATCAACTACATGATAAACATTTAATTTTAAATATAAAAGAATCTAAAATATGATTAGGATAATCATTTACTTCTAACAAATAAAATAGTTATATTATTAAACCAAAAATAAATTATTTGGTTATTAAACCTAAATTAGAATATGATAAAAATTGAATTAAAGAAATTAAATAAAAAAAGAGAACTTTTAATTGAAATACTAAAATCTTTTTTCTCAAAACCACATAAAATCATTAGAACATCGATAGAAATAAAACTTAAAATCAAGATACATATCGCTGCATTGCGCGAGTAGCCTTCTAGTGTATAAAAATATATTCATGCCACTCCTTAATGTTTATCAAGTATAATTTTTATAAAATTTTAATATATTTTACTTATATTTAAAATGTATTGTAACGTACTTAAAAAAATCATTTCAATATTTATAATGTGATATATCAAACATTTTTAGATACTTAAGTAAAGGGACAAACTCACTAAGGTTTAAGTAAAGTCTTGTACAACATGCTAACAAATTTTTAAAAACGATTGAAAGGTACACATGCTTAATACTAAAAGGTGCTCCAAGTTCGTACTCGTGGATATGTTGATTTGACATGAAAAATCATGTTTTTAATATATTGTAATTTATCGTAATACATTTGTATACAAAATATGCATGACTTAATACGTTGTTAATAATAATATAAAGTTAATTAATTTATATTATTATAGTATAGATTAAAAAATAAAAATACGATTTCTTAATACTTTATTAATTAATAATAATATAAAGTTAATTAATTTATAATTAACGTATATAATTATACTATAGATTAAAAAATAAAAACGTAAAGAATATAATAGGGATTAATTAAAAAAATTGAAGGACTACAAAAAAATATCGTTCCACTTCCACCCCTTCCCTCCGACGAACAAATAAAATCATCTTGCATCTTCTTCATTTGTCTCGTCGTAGCTATCGGCGCCTCCCCCTCCATCTCCGTTTCCAATGAACTCATTCCCCCTCAATTTCCGGCATCTCGACGCTACTTTCTGGTGCCAATCCTCACCGTCCACCAGCACCAACACCCACCAGCACCCCACCCACCTCAACGGCAACCTAACTCAAACCTCCATATCTGGAAGAAAAAAACCCTGCAACTCTTTACAACGGTGACCCTCAACCGCCACCTAACTACTCAGAGAACATGCACACACACTATAACACACACATACTACACCTAAAGGATTAGATCGGAGTTGTAGGTTTGGTTTGGTGTAGAAATCATAAGAGGAAGAAAAAGGGAACCTATGATTTGGTCCCTGTTGATAGGAGATTTACACACTTACAGACGCGGTAATTAAGACCAAAAGAAAATATACTTTCAACCCTAATTTCATTTTTGAAGTAATAAAGTGGTATAGAATATCGAGTATCGTCCATAGGGATTGGAATAAAAGTTAAATAAAAGTATAACGAAGAAAATAATTTCAAATTGGCAATTTTGAAAACTTTGATTGTTGGTTTGAGTTACTTTAACAATTAGGAAATCAAGCATGGGTGTAAGACTTAAGGTGAGATGCAAACACAAATTCAAGTAGACTAATGCCGTCAAAATGCTACGGCATGCAATTAACAACCCCTATTTTCACCATTTATTCTAAGGGTATTCCTCTCGGACTTCATCATTGCACTGATATTATAGCTTTCAACTCTTATCTCTATGCGGTATCCGGACCAGTGAAAGTGACAATAGGTGTGCTCAAAATATACGGATAAACAAATCTCTTTGTTAAAAATCACTCTCTCGAGTGTCATATCATTCAAGCTGACGTGTTCTGAATGACTCATCTCTTAATTCATTCCACTTTAACACTTCAAAGTGATCAACCTGTCAAGAATTAAACAAGTTGAAAAACATAGATGACAACTCTCGTTGTTAGCAACTCTCTCAAGTCTACTTCTCATATAATCCAAATTTACGTGCAATCAGAATCCATAGCACTTTAACACTTTTAAGTGATCAACCCGTCAAGAAACATCATTGGTTTTTATAAAACTTGAAATGAAATAATGAAACTTTGTTGTTATATAAAAGAGTCTATTTTTCTTTTGTAATAACCCTAATTTAATTATTGGACTTGGTTTAAGATTAGTGGATTTGGGCTCTAATTAAAAAGGGTTTGGACATTAATGAAAAAGGGAATTGGGCTGATTTCAATGTTAAGCCCTAAAGCCCAAGTTATATATATGGATTTCTAGGTTGAAACTGGTCATTCTTCTCATTATCAGATACCTTGTGTGTGTGTTTTGATGGTGCGACTTTGGTGAAGGAAGAAGAAAAGAGAGGAGATTTTGGAGAAAACAAGGTGCAATCAATTATCATCCAGGTATTGATTCTTACCTTCTTCATCTTCTAGCTTATTTGGGTAATAATGATGATTAGTAACCATGCGGTTTGTGTTTTGATTGGTAAACCTTTGATGAAAGTTCTCAAATCAATGGATAAGTGATGAGTAGATGATATAGAATTGTTACCTTCTTTGATTAGTTGTTGTTTCAATGATTTGGGTTGTATTTAAGTGAAAACCCACCATGGATGAACTTTGGTTCACCATTTGAGGTTTGAATCATGGATTAGATGGATGAAATTGGATTTGTATATGTTTGGGGATGATTATATAGTGTTGGGAATGAGTTTTATGCTTAAAAATGAAGGGAAATCGGTTTGGAGTTGATTTTGGGGTTATCTTCATGAAATGGGTTTCTGCAGGTGAAACAGTGAAGAAAGTGGGTTAAAGTCGCCTGAAACCCACTTTGTCGGCTGTTTGAGAATTTTCAGTTTTTGTTTAAAGACCAGTTAAGGATTGTAGCTTGGGTTCTTGTTTGAGGGGTTTGTAATTGAGTCTTTTGGGGTTACTTTGGGTTTGTTAACTCATAGTTTGGTAACCTAAATTCAGGTGTTCAGTTGGGGATTTCGTAAGACTCAAGTGTGTTTAGTAGTCAGCAAATTCAGCTGAGTTCCCTCGACTTAAACTACACTTTTTGGCAAATGTTGAATTTATGAGACTGATCATGGTATTTAAATTGGAAGCATGCTAAATGAATTATATTTTCGTTTGGACCGTATAAATGTTGTATGTTGAATTGGCCTGGATATCGTGATATGCCTAGGTAGAATGGACATGTACATAGGAAAGTGAGTGTACCTCGAGATGATGCAGATCTCTGGGGGAGTTTATACCTCGTACACCTCGAATCCGTTTTAAGTGTACGTTGGTTAGGTACCCTTCTTGGGACCTTTTGTTGTACCGCATGTGGAATGGTGCGGAACACTTATATTAAGTCACATGTGGAATTGTGTGATTAGCTACGAATGGTGCAGAACACTTATATTAAGTCGCATGTGGAATTGTGTGATTAGCTACGAATGGTGCGGAACACTTATATTAAGTCACATGTGGAATTGTGTGATTAGCTACGGCTTTTCTATGATCCTTGTACATGGTCCCGTATTTGATTAACTTGCTTCCTAATTTTAAACTATTTATCTCTTCGGATTTAAATGATTTGTTTATAATTGTTGTTTATTGGGAATTCACTAGACCTTGTGGTCTAACCCTCGTTTTTCAAAAACTAAAACCATTTTCAGGTAAAAGCTTGGTCGAGAGTTCGTCCAAGGGAATATGGTAGGATATGAGTCGGTCGTAGAGAAGATCAGATGATTTATAGACTTAATTAGTTTTCTTATAATTCTTAGTTTCCGCTGCAAGCTTTGGGTTGTAATAGATAATTAGACTCCTAATGGTATTTGATTTGTCTAATTATGTTGGATTTTATTTTATGGAAATTGGGTCGTTACAAGTGGTATCAGAGCCCTAGTTTAAGTGAATTAGGCAATATAGGAGTTGCCTAGTCTTAAACTGTGAGTTAGTAAACATGGCTGAGAATTTAGGGACCATAGGATAAAGAGCTTGACAGAAACATTTCTAATAGGGTGGTAAGGACTAACGTGTAAGGTAAATTCAAAATTACATCTGGCCAATGTCATTGTGAATTTATAGGTACATGAAGGTGCTTATATATCTTGTTATGATCTAGTTGGTTGTCATTTGGTGGTTCGTATAATTTCAGAAATGTAGAAATTGGTCTTGTGGATCAGTGAGGATCGTATATGTGAGGATTGAAAGAGAAAATCCTTTTGTTGGAGTTGTACCAACAAAAAGAGTTGAAATTAGGGATGTTGCTAACACCCGTGATCGAGGAAGTTGAAGGGTAGTGAATTTTGTGGGACTGTGATGTCAGTTGGGGCTCATGGGTTGAGAGCTTAATGTTGGTAAGAGGTTGAGAAGGTAACATATGAATTTTCTGGTATATGAGTATGCTTGATTGCTATTGTTGAGGCAACCGATGTATGTGGTAGTCTGGATAGCGACTAGTGTTTCAAGGGTTGATCGGGGGTTTTGGTGTGCTATATGAGGATATATAGAGAATAGTTATTTCGACCTTCACGATGAAGTTAGTTCGAAAGTGTTGGTGATTCTTCAATAAAGAATTCTTGTGAGTTGAACGAGAATGATATTGTCCAAGTGTGTTTGGAAGTGATGGCTTTCGTACGAAAGCGAGTAATATTATTGAAACCCTTGACTTATAGTCATCGGTGTTTGGGATGAAATTCTTGAAAGATAGAGTTGCGTACTCTTGAAATGAAGGCAAGTTGTGAAAGAATGAAAGGATCAAAGGATGATCTAAGAAAGCCAAAGTGCTGAAAGCGGGTACTTGATAATTAGTGATGAGTTTGGACATGGTGTGGTTCGAGAAATTGAGTATGTGGAGAAAGTTTGTTTGAGGAATTTGCTATGAGTGTAGAAGACTCGTTCTTCGATCAATGAATGTAAACGATTGAGAAGTTGTTGCCAGGTTGGGAGGCGGTTGGAGTTAGTTGCCATAAATTCTAAGACGAGTTGCACGCATTACGTCGTTATGTTTTAGAGTGGGTTTATGAGTTGGTGTGAGTGTGTTGAGTTATCATCAACGTACTCGGGATGTTGTAGTATGGCAATGGTTGGAGCAAGATATTGTTGTTACATCGATGTAGTAAAAGTGTGAGATCGTTAGTGATCCAAATAAAGAAACGAGTTTATTACAAGCACTATATTTATTGTTGGCATCGGTTTGGATGGATAGATCCGAGTTATACACTTGGTCACATGGACGTGAGCAAGCATGCGCACGGGTGTCGGCATGCTTGATGTTATGAACTCGTAGGGATTTTGGGTTTAGCTTTTCCTTTGGAAGGATGATGAGTAAAAGGAAAGAGAGGTTGTCGAAATATGTGGGTTGATCAATTGAGGTTGATTATTGATCGTGACATGCTAGTTTGTGAATGGTCGGTGCATGATGGTAATTCAAGGAGGTAAAGTAAGTATTGATTTTTGTGGTAGGAATTTAAATTCTTGTCTCGATGTGGTTGATGAGGTGGTTGGCAACGAATGTTGATATTCGAAATATCTTAAGCCAAAGTGTAGTTAAAAGGTAATGGTATGATTTTGAGGAAGTACTACCTGTAAGGGAGTAAAAGAGGTTATGAATCGAAGTGTTCATAGAATGTTAAAGTAGACATACAGTGGGGTTATGAGGTATCGAGGTCGTGCATCGTTATCAGGTGTGGACTTTGGGTTGTTAATGGGCGTGGTGCGACTAAAGTTATAAGTTTGAGAATTATCTGTAATGTGGTTAAGTGGTTGAGAATGATCTACAACGTGAGTGGTTGTATGGGCAAGAGGCATTCTTGGCTTCAGGTTAATCTTCAAGTGTGATTGTTATGAAGGTTGGAGGTCGTTAGTTGAATTGGTGGCTTAATATGAGAATAAAGTAACCACCAAGAGAGGAAGTGGGTGTATGTGGGACTATAATGGTCCACGCAAGAGGGTGTTTTACTTTTTGATCTAGTTGATCGTGTTGCCGATAGTTGACAATAGTGTCATGTGGGGTTGCTAGTCGCCTTGGTGTTAAGGCGTGAGATGAGTGGAAGTGTGTGTTTAATTAGTGGAATGAGAGTATGGTTTTTCTATGGTTTGCAAGGCTCAAGGGATTTGCAAGTGTGCAGCTAGTGAGTGTAGTCACAAGTAGGCGTGACTAGAGCTAGATGGATGTTGCTTAACATTAACCAAGAGGAAATGAAGTCTTTTATGACTATAGTGTGTGATGTTATACGAATGGCAGCTAGAACGTCCTCGTTGATTATGCAAGGCCAATAAGAAAAAAATGTTTGAGTGGCGGTGTGAATCATTGTTTGAATATCTAATGTAGAAGTATTCAAGAATGTTAATGAGGATTGCTTGGGGTACAGAAATTCTTAATGGCATTATAATATTCTTGTTTCGAGGAGAAAAGACTCGAGTGGTAACTGGCGATGGATTCACATATTTATTCAGACATGCCGTGATTTGGAGGAGTTGTTTTATTCCCGTTGGGACATTGGCGAAATGTCAAATTCGGTTGATGAATGGGGCTTGATAGTGAGTTTATTGAATTGATTAAAGTGGCAAAACCTTCCTTGTGTGTAAAGGAATATTAGTGGTTCGGTTATCTCTTTTTGAGAATCGAGAAACGGGTGGTGGTTTGAAGCATCGGTATGGATTCCGAGAGCTAAGTGTGGTGGCATTGTAAGCTACCTTGAATGGAAATTCTGATGAGATCGTTTAGCTAAACCTAGTCTCGCAATGATGAATGTGTGGTTTTGGTAAGGGATTTCGGTGAATATTTGACGAATGGTATTGGTTAGCCACCAGTAATTCAGATTAGTTTGAGGAGGAGGAAATGACATGGGAATATGTGATTCTGACGAAAGTGAGGAGTTGGTCGAATGATGTAAAGGAATGGAGTTGTGGCAAACCATGGCATTTTGTTGAGAATATTTATAAAAACCCTTCAAGAGGGTAAAGGCAATGTTGATAGCTCTAGCTAAGATATTTGGTAAGATAAGTCGGGAGATTGATTGAAGCTTGCTTTACTAGCAAGTCTTTTATTGGAAGTGTGTGCCTTTCTAATTTCGAGAAGACAAGTAAAGGCGGTTGGAAGTAGTGTTTTGATAGACAAATGTCGAGGTTAATTTATTATGGGAGTGGTTTGCACTCTGCGTGAACCTTGTGGTTGTTATCGGGCTGGATAGAATGGGTTTTAGTGAGTAGTTGCTTCTTATGTGGAACAAATGTACTCTAAATCATTTTAGAGAAATCCCTGGTTTATGGGTTGACTCGATGGAAATTTCCGAAAGGTGTTTACGGGATTGGTTCAATCCTGATTGGTGGACTATCCGGACGTTACGTGGCGAAAGTTTATATAAGGATATTTACTTATGGCTTAAATGTGTTAATTAAGTTGCAAGTAAAGTGTGCTACTTTCGGGAGAAAGGAGTACTGTTGATGAGTTAATGGTCAATACTGAAGTAGAGGTACAATATTAATTCGGTTGGATTTAAATTGTGGCGACAGGTGTCATGGAGTAATGCATGTTGCTTGGTAAGCAACTCTTAATTGAAAGTCTAAGGGAGATGTGCAAGGATGACTTGTTGTTAACTCAATAGAATGGTTGGATTGTGAGATTCCACATTGGTTGGGGAGGAGAACAGAGGTTACCTTATAAGGGACTTGGATACCTCTTCTATTAGACGCGTTTTAAAACCGTGAGTCTAGGTGTACGGACAAGCGAACAATATCTGATATTGTTTGGGTGGAAGTAATGATTAGTCGGGGTTCATGTTAGTTGCAGAGTAAGCTTCATTAATTGTACTTCCTTTGGAAGAATTGAAGTTCGTTATGGAACCCAAGTAGATGCGTTTTAAAACCATGGATTCGGGGTGTGGACCGATCAGAGAATGGCAGGTATGGTTGACCTGGGATATTATGAAAAGCAGATCGGTCAATGGTAAATTTGTTTCGTGGTATAAATCTTGAGTGGGGAATGTTGGAATGGAAGCTCGTTATTGATGTGAACTTTTGGGAAGTACCCCCGTAAATGAAGTCGGTGGTGAATCGATGTGTGATTGTGTGGGATACCGAGTATCTTAAATTTAATAAGAGTACCCAGTTAAAGGGTGACAACATGCTGGTAATAGTTTGGTTGTTTTTGAAATTGTTCCAAAAAGGGGAACAAAGGATATATATTGAGAACATAGAAGTTGGTATGGTGTTAGTTCGTAGGGAATTCCTTAAAAGGTACATTGTATGGTGGAAATTATGAGTGGCTTAGTTGGTGGTTGGTTACTCAAAGAGACCATACATGTGAAAGCGCATTGGCGATTTCACAAAGGACAAGAAGACAAGTGGAAATTGGAGTCTGAAATGAGGACTAAGTACCCTCATCTGTTCGCGGAATGAATTCCGGGGACGGAATTCTTTTAAAGGGGGAGTGTTGTAATAACCCTAATTTAATTATTGGACTTGGTTTAAGATTAGTGGATTTGGGCTCTAATTAAAAAGGGTTTGGACATTAATGAAAAAGGGAATTGGGTTGATTTCAATGTTAAGCCCTAAAGCCCAAGTTATATATATGGATTTCTAGGTTGAAACTGGTCATTCTTCTCATTATCAGATACCTTGTATGTGTGTTTTGATGGTGCGACTTTGGTGAAGGAAGAAGAAAAGAGAGGAGATTTTGGAGAAAACAATGTGCAATCAATTATCATCCAGGTATTGATTCTTACCTCCTTCATCTTCTAGCTTATTTGGGTAATATGGATGATTAGTAACCATGGGGTTTGTGTTTTGATTGGTAAACCTTTGATGAAAGTTCTCAAATCAATGGATAAGTGATGAGTAGATGATATAAAATTGTTACCTTCTTTGATTAGTTGTTGTTTCAATGATTTGGGTTGTATTTAAGTGAAAACCCACCATGGATGAACTTTGGTTCACCATTTGAGGTTTGAATCCATGGATTAGATGGATGAAATTGGATTTGTATATGTTTGGGGATGATTATATAGTGTTGGGAATGAGTTTTATGCTTAAAAATGAAGGGAAATCGGTTTGGAGTTGATTTTGGGGTTTTCTTCATGAAATGGGTTTCTGCAGGTGAAACAGTGAAGAAAGTGGCTAAAGTCGCCTGAAACCCACTTTGTCGGCTGTTTGAGAATTTTCAGTTTTTGTTTAAAGACCAGTTAAGGGTCGTAGCTTGGGTTCTTGTTTGAGGGGTTTGTAATTGAGTCTTTTGGGGTTACTTTGGGTTTGTTAACTCATAGTTTGGTAACCTAAATTCAGGTGTTCAGTTGGGGATTTCGTAAGACTCAAGTGTGTTTAGTAGTCAGCAAATTCAGCTGAGTTCCCTCGACTTAAACTACACTTTTTGGCAAATGTTGAAGTTATGAGACTGATCATGGTATTTAAATTGGAAGCATGCTAAATGAATTATATTTTCGTTTGGACCGTATAAATGTTGTATGTTGAATTGGCCTGGATATCGTCATATGCCTAGGTAGAATGGACATGTACATAGGAAAGTGAGTGTACCTCGAGATGATGCAGATCTCTTGGGGAGTTTATACCTCGTACACCTCGAATCCGTTTTACAGTGTACGTTGGTTAGGTACCCTTCTTGGGACCTTTTGTTGTACCGCATGTGGAATGGTGCGGAACACTTATATTAAGTCACATGTGGAATTGTGTGATTAGCTACGAATGGTGCGGAACACTTATATTAAGTCACATGTGGAATTGTGTGATTAGCTACGAATGGTGCGGAACACTTATATTAAGTCACATGTGGAATTGTGTGATTAGCTACGAATGGTGCGGAACACTTATATTAAGTCACATGTGGAATTGTGTGATTAGCTACGGCTTTTCTATGATCCTTGTACATGGTCCCGTATTTGATTAACTTGCTTCCTAATTTTAAACTATTTATCTCTTCGGATTTAAATGCTTTGTTTATAATTGTTGTTTATTGGGAATTCACTAGACCTTGTGGTCTAACCCTGGCTTTTCAAAAACTAAAACCATTTTAAGGTAAAAGCTTGGTCGAGAGTTCGTCCAAGGGAATATGGTAGGATATGAGCCGGTCGTAGAGAAGATCGGATGATTTAGAGACTTATTTAGTTTTCTTATAATTCTTAGTTTCCGCTGCAAGCTTTGGGTTGTAATAAATAATTAGACTCCTATTGGTATTTGATTTGTCTAATTATGTTGGATTTTATTTTATGGAAATTGGGTCGTTACATCTTTGGTTCACAAACTCATCATTTTCGTCTCACAACCAAGCTAATAAAATTAACTACTCATGACGTAAAGTAAATTGCAATAAAAATAAATAGCGGAAAGTAAAAGACATAATATTAAATGACAAAAATTACATTGCAAGAAATTAAAGAGCGAAATATAAAGGCGTAAATTAAAGAGCAGAATAAAAAGAACGGAAAGCGTAAAAATGTAAAGAAACTTGATGCATAAACTGAATATATTAAGTAAGATAACTAAACAAAATCTTTAGTGTCACAAGATTTTAGAGATGAACTTCTAAAAATCTCCCTAAGATTGCTTACCAAAAGACTAACCTCAAAACACGTATTTATATTTTATACTAAGATTTTAAGGACAAAAGACTAGACAACTTGGAAACCAAGTTACTTAAGAAATAAGCAACAAAGTACACCAAACTCAAAAGTTAAGTACTCTACTTTTAAAGTTCCTAATAAGACAAAAAATTAGATGATGTATAAATACAATTTCCAACACTTGATTAAAATAAGCAGCTATCCAAAAAGACTTCATAAAAGTCATCCAGCTGATCCAATAAGCCACTCCTTTTGTTACATCCATTCTGTCCAATGCTTCAGAAATGCTACAGCATTTAGGCCTTGCTACAACAAAATCACCTTATATAGTTAAGCATACCTACTAAACATAGAGTAAAACACAAGTCCACCATCAATTTAGCTCCAAAACATAGAAATAGAAAATAAGGAAACAATATGACTCAAAATAGGGGATTTAAAAGAAAATTAACCTAACTAGAAGATAAGAAAAGAGTATTTTAGCACTAAATAATTTCCTAAAGCTTTAGGCCCGCCTTTCTGATTCGGGCCTTTCCCTTCTCTTCCAATTTTCCCTTGAGCTTCTTAATGGTCTTCTTTTCTTCTTCCTTCAGACTTGAATCCAAATCAGTCCGCATCTCATCAATCTGTTCAAATCATCCATGAGAGAACTATTACGGTCCATGATGCCATGCATCAAGTCCGCGGAATCGAGTTGAAGCTGGCGAAGTGGAACCTAAATTAAACGAAAAAACAGATATGTTTGAATGTATGCATTCCTTCCATTAACATAAAACTGTGAATCCATCAAGTTAAACTAAAATCTTTAACAATATCTAAAAGCATTCATTTTGATTATTAGGCTACCAGGTATCATTCAACATTTGAACCGATAACTCTTTTTGTGGCTTCTTGGTATGTTCAAATAATATTTGACTACAATAACAACATGGAAATGGAGGATCAAAGTAAGGTAAAGAATCAGTTAATTTGAGTGAAAAAAAAAAGAGGATAAATTTCCAGTTAATTGATCGTTTTTTATATTCATTGATTACAGAGCAAAACCAACTATGCCAAATTATGATCACATGTTTTACTAATTCACGATGCAATTCATAATTTGGTAGCATCATGTAATAACCATTGAAGATATTTAAGCCAACCCACGACCCCATTGGGTGCAAGGGATTTTGAATGGCTAAAGGTTTGGGAACGACATCAAGGCAGAACATAGTAGGACATAAAAAGAAACTCCCTTGTCAAAGGGTAGGTTTGAAAAACGTGAAAGGCAGCAAAGTTATGTGAAGTTGTGGAAATGGTACCCATATTTTACAATGTGGAGACCATAAGCCTTCCAACAAATAAACCACCTGATGCTGCCCTGTTTAAACCACATGCTGCATACCTTAAGATTTTAGATTTCACATCATGGTTGTAAACAGATAAGAGTGACCAAATCCAACACTTATACCTTTAAAACACAAAACGTGCAACTTAATTTTTTTTTGAAAGGGTATCCTAGGCGTTTGCCTAGACTAATCCCTGGCAATTGTAAGACTGCTAAAGCATGAAGCCGTGTGAGATAATTCCTCAGTGGCCACAAGTTGTTTGCACCTGGATTCGAACATGGGGTAGATGGATCATCTAGCCTCATCCCCCACAAGCCTTAACCAGTACGCCACAAGCCTTGTGGTTGAGCAACTTAAATTTGTGACTAATAAGATGAAGCTTGTAGGAAACGTGTATCTTGGTCTTACCTTTCAAGAGGAACAGATGGTGTTATCCTAGCATTGACCATTTGTAAATTCAAAATGTTCCAAAAATGAAATTGAAAAAAACCATACAAAATCAAAGGTATGATACTGATGCAGATAAATAATCCGTCACACAAAATCAAAGAACCAACTTTAACAAAATCATGAAGCATCATCTTTTTAAAATTGTAAGAAAAAAATCTATATAAATATTTCACAATATTAGTATACACATCTCTGGTTAGGGGAAATGCATTTGGGAAGGAGTTACGTCTTATAATTAGGAAGCATGAGAAAAGGGGGGATGGTGTAGTTATTATATTCTTGGTTTTCTTGATTGGCATTGGAACCAAAAACATTATTGGTTAAAAGCTAAGTTGAATGTTTACCTCAACTTTGACCAAGAGAAATTAAGCGAACTTGCCTAAATGTTGAAAACATCTAAGTTGAATGTTTACCTCAAACAGCAAGGGATGGAAATTCATTTGTGAAGGCTACAAATTTTCTTTTGACAGGGAATGGGCAGAATAAAGATAAGACTTAAATTATTGTATTCCTTTCCACTCTCTTATCTGTTATCAGCATCCTTGCTTCAAACTGATAATATGCTTCTAAACAAGTTGTTTTTAGGCAGACATGATTGTGGAACATAAAAAGAGACCCGGAGTAATTTGAGAAATTGGCAGGCACATTTTGAAATCATTATCAAAAAATAAATCATCTAAAAGTTATTTTTAACTCTAATCTATATCTGGTGAACCTGAAATGACACAGAAGAAGAACAAATTCCAAATTTTGTTGCTAAAACATTTTGCACTATCAACAAGAGAAAATTCGCATGCAAAGGAAATTATTTATGCACAAAGACCCAATGAAAAGAAGAAGAAGAATACATACCTGGAAAGCCAAGATCACAAACCTGAAACATCAAATTTAACAGAATTCTTTAATTTCAGAAGGGAAAAGTAAGAAATCATCTAAAAACCATTTCAAGCATCAAGAAATCGAGAATAGAAACCCTAAAAGAAAAGAAACTGTTACTTGTTGTTTCGTCAAAAAGTCCAAAACAAACCGTTACCCTGTGAATCGTCGAGAGGAGCACCTGGAAGTCCAAGACCACAAACCTGAAACATCAAATGAAACAGAAATCTCTTATTTCATAAAAGAAAAGTATGAAATCATCTAAAAAAATTTCAATCATCAAGAAATCGAGATTAGAAACCATAAAACAAAATAAATCGTTACCTGATTTGTGTCTTCGGAGATTCCAAAAAAGATCGTTACCCAGTGAAGAGAAGCGATAGAGGAGCAATAACCACGATATAACCCTGCATCTTGTATAGGGAAGAAGTTTTTATGCACAAACTACCAGATTTCTCCAATTTCAATTTGGATGGGCGCCAATTTGTTTGCAGATTTTGTAAGATATGGATTTGAACTTGCATTTGAATTTGGTTAGAAGTCTGGGAAACCTCTAAAGCCCAAACCAATTTCGGGAACATAAACCCTATCACTTTAGGGAAACTTTGACAAAGTAATACAACTGGAGCCTTCACCACACATATCCATGCATTGTAAAGTTGTACATCATATAAACCAAGTTGTCTTTAAGAAAATTTTGAAAATTATGCATGAAATGTTTGTACTCTATACTTAAATAGTTGTCTTTAAGACATTTGATGTAAATGCATATTAAGGTAGTAATAGATATATATATATATATATGTGTGTGTGTGTATATAAATATATATTCAGCCTTTTATTTTCATTCTTCAATAAAGTGGATAAAAAGGGGGCATAGAGTTTGATGACAGTTGATTTGTATTACACCAAGAGTACATTAAACAGTTCATCAAAGGGTAAGACTTTTCACAAGAGCCGATAACACGATTTAAAGCACAAACATTTTCAAGTTAATTGGCACATCAGCTCTTGCAAAAAATATTACCCTTAGGGAGCGTTCACTAAACGCTTAAGCAAGCATGGTAAGGACCGAAAATCTTACCCAATAAGTGAGGGTGTTGACTCTTACGGTTAAAAGAAATTTTACTATGCCATTTGATGGTCGAGAATCTTACCCGGTAAAGTAATTAAGGATGATAACTTTTTTTGAAGTATATAATATTTATATACGGCAAACGAAACAAATAAACTCACACACCCACCTCACCTTTGGTGAGATTTGAACCCCTGACCTCCAGAAGGCAAAGAGCTTACATACCGCTAGGCCAAAGGCCCTTTGATAGGATGATGACTTTTACCGTTACCTGACAAGTATTTGGTAAGCGGCTCCTTATTGTTTAATAATTTAGCATATGCAAACATTCGATTTAAACAAGCAAGGAACAGCTAGTATCTCATCCTGAAATCAACCGCTATGACAGCCTGAGAAGTGAACATTTAACTCAAAGATTATAATACCCATCATCAAACAACACAAATCCCCAATAATATTTTATATATACATATATATATGTACACGATAAGCATGTTATGTGAGTGAGCAAAAAGGATACTTTACCAAGTTCAAGACCAAATATTACTGCTTATAAATCTAAATAAAGACTCAATTTAAACCCAGTAACAAGCTTCATATCAGGAAAAAGAAGTCATAAAATACTGACTAGTAATAAGCAAATTTGCATCAAAACCAGAAATATTAAGCATCTGTTTAACAGTGATTCATTAGAAGAATTGTAGTTCAAGGCTCGTTAATTTTAATTTCAACTAAGCATTGAATACGGATATATGAAGTGAATCTTTAAATCAAATTTACCAAAAACAAAATGCATATAATAAAAACCATATGCTGCCAGAATATCAAACCAACCCACTAGAAGGTGAGTTATGGGGGTAAGATGTACGCAATACCTCAAACCGAATGATTGATGCATTATCTGAGAGGATTCCAAACTGGAATTTTGTCTGTTTTATAGCGAGTGGTGGATTGAACTTAAATATTACCAATAATCACCACAAGAACATACACCATCTTTGAAATTATGAAAACGATTAGAGTCCCTCACGATGATCTCCCTCTCAGTAATCTTGGATATAAACTTGGTGGCATTGTGACAATCTCCACAAACCCGCAAGTTCTTGAAGATCCGAATAGGGGTCTTAGAAGGAGTGTTAATGATTCCATACGCAATTGCCAATCTCTCACTATGACTTGTAAGTATATGCTGCTTTTCATCCTCCTCAACATCTTGCAACACAAAACTATAATCTGGAATATAACCAAGAATCGTCATTTTTGCCGTTAAATTTTCCAACTCTTCGTATATTAGATCACATTGGGGATGGGATTGGTTCCCTGTGTAAAAAACCTCCATTTTATTGTTTAGTTCAATGGAGCTCCATCCAGGAGTCTTCTTTAATCCTTTACTATTAGCTAACGATCTTACTCTATTCACACCCTCCCACTTTCCAGCATTTGCGTATATATTCGACAATAAAACATAATATCCAACATTATCCGGATCAACTTCTAACAACCGATCTGAAGCCACTTTACCCAATTCAGCATTTCCATAAATTCTACAAGCACCAAGAAGAGCACCCCAAACTGAAGCATCGGGCTTCAAAGGCATACTTTTTATAAAATCATAAGCTTTTTCTAATTGGCCAGCTCTACCAAGTAAATCAACCAAACAGCCATAGTGCTTCAAGCTAGGTTTGATCCCATAATCGTGTTGCATAACGTTAAAGAACCGCTCACCCTGCTCAACTAAACCTGAATGACTACATGCTGATAATAACGAAATGAAAGTTATGGAATCCGGCTGAACCGTTTCATTAAGCATATAGTTAAATAGTTGTAAAGACTTATCTCCATGTCCATGAATGCCAAGACAAGATATCACGGCATTCCAAGGGACTGAACTTTTTCTGGGTATTTCATAAAATAAAGATAACGCATCTTCCACTTTTCCACATTTTCCATAAAGATCGATCAAACAAGTTCCAATAAAGACATCCGAAAGTAAACCTGATTTCAAGACCTTCCCATGAGTTGTAGACCCTTCTTTTAAAGCTCCTATGTGAGCATAAGCCGGTATAACGCTTGCCCAAGTTCCTTGATTCGGCATTATGCCTTCAGTTTTTACCATTTTACGATAAACTTCAATGGCTTCACTTGCAAGACCATTTTGTCCATATCCTGTAATCATTGTATTCCAAGAAACTACATCTTTAAAAGAGATACTCTCGAAAAGTTTGTAAGCAGAGTCCACATCTCCCAGTTTTGCATACATATCCACCACTGCATTTCCAATTATGACATCTTTTACAAACCAAAATCTCCTTAAGATGAAACCATGGACACTTTTACTGCTTTGAGAATCCCTAGATTGAGCAATACTTGAAGCAACGCTTACTAGTGTCAACAAATCAGGCTTGAATCCATTTATTTGCATCTCATGAAAGAAGTTAAGTGAACAATCAGGATTACCATTCTGCTCATAAGCAGCAATTATCGAATTCCATGATACCAAATCTCTCGTCACCAAATTATCAAAAAACTTCTGAGCATGTTCAAGTTCACCAAATTTTGCATAGAAATTTACAAAGGCATTGCCAACAAATAAATCAGATTCTAGCCCATTCTTTATGACATACAAATGAATCAATCTTCCTTGCACCATATCATCCATTTGTGCACAAACAGGAAGAACGGTAGATACAGTAACGGAATCCATTTTAATCCCTTCAAATTTCATCTCATCCAAAACCTCCAATGCCTTTTCACCCTTCCCATTCTGACAAAACCCAGATATAATAGCATTCCAACAAGCCATATCACGAAACGGCATATTTCTAAAGATTTGGTAAGCAGCATCGAATAAACCAAATCGGCAATACATATGCACCAAAGAAGCAGCAACAAAAACATCCCATTCCAAACCCGTTTTGGATATCCAAGAATGTATCCTTTTCCCATCATTTACATTACGACATGCTTTTAACACAGGGGGGAAGGTATAGAAATCAGGTTTAACTTCATATGTCGACATTTTGTATAAACAATTAACAGCATCACTAGGAATGCCATTGCGGACGTATGCAGATATCATAGAATTCCAGGTGTAAACATCTTTTTTCGGGATTTGATCAAAAGTTTGTTGACATAAAGAGATATTACCAAGATTGGCATGAAGGTTGATAAGTCTTGTGGAAATGAATAGACTTTGGACCTTCCCCAAAACAATAAGTAAGGTGTGGAGGCATTTGGCAAGGCGGGCGTTTGTGCAAGAGTCAAATAAGAGGTCAACGTCAATCTTGTTATCGATCCCACTGTCATTTAATGAAGTTTGGGTATGATTTGGAAAAGAGGAATATAATGTATGAGGACAACGACCGGACTGTAGAAGTGCTGGAAAGTAGTTTCTTTTGAAGTTTGGCAGTAATCTAGAAAAGAAAACACTATAAATCGAGTCAGCCAATAACATTAATCTGCAGCAATTTTATAAAAAACTAAGCAAATTGAGACATAATAGGAGCATTTTTTATGACCCATGACCCTAAATACAAGTGACATGGGATAACAACTTCGTTGCAATATGTAAGTAACCATTAAATACAAGTACTTTAAAGTATATGCAGCAAATCCGATTCATTTACCTAAAAATGGATAGATTTTCAGGTTATATTTTATCTCTAACAAGTGAAACGGGTAAACTAAACGAATTAGCTAAAAAGGAAACAAGTCAAACAGGTTGAAAGTCGCTCGTATTGTTTTGAATGCTTACAGTCTCCTAAATCATTTTATTCAATGACAAACAGATTATTTTTTTTAATTAATATAATTTTTATATCAAGATTTAATACATTAATTACGTATGAAATTCAAAAAATGAACAAAAAGATGTACAATGAATCATTTTGACACACAGTATAAGAACTAAATGAACCAAGTAAAAATACGATCTTCAGATGAAGAAAAGAAAATTAAAAAAACTAATAATGATAAGATAAGAATAGCGGGTTTTACCTATCTCCAATTAGAAGCCTGAGCATCGGAACAATGGTTGTTTGCTCTATAAAGAATCAAATCTTTCAGCCTGATACAGAATTCTGGCGTTTGTTTTTTAAGAGGTGTTGAAGTCTGAAGTCTGATTTCACTTCTGATTTATAAGAGGTGGTGCTGAAGTCTGAAATATGAATCAGTCAGACTGTTTGTTTTGTTTTTACGTCTGAAGTCTGAAATCTGAAAAACAAATGAAAACAAGAAGAAACAAGTACCAATCAGCAAATAAAAACCCAGAAAGGCAAAGTTTGATTGATTCAAAACTAAGAGAAAAAAACCCAAAAAGAACTAGTATAAACCCCATTTTCTTGAATAAAGAACCCAAAACAAACAGATTATAGAAGTTAAAGAGTTGTGCTTATTATTGCTATTTGAGATGGAGAGGAGAAAACATAAATATTTAAAGAAAGAGTTAATGAGAGGATTGTAGATGATTAAAGCCAGCAGCAGATGAACTATGTGATGTATAACAAACAAAGGTAATAATAGGATAGGAGTCAAAATCATTTTTATATCAATTGCATTTGCTGAAGTCCCTTGGCTAGGAGTAGGATCTAAGTTGTAAGTTTATATACCACAAAACTAAACTATGTTGATTTTTAATAATTATACTTGTGTCCATGATGTTGAATATAGATTTTAGACAGGGTAACAACATAGCTTCACTCCAAAAAGGAAACCACATTTTCTTGCATAAACAAAAATTTTGATCACTACCCACTTCAAAAGACAACTTTCAAATGTTTTTAAACCAATAAACAAGCATATATATATATATAAGGGATTCTCAAATGATTAAGCCCATATATGTAATAACATCTTTGTGTGCTTGTGATACATTAGAAACCTGCCATTCTTGAAGTCTATAATAACACAAAAAACCAATTTCAAGTGAACCCAGAAACTTTCATTCGAAACAAATTCATGGAGAAATAACACAATCAATTTTTAAAGACTCATGTTGGATCACTGTGAATGTTTCAAAATCAGAACTCATAAAACCAGTTGAATTAGAGATAAATATAGAGAACAAGTAAAGAGAACAACATTACAGAGAGAAAGGGGGAATACATAGTTGAAGGAGAGAGAACAAAATTATGATATAGGTCAAAGCTTCTGTTGGCATGATTCGCCAATCCAGCCCTAAACACAGAGACAAATTTGATTGTGCAATTCTCTCGAAGAACACGTGATACTTGTAATAAGAACATGATCTGGTCGAAGTTCACACAGTTACTAGATACATCCACGTAGTCGAGATTACTTGGAGAACTAAGAAATCGGGGCAGGAAGAGATCGACAGATGGAGAGCTTGAGCTTGAAATCGAGAGATCGTGATTGAAATTTGAAGAAGAAATTGAAAGCTGAGAAGGAGATGGAGGCGGATTGTGATTTCAGAGGAATTAAGGGTTATGCTTCTCACTTAAATCAAATATGTCTGACCGAATCAGACTTCAGATGTGATTAAGAGGAGAAATGGCAAAAACAAACAGGCCCTAATTAGTAAAAGAAAGAAACATGATTTCTATCAGTTCAAGTAAAGTAAGTAAAAAGACCCTGTGTTTTTCTGTTTGGGATGAATTCTTGAGAAGATTGTATTTTGAAAACCATGTATCAGGTTATATTGCAAAATGACATAAATTCTCCTAAATAGGCAGTGATAACCCCCTGTCAGATTACCCCATTAATGGAAAAGATTGAAGAAAATGCAAAACTTAGCATATTTACAAGTGGGATTATTCAACCTACTCCCTCCTTCGCCGAAAAGCTGCAATGAAATATAACAAGTTTGGAGGGAGTATAATCTATTACTTTGTACGTTACTACATTTATTACATCTTTTGGAAATATAACAAGTTTGGAGAAGCAATGAATCCAAAATTTACCAATAAATTGGAAATTTAGAAACATCAATTACTTCGTTTTATCCAATTAATTGCCAGTATCTCGTTTTAATTTATTTACTCGTTGTATAGAGAAGCTTGTAATGGAGCTAGAAACAATGAACATATTTAGAATTCCCTAAATTTGAACTTATACATATAATGGTGTGGGGGAGAGAAATCAAGATAGTTCGTACACATAAGAGTAGGTAGGAAATCAAGACAAAATTGCTGAAAACCATAACGCTTCACTTATAAGCCTAAGTTTCCCATTAAATTGCTGAAAACTATGTGTTACATCAAAGTGAGTTTCCAAATAAACTCCCCACTTCGAGTAGTTTCTCTTCCAATATAATTAAAATTTCTGATGAGGCAATATCATGAACTTTTTCCACCAAGACTCGGAGTTAGAAAAAGAAAACAAATCTATACGAAAATTAGAAAAAGAAAACAAAAACTCGGAATATATAAATTTTACATGAATATGAGATTTCTAATATCACTTTCAGGCTCAAACAAAAAAACCAAGTCCTTGTAACTCATAGTAGAAGTCTACATATTATGGAGCATAATGAGGTAAGGAACTTGCTTTAGGTTCGTTGTTTCATATCCACAATAGCATCATGAGCAGTCCTCGAGGACCTCCACATATAACATTACCCTTGTGTTTTAGGCAAGCATGCAGAAGATGGTGTTCATAATTTGTGAGTGCTCTATTTTGAATATAGTTAGGTAGTGATCGGATAGGACCAGAGAGGACATAATTGGACAGGACAAGAAGGTAGGACTGGACGAGACTGTATGTCTGGTGTTTGGTACGACTAGGACCAAACAGGACAAAACTACACAAGTTGCCTCCAAAAGTTTTTTGATAATTTTATATATCATATAATAGTTATAATCGACACAAATAAAGTAAATAATCAAATAATTTAATTTATAAACATTCTTACACAATTTTCGTATACATACATATATAATAGTACCAAATTTGAATGAAAAATTGATATAATTGATGGTAGTTTCAAAAAACCCGGTTCGTAAGAAATGAGAAATTATGTTTTATTCGGTTAGGAAGATACTTATGAATTGGCGAAGGCATGGTAAAGAATTTTGCAACAACAATGGTTGTGGAGGTAGAGGCATTGGTGATTGGTGGAAGATGGTGGATAGTGGTGGTGGTGGTGGTTATAGTGAAGGTGAGGTGTCCCACGGTGGTAGTGGTGGTGGCGATGAACTATGGCCAACGGTGGTTGTGGAGGTGATGGAGGAGGTTGTTGTACTAGTGGAAATGGTGGAGGTTGCCAACGGTGGTAGTGGTGGTGGCAATGGACAGTGGTGGGCGGTGGTCGACCGTGGTTGTGGAGAAGGAGGTTGTAGTGGAAGAGGAGGTGCAGGTGGCCGACGGTGGCACCGCCACGACTACTAGTAATTACCACTAAAACAAACACCACATTAAGGTTATATATCAAACAAGGGTTAATTAGTAATATTTTAGTTTTGTCTCATTTTTATCCCATCTTGTTCCACCTATTTTGGTGGAACAAGAAAAAGAATTTTTGTACCAGGCATACACAACACTACACTTGTGGCCACCGAGTTTATCAGGGCTAATTTCTTGCATTCACTATTTGCCGGGATTAGTCCAGGCATAGCCTGGGACACCTTCTAAAAATACACATAAGCATTGATTTGAATAATGCAAAGCATTTTGAGTATACTAAGCCCCATCTATCACAGAACTTCATTATTAATGATACAAAGATATCACAAGATTTCTACTGAGTGCCCAAGTAAATGTGGACTTCACAATGATAAACCAACATTTGACATAAACCTCACTAAACTACAACTACAAAAGGCAACAACATGGTATTTAAAAGTAATAAGATGTTTCAAGAATTAATACCATCAATCTGCCACTACCAGAATAAAAAAGTACAACTAAACACGTTAACCAATCATTTTGTTCTTCTTCAGTTCTTTGAAGGTTTATTCATGCCCTATGCCAGCCTTAATCTAGATTTCCACGTCTAGTTATATGTAACATTTTTCAACTCACTTGGGGTTTTTTGGTGAAATTAGGAAATGTTATATGAGATATCAAATATAGATTGTAGGCATTCCCTGCTATGTTTCTAAACAAAAAAAAATGTATGATGATTGATAAGTTTGATGATAAACTCAGGGTGCGTTTGATCTCTCAAACATAGTTTAAAATCAAAATTTGACAAGAGCAATTATAGTTTTGCAGCTCCAAATGGGTACTTATCATAAACCCTCATAAAACCCTATGAACAATCAAACCCAAATTGTACAGAATCATCACAAACAAAAAGAAGTAATACAATATAGGAGCATCCATATAACATTAAAACCTAATAACCCACCATCATCGGAACAGAAACCTGAGCAACAAAGCAAGATACAAACATACCTTGATAAAAATAAAGATGAAAAGATGACCATATTTCATTCAAGAAGCCCCCTTTCATTCCTTTTTCTGCATCAATTTTCGAAAATAAACTTTGTTGTTGAAGCGAAGTGGTACAGGTTTGTTTATTGTCCACTAGTCACTAGTCTCTTTATGATATAGGGGAAAGAGAGCAGAAAGCAGACATAGGAGAGATTTTCAAGGCTTAGATGAGAAATGAAAAAAAATGACGTTAACTGAGAATGAGGAGGAAGTTATGAATGAAATTGCAAACTGGAACGCTTACTAGTGGCGACGGAACACAGCGACGACTGACGTAGGAGGAGAGGTGCAGGCAGCCGACGAACGATGAGGAAAGGGTTCAAACAAGGTGTATACGACAACTTTATGCAGGGTTTGGGGTGTTGTGATTTTGGTGTACTAAAGAAAACAAGTAGCTTCAGTTTTTTATCTACAAAAGATAAATTTATCTTTAATAGAAAATTTGGTAAACAACCCTTTAGTTAACAGGGCAAGTATACGTAGGAAATCGAGATTGGGATCTCATTCATCTAGTGGAAGTAACCGCTAGGGCATGGACAGATCCGGAGGTAGACCTTCTACTAAATAAGGTACCAGATCAACTCGGCCAACACTCGATTCGTATAGGTATAAAAGAAATTTGAGGTTGACACGACATATTAACAAATCGAGTCAGGCTATACAATATTCAACTTGTGAAATTTGTGAGATACTCGATGTTTTATATATAATTAATTTTCTAGTATAATTTATAAAATATAATATAATAAAAATGTCTTCTATATTTAGATATTTAAACAAAATTATGCATTTAAGGAAACTATATTTTTTTTTATTAAAATCATAATTTATAATATCCGTGTTCCGTTAACTTAAACGAATCGTGCATAACGTGTTTGTACCTTATGCTTACCCGACCTGTACCTCGAACTAAATTGTGAGGTAATATTATATAAGGGTTCATACATGTACAAAATGAAACTTAACATAACCTAAAATGTTAAGTTTACGCCTACTATGGCATAAAGTTGATGGTTTAGACTTGAAGGGTTAAAACCGCCAAATGCCTAAACTCTAAATAAATATAAAAGGAGAAAATATAAGAAGAATTAGATATATTGTATTAATCATCATCTTCTTCTCTCTGCATATGACCGGCTTATGCAACTACACCTTCAAAGTTCATATTCTTTAAAATTCTCTCAAATTACTATAATATCAAAGAACTAATTACAAATTTGGAATCATCTCTTCAAATCCTTCTTAGAGGTATAATTTTCTTTCATTTTTATTATGTTTGAGTATGTTAGGATTATTATGGTTTATCTTCCATTAATGTTATGTTTAAGCTATGAGTTAGTATTGCTAAGTAGTGCAAGTATATAGATGTAGAATCTTAGAATGGTTAAGATTGATGAAGTTATAAAAATGGTTAAATTAGTTTTCAATAAAGGTTAAGCATGGGTTCAATATGATTATGCATGCTAAGTGTTTGGTTTTATGTCTAAAAGGAGCAAAATGGTGTGATTAAGCTTAAGGTCTTAACCATTAAGCTCCTTTGTAGTTTTTGGTATGTTAGGTATGTTTTGGAGCTTTTGAATGTTGCAAATTCTGAGGTTTGAATCATAAAAGTGAATTGGTGAAAAATGTGGAAATTGGTAATTTGGACAGCCCCAAGTCCAGTATTTTGGCGATGCATAACTCTCAAACCGCACGTCCAAATAAGCTCATATTTTCCAGATTTAAAGGTATTGTCATAGACTACAACTGTTATGAAGAGTCGAGAACCCAATTGCGAATCTAAGTGGCTCAAAACAGTAGGTTTATAGGGCTGTTTGGGCTGTTTGTGTACATACGGCTTAATAGTTGTTGTTTTGGTTAAGCCGTATCTCATAGATGGAGCATCCAAATGAGTTGATTCCAAAGTCATTAGACTCATAAGAGTTCATTCTACAACTTTTGTTAAGATTGTAAAACCTGGATGGACATCTAGATTGGGTGGAAATTGTCAACAAGTAGGGGGCAGAAGCTGTCGGAAAGGAACCTTATAAGGCTGAAAATTATGTTTAAGTTTTTGATGTGTATAGGGTTGTCTTTCTAAAGTATAAGTTGTTTAGGGTTATTAAGACTTAAGTAATTTGATTAAGAACATGTATTTTATGGTTTTTATGTTTTGCAAATAATGACCCGTTTATGTATTCGTTAGGCACACGGGCGAGGCAAAATTGATCGTGAATATTTATAATCGTGTGTTAATTGTCGAAATTGATCAAGGTACGGATATCATACTTTACTTGACACGGGGATAGCCATTTGTAAAACGCTTCCTAATCCGAATACGTTCATTCCAATTCCTTTTATGTTTGGTAATATTATGGAGCTTTGTTTTCTTTCCGAAATTTGATGTACATTCTTATTTGAATATTGATCACTTTGATCACTTGATTTGTGAATCGTATCGATTGTATAACTTTTTCTATAGACTCAATATTGGGAGCACCAGTATTGAGATGCTTCCATGGTGGTGGTATGTGCGAAACGTGATATCGCAGTGAGGTTAGCAACTCAGTCCATAGTGGACAGCGCAAGTATACACTGGTCACTATGATCGTTTACCAAGTAATAAAGTGGTAAGAACCAAATATCGTATCGTCAAGGACTGGAACTTAAATTAAGACACTATTATTTTCATGAACTTCCTTTTACAAGTTTCAATTAGAGAGGAAGCAATATTTTGAGTTGGTTTGTTGAAAGTAATTTAACAAAGTTCTAATAATTAAAAGGAGAGATGTAGTTGTGATTTTCCCCGGATTTTACATTAAATACTTGATTTATAAAAATAGTCATGGTACTGGAGCAGTGGCCACTCGCTGTCCAGAATGCCGGCTCATCTAGCACTCGCATCTTTTCTAACTAAAGCTTTATATATATAATTAACCTTCTTTGATTTGTTAGTAAGTTTTCTGAACTCGGTCGAGTTTCGATGGTGTCTACGCAGTAAGCAAAAAGCCATAAGTATTTTTAATGCCCAAATGGTTGCTCCTACTCCATATGGTGAAAACTTACTATGTAAAGAATTCTTTCAAATTCCTAGCATCATCCAAGCTCGTGTCACTACGTTCCGCCCAGGTCTGGGTCTCGAACTAGACAGTAAACACTTTCAAGTTATTAGCTTGTCCGCATCATTGGCATTATCGAACAATGAATGACCAAATCAAAAGGGGGTAAAAGTGTATATATAAAAACTACTCAAGAATTTTACATAAAGTCCGGGTACTTCTCATTTTCTACATCTCAAAAAGAGTTTAGTTCATAGCTAAGAAGGAGTAGAAAACGGAATTTAAAAGTTTGCAAAAAAACATACCGAAAGATTTACTTACTGCAAGAACAGTGCCCACTGTCGTGTTCACCGATTTACTTACTGCAGAAAATTAAATGCTAACTAATGAAAATTAAATGCTTCTAACTAAGAACATGAAAATAAATGCTAAGAACTAAATTATGCTCTCTAAGAAATTCTATCTCTACTTGGTTGTTTCTTGGTTGTTGATTGAAATGAATGCCTTGGCCTTTATATAGAAGGCCAAGGGTCTTCCATGTATTGTCTTCAAGGCAAGGTCCAGGAGGGAGCACTGCGTCTGGAAGGTAAGGACCAAGGAGAAACACACCACCTTGAGGGTAAAGACCATGGAGAAAGCACAAAGATCCATTGGATAATGAAACTTTTCCCTAAAATGGGGCTAAGGAATAAAATAACATTTATAGCCATTCTTTTACTTTTGCTTTTCAACCACCAGCAGAAAGCATGCAAAGAAGCTTCCTACTCCTGCTTTTGTGTTCCCCAGTCAGCACCATCTTGGCCTCCAGCCGTTTGGCTTAATGAATCAGCCGTTCGTCCTTCGGAGTGGACACTCCGGATACCAGTTTGATGAAAACTCGTCTTTTAGGCATAAAAACGCCTTAAATGGTTCTAAGATATGAAAACACTCACAAATGGCTCAAGAAAATGTTTTAGACCAAAAATGAGGATTTAGGAAACAAAATGGCCGAAATTGCTTAAATAAAATGCAAATAAAAGACATGTAATAACTCTAAAATATAGAGTTATCACACCCACAAACTTAAATCATTACTTGTCCCCAAGTAATAAAAATGACAAATAGAAAAGACTCAAGGTTGAAAAGAAAATGCATAAGGCTTGAAAGGACTTACCAAAATGTTGCGATAGAATGAACCTTGATATCACCAACGATGCACTTTTGAATCCATGAGCGAAGTGGCCACTTTTTCCAATATTCCAAAATCATCACTTATTTGCCAAAATTTGATCAATAGGGCTTTTGATGGGTTTTTGAAGTCCCTTTTCATTGCTATGCAATGTTTTTCCCTTCTCATTGCTATGCAATGTTTTCCCCCAAACTTGTTTTGAACTTAGATCATGCCATTTTATTTAAGAGAATGAAAAATTTCTCTTATTATTTTTTTGAAAAGTTTGTCACTTTTGGCTTTTGCATAGGTACAAAAGTTACAATCGTGTACTTCTGGGTTTTCTTTTGGAATATATATAATTTTTTTTTTGAAGTGGGCACTCTGAAGTGGACACTCAGGGTTTTCTGTGATTTTTCTTCATTATTTTTTTTTTTGGAGTGTTACTCGGATAGCGCTGGAGTGGACACTCTAGATTTTCTTAACAGAAAGGCCATGATCAAGTCACCCCCCCAAACTTAAACTTCACAAAGTCCTTGTTGTGATAGTAAACACAACAAGTGGGCTATGGGTGCAAAAGGTAAGTGTTTAGGCTATGTGTATAGCAAAAAGGGCCTACATCATTTCAAAGTGACAAAATTGGACTTTTTGGAATCTTTTGAAAAAAAATGGATCCTTTGGCTATGCAATTCAAAACTGTGGGCATCAAAATTGTTAGTGACATCAAGCAACATCCAAACAACAAAAGAGTTAGTACCAAAAGCGCATACTAAACAGTTAGTATGGCAAGCCATGCATTCAAATATTAAAACAAAAGATAAGCAATGTCAAACGGCCTTAAAAGAGTTAAAACATCAAACCAGCATAGAAAATAAAATTGTTTTCAGAGCCATAGTGGGCACAATCATAAACTACGAACCAGAGTTATGTTCATCATTGGGATCATCCAGGAGGTCATCATCAGCAAAAGAGTCTTCACCATACGTAGGGCAGATACCAACGGGGAACACGGGCAGGAGGTTTGCAATATCCGGATCCTTAGTCGCCAAGTAGGTTTTGAGCGTAAGGTCACGCTCACATTCATAACTCCAAACAGACTCTATGGACTTCTCCAATTGCCTCATCGTGTCTTTGATCTCCTTCACCTCATCATTCCCCTTCTTGACTTCGCTAAGGATTTTAGCTAACAAATCAGGTTGGCCAGCAGAAGAGGATTCTCCAAGGGGAGTGGGCTCTGCACGCTTCATCTTTTTCACAGTGAGTGCACTAATGGACGTGACTGTGCTCATCCAAATATCACCTTCATCATGTGGCATACCTGCATCTTGGGTTAGTGCCGTGATAAGGCAGGGGAGTGGGAGATTTACCTTGTTCTTCTTTCGGGCTTGAAAGATAGCCATGCTCATGAGATAACCGAGGTCTATGGGCAGATTCTTGATGATGCAATGGAGTAAGCAACATTTGTCCATGGATAAGGTACTGTCGTGAGTGGTGGGCCAGAGATTGTGACGTAAGAAATGGAACCAAACTGCAGCCTCAATAGTAAGGTAAGGTGCTGGCAAGAATTTTCGATCACCTTTTTGTTCCCAATTCTTACCCTCTATGACAAGAGGGGCACAAATTTCTGTCATATCTTCATCGGAGTCTATTCCTTGCATGCAAGTGGTAAATGCACAAGAGTCCGGTTGTTTAAGACCGAGAACTCTTGTGATAGTAGTAGCATCATAGTTAATCACCAAACCACGAACACGTACCTTAGTCCTTGATGAACCTGCAGCCTCGGCATAGAACTCTCGAACCACCGAAGCATTCGCTTTGCGGACCGGGACTGCAAGTTTTGACCAACCACGCTCCTCTATTTGCTTTTGAATAAAAACTTGCGCCTTCAGAAATTTCTTGTCGAACCCTCTCTCCATGTGAAGTTTTTGAGGACAAAAATGGTATATTGGCGAGCCGCGACCTCCGTAATAAACTGCCGTGGCTTACCAACCACCAAATCCCCAAGAGGAGGAGTAGCAGAGCTACTTCCACTCTCCTCAGAACCATCCATGGGTTGGAGAGAGACATCATCAGAGTCATAAGAGGGGCTCGTACCTTTCATTCGAGAACCAGTGGTTGTAGCAGATTGTGGAGTGGACACTCCAGAAGCACCAACAGTTCTTCCCCTTTTTCTTGCCTTTCCTTCATCAACCAACTCCTTCTTGATTGTTGGCTTCTTCTTTCCTTTACCTTTCCTCATTCTTTCTTCATCAGCTTTCAAACTTGACTCTTCTTCCATGGTTATTTCTTCTTGAGTATGTTCCCTTTGTCCATCCTTTTTCGAACTTTCTTTCTTCTTTGCCGATCCTTCTCCTTTTTTTCTGTTTTCTTCCATCTTCTTCCTCTTCTCTTCCATTTGCCTAACCTTTTCCACAGCCTTTTTCTTTTCTTCCAACTCCTTTTGGAGTTTTTCTTCTTGAATCTTTCTCAACCGCTCTTCTTCCTCTTTCTTCAACCTTTCTTCTTCTTCCCTTTTCAATCTTTCTTCTTCTTCTTCCCTTCTGGCCCGTTCCTCAGCCTCCTTTCTCAACCGTTCCTCATCTTCTTGCTGTTTCTTGATTGCAAGTTGTTGCCTTTCTTCGATCACCCTTATCCTTTCATTGAGTCTTTCATTCATGCGGGCTAATTCCTCCTCAGTATCGAGTCTCTCTCGCTCAAGAGCATCGATTTCGGAGGAAGTAGCTTCAGTACTCATCATAGTTTTAGGGCTTGAAGGAACTTCGCCGGCGTTCATTGTTTCTTCACCGGCGTCCAGAACATCCTCGCCGGTGATTTCTGTGTTCGTCGGAAGTTTGTTGAGGTCGTCGGTGAGAATACGAGCGGCCTGTCGTTCTGCATGGGTGGTTTCCATCGGCTCCGGCAACGTGACGGATGTTGTGTCGGTGGTATTAAGTCGCCGGCGAGAGAAACGGGTGGGAGGAAATGGTGTTTGGGCTGGTCGTTTTGATCTAGCCATGGATGAAGATGAAATGGTATCTTTTAGAGAGAAAAGGGTTTTGTCCTAAGGAGAAATGAAGAAGAAGAAGTATGGTGGTTAAAGGTTTTGTTTGGAAGGTAAAAGGGTTTTGGTGGGAACGTTTATAGAGGAGATTAGGATAAGATTTTGAAAATTTGAAAAAGAAAACTAATTCCTTTAATTTTGAAAAGAAAAGAAAAATAATTTTTTTTAATCCTCAAGATAAAAAAACAACCGGGTTATATAAATAACCGGTTAATATTTTTCAAAAGGGGACAAAAAAAAGTTTCCTTTAATTTTAAAAAGAAAAGAAAAATAAATATATTTTTTTTAATCCTCAAAATAAAAAAAAACAACCGGGTTATATAAATAACCGGTTAATATTTTTCAAAAAGGGGACAAAAAAGTTTTCCTTTAAAAAAGAAAAGAAGGAAATCCAATGGGTAATATCAAAAATCGGTTTTAAGAAATGGGAGGGAAAAAGTTAACCAAAGGTTTTTGTCTTGAAAATACAAGCACTTGAGTGCATGCTTTTTGGCAGAAAAGGTGACTAAAAGTTGAAAGCTTGGGTGAAGCTATAAAGAATATGGGTTAACTTATGGGGTCCCTTGGGCGGCATCCATCAAATCAACCAAGCCAGCTGTCAAGCAACCAGAGTGGCCACTATGAACATTCAGAACTCAAAATTCCTTTTGGAGCATACTTTAGCTTTCCTACAAGAGCTGAAAAAAAATACCAAAAATAACAATAAAGGGTGAAAAATAAATGAAATAAAATATTTACTTGCACCTTTTCATGGATTTTTCTCAGTTGGGCTAAACAGGAGTAGAGTGGGCACTCTCACTTAAAAAGTGTTTTACCCGATGTCCATTAACTTTAAAAATTTGTCCATCATCCGCTGCCATGAGATCGATGGTTCCAAAAGGGTTTACCTTGACCACAGTGAATGGCCCCGTCCAACGAGATTTTAGCTTATCCGGAAAGAGTTTGAGTCGGGAATTAAATAAGAGCACTTGTTGTCCTTCCGCAAACTTTCTGTGATTTATTCTCCGATCATGCCACATCTTAGTCTTTTCCTTGTAGAGCTTTGCGTTTTCGTAAGAATGGTAACGAAGCTCATCTAACTCGTGCAATTGCAAAAACCTTTTGGTTCCCGCCGCATCTTCGCTCATGTTAAGCTCCTTTAGGGCCCAAAAGGCTTTTTGTTCCAATTCGATTGGTAAATGGCAAGCTTTGCCAAAAACCAATTTAAAAGGAGACATGCCCAAAGGAGTTTTATAGGCCGTTCTATAGGCCCAAAGAGCGTCATCGAGCTTTGTTGACCAATCCTTACGGTGACGTTTTACAACTTTCTCCAAAATGCCTTTAATCTCTCGATTTGAGAGTTCGGCCAACCCATTGGTCTGTGGATGATAAGCAGTGGCCACTCTGTGATGTATATCATACTTCGCGAGTACCGAGCTCATTAGCGTATTTACGAAATAGGTTCCTTCGTCACTTATCAAAGCCCGTGGTGTTCCAAAACGAGTGCAAATATTTTTGTGCAAAAATTTCACCACGGTATTTGCATCGTTAGAAGAGCATGCAATGGCTTCGACCCATTTCAAAACATAATCTACCGCGACTAATATGTATTGGTTGTTGTTGGAGTTTAGGAAAGGACCCATAAAGTCTATTCCCCACACATCAAAAAGTTCCACTTCTAAGATATTATTAAGTGGCATTTCGTTCTTTTGAGAGATATTTCCGGTTCTTTGGCATTGTTCACAATGCTTTACAAATTTATTAGAATCTTTGAAAATTGTGGGCCAATAAAATCCGCATTGCAATACTTTAGCACCGGTACGCTGTCCACCGAAGTGGCCACCGTACTGGGCTGTGTGGCAACCTTGTAGAATTTGGTGTATCTTGTTTCCGTGAACACACCTTCTCAATATTTGGTCAGTCCCCACTCTGTATAAGTATGGGTCGTCCCAAACGTATTGTCTACAATCTTTTAAAAATTTCTTAAAAGGTTGACCACGCATGCCATGATGTTTTAGGTCATATGCCAAAAAATTAGCTATATCGGCATACCAAGGAGCACCTGGGTCATGATGATGAATAGCTAGCAATTGTGCATCGGGAAATCTTTCTTGAACCGGAGTTGGTTCCTGAGTGGTCACTATCTTCTCAAGTCGGGATAAATGATCTGCGATTTGATTGTTGATCCCTTTTCTATCAACAATTTCAAGGTCGAATTCCTGCAACAAAAGTACCCAACAGATTAGTCTAGGCTTAGAATCAGCCTTGCTTATAAGATACTTGATTGCTGCATGGTCAGTGTGCACTATGACTTTCGTGTCTATCAAATAGGATCTAAAGCGATCAAAAGCAAACACCACCGCAAGCAACTCTTTTTCCGTGACAGTATAATTAATTTGGGCTTCAATTAGAGTCTTGCTTGCATAGTATATGAGATGAAATACTTTATCTTTTCGTTGTCCTAAAACAGCCCCAACAGCCCACTCACTGGCATCGCACATAATTTCAAATGGAAGAGTCCAGTCTGGAGTGGTCACTATGGGTGCAGTAATGAGAGCTTTCTTTATGGTTTCAAATGCCTTCCTACAGTCTTGGGTAAATTCAAACTTCTGGTCATGTTGTAAAAGGGTGCACAAAGGTTTGGTTATTTTGGAAAAATCCTTAATGAACCTCCTATAGAACCCGGCATGTCCTAAAAAGCTACGAATACGCTTAACGGTAGTGGGCTCGGGGAGTTGTTCAATCACTTCTAGCTTGGCTCGATCTACCTCTAATCCTCTCTTGGACACAAGATGACCTAGGACTATACCTTCTTGGACCATGAAATGACACTTCTCCCAATTTAGGATAAGGTCATGCATCTCACATCTCTTTAGGCTTTTCTCCAAGTTCTTAAGGCATTCCTCAAATGAAGGTCCTATCACCGAAAAATCATCCATAAACACCTCTATAGTGTCCTCTATCATATCAGAAAAGATTGCCATCATGCAACGTTGGAATGTTGCGGGGGCATTGCACAACCCAAAAGGCATCCTTCGGAAAGCAAAGGTGCCATAAGGACAAGTGAAGGTGGTCTTCTCTTGGTCCTCGGGGGCTATATGGATTTGGTTATAACCGGAATATCCATCCAAAAAGCAATAGAATTCATTTCCGGCTAGTCTATCAAGCATTTGATCGATAAAAGGCAAGGGGAAATGGTCCTTTTTGGTGCCTAGGTTAAGTTGTCTATAATCCATGCAAATACGCCACCCGGTCACAGTCCTAGTTGGAATGAGCTCATTCTTCTCGTTTGTGACAACGGTTGTGCCTCCCTTTTTAGGGACGCATTGAACGGGACTCACCCAACTACTACTTTCAATAGGGTATATGATTCCTGCGTCTAACCACTTCAAGATCTCTTTCTTAACCACCTCCTTCATGATTGGGTTCAACCTTCTTTGAGGCTGTACCTTTCTAGAGTGGTCACTCTCAAGATTAATCTTATGTTGGCACAAAGAGGGACTAATTCCCTTGATATCAGCTATAGTCCAACCTAATGCCTTTTTATGTCTTGATAGAAGATCTACCAATTGTTTCTCTTGTTCCTCACTCAACTTAGACGAAATAATGACGGGAAGTTTGTCATTTTTAGCGAGATAGGCATATTTTAAGTGGGAAGGCAAAGGTTTTAGCTTTAAATCAGGGGGTTGTTCTATAGATGGTTTCTGGACATTCCTATCGGTGAAGTCTAGCTGCTCAAAAGCTGCCAGAACAGGGCTACACTCATCCTCAAAAATATCCTCATCCTCAATGTCAGAATGGTCACTCTCAATACTCACTATCTCCTTCACACAATCACTACTTAAACAACTAATGGACGAACACTCTTCTGTTTCGATGTACTTAAGGGATTTGAAGACATTGAAGGTGACTTCTTGGTCATGGACTCTCATAGTAAGTTCCCCTTTTGCACATCAATTAAAGTTCGTTCGGTCGCAAGGAATGGACGTCCTAAAATGCGTGGCACTTTTTTATCTGCTTCATAATCCAAAATTATAAAATCAGCGGGGAAAACTAGTTTGTCCACTTGAACAAGCACATCTTCTATCTTACCTTTTGGATAGGCTATGGATCGGTCCGCTAGTTGTAAAGTCACGGTTGTGGGTCTAGCCTCTCCGATTCCAAGCTTATTAAACATGGACAAAGGCATCAAATTAATACTCGCCCCTAAGTCACAAAGAGCATGACCAACTTCTTGACCTCCAATAATACAAGGGATAGTAAAACTACCCGGATCTTTCATCTTAGGTGGAATATTGTTGGTAAGAATAGCACTACATTCCTTGGTTAACGCCACGGTCTCATATTCTTCCAATCTCCGTTTTTTGTTTAAAATATCTTTCAAAAACTTCACATAACTTGGCATTTGCTCTAAAGCCTCTACCAATGGAATGTTGATATGGAGTTGTTTAAAAATGTCGAAAAACTTTTTAAATTGATTATCGACATTTTTGTTTTTCAATCTTTCCGGAAATGGAAGATGTCTTGGATCGATTGGTGGTGTGGCCTTGGGATGTGGAGTACTACTGGTCTTGACTTTGTTGGATGAGTCTTTTGAAACCTTAGAAGTAGGTGGAATAGGAGTTCTTACTTCTTTGGGAGGAGTAGTCACAGTACTGCTTACTGGAGTGGGCACTATGGTTGTAGGCAAAGTTGTTGCTACGGTCTCCGGACTATCTAACTTGGGGTCAGACTGGATCGTAATATCTCTACCACTCCTAAGCGATATGGCCTTAACCTGCTCCTTTGGTACCCCCTTAGGATGCTCGGTATCACTAGGCAAACTACCTTGTGGTCGGTTCTTAACCTCAGCGGCTAATTGTCCTAATTGGGTCTCAAAATTCCTCATCGCGGCTTGGGTTTGGTTCATGAAACCCTTGAGCATAGACTCAAGTGAAGGTGATACATCAGGCATGTGTTGTTGTTGCCTAGGTTGGTAATTTTGTGGAGGTTGACTCGTGTGAAAGTTCTGTGGAGGGTGTCCACTTTGGAAACTTTGTGAAGACTGCCCACCATGGAAGTTCTGTGGGGAGTGTCCACTTTGAAAATTAGACTGACTATTTTGAAACTGAGTTTGATTAAATCCAGGAGGATTTTATGCACGTGTAGGTCCTTGACTCACCCCAAGGGGTTGGAGTCCTTGATTTGCAGTCCAAGAGAAATTCGGGTGATTTCTCCAATTGGAATTGTAAGTCTGCGAAAATGGGCTGTTTCTAGACTGAGTTCCTATGGCATTGACAGCTTCGGGGTTACCAGGACAAAAGTCATAACTGTGCTCTTCTCCGCAGAAAGAACAATTTTATGGGAGTTGTGGAGTGGCCACTACAGAATTCACCTAATTTTTGTTTCCATTTAAACCCAGTTTAGTTAAAGCAACTAATTGTGCATTCATAGCTTTAAGTGCATCCGAATCGACAGGAGAGCTCTTAGCTGGAAGTGCTCTTGGATCTGACATTCGGTGTTGTTATTAGTGACTTTTTCCAAAATTTGGTGAGCTTCATTATAAGTCTTAGCCGTAAAGGCTCCACCCGCTGTTGCATCTAGGATGATTTTGGCAGCATTGGAGATACCATTGTAAAAGGTTTCCAATTGGATGCAATGTGGAATACCGTGATGTGGGCACTTCCGCAGAAGTTCCTTAAAACGTTCCCACGCATCCGAGACTGCCTCATCCATCTCTTGTCTAAATATTGGGAGCACCAGTATTGAGATGCTTCCATGGTGGTGGTATGTGCGAAACGTGAAATCGCAGTGAGGTTAGCAACTCAGTCCATAGTGGACAGCGCAAGTATACACTGGTCACTATGATCGTTTACCAAGTAATAAAGTGGTAAGAACCAAATATCGTATCCTCAAGGACTGGAACTTAAATCAAGACACTATTATTTTCATGAACTTCCTTTTACAAGTTTCGATTAGAGAGGAAGCAATATTTTGAGTTGGTTTGTTGAAAGTAATTTAACAAAGTTCTAATAATTAAAAGGAGAGATGTAGTTGTGATTTTCCCCGGATTTTACATTAAATACTTGATTTATAAAAATGGTCATGGTACTGGAGCAGTGGCCACTCTCTGTCCAGAATGCGGGCTCATCTAGCACTCGCATCTTTTCTAACTAAAGCTTTATATATATAATTAACCTTCTTTGATTTGTTAGTAAGTTTTCTGAACTCGGTCGAGTTTCGATGGTGTCTACGCAGTAAGCAAAAAGCCATAAGTATTTTTAATGCCCAAATGGTTGCTCCTACTCCATATGGTGAAAACTTACTATGTAAAGAATTCTTTCAAATTCCTAGCATCATCCAAGCTCGTGTCACTACGTTCCGCCCAGGTCTGGGTCTCGAACTAGACAATAAACACTTTCAAGTTATTAGCTTGTCCGCATCATTGGCATTATCGAACAATGAATGACCAAATCAAAAGGGGGTAAAAGTGTATATATAAAAACTACTCAAGAATTTTACATAAAGTCCGGGTACTTCTCATTTTCTACATCTCAAAAAGAGTTTAGTTCATAGCTAAGAAGGAGTAGAAAACGGAATTTAAAAGTTTGCAAAAAAACATACCGATAGATTTACTTACTGCAAGAACAGTGCCCACTGTCGTGTTCACCGAAGTACAATACCGAAAGTAAAAATTAACTACTGCAGAAAATTAAATGCTAACTAATGAAAATTAAATGCTTCTAACTAAGAACATGAAAATAAATGCTAAGAACTAAATTATGCTCTCTAAGAAATTCTATCTCTACTTGGTTGTTTCTTGGTTGTTGAATGAAATGAATGCCTTGGCCTTTATATAGAAGGCCAAGGGTCTTCCATGTATTGTCTTCAAGGCAAGGTCCAGGAGGGAGCACTGCGTCTGGAAGGTAAGGACCAAGGAGAAACACACCACCTTGAGGGTAAAGACCATGGAGAAAGCACAAAGATCCATTGGATAATGAAACTTTTCCCTAAAATGGGGCTAAAAAATAAAATAACATTTATAGCAATTCTTTTACTTTTGCTTTTCAACCACCAGCAGAAAGCATGCAAAGAAGCTTCCTACTCCTGCTTTTGTGTTCCCCAGTCAGCACCATCTTGGCCTCCAGCCATTTGGCTTAATGAATCAGCCGTTCGTCCTTCGGAGTGGACACTCCGGATACCAGTTTGATGAAAACTCGTCTTTTAGGCATAAAAACGCCTTAAATGGTTCTAAGATATGAAAACACTCACAAATGGCTCAAGAAAATGTTTTAGACCAAAAATGGGGATTTAGGAAACAAAATGGCCGAAATTGCTTAAATAAAATGCAAATAAAAGGCATGTAATAACTCTAAAATATAGAGTTATCAGGTGGCTAAAACTATCATGGCGTCCTCAATGGTATATTGACTTGACTTGGTACCTGTCAATTAGAGGGCGTATGGATCGATTCCTAGGAACATTATTTGATGATAATTATGGCCGTGGTTAAATCCACGGAGAGTATTGCTTGTGTTGTGCTCACACCCCTTTCCTCACTGACGCCCGAATGGACTGATCATCCTTTGGGAACAACGTATCCTCGTGATACGGTTTGGTCTTCGGACCTTTGATATGCCTTCAGGCTATTGTTGTCTAACTTTCTTTGTTACTTAACATTATGAATTCCCTTTTGAAATTGTTATCTCATTTTAATTATTGAATTACTATTATCCGTTCACTGAGCGTTAAGCTCAGCCGAGTTTTCTTTTTCCTCGGCAGGTACTTGACTTAGCAGGGATTTTGGGATGAGGGATACAGAGATGACATGACTAAAGTTTAACCATGATCTACTTTTGTTAAACTTTTAAGGGTTAATGTAAACTTTATATACTTGTATTTTGGGGACCGTATTATGTTACTCGTTATCTCCGGTTATGGTTATGTAAATATTATGTTAGTTGCTCTGCCTTAGTCAGCTATTGTTTATAATTGTCCTAAAACCAATTGTGGCATTTTCCGTCCTTGAACCACGCGGGTCGGGGGTGTTACAAGTTGTGGTATCAGAGCTATAGGTTATGATTCTGTAGTACAAAGTAAGTTTGATCTGTGAGGAATGGGTAGAACTAAGATAGAATTATCTTAGATCTTATATATATATATATATATATGTTAATTATTTGTAATCTTGTATGCTTCGTTTCTTATTGAATCTAACCGAGCAAATGGTTTGCATGTTGTTTGTGTTAGTTCTAAATGCCGCCAAGAAGAATACCGGCAATAACAGGTGGACCAGGAAGAAATCAAACAGGGTCTGAAAATGAAGCAAATGTTCCGCCAACAACTCAAATTGATCCTAATTTGATGGAAGCTGTGTACCAAACAGTTAATGGGATGTTACCGGGGATTATAGCACAGACGGTGGAAGCATTACGTCAGACTGGGGAAAACCCGAATCCCAATGCCGGTAATTATGGGCCAGTAAGAAGGGATCAGGAAAATAACACCGGTAATCAACTAGCTGATATCCACCAATGGTTAGAGAGATTTCACAAACAAAAGCCTCGTACTTTTATTTCAGCGACCACTCCGGTTGAAGCCGAAGATTGGATATCACATCTTGAAAAGATATTTCGAGTCTTGGGTTGTTCTGATAGAATACGAGTGGAGTTGGCTACTTATAAACTTGAAGGTGATGCGAATCGTTGGTGTCAATCTTGGAAACAATCTTACGGAGGGGAGATAGCTGTTGAAAGTTTAACATGGCCGGGGTGCAAAGATGTTTTCTATCAGCAATACTTTACTGCAGCAGACAAAGAGGCGTACGTCCAAGAGTATTCCAATCTGAGACAAAAAGAAGATGAATCCATATCCGAATATGTAGCCAGATTTCTACGATTGGCTAGTTTTGCAGGTGTTATGGCGGGTACGGTGGAAAATCAAGTTAGCAAGTTCAAGTGAACCCTCAATAGCAAATTCAGACCTGAACTTATCAATCAACACTTTACAAGCGTTGCTCAAGTTGCTGATGCTACAAGGAACATTGAAATGGAACGACTAGATTCTATACTTTTCCGAGGTGATAGTGGTACTAAACAGAACAAAGATGTGTTTCAAGGGAGTTCTATTGGGCGAGGATCCAGTCGTACAGTTCAGTCTAAACAAGCGAGTTACAGACCTCCAGTTTCATCTCAGGGAACTTCTAGCAAAAGCTTTTCGAAGGCAACTTCTCAGATACGGTGCAAAGCTTGTGGTTTTAGACATCGCCCTGGTCCATGTTCTCAAATGACCGGTGCCTGTTTTAAGTGCGGTCAACGAGGTCATTTTCAACGTGATTGTAAGCAAGGGCCGAAAGATAATTCCAAAGATAAAGAGAAGCAATCTACTGCTGGTGGTCGAGTGTTTAGCCTATCTGCTGACAAATCTACTGCGGGTATGGTTTCTGGTACTCTTTCTATTGACAGTAGAGATGTATATGCTTTATTTGATACAGGTGCTACTCACTCGATTGTTTCTGAAAGTTTTGAAAACAATCTTAAACCATATGAACAATCCATCGAGTTTCCGTTACATATTACTACTCCTATGGGTAATTTAGTGTGCATATTTGTTGAATTTCCAAACTGTCCGTTATTCATTGGCGATCGAATTCGGGAGGTTACTTTACTTCCGATGAAAATGGATCACTTCGATATCATCCTTGGCATGGATTGGTTGTCTAAATATCGAGTGACCATCGATTGCAAAGCCAAACAAATCATCTTCGGTGATGTCAATGAACCCGAATATGTATTCCAAGGTGTTTCACCTGAGAAAGGGACCCGTGTTATCTCGTTAATGAAAGTTAAGGCGATACTCTGGTAAGGATGTGAAGGATTCCTAGCTGCACTACAAGATCCAGGAGAGGTATGCCTTAAACTTGAAGATATTCCTATTGTTAATCAGTTTCAGGATGTCTTTACGGATGAACTTCCCGGAGTTCCTCCAAAAAGGGAAGTTGAATTTACAATTGATCTTGTTCCAGGAGCAGCCCCTATCTCAAAGGCTCCGTATCGTATGGCTCCAACCGAGATGAAAGAACTTAAGGAGCAACTTGAAGACCTTTCTAATCGGGGTTTTATTCGACCCAGTGTATCTCCATGGGGTGCACCTTTTATTCGTTAAAAATAAAGACAGATCGATTCGGTTGTGTATTGACTATCGTAAGCTAAACCGGGTCACGGTGCGTAATAAATACCCTTTACCCCGTATTGACGATCTGTTCGATCAACTCCAGGGAGCAAAGTATTTTTTTTTAGATCGATTTAAGATCTGGGTATCACCAACTCTGGATCAGAGATCAAGATATTCCTAAGACTGCTTTCCGTACTCGATATGGCCATTACGAGTTTATTGTTATGCCATTCGGTCTTACTAATGCTCCAGCGGTCTTTATGGATCTTATGAACCGAGCTTTCAAAGATTATTTGGACGACTTTATCATCGTTTTTATTGACGATATTCTCATATATTCAAAGTCGAAAAAAGATCACGAAACTCACTTGCGTATTACTTTAGAAACTCTCCGAAATAAGAAGTTATACACGAAGTTTTCTAAATGTGAGTTTTGGTTGGAACAAGTGGCATTTCTAGGTCACATTATCTCTGCTGAAGGCATTAAAGTTGATCCTTCAAAGGTTGAAGCCATCACTAATTGACCAAAACCTACAAATGTCTCTAAACTCCGAAGTTTCTTTGGCTTGGCAAGTTACTACCGAAGGTTTGTCGAAAACTTTTCCCGAATCGCGCTCCCAATGACTTAACTTCTTCGAAAAGGGATTAAATTTGTTTGGGGTGCAGAACAGGAAAAGAGTTTTGAAGAACTGAGAAAGAGATTGATTACAGCGCCCATTCTTACATTGCCATCTGGATCAGGAGGTTTCCAAGTATATAGTGATGCTTTTAAAAGTGGTCTTGGATGTGTTCTAATGCAACATGGCAAAGTGATTGCTTATGCCTCTCGCCAGCTTAAACCTTATGAAGTAAACTACCCTACTCATGATTTGGAGTTGGCAGCAGTTATTTTTGCTCTTAAAATATGGCGTCACTACTTGTATGGAGAGACTTGTGATATCTTTACGGATCACAAAAGCTTAAAGTACATCTTCACACAGAAAGAGTTGAATATGCGGCAACGACGGTGGCTCGAACTTCTTAAGGATTACGACGTCCGAATTCAGTACCATCCAGGCAAAGCAAATGTAGTTGCCGATGCCCTTAGCCGTAAAAGCATTGGTAATGTATTGTCTTTAATCATTCAGCCCCATATTGCTTCAGATCTGGAACGTATGGGTATCTCTTTGTGTTGTCATGGTGGTGATGAAGTTCTTGCTAGTCTCACAGTTGAATCAACTCTCTTATCTCGAATCAAAGAGGCTCAACAAGAAGATGGAGAACTTTGGGCTATCTTACAAAAGGCTGAAGATGATCCACAGTCAGATTTTCGAGTTGACGATAAAGGTACTATCTGGTTTGGTAATCGACTTTGTATACCTAACAATTCTGAACTCAAGGAAGCAATTTTGAATGAAGGTCATAGTTCACCATTCTCGATTCATCCTGGATCCACTAAAATGTATCGAGATCTAAAACGATATTATTTAGCTGAATACGTGGCGAAGTGTCTTACTTGCCAGCAAGTGAAGATTGAACATCAGCGGGCTAGCGGATTATTACAACCATTAGAGATTCCGGTGTGGAAATGGGAGCATATTTCTATGGATTTTGTGACTGGACTGCCGAAAACCCAGAGACGACACGATGCTATATGGGTAGTAGTTGACCGTTTGACAAAGTCGACTCATTTCCTACCTATACAGGAAATGTACCCAGTTAGTAAATTGTCTAAGATATTCCAATGGGAAATCGTGAGGTTACATGGCACGCCTGTTTCTATCACATCAGATCGAGATCCGTGATTCACTTCTCATTTTTGGAAAAGTCTTCTTCAGGCATGGGGTACAAGATTGACTATGAGTTCAGCTTTTCATCCACAGACAGATGGTCAGACTGAACGAACTATTCAGACTCTGGAAGATATGTTACGGGCTTGTGCGCTTGAGTGGTCTGGTAGTTGGGATGAATCTCTATGCCTCGTAGAGTTCGCATATAACAATAGCTGGCAAGCTAGTAACGGTATGGCTTCGTACGACGCTTTATACGGTCGAAAATGTAGAACACCAATATGTTGGAATGAGGTTGGGGAACGAGCTATTGAAGGAGCCGAACTTGTTCAAATTTCTACTTAACAAGTTCAGATCGCAAGGCAGAAAATGAAAGAGGCTCAATCTCGACAGAAAAGTTATGTGGACAAGCATCAAAGACATGTAGAGTTTCAACCGGGTGATCATGCCTTTCTGAAAGTTTCACCGTCACGAGGTATTCGCAGATTTGGAATTAAAGGTAAACTCAGTCCGAGATATATTGGACCCTTCGAAATACTTGAACGAGTTGGAGAGGTGGCGTATCGCCTAGCGTTACCTCCTCAACTATCCCACATCCACAATGTTTTCCATATTTCGTCGCTCCGCGGATATCATTATCACTCTCTTCATGTGATTGATTATCCATTAGACAAAGTTGAAAAGGATCTCTCTTATATTGAAGAACCGGAAGCGATAATTGGTCGAGAAGAGAGACAAATGCGACGAAGAACAATACCGTTCGTGAAAGTTTTATGGAGAAATCATTCCGAGCAAGAAGCCACATGGGAGACGGAGGAATCTATGAGAAAGGAGTACTCGTACCTCTTCGACTAATGTAAGTCTTCTAACTTATCTTCATTTCGAGGACGAAATGTTCTTCTTAGGAGGGGAGGATTATAATATCCGTGTCCCGTTAGCTTATACGAATCGTACATAACGTGTTTGTACCTTATGCTTAGCCGACCTGTACCTCGGACTAAATTGTGAGGTAATATTATACAAGGGTTCATACATGTACAAAATGAAACTTAACTTAACCTAAAATGTTAAGTTTATGCCTACTAGGGCATAAAGTTGATGGTTTAGACTTGAAGGGTTAAAACCGCGAAATGCCTAAACTCTAAATAAATATAAAAGGAGAAAATATGGAGAATTAGATAAATTGTATTAATCATCATCTTCTTCTCTCTGCATATGACCGACTTATGCAACTACACCTTCAAAGTTCATATTCTTTAAAATTCTCTCAAATTACTAAGATAATCAAAGAACTAATTACAAATTTGGAATCATCTCTTCAAATCCTTCTTAGAGGTATAATTTTCTTTCATTTTTATTATGTTTGAGTATGTTAGGATTATTATGGTTTATCTTCCACTAATGTTATGTTTAAGCTATGAGTTAGTATTGCTAAGTAGTGCAAGTATATAGATGTAGAAGCTTAGAATGGTTAAAATTGATGAAGTTATAAAAAGGGTTAAATTAGTTTTCAATAAAGGTTAAGCATGGGTTCAATATGATTATGCATGCTAAGTGTTTGGTTTTATGTCTAAAAGGAGCAAAATGGTGTGATTAAGCTTAAGGTCTTAATCATTAAGCTCCTTTGTAGTTTTTAGTATGTTAGGTATGTTTTGGAGCTTTTAAACGTTGCAAATTATGAGGTTTGAATCATTAAAGTGAACTGGTGAAAAAATGTGGAAATTGGTAATTTGGACAGCCCCAAGTCCAGTACTTTGGCGATGCATAACTCTCAAACCGCACGTCCAAATAAGCTCATGTTTTCCAGATTTAAAGGTCTTGCCATAGACTACAACTGTTACAATTGCGACTCTAAGTGGCTCAAAACAGTAGGTTTACAGGGCTGTTTGGGCTGTTTGTGTACATACGGCTTAATAGTTGTTGTTTTGGTTAAGCCGTATCTCATAGATGGAGCATCCAAATGAGTTGATTCCAAAGCCATTAGACTCATAAGATTTCATTCTACAACTTTTGTTAAGATTGTAAAACCTGGATGGACATCTAGATTGGGTGGAAATTGTCAACAAGTAGGGGGCAGAAGCTGTCGGAAAGGAACCTTATAAGGCTGAAAATTATGTTTAAGTTTTTGATGTGTATAGGGTTGTCTTTCTAAAGTATAAGTTGTTTAGGGTTATCAAGACTTAAGTAATTTGATTAAGAACATGTATTTTATGGTTTTTATGTTTTGCAAATAATGACCCATTTATGTATTCGTTAGGCACACGGACGAGGCAAAATTGATCGTGAATATTTGTAATCGTGTGTTAATTGTCGAAATTGATCAAGGTACGGATATCATACTTTACTTGACACGGGGATAGCCATTTGTAAAAGGCTTCCTAATCCGAATACGTTCATTCCAATTCCTTTTATGTTTGGTAATATTATGGAGCTTTGTTTTCTTTCCGGAATTTGATGTACATTCTTATTTGAATATTGATCACTTTGATCACTTGATTTGTGAATCGTATCGATTGTATAACTTTTTCTATAGACTCAATATTGGGAGCACCGGTATTGAGATGCTTCCATGGAGGCTAAAACTATCATGGCGTCCTCAATGGTATATTGACTTGACTTGGTACCGGTCAATTAGAGGGCGTATGGATCGATCCTTGGAACATTATTGGATGATAATTATGGTCGTGGTTAAATCCACGTAGAGGATTGCTTGTGTTGTGCTTACACCCCTTTCCTCATTGACGCCCGAATGGGCTGATCATCCTTTGGGAACAACGTATCCTCGTGATATGGTTTGGTCTTCGGACCTTTGATGTGCCTTCAGGCTATTGTTGTCTAACTTTCTTTGTTACTTAATGTTATGAATTCCCTTTTGAAATTGTTATCTCATTTTAATTATTGAATTACTATTATCCGTTCACCAAGCGTTAAGCTCAGCCGAGTTTTCTTTTTCCTCGGTAGGTACTTGAATTAGCAGGGATTTTGGGATGAGGGATACGGAGATGACATGACTAAAGTTTAACCATGATCTACTTTTGTTAAACTTTTAAGGGTTAATGTAAACTTTATATACTTGTATTTTGGGGACCGTATTATGTTACTCGTTATCTCCGGTTATGGTTATGTAAATATTATGTTAGTTGCTCTGCCTTAGTCAGCTATTGTTTATAATTGTCCTAAAACCAATTGTGGAATTTTTCGTCCTTGAACCACGCGGGACGGGGTGTTACATAATTAAAAAAGACAATAAAAAGAACTATAGAATTGTTGGTGAAGTTGTCCCACATTGAAATAGAGATGACAAAAGAAGGGCAATGTGAGTCCTTGGCTTAAATGACCAAAATGTACTTATTTATCCTCATAGCCATTTCTTTCTCATTTTTACCCATTTGTCACTAAGTCCGTAACCAACTCCGTAAGTATTACGGACCCACCAAACGCCATCGTTTTGGGCCATGTCCGTAACCCACCACCGTAATACTTATGCACCTGCCACGTGTCGCACGCTGGTGGAACCGATTTTGGGTCAGGTCCGTAATACTTACGAATGTGGGTCCGTTATGGACTTGGCTTACGGACCCTGTGACATTTGGCTAAAAACGACATCATTTTAGGGGTCCGCAATATTTACGGACCTGGGTTACAAACCTAGTCACATATGGGTAAAAATGGAAGAGAAATGGTTATCCGATGCAATTTCCCGGGCAATGCTAATGGCACCCTTCTGTGTTGAAATTTTTATACTTTTGTTGTCTTGAGAATGTAAAAAAAGAGGTTTTTGATGTTAATGTGTGAGGAGGAATTCACTTTATAGGGTGTCATTAGCAACATATAGGTTGTCCGAAATTTTTATACTTTTGTTGTCTTGAGAATGTAAAAACAGGTTTTTGATGTTAATGTGTGCAAAGAGGAATTCACTTTAAAGGGTGTCATTAGCAACATATAAGCTGTCATTAACCTCCCCCTAAAGGAAAGATGAAGAGGTGTTGTAAAAATAGATGGAGGTGAATGTAGTTTGTAATTTTGGTTTTTTGATGATAAAGTTTGAGGTGCATCCCTTTTACTTTTATAAATTTTAAGAATTTATAATTTATAAGAGAAGACCCAAAATTTTCATAAATTTCAACAGATAAGCCTTGTTCGAGTTTGATTTGAGTTCAAGTTTGAGCTTGGTTCGAGCTTTAAACAAGTTCGAGCTTTCATAAATGACTATTGAATTCGAGTTTAAAATTTTTCAATCAAGTTTGAGTCGAGTTTAGTTATTAACTATTTACAAGTTTTCGAATCGAGTTTGAGCTTAAGAAATGACTATCGAGTCCAAGCCGAGTATATCAATTAGGGGTGAGCAACAGGCGTGTGGGCTTGGACCGGCCACCAAAACCGTAAGCCTAGTCAGATTTCCCGGGGGTGGGGGTGGTATTGGAACCCGAAACCCACACTTTTAGACAAAACTCGTGGTCTCGAGCTAGTTCTGGTCGAATTTCAGGCTCCAAATGTAATGTCAAGTTCAGATAAAAAAAAATCAAGTATCAAGATATAGTAATGTTCAAAATCATAATAACAAAATCAACAACACAAACACAACGATTACGTGAACAAACACAATGTCTAGAAAAGGAACATTATAGATTGATTGCAAGAATCAGAAAAGGAGCATAAATACATAATTAGAAAAAAAATGATTGAACTTACTGTAGTTGCTTCAAGAATTTTCTTTTCAGAATGCTAGTCGATTGAAAGTTTGAAATCGAGTGGTGGCTGGTAGGCGTTGCGGAATCTGGTGGGAGTCAAGTTGAGGCCGACGATGCGATGGTCGGTGGGATGAGATGGGGGCCAAGTGGTCATTGATGAGGACTAAGAATTTAAAGATAATATTAGGTATTTAGGAGATTAGGTTTACAATAGTTACGAAAAAGGAAAATTGAAAATTATATAATAATACGTCGGGTCGTTAGACGAGTCAGGCGGGTAATTTGGATACCGAACCCGATCCTACAAAGAGAAAACTTACGAGTTTCAGGTTTCGAAGTTGGATATTTTAGGGATTCTCGGGTTTGGGTCGGCCGATCGGGTAATTCTGTTTTTCGAGTTTTGCTCACGCCTGATATCAATACTCGAGTTCGACTCGCATCATTTACACCCCTAACCAACCAACTATTTTTACTTTAACCCAAAACCAAAAATAAACAAACTATATGCATGTGTGATGCTACGGTGTGCATCTTGATAACTCTATATTTTAGAGTTATTACATGTCTTTTATTCCCATTTTATTTAGTCATTTGCGGCCATTTTGCCTTCTAAACCTCCCTTTTTGTTCTAAAATAATTGTTGGAGCTATTTGTGAGTACTTTCATGTCTTGGAACCATTTATGGCGATTTTACTTCAAAAATCGTATTTTCATCGAAACTGGTACCCGGAGTGACCACTCTGCCATTCAAATTAAGCCATTCGATTAAGCCAACTGCTGGAGGCCTTCTAGGTGCTGTATGAGAGACACAAAAGGTGAAAAGGTGGCTCACAAGTCCTACTTTCTGCTGGATGTTGAGGAGGAGACAATAAAGCATACCAAAAATGTTATTTTATTCTAAAGTAACCTTTTTGGTAAAAGGTGATTTACCCCATGGTTTTTTGTGCTTCTTCTTTGTGCAATGACTTTTGTGCAATTCCTTGTACTTGCCCTTGGCCTCCTATATAAAAGTTTCAAGGCATTCAATGCTAGAGGAGGAATTCATTATTCATCATCCATTAGTTAGATAGAAGCTTTAATTTTAGTGAGAGAAAGTAGTTTAACATTTATTTCAAGTAAACTTTTAAATTTTATGTCTTTTAATTTCCAGCAACTAGTGTAATTTTACATTCAGTAATTTATATTAACTTCAGTAATTTATATTAACTTCAGTAATTTATATTAACTGCAGTAATTTTATTTCCAGCTTTGTGTAGCAGTGTCGACGAAAGTGGGCACTGCGACTTTCCAGTTTAATTTTAGTTGTTTTTAGTATGGAGTCCTGCAGTATTTTGACTTCCATTTTCTACTCTTTTCTAGTTATGAACTAAACTCTTTTTGAGATGTAGAAAATGAGAAGTACCCGGATTTTATGTAAAATTCTTGAGTAGTTTTTATATATATTTTTACCCCTTTTTTATTTGGTCATTCATTGTTCGTAATGCCAATGATGCAGACAAGCTAATAACTTGAAAGTGTTTACTGTCTAGTTCGAGACCCAGACCTGGACGGAACGTAGTGACACGAGCTTGGATGATTCTAGTGAATTTGAAAGAATTCTTTACATAGTAAGTTTTCACCATATGGAGTAGGAGCAACCATTTGGGCATTAAAAATACTTTTGGCTTTTTGCTTACTGCGTTGACACCATCGAAACTCGACCGAGTTCAGGAAACTTACTAACAAATCAAAGAAGGTTAACTATATATATAAAGCTTTAGTTAGAAAAGATGCGAGTGCTAGATGAGCCGGCATTCTAGACAGAGAGTGACCACTGCTCCAGTGCAATGACCATTTTTATAAGTCAAGTATTTAATATAAAATCCGGGGAAAATCACAACTACATCTCTCCCTTTAATTATTAGAACTTTGTTAATTATTTTCAACAAACCAACTCAAAATATTGCTTTCTCTCTAATCGAAACTTGTAAAAGGAAGTTCATGAAAACAATAGTGTCTGGATTTAAGTTCCAGTCCTTGAGGATACGATATTTGGTTCTTACCACTTTATTACTTGGTAAACGATCATAGTGACCAGTGTATACGTGCGCTGTCCACTATGGACTAAGTTGCTAACCTCACTGCGATTACATATTTCAATATCACGTTTCGCACGTACCACATCTCATCTCGATTTAAAGTCGTGAACTTAAAATGGCAAGTATGTTTCATTTTTGTCTTTTTTTTAAAGTCGAGAACTTAAGAAAACGAGAAATTTTAATCTGTTAATTTAATACTAATATCGATATATATTTTTATGGAGTTTTGAAATTTATATTTTATTCAAATATAAAAACATTATTGTTTTCTATACAAAACCGTAGTATAAAAGCGACATAGACAAATAATAAATGAAACATTAAAATCGAGATGTATCTTGCTATATTACACGAGTACGCTTCTCATGTATCTATATATAATAATATAATATATATATATATATATGTGTGTGTGTGTACTATATATAGGGGATCATCCAAATGAAAGTTCAGTATTTTTGTGAGATTTATCAAATTCAATCTCAAACACAAATCAAATGTTAACTTTAGAAAATTAATAATTTTGACTTAAAAATTAATTAAATGGCATTTTATGTATTTTAATTTTTTTTGTCACTCATCCCATTCACTGTGATACAATAATTATCACTTTATATACATGTTGTGATCAAGGTTCCAAAATGCATGAGGGATGGCGTGGCGGCAAGGTCAAGCCTTAAATCTTACGGGGAACGGCGAGGAAACGACGGTTTTCAAAACGTGACATAAGGCATCAAATTTGTATATCTCATATACAATTATATATATAGATATATGTTTTCTATAAATTATCTAATCAGATAAAGATAAAAATGTACATTCATATTAGAAGAAGAAAAATCATATAGATTATTATTATAAAAATAGTTTTTTGATTAAATATTTAAAATAGAACTTAGAAATGTTATTTTACAACTCCATTTTAATTGTGAGTCCATAATGTTTATAAATTCGTGAAATTGTGGGTGATGTGGCTAGATAAACCTATAAAAGTGTAAAACTTAAAGTTAAAAGTGTAAAAATACAAAATACAAAAAAAGACGACATGAAGTGAGTCACGCCTTATAGAAACGTTATGTGTTGTTTCATAACGACAGAGACGCTTTTTATGCCATATCGCATCATGGCGCACGCCATGACGAGCCTTTTTGAACACCGGTTGTGATACATATTACTCGTGTGATACACTCTAAGAGCATCTCCAACAACTTTGCTAAAGTAGAAAAAAGTGAGTTTCTATTCTCTAAACTTCTCCAAAAGATTTGCTATTATACAAAAAACTTGAAATGTTTCCAACTTTAGAGAATTCCCTAAAACTTGATAATAGGAAAGAGAAATGATTATTTTATTCAATCCCACCAATAAGATTAAATTTTCATCATTTTATAATTTTTTTTTTGTAAAAAGTGTATTGGAATGATAAATTTGAGAATATTATATTAATATATTTTGTATTAAAATCTCTAAAATAGAAATCTGTTGGAATTGAATGTCAATCTTTTTAGAGATTTTAACTTTTGATTATCTATTAAAAAAATATATAAAAAACCTGTTGCAGATGCTTTAAATATTACTATTGTGATATACATTGTGACACGATGTTTTAATAACATAGTCAAACACCTATTTTGAAAAATACATTATGAACACATGTTTTATATAATTATAAACATCTATGTTAAAAGAGGAGTGCTAATGGCATCCTTAAATAGGGGTGTTGAATCTTTGGGATTTGAACCCATCAGTTCACTTAGGGGTGAGCATTTGGACCAAACCGGCCCGAACCGGCACCGAACCGGTTTCAAACCGGAACCGGAAATGCGATATTATTAGAACTGATAACCGGACCGTATAGGCAATATCGGTGCCGGTGCCAGTCCCGGTTTTCTGGTCAAAAATCCGGTTGATTGTTGTCTTTGTATAATGGCGTAAAACAATTGTCATCCTAGATAAAAAGTTGGGATTTTTACTTTTTTTTATATGGTTATGTTATAACACATTAATGATTAATAAATGAACGATAGGTTATTATATGGTTATGTTACAAAAAATATGCTTGTTAAATTTTGAAAGATTATTTTGAGATATTAGAAACATAATAAATTAATTAAATTAGGATTAGATACTTATTTAAAATCCGGGCCGGTTCCGGTTAATTACCCGAAAAATTGGCACCGAACCCGGTTTGGAACCGCAACCGAATATGGAGGATTTGAAGAACCGAAAACCGGACCAGTTGGACTATACCGGTGCCGGTTCGGTCCCGGTTCGGGCCGGTTCTTGTGGGTCAAATGCTCACCCCTAAGTTCACTTATAATTTATCAATCAATCATATATAATATATATATATATATATTTATTTAATTCATTTTTATTTTATATATTTTATATTAAATATATATATGTTTTATTTTTTATTTTACCAGTTTTAGTTTTAGTATTATTATTATTATATTAATTTAATATATATTATGTATAGATTATTATATATTTTTTTTGCATACTATCATATTTTTATATTATTACAAATATTTATTTGCACACCATCATATTTTTATATTTATTTATTTCAAATGTTTATTTGCATATTATTTTACTTATTATTATGTTTCTTATATTATTTTAAAATTTGTAGTTATTAAGTTATGATTTTTGTATAATTACTATCTTAATTTATTATATATATATATATATTAGATTTTTATATTTATATTATCATATGTATTTATTAATGTATTATTTTATAAATATATATATATATATATATATATATTATTTTGATATAAAATAAAATTTAAACATTTATTTTTATATATATATTTCTATTATGATTAAAAAGGTAATAAAAGAGAAAAAAATTAACTAAAGAACGATAAGGAGCAAAAAGATTGAAATAACAAGTAATGATTTCTCCCTTTTTCCAAGCATACCTGCATATGCTTAAAATTGAAATCTTGATATCTGTACATTCAAACAGTTTGAATAAAGATTTTCAGTAAGCAAAAAAATGCTTAATTTCTTGAATATAATTGGCTCCTAAAGAGCTATGTTTAAAACAATAAATCTATAATAATAAGAAAATAAGCATGTGAACAATGAAGAATCGATTTTGAACAATTGATGGTCCACCATAACCAAACCATGGACAAAAAGAAACAAATATTCAAATGGGTATTATTATATACAATGATCAAAATGTGATGAATTTATTGATTCAAATGGGTCCTATATTAGGCAGATAGGATGACATCTTTTGTAGCTTCAAAAAAGAATTGAAGTGGAATAAAGATTGATACTTTAAGAACAGTAGATTAATGTAGCCATTTATTAATTATAGCAGATTTGGTGAAAAACCACCTCATCCTCATGTATGTATGAGATATTTATAGTTGAATGTTTAATAATAAAAATATATAATTATATATGTTTGTGAACACAATTGAAAGTAAACCATAGAAAAAGGCATGAAAAGGAAAATACAATGGGAACCCAAAAATTAAATGGCTAAGAATGGTACAGAAATGAGGAATCCAAATAAGGAAAACCTTCAAAATCATAATTGGACCCATTCAATCACTTTCATATCTAAGTTTTGATTCAAAGGTCTCACTAGCAGGAAACCAAAGTTTGATTCAAGTACCACATGAAGAGAAGAATAAAGAAATGTGAAGGTCAAAGAACATAAAACAGTTGATTAAATGCAGAAAAGGAAAGAGAGATTGAGATTAATCTAATGGTGTAATTGCACAGATGAACACAAGATTTAGCAAAAAAAATCCAGAATCTGTTGATGGATATGAAAGATTATGAGCTAAAATAATGTAAAATTAGAAAGTCCAGTAATAAAATTTTGAGTAAAAATGCAGGAAAAGGAGAAACATTAAGCTAGGTATACACAAGCTTTATCAAATAGTTGAGAATCTGTTGTGGGTATGAAAGATTATTTTTTAAAAAAAGGAAAAATGAGAAGTCCAGTAATAAAAATTGAGTAAATGCAGGAAAAAAGAGGAACATTAAGCTGAATACACACAAAGTTTTAAAAAACAAATTTTTAATACAAGCTATGGCCAACATTTTGTCATCAAATATGATCTAATACAGATCACTAAAACAAAAACAAAAACAAAAACCTTCAATAATAGAAATTAGGTAGGTCGAAGTCCCCCCTGCCTTGTAAATGTGCTTACTCTTTACACTATCCACCTTTCCTCTTAAATGAACAGCCAAATATTGCATTGCCACAAACTGTTGGTTTGATGGAAAACTTCTCCAACTTCTTTTTCTCTTTCTTCCTTTTAAATAGCTAACAATTACAACTAAAAAACAATCAAAAAGCAACATGTGTATAGGTTATAGGAGTTGGAAAGTGTCACTATCTGCATTCACACCTTTTATGTCCAAGCCATTGCAAGATTTTTCCTGTCATGGATTAAAAGAAGCCGATTTTACATGTCTTGCAAGACTCTCATCATCCCAACGTTCAAATAAGAAGGTTAAATATCTGTAAGAAGAAAAGGTTTATATGTGAATCATTGGAAAACCGAGAAACCCATTTGAAGGCATATACACACAGCTTAATTCACACAGACAGCTTAATTCACACAGACAGCTTAAATCTATACACACAGCTTAATTCACACAGACAGCTTAATTCACACAGACAGCTTAATTCACACATACAGCTTAATTCACACAGCTTAATTCTATACACAGCTTAATTCACACAGACAACTTAATTCGCACAGACAACTTAATTCACACAGACAACTTAAATCTATACACACAGCTTAATTCACACAGACAGCTTCATTCTATACACACAGCTTAATTCACACAGACAGCTTAATTCACACAGACAGCTTAATTCTATACACACAGCTTAATTCACACAGACAGCTTAAATCTATACACACAGCTTAATTATGGTCTAAATATGAAAAGCTTATGTTGGTAGGTCAATAAGAATCTACTGATAAATGCATAACTGAAGCAACTCTACTTTAGTTGGTACATTGGAAACACATGCTTTTATAAACACAAATTTCGTAGAAAATATTCTTTTTTCCTTCCTTAAAAAGTTAGAAGAAGATCTAAAGTATTTCTCTGTAATTTATCAATGCATAATAGAAGGTTCGTAGATAATGAAGAATAATTTGATAACAATGAAAATAAACAGCAGAAATGGGTAAATGAACCTATTTAAACCATGACAATATGTGCTAATTGTGATAAGAATTTAAAGCTTGATTAAGTGTTAGTTCGTCTTCTTTTCGTCTTCTTTTATTTGTGCTTATTTGTTCTTAATGCACTTAGGGATTGTTTGTAGTTGCTCTTAATCTCTTAAAAGTGCTTAATGATCATTTTAGAAGTGCTTAAAAGCCCAAATAAGCACAATGTTGTTTGTAGCAACTTATTTAGCTTAATGGTGATTTTAAGCTCATTAAGCTCAATAAGTTGCTAAACACAGTCCCAAAATTGTATACCTCTATTTGACCACACTTATAAATTGTATACCTCTATTTGTGATTTAGAAATGGAGTCACATTGTTATGCTTAAGTGTTTTCATCTCTTCAAGATACCCATTGGTGGTGGAACTTTTCATGTGTACGGGTAGAGTATATATGGGAGGATACACAAGAAAAAAGGCTCTATATTATATTGCTTGACCAAAATGTAAGTAAGGTTAATAATATTTTACATTTGGGCTTAAAACAATTAATATTTTAAGATACTAACAATAGCTATTTATTAGAGGGAAAAAATGGTTGCAATTGTTCCAAGAAATTTGTTGCAGTCATATAAAGAAAGAAATTTGTTGGGGGGTGTTTTTTCATTGGAGCATTTCCAAGTTGGCGGTACTAACTATGAGTACCCAAGGTATCAGAAATACAATTTTCTTCGCGGTGAAATGGAAATTTATATCAGTAAAAACACAAAATTAATCCCCTTGACAAGCGATATTGAAAGACAGTTTGCATTATATCCATCGGTTACTTCCATTAAAACACTATCTCAAGATAGGACTCCAAGAAAGATGATGATAGGTACATTTATTTTTGTTATTACTTTCATATTTATTAAGAGATCATAATATGATATAAATTGATATTTATAACTTATGTTTAAATACTTTTATTTTAGATGTTGTTGGAAAAATCGTATCGGTAGGACGAGCTAGCCATTCGGGAGATCAATCTAGATTTCGATTCGGTTCATGTTTTATAGTGTTACAAGATGATACGTAAGTTTACATCTGTATTAAAACTATTACCAAATTAACGAACTTACAAATTGTTCTAACTTTTGTATTTTGAATAGGAGGTACACAATAAAGATGAGGGTGAATATTGGACAAATAAAGATTGTGAGGTTGGCTCGAGCAGTAAAAAACAAATCCATACTTTATGCATCTCGGGTTAAACTTATTCATAAAGTACACCCTACAAGTATGTTATATGATATTTAATTTTTTATATTAATTATATAACCCAAGTATTAAATATTTTAATAATGTATTTTCTAATGTTTTCAGTGAATTTTTTGAGTTCAACGGATTTAACCGAGCTTGTGTTACATCCAAATATGCCGGAAGCACACAACATTAGACGTATGCTGGGTTAAGATACGTGTTCAGTTTGATTAGGATTGTGGGTTTTTTGTGATTGTGAAAACATTTTGGAACATATGTGGGTTTTTTTGTTGTGAATCTTGTGAAAACATTTAGGTTACGAGTTTTTTTGTGATTGTTGTATTGGTTGTAATGTGGATTGATGATACGTTAATGTGATCGTTCGGTGAATGTTTTGTATGTGGGTTATGTGCATCATTTTTTGTATTTCGTTTTAGGGTGTGCAATGAGGATTGATGATATAGATGGTACAAAAAGAGAAAAAAGAAAGGAATACAATAGACGCTATTATGCACTACAAAAAGAGAGAAACAAAATGAAAAAAATAGCGCATGGTGAAGGTAGTACTCAATCTGTGACCCAAGAGAATATCAATGAAACAATCCCGCTCATTAAACAAAAATATCATCAAGGAGGCAAGGAAAATAACCAAAATGTTCTTAATACGCAAGGAACAAACGTAATGGGTAATGAAGAAACACCCCATATATGTTCGGGGTTGACACATGAAAACTTCAACGGTAAAAAAAACAATAATTATTTTTTTGGAATTTTAACTTGACATAAACTAGAGACTTATTGACATAACGTTTTCTTTCACTTGTAATTTCTTTGTTATTTTGTATTGATTGTAATGATGTTTTTAACAAGTATGTGACAATTCAATGAATGATTTTTTTCAAGATTTTATTTTTCTATGTAGTGTTAAGGTGTGTAATGAAGATTGTTGATAAAGGAACTTCAAATGTTGATGTCTCTCAAGTTAATGTAGATGCTGTAAAAGGTATGTTGAATATATAATATGAATACATCTTAATTGTTGTTGTACTTGCTCAATATATCATATGAATTAAAAAAAAAATTACAATATGCACTATGATGCAGAACAAAAAGAGAAATACAAAAGGAGAAAAATAACGATTGGTGAAGGAAATAGTCAACCAACGCCAAGAGAATATAAATGAAACAACCCCTGTCACCGCGTTAACTTTTGCTGAAAGAAGGAGAATTATTAATCGAAACTATTATCAACGAAGCAAGGAAAATAACAGAAATGCTGTTAATACACAAGGAACAAGTGTTATCAGTAATGAAGGAACGAACCATGTATTTTCGGGCATGACACATGAAAACTCCAACGGTAAAAAACATTTCATTATTATTATTTTAAACTTTGAAATTTACTAAAACTAGAGGCTCATTGACATGACATTTTCTTTCATAGGTATTCAAAATAAACGTGGTAAATTACTACCTCTTTTTGACGAAGCCATGAATCAAGTATCGACAAGTTAGTATTTTTTTAACTCGGTATTCTTTAACTCTATCTTAGTAGTTCTTTATATTAATCTTTATTTGTCACATTCAAATGTCTTACATAGCGCTTGGTGAAGGAAGTAGTCAATCGATGACACACATGACAAATATCACTTCAGTGGAGACAACACAAGGGAACATCAATGAAACAACCCCTGTCAGCGCGTTAACTTTTGTTGAAAGAAGAAGAATTATTAATCGAAACTATTATCAACGAAGCAAGGAAAATAGCAGAAATGCTGTTAATACACAAGGAACAAGTGTTATCAGTAATGAAGGAACGAACCATGTATTTTCGGGCATGACACATGAAAATTCCAACGGTAAAAAATATTTCATTATTATTATTTTAAACTTTGAAATTTACTAAAACTAGAGGCTCATTGACATGATGTTTTCTTTCATAGGTATTCAACATAAACGTGGTATACTACTACCTCTTTTTGACGAAGCCATGAATCAAGTATCGACAAGTTAGTATTTTTTTAACTCGGTATTCTTTAACTCTATCTTAGTAGTTCTTTATATTAATCTTTATTTGTCACATTCAAATGTCTTACATAGCGCTTGGTGACGGAAGTAGTCAATCAATGACACACATGACAAATATCACTTCAATGGAGACGACACAAGGGAACATCAATGAAACAACCCCTGTCAGCGCGTTAACTTTTGCTGAAAGAAGAAGAATTATTAATCGAAACTATTATCAACGAAGCAAGGAAAATAACAGAAATGCTGTTAATACAAAAGGAACAAGTGTTATCAGTAATGAAGGAACGAACCATGTATTTTCGGGCATGACACATGAAAACTCCAACGGTAAAAAACATTTCATTATTATTATTTTAAACTTTGAAATTTACTAAAACTAGAGGCTCATTGACATGATGTTTTCTTTCATAGGTATTCAAAATAAACGTGCCATGAATCAAGTATCAACAAGTTAGTATTTTTTTTAACTCAGTATTCTTTAACTCTATCTTAGTAGTTCTTTATATTAATCTTTATTTATCACATTCAAATGTCTTACATAGCGCTTGGTGAAGGAAGTAGTCAATCGATGACACACATGACAAATATCACTTCAATGGAGACGACACAAGGGAACATCAATGAAACAACCCCTGTCAGCGTGTTAACTTTTGCTGAAAGAAGAGAAATTATTAATCGAAACTATTATCAACGAAGAAAGGAAAATAATAGAAATGCTGAGATCCAACAGGATGATCCATACAGTTTTGTTTATGATGGTGTCCCTACACAACATCGTGTCTTGAAGGAACAAAATCCATGTTAACATTGTGGAGCAAGAAGGTTCGAATCTGAATTCCGTTCGTTTTGTTGCATGAGTGGGAAGACGAAGTTGGCACACTCACCAATTCCTGAAGAATTACTTCATCTATTTACAACACAATCAGAATCAGGCGAAATGTTTAGGCACAATATTCGTGCATACAATACAAACTTTTCTTTCACGTCAATGGGGGTAACCCTGGATCGTACTGTAAGTAATATGACATCTGGAGTATATACGTTTCGTGCTCAAGGAGGAATATATCATAGAATCGATCAGTTAGTTCCTAGGGATGGGCAACCTAGGTACTTACAACTTTATTTTTATGATGCCAAATCTGAGTTTTCGCATAGACTACAGTGGCCAAATCTTGACAGAAGCATCATTAAAATGTTGACTCGTGTTCTTTCTATAAACCCATATGTGAGAACATTTCGAAGCCTTGCTGAGCTAGGACCACTCGACAATTATAGAGTCACTTTGAATGCTTCCGTGGAGCTTGACCAGAGGGTGTACAACCGACCGACCACATCTGAGGTTGAAATACAACTATTTATTTTATCGAATTTTAAATAGAATGTATCATATAGATGGTATTAAAACAAGTTCCACCATTCTACAGGTTGCTGGTATTTGGGTTGAAGGCAATGACAACATCACCGCATTCAAGAGAAGTATTGTTGTGTATGGAAGGTCCGACTATAGTAAAAAAATTGAACATTTCTATGGTTGCTATGATCCTTTGGCTTATCCTTTGTTTTTTCCCAATGGGGAGTCTGGATGGCATGCTAGAATACCGAGACACGGAGTATCCATTGATGAAATTGTTAATGAAGACGAAAGCTTCGAAGAAGATCTAGAAGGTACGGATGTTATCACATATATTTATTACCTTATTCACTCATTTTATTAATCTATATTATTCAAAATCAATACTACACAGAGGTTTGCTCGGGAAGGGGTAGGAAAACTGTAACGATGCGAGATTACTATTGTTACAAGCTCCAAATTTGGTCGAGTGAGAACGTGATTCTATTGGGGGGAAGATTGTTTCAACAATTCGTGGTAGATATGTACATCAAGATAGAGACTGCACGTTTGTCTTTTATTGCAAAAAATCAAACGAAGATAAGATCAGATTTATACCAAGGTGTTGTTGATTGCATTAATGCCGGTGAGGTTCAACCAAGCAGAGTTGGACAACGGGTTGTGCTTCCTGCAAGTTTTATCGGAGGCCCACGTGATATGCGGCGAAGATTTATGGATGCCATGACTTTAGTTCAAGATGACGGAAAGCCTGATATATTTCTTACAATGACGTGTAATCCAAAATGGCCTGAAATCCTTAAAGAGTTATTGCCGGGTCAGACCGCACAAGATAGGCCGGACCTTGTTGCAAGAGTTTTTCGTGCCAAATTAGAGGATCTCAAATATCAACTTTTCACGAAGGACATCCTTGGCGAGGTTTAGGCGTATGTTTATGTCATTGAGTTTCAAAAACGTGGTTTGCCACATGCACATTTTCTTATGATAATGAAACCAGGACACAAGATTACAAATCCAGACCATTACGACAAGATCGTGTGTGCTGAAATCCCGGACCCGACAAAGTATCCAGAAATGCACCAACTAGTGATAAAGCACATGATGCATGGTCCTTGTGGTCATTTACGACCTTCCAACCCTTGTATGGAAGGCGAGCCAAGAAAATGTCGTTCTAGGTATCCTCAACAATTCAACGACAAGACGGCACAGGGAGATAACTCATATCCAATGTATCGGAGGAGAAACAATGGCATAAAGGTGAATGTCCGAGGTAATATACTTGATAATGATGTTCAACTGTCACATCAATGTTGAGGTTTTCTCAAGTATAATATCTGTAAAATATATCTTTAAATATGTTTACAAGGGTCATGACAAACAGGTTATTCATGTCGATCCCGATAGAGAAGAAGTTGTCGTTAACGAGATAAAGAGGTTTCAAGATGCACGTTATGTTTCGCCACCTGAGGCGATTTGGCGAATTTTTAGCTTTAGACTTTCTCAAATCTACCCTTGTGTGATGGCTTTGCAAGTCCATCTTCCAAATAAGCAGTTGGTTAGGTTCAGAGAGAACGATATAATGACCGATATTGTCGATAGAGAGAAGGATAAGAAATCAATGTTGACCGCATTTTTTGAGAGGAATAAAATAGATATGACCGCGAGACAATATTTGTATAAATATTTTCCGAAACATTACACATGGAATGCCAGTTCACGTAAATGGAATCCTCGAAAACAAGGATCAATGAGAGGACGATTGGTTTATGCTAACCCCGCTGAAGGAGAACGATATTACCTACGCCTACTTCTCTCTCATATTAGTGGGCCTACGTGCTTTAAAGATCTTTACACGGTTAATGGCGTATTACATCCGACATTTCGAAAAGCAGCTCTTGAGAGAGGGTTAATAGAGACCGACGATAATTTATCGCATTGTGTTGGCGAAGCCTCCTTATTTCAGTTTCCCAATGCTCTTAGACGACTATTTGCAACAATCTTGATTTATTGTGAGCCAGGAGATGTTCGCAAGTTATGGGATGAACATTATGATTCACTCTCTGAAGATTATAAACAACGCCACAGAAATGTCGACGGAGTCCGAAATATGGTTCTTAGAGACATCGCAGTCTTTTTACAATCTATGGGTAAGAACCTCGATGATTTCGATCTTCCAAGGTTAATTCCAACCGCCAATTTAGAATCACGAGGATTTCGTGAGATACAAGAAGAATGCTCAATAATTGTGGAAGACGAAGACATACGTGCCCAAAACTCTCTGAATTCTGACCAAAAACATGCGTTTGATGAGATCATGAGGCATGTAAATAACGATTGTCCGGCTGTGTTTTTTGTAGATGGTCCAGGTGGAACTGGAAAAACATTTTTGTACAAGGCTTTGCTCGCTAATGTTCGTTCCCGTGGATTTATTGCCCTCGCGACCGCGTCATTAGGTGCCGCCGCTAATAATATGCCAGGAGGGAGAACAACTCACTCTCAGTTCAAGATTCCTCTCAGTCTTAGTAATAATTCGATGTGCAATGTAAAAAAACAAAGCGGAACTGCTCAACTACTTCAAGCTGCAAAAATAATCATTTGGGATGAAGCATCAATGGCAAAGAGACAGGCTGTGGAGGCACTTGATAGAACAATGCAAGATATCATTGGGGTGAGACTCCCATTTGGTGGAAAGATAATGATTATGGGGGGTGATTTTAGACAGGTGTTACCAGTAACAAGACATGGCACCAGAGCACAAATTGTAGACTCTAGCCTACGTATGTCACCTATTTGGTCGTCAATTAAAAAGTTGCGGTTAACGATCAATATGAGAGCGCTTACTGATCCATGGTTTTCAAATTTTCTGCTACGAGTTGGCGATGGAGACGAAGAATCAGTGGACGAAAACTTTATTGCATACCTGATGACATGGCCATTCCTTACACCGATAAAAATGAATCGAAGAATGCTTTGATTGATGCAATTTTTCCTTCTCTTCAAACCAACGGGACTACTTCAGATTATATCATTTCCAGGGCGATACTAACCACTAAAAATGAGCATGTTGACGAGATTAATGATCAATTGATCGAAAGATTCTGCGGAGAGGAACAAGTTTACTATAGTTTTGACGAAGCAGAAGACGATAAAAATAATTTATATTCGATGGAATTCTTAAATTCATTGAATGTTAGCGGTTTACCCCCTCATTACCTTCGACTTAAAATTGGATGCCCGATAATACTATTGCGGAATATTGATCCCTCGAATGGATTGTGTAACGGCACAAGGTTGATATGTAGAGGTTTTTAGCAGAACGTCATCGATGCAGAAATAGCTGTTGGTCAATACGCTGGTAAGAGGGTATTTTTACCAAGAATTCCTCTATGTCCGTCGGAAAATGACATGTTTCCCTTTAAATTGAAGAGAAAAAAATTTCCCATTCGGCTTTGTTTTGCTATGACAATCAATAAAGCTCAAGGGTAGACAATTCCGGTGGTAGGTGTTTATCTACCAGAATCGGTATTCTCGCACGGCCAACTTTACGTGGCATTATCCAGAGGGATATCGCGTGGTAATACAAAGGTATTAGTGAAACCTGCCAAAAAGTTCAATCAGGAAGGAGTTTACACGTCAAATGTGGTGTATCAAGAAGTTTTGAGTGATGATTGTGAATGATTAAAACGTGATTGTAATTTTAGGCTTTGTGAATGATAAATTGCATTAATTTTTTCGGATTCTCTATACAACATACGAACCACTAAGTATTTCAAAAATATTTTTTTGCAAAAAAATGATATTTAAAAGTTAAATGTATCATTATAGAATTTTTAGATCCCGCCGCATTGCACGAGTATACAACTAGTATATATATATATAAACTATTAATTTAACCGACCACACACATATATAGACTAATAAAAATAAAACTAAAAAGAGAGAAATGGACCTTCCTACTCCCTTCGCTTCAATCGTTGACCGATAAACCTCCGTGCTTTTAGTTCCTCCAACTCTCGCTTCAAACGGGCATTTTCTTCTCTCAAGATGTCCGCCTCGTTAGCTTTTTCGGACAGCCCTGCTGTCCCTACAAAACCACCTCGGATTTCCTTTAAAATTTCTTCTTTTTGTATTTTTAATGCCTCTCTCAAGTTGTTTGATTGATCATTTATCTTTTTACCCAAAATTTCAACCTTTTCCGATACTTTCTCCAAGCCTTTTTCAACTTCAGTTCTCCAAGTCTGGGTTTCCTCACTATCGGGATGGCTCTCTTTAACCTTGGGTTCCTTCTTTATCCGTTCAACGGTTTTGTCTTCGATCACATTTAAGTCTTTGATTAGTTTGTCACCGTACTTGATTGGTACCTTGGCTTTTTCCATTAGCTCGTTGATCAAACATGGGAATTAAAGCTTTCCGGTTGGTTTAGTGGCACAATTTTGTATTGCCTTGCTTACCACATCCCCTACATTTATAGCCCTCCCGGTTAAAATGCAATATAACAATATCATCCGATCAACCGATATACTATAATCATGTGTTGTAGGGTGTAAAGAATGACGTATAAAGTGTATCATATTGATGCATCCTTTACGAGTTTATTTGCCAACAAAACTTCTATTCTTCCTTTTGGAGTCCATGTGGCACCTTCTTTCCCCAATGTTTCTAAAATCAACTTTAAATCTTCTTCGGTGTGGTTTCCCAAGAGTCGTGTGTATTCACACACTCCCGGTTCTATCAAATCAAAGTAATCATTAATACTTTTTGGTGAAAATGAAACATTCATACCTCGTACCGATACCGTTTTGGCGTCCGTTATAGCCACCACCTCGTAAAATTCTTGAACTCACTTCAAACGGTACGGTTGTGGAACCGCAACATATTTCTCCCAGCCTCTCTCGACGATTACCCTTTTTATGAAATCAAAACGACTTAAACATTTGGTATTGAAACCACGTTCCGATAATCCCGGTAGTTTACTAAAACGGTTTGCTTTTGGCCTTCCTCTTCTACCTCTTACGACCTCCTTTTGCTTTTTACACTTTTTCGCAACCGACTCTTTTTGTGCTTTTTTTCGTTTGGACTTTTGGGTTTTCAAAGGGACCTCATCACTTGGTTCCCATGCCGTATCTTCATCATCCACGGCTTTCTTGACTCTTTTTTCTATCGGTCCGAGTGAAGAGTCGGTTGATTCAACCATTTCTCCTCCAACAAAACTATTAATATCGTCACAACCTTCTAACAAAGGTGTTGGAAGTTGGTATGAAGTGTGTGTGAAAGTAGGTGTTGGCCTAGAGTTCAAGTCCGGTGTAATAAAATTAAAGTTTGGCTCTGAGAGGTTCGGAAAGTTTAATGGTATTGGAAATGGTGGGTTAGTGAGAAAAATACCGTGTCTTTCCATGGATGGATTTATGTTTACATTCCCGACATCAACTTGTGTGTCCAAAATACCCACTTGTGGTGTTTGGTGTTATTGGGAAAAAATCGTGGTATACATGGTGTTAAAGATTGTCGACCCATCTTGTTGTTCGGGAGGTAATTCGGTTACCAAGGTGGTCGATGGAATGATGGTATCATTTGTAAAAACCGTTGTCATACCCTCCGGTGTGAGAATTTCTTGTGACTGTGTGATATCACGTGGCCATTCCAACAAACCAATCGACTCTTCCCCATGTAATACCATATTATCAAAAGGTGCATTTTGAACAAGACTTTGTATGTTTGATGTTTCTAAATTCCATTCATTTTGTTTAAAGTCTTGTTGAACCATCTGATTATGTGAAGGAATTGAAAAAATCGGTACCTCATGCCATAGGTCTGCCATATTTTCAAAATCAGAATGTTGTAGAATAGGCAGTATAGGTTGTACCTCAGATGTCTCTTTCGGTTCTGCATGGGTTGAAGTTGTCCCAACTTTTTCTTTTCCCAAATCGATCCTTCTCTTCCTCTTTTTCGCACTTTGTTTGGCTGTCGGGACGTGAATAGGTGGTGGTGGAAAGGTCGTCTGGTGGCTGCTGGTGGTTGAACGACGGCCGGTGACTGGTTTTTCCGGCGACATTTGGTGGAGAGGAGTTAGGGCATTGGTGAGTGGAGGTACAATAGAGAGGGGCTCGGGTTCAAGAGGGAGGGAATCATCGGAGGTGGATGGTGAGCGTTGTGGCGTCGCCGGCGTTTGGTCGGTGGTGTGGCGGTGACTGGTTTGGTCGGGGGTGCTGTAAAAGAGGCGGTTGTTGCTTTCGTTGTTCATGGTGGAGAAAGAAGATGATATATGTGAGTTGACTAGAAATAAATGATATCAGGTGTCTTAATCATGATATATTTATAAAAATATATATAAAAAATATATTTTGTTTGTCTTGGAAACGCAAGAGCCGTCAAAAGATGTAATGATGCATACATATTTTTTTTTCATTTATTTATTTTTTTCTTGAAAACAAAACAACTTTTTGTTTTTCAAATTAAAACGTCTTTGTCAATACTTTTTTCTAGACATTGACAATTTATTTATTTTATTTATATATATATAGTATATATTAGAAAAAGACTTTCCCGATTTACCTTACACATATATATTTATATAATCAACACTTTTTTTTAATTATAAAAGATTTATTTATATACAATATATAGATATAACAAAAGTAATTTCAATTATTATTTTCTCTTTTTTTACGAGTACACAAATAAGCTGTTTGTGTTATATATATATATATATAGTTATATAATAACAAAAATAAACTTTTTGTAAGACTCTTATAGGAAACATGAGAGGAAAAAAAAAATTCTTTTGAAAGCAACGTAAAAGAAAACGAATAAATTAATTTACATAAATTTTATGCTAAAAACTTGAAAAATGATTTACTTACAAAGATGGACTTTTTACAGTCCCTTTCGTCACATCAGATTATAAGTTGCCAGAGAGAGATTCTCCTGGCCCATGGCTTCCTCGAAGTATGCTTTTATTCGTTGTCCGTTTACCTTAAAGATGGTTCCATCTTCAGGGTTCTCCAGATCTACAGCCCCGTAAGGGTAGATTTTTGCAATTCTAAACGGACCAGACCATCTGCTTTTTAATTTTCCCGGAAAAAGTTTCAGTCTTGAATTAAAAAGTAGAACTTTTTGACCTTCGAAAAATTCTCTTTTGTGAATTTGTTTCTCATGCCAAATTTTTGTTTTTTCTTTGTATAATTTGGCATTTTCATAGGAAAAATTCCTATGTTCTTCTAGTTCACAAAGTTGAATTTTTCTTTTGACTCCAGCTTCAGAAATGTTCATATTTAATTCTTTTATGGCCCAATAAGCTTTATGTTGAGTTCAAGTGGTAGATGACATGCCTTACCAAATACTAACTTGTATGGTGACATTCCAATGGGTGTTTTAAAAGCATCATCTAGTTTAAAAGCCCATAAAGCATCATCTAGTTTAAAAGCCCAATCTTTCCTATGAGGCTTAACCACTTTTTCCAAAATTCCTTTAATTTCCCTATTGGATAATTCTGCCAGTCCATTTGTTTGGGGATGATATGCAGTGGCAACTCGGTGTTTGATGTTATATTTCTCCAAAACACTTTTGAACAAATTATTTATAAAATGGGTACCCTCGTCACTAATCAAAGCACGAGGGGTACCAAATCTTGTAAAAATTTGTTTTTGAAGAAACTTAACGACCGTTTTTGCATCATTTGAATGACATGCCATTTCCTCAACCCATTCGGACACGTAGTCCACAGCCACTAAAATGTACTGGCAGTTACCAGAAATTGGAAACGGTCCCATAAAATCAATCCCCCAAACATCAAATAACTCAACCTCAAGAATGCCGTTTAAAGGCATTTCATGCTTTTGGGAGATAGAACCTGTTCTCTGGCATTCATTACACTTTCTTGCATACTCTTGAGCATCTTTAAACAATGTTGGCCAATAGAATTCTGATTGTAATACTTTTGCAGCTGTTCTTTGTCCTCCAAAGTGTCCTCCATACTCGGATGCATGACAATGATGTAACATAATTGACACTTCAGTTTCTGGAATGCACCTTCTCAATACCTGATCTGTACATGATTCAAACAAAAATGGATCATCCCACAAATAGAATTTAGCGTCATATCTGAGTTTTTTTATCTGATGATTAGTGAACTCAGGCGGAATAATCCCACAAGCCAGAAAATTGGCAATGTCAGCAAACCATGGTGTTGCAGTGTGCTGCAGCACCAAAAGTTTCTCATCAGGGAATGTTTCAGTTATGTCACTTTTTTCCATTCCTTTATCATGTTTCTCAAGTCTAGACAAATGATCAGCAACCTGATTATCCACTCCTTTTCTATCTACAATCTCAAGATCAAATTCCTGTAATAACAAAACCCATCTTATTAACCTTGGTTTTGCGTCTTTCTTTGAGATTAAGTATTTAATGGCAGCATGGTCAGTGTGAACAATGACCTTTGTTCCCATTAAATAAGATCTAAATCTCTCAAAAGCAAAAACCACTGCTAATAATTCTTTTTCAGTTGTTGTATAATTAATTTGAGCTTCATTTAGGGTTTTACTTGCATAGTAGATGGAATGGAACACTTTTTCTTTTCTTTGGCCTAGGACAGCTCCTACAGCCCAATCACTTGCATCACATATAATTTCAAAAGGTTTTTCCCGGTTAGGAGTAACAATCACAGGTGCAGTAACCAAAGATTTTTTCAAAGTTTGTAATGCATTTCTACATTCCTCATTAAAATTAAACTTTTGGTGATTTTGAAGTAATAAACACAAAGGTTTTGAGATTTTTGAAAAATCTTTGAAAAATATTCTATAAAAACCTGCATGTCCGAGAAAACTTCTGATACCTTTGACAGTGGTTGGTTCAGGTAATTTTTCAATCACCTCTAGTTTAGCTTTATCAACCTCTACTCCTCTTTTTGAGATTAAGTGGCCAAGAACAATACCTTCTGTTACCATGAAATGACACTTTTCCCAGTTTAAAACTAAATCAGTTGCTTCACACCTTTCAAGACTTTTTTCAAGATTTTGTAAACATTGATCATATGATGTACCATAAACAGAAAAATCATCCATAAATATTTCCATGGAAGTTTCAAGCATGTCAGAAAATATGGACATCATACATCTTTGAAAGGTAGCAGGTGCATTACAAAGACCAAATGACATTCTCCTGAAAGCAAAGGTACCATAGGGACAGGTGAATGTGGTCTTTTCATGGTCTTCTGGTGCTATTGCAATCTGGTTGTATCCCGAGTAGCCATCTAAGAAACAATAAAACTCTTTTCCTGCAAGTCTGTCTAACATTTGATCTATGAAGGGTAGAGGAAACTGGTCTTTTTGGGTCGCCTTATTAAGTCTACGGTAATCCATACAAATCCTCCACCCAGACACTACTCGTGTGGGAATGAGCTCATCTTTCTCATTTGAGATCACAGTGACACCTCCCTTTTTAGGGACACACTGTACCGGGCTTACCCATGAGCTACTTGCAATTGGGTAGATTATCCCAACATCTAACCATTTCAATATCTCCTTTTTAACAACTTCCTTCATGATAGGATTTAACCTTCTCTGGGGTTCTATGGAAGTAAACTTCTTGTCATCTAAAATGATTTTATGCTGACAAATGGAAGGACTAATACCCTTAAGGTCAGAAATGGTCCATCCTATAGCCTTAGTGTGCATCTTCAACATACTTACAAGCTTTTCTTCCTGGTGTGTTTCTAGGGTAGATGAAATAATGACAGGCAATGTCTCTTCTTCTCCTAGAAATGCATACTTCAGATGTGATGGGAGTTGTTTCAACTCCAGGTCAGGTGGTGAGTCGATTGATGCAGTGTGGGGACTCTCATCTTCATTTTTTAACAGTTCAAAGGCTGCAGCATGCTGTAGCATGTCTGTCTCACTCTCCTTTCTAAATTCTATTTCCTCATCTACGTCAGTTTTACTTAACTCGAGCATTGTTTTAATCCCTTCTCTTTGGCACAAAGATTCAAGAACACTCAATGTAGAACACTCCTCTCTTTCTTCAGGATATCTCATTGAACTGAATTCATTGAAAGTGACATTGTGCTCATTCACTCTCATGGTCAACTCACCTTCTTGCACATCTATCAGAGTTCTCTCGGTAGCCAAGAATGGTCTTCCTAAGAGGATTGGAATGTCTTTATCAGCCTCAAAATCAAGAATAATGAAGTCAGCAGGAAAAATAAATTTATCCACCTGGACTAAAACATCCTCAATTTTACCTTTCGGGTAAGCTATGGACTTGTCACCTAACTGAAGGGTAACTGTGGTTGGTCTAGCTTCTCCAATGCCTAAGGTTTTGAGAACAGACAAGGGCATAAGGTTAATGCTAGCTCCTAAATCACACAAGGCTTTACCTATCTCTTTCCCGCCTATTGAGCAGGGAATAGCAAAACTCCCTAGATCTTTGAGCTTAGGGGGAATTGTATTTGAAACGAGGGCACTACAACCTTCTGTTAAGGCAACAGTTTCATACTCACTCAACTTTTTCTTTTTGCTTAAAATGTCCTTGAGAAATTTTGCATAACTTGGCATTTGTTCAATAGCTTCAACCAACGGAATGTTGATATGCAGCTGTTTGAATACATCGAGGAACTTTTTGAATTGTAGCTCCTGTTTTTGATTTCTTAACCTTTGTGGAAAAGGTACATAAGGAGGAATAGGAGCTACAATGGCTTTTTTAGGGGGATGGTTTAATGAAGCTTGAGTGGTGGTAGGTTTAACTATGGGAGTGATAGGTGATGTGACAGGAATGTTAGTGTTGGCGAAAGATGTTGAAGCCTCATCCTGAAATGACACTTTCTTTTTACCCTCATTTGGAAATAGTAAGGGAAAATTAGCTTTCTTAGGGAGTGGCCCTATGTCTATGGACTTTCCCTTATCTTTCAAAATAGGTGTGGCAACACCCGGAGTAGGTGTTGTAACAGTGTTTTCAGTTGGTGCATTGGATGACTCAACATGATTTTTCAAAGGTCCATTTTCTATCAATTCCTTTCCACTCCTTAAAGTTACTACCTTCACATGTTCCTTCACTATAGGCCTTGGAGTCTCTGTATCACTAGGAAGTGTACCTGCAGGTCTATTCCTTATCTCAAGTGCAAGTTGGCTGATTTGTGTTTCTAGTGATCTTATTGTGGCATTCTGATGGTTCATGGCTGAGTTCGTTTGGGTTATGAACCCTTTCAAAAATGCTTCCAAGGAAGTAGATGACTCAGCTTGCTGGTTAGCCTTATTTTGAAAAGATGGTTGACTCGTTTGTTGATGAAAATTTTGTTAGTGAGAGTTTTGAGATTGGTTCTGGTACTGGTGTTGTGGTGGTTGAAAATTAGGGGTCCCTTGTGGTTTGTTCATTGGTGGGTTTAAAGCAGGACTATTCCATGAAAAATTTGGGTGTTATTTCCACACAGGATTGTATGTTTGAGAAAATGGTCCTGTTTTATTCTGATTACCCACGTAATTTATTGACTCGGAGTTTGATGGACAATATTCAAAGGAATGTCCTTCTGTAACACCCTAAAATTTAGAGTAAAATTGAACCGAAATAACATGCGGAATATGAATAAAATCACCCAATAAGTGGGGATGGAGTATGGAAGTTTACATCTAAACATGGATATTAAAATAACAACCTAATAATCTATGCTATCTAGACTATACATTACAATTGGGTGTTACTAATATCCTCAAAAGAATATTCTATTGCTCCAACTATGTATATGCTCTATGAGCATATCTCCAAAAAGGTGTCCTCTCTCTCTCGACACATCAACCCGCTCTTCTCTAAAGAGCTCCGTCAACTTGTTAACCTGCTAAACCACATTTAAAATCAAGTGTTAGGCTTATGCCTAGTGAGAACAAACAGTTAAATGGATAAGGCATTTAAAACATTTAAAAGATAAGATACAATGCATTTATCCCATTCAACTTCACTTGAAATAACTTACTCTTGATGAGCAAGGATCTTTTAAAAACAACCGGGGGAGACCCGGTGTTCCATCCTTAGTGACGGATACCAGAAGTAGGTCACTACACGATGTTTGAGCTAACTGTAAGAGCCAATGGCAACCGGTCAATGACCGATTATGCACCTTAGTACACGACCCCCCATGACTTCTTACGAAAGCCCGCGCAATGGTCACTGGCAACCGGTCTATAACCAATTATGCACCTTAGTACACGGCCCCCTGATGACCCCAAATTGCGCATGCATAGAGTCAATGGCATCCGGTAATGATCCGGCATTATACCCAACGGTAAGAGGCCCCCGATGACTTCTATGCTACCAAAAAGGGACAACAATCCCGTTTTAAACCGACTATATGCCTATGGATCCAATACATACTAGCCCTACGACCAAATACATCAATGAGACGTATTACTAGTTTTCCAACCTTGAAAACCCTTTCAATAAACCATTTCCTTTCAAATCCAAGTTTTACCAAAAACTAGGTCAAATCATTTTGAGTTTCAAAACCAAAGATTATTTCATTTTATAACCTTTCCAAGTATTTTAAACCATTTATGATGCTCATTTCATCATCTACAACAACATACTCAAAACCCTCATTTTGACCTAAAACTTCCAAACTTACTCAAATACACAACTACTTGAAACCAAGTTTAAGAATCAGCAAAATACTACATTTACAACAAGTATTTGAGTTCATAAGTTTAGATTTTAACTCACATAGCTAGGGTTAGGAAAACCCTAGAAAATCTCCTAAAATAGATGAAAAGGGTGGAACTTGGTGGAGAAGATGAAGTAGAAGAAGAACTCGAACACTTGAGCTCCAAACCGAAATCCTCAAGCTAGATGCTCAATAAATGCTTCCAAGTTGTTTAGAATGGTGGTTCAAAGCATTAAAATAGCCATTAGTGTGGATGAGAAGGTTTTTGGTGAAAAAATGAGTGTGAAAGTCAAGAAAAACGGATGTTATAAAAACTGATCAGTGTTGGACGCCAGTTACGTTTCGTAACTGGCATTGGTAACTCACGCGGCTCCCTCTTGACCAAACAGACTCTGACGCTAGTTGTGAAGCTAGTTACATTTCGTAACTGGCATTGGTAACTCACGCGGCTCCATTTTGACCAAACAGACTCTGACGCTAGTTGTGAAGCTAGTTACATTTCGTAACTGGAATTGGTAACTCACGCGGCTCCATTTTGACCAAACAGACTCTGACGCTAGTTGTGAAGCTAGTTACAATTTGTAACTGGCATTGGTAACTGGCCCTAGCCAAACAGAGTGTAAAGCCACTTAGTGGCGTGGGTTAGCTCAGCCGCAACTAGCACGAGCCATTTAAGTTACCCCGAAACTCCCAAACTTGATTTCCGACGCATAGCTTTGATCTTTTTCATCAACCAACCTATAACCCTTTTAAAACACGCATTTTCTAGAATTTTGATATTTTATCTAAAAAAAAATCCGGGTGTTACAATCCTCCCACCCTTGAAATTGATTTCGTCCTCGAAATCTAAAACTACACAAACAAGCTCGGGTATCTTTTCTTCATATCTTCTTCTGCTTCCCACGTCACATTCGACCCTCTATGATGCTTCCATTGCACTTTAACCATGGTGATCTCTTTGTGGCGTAACTTCTTAGATTTGCTTTCCTAGATCGCTTCCGGCTCTTCCACACATCGGCTATTATCGACACGAATTTCCGAGAGGTATCACACTCTCTTCTTCAGCCAAACATTTCCTTAAGTAGCATATGTGGAACGTAGGATGTATGCCGGCCAACTCAGGTGGCAGCTCCAATTTATACGCTTGCCGTCCCACTCTTTCCAAAATTCTGAACAGTCCGAGGAAACGAGGGCTAAGCTTCCCGCGTTTTCCGAACCGAATGATACCCTTCCATGGAGACACCTTGAGCATAACCCGCTCACCCACTTGGAACTCCATTGGTCTTCTCTTATTGTCGGCATAACTCTTTTGGCGGTCTTGTGCCGCCTTTAGTCGTTCCCGAATAAGTTTCACCTTGTCAGTCGTCTCATGTACAATTTCGGGCCCGGAGAATTGCTTCTCTCCCGCTTCTAACCAACATACAGGTGTCCTACATTTCCGTCCATAAAGTGCCTCGAAAGGCGCCATTCCAATACTAGAGTGGTAACTGTTGTTGTAGGCAAACTCCACCAACGGTAGATGCAAATCCCATTTCCCACCAAAGTCAATAACACATGACCTAAGCATGTCTTCAAGAGTCTGAATGGTCCTTTCACTTTGACCATCCGTCTGCGGGTGAAAAGTTGTACTTAAGTTTATCTTGGTGCCCAACCCTTCTTGTAATCCATTCCAAAAGTTAGAAGTTAACCGGCTATCCCGATCTGACACAATAGTCAAAGGCACACCGTGCCTTGCAACTATCTCATCCACATACAACTTGGCCAGTTTGTCAACTGGGCCGGCTTCTCGCATTGCTAAGAAATGAGCACTCTTCGTTAGTCTATCCACCACTACCCATATGGTATCATGACCTCTCAAGGTCTTTGGTAGCTTCGTCACAAAGTCCATAGTGAGGTGTTCCCATTTCCATTCTGGAATTTCCAACGACTGAAGGCTTCCATACGGTCGTTGGTGTTCCGCCTTGACTTGCAAACAAGTCACACATCTCTCCACATAGCTAGCAATATCCAACTTCATGACGGGCCACCAATAAGTTAACTTTAGATCCCTATACATCTTGGTACTACCCGGATGTATGGAGTACTTGGACTTATGGGCATCCTCCAAAAGTAGTTCTCGGTCACCCCCAATCTTAGGCACCCAAACACGCCCTCGAAATAGCTTCAGGCCACGACTATCTTCGGTCAACATCAAATGTTGTTTCACCATCACTTCATCTATTAAGTTTTCCTCAAGTAGTGCCCTCACCTGAGCTGCTTTGATTCGGTCAATCAAACTAGACATCACCTCAATCCGTGTAAGTACGGCACGTGTCCCGCTACCGTACTCCTTCCTGCTCAATGCATCTGCTACCACATTGGCTTTACCCGGATGGTAAAGTGGTTCACAATCATAGTCCTTGAGTAGTTCGAGCCAACGTCTTTGCCTCATATTCAGTTCCTTTTGATCAAACATGTACTTCAAACTTTTGTGGTATGTATAGAGTGTACACTAAAGATAGTGTCGCCATAACTTCAAAACGAAGACCACCGCCGCTAACTCTAAATCATGGGTTGGGTAGTTCTTTTCGTGCTCCTTTAGTGGCCTTGAGGCGTAGGCAATCACCTTGCCCCTTTGCATTAACACACAACCCAATCCCATTTTCGATGCGTCACTGTAAACCACAAAACCTTCCGTCCCTTCCGGCAAGGATAGAATCGGTGCTTGACACAACTTCTTTTGAAGAGTCCGAAAAGCCTCTTCTTGCTTGTCGGTCCACATGAACTCCACGTTCTTTCTAGTCAAGGCCGTCAGAGAAGATGCAACCTTAGAGAAATCTTGAATAAACCTTCGATAATATCCCGCTAATCCTAAGAAGCTTCGGATCTCTGACGGGTTCTTAGGCGGTTCCCAATTCATCATTGCTTCTATCTTGGATGGATCCACTTTCACTCCCTCATGGGTGACCACATGACCTAAAAATTGTACTTCCTTCAACCAAAAGTCACACTTAGAGAACTTGGCGTATAACTTTTCTTTCCTTACCACTTCGAGAACCTCCTGAAGGTGTTGCTCGTGGTCTAACTCTTTCTTAGAGTAGACAAGGATGTCATCAATAAATACTATTACTGATTTGCCTAGAAAAGGTCGACACACGCGGTTCATCAAGTCCATAAATACCGCCGGCGCGTTCGTCAAACCGAATGGCATTACTAGAAACTCATAATGCCTGTACCGCGTTCTAAACGTTGTTTTTGCTACATCATCTTCCTTTACCTTCACTTGGTGATATCCCGAGCGTAAGTCGATTTTTGAGAAAGAACCCGCTCCTTGTAGCTGATCAAAGAGGTCGTCAATTCTTGGGAGTGGGTACTTGTTCTTCACGGTCGCCTTATTCAACTCTCTATAGTCTATACACATCCTCATTGTGCCATTCTTCTTCACAAACAAGACCAGAGCTCCCCAAGGTGACGAGCTTGGTCTCACGAAACCCTTCTCAAGGAGATCTTGTAGTTGCGTCATCATTTCTTGCATCTCAGATGGTGCCAACCGGTAGGGTGCTTTAGCAATCGGAGCGGCCCCCGGTATAAGATCTAGCCGGGTAAATCCTCGGGGAATACGTCCGGGAATTCACAAACAACTCGAACATCGCTTATTCTTCTCTTCTCTAACTTCGCCTCCACAACGTAGGCTAAATAAGATAGGCACCCCTTGGCCAAACACTTGCGTGCCTTTGCTAGGGTTAACAACGCGACTTCACCCTTCCTTCTTTCCCCGTAGACCAACGCCATACTACCATCCGATTACGGAATTCAAATCAATTTCTTGGAACACAAGATCTCGGCTTGGTTCTTGGCCAACCAATCCATCCCAATCACTACATCAAAACTCCCTATCTCAATAGGTATGAGGCTAACCGGGAATCGCTTCTCCCCAACCTCTAGTGTGCAATTTCTAAGGACATCTCTAACCAAGACCTTCCTACCATCGGCTATTTCGACAATATAAGCATCCTCTAAAGTACTAACAGGTAAAAGCAGTTTCGGGTAGAAAATAGTGGACATATAAGAGAAAGTAGCACCGGAATCGAAAAGAATACGAGCGGGTACGGAGTTTATGAGAATCGTACCCATCACCACATCTGCCGCCTCTTTAGCTTCATCCGCGGTCATCTTGAACGCTCTTCCCGTCGCCTTAGGGACATTATCCCTCTTACCTTGGCTTCCCCCCATTCTCATCTTTGGGCAATCCCTGTGAATGTGCCCCTGTTCTTTGCATTCAAAACAAATAACCCCTTTAACCGGGCACTCGCGAGCGTAGTGCCCGCTCTTACCACACTTGTGGCACCCTTCCGCAGACGAGTTGCATGGCCCGTGGTGCTTGTTCCGGCACTTGAAGCACCAATTAGGCTCCCTCCTATTCTCGGTCCTTCGATTGTTGTGGTGGTTGTTGTTGTAGTTTGGCCTCTTGGAAGGCGCGGAATTGCCTTCCTGCTTCCTCTTTTCTCCACTGAACTTCCTCTCTTCCTTCCTTAGTTCATCGGTGTCCTCCACCATTTGAGCTTAATCAATGGCCTCCCTTAAAGTGGAGGTATTTGCCATTTGCACCATTGCCATCATGTCAGATGGCAATCCTTTGATGTACGCCTTCATCTTCTCTCTCTCAGTTGGAGCCACATGCCCCACTAGATCCAGTTTCTCCACGAACAACTCCGCATATTCTCTCACAGTCTTATCTCCCTTCTTGAGAGCTCGGAACTCATCCACAATACGATCTATAGCCCTCTCGTTACAGTATTCCTCCAACACTTTCCCTTTAAACATTTCCCAAGTCAACATCGATACAATCACCGGGCCAAGAGTTTTAGCGGTGACATTCCACCATCTTAAGGCCGCGCCTCTAAGCATCTGTGAGGCAAACCTCACCTTCTGACCTTCCTCACATTCACTCGAGCCAAAAGCTTGCTCGATCTCTTGAAGCCAATTCATGCAGACCACTGGATCGGAAGTCCCGGAGAACTTGGGTGGCTTAGTGCATAAGAAGGTTTTATAAGAGCAGTCCTTCCCTGCTCTTCTCACTTCGGTCACGGGGGTTTCTTCAGTATTTGGTACGGCCCCTGTTCCCCCGGAACCTCCCACAGCATTCTCGGCAGTTACTTCATGCCTCCTGACACTGGCATCTCTCTCCTCAAGCGCCTTAAGGAATGATTCATGTTGTTGACCCATCATAGTGTTTACCGCTTGCAACAACTGAATCTGAAGTTCATCTTGTGAACCCGCCTTCGTCATTAGAGGACCCCCTGCATTAAGATTGAGTGGCGGAATAGTAGACAATCTAGGCACGGGTATACTTGTGAGAGGAGGGATGATTGGCGGCGGTCGAGTAATTCGGGGTGGTTGAGTGACTTCCGCTGTTGCTGCCACGTCCTGATTCGTGACACTGTTGGTTTCTCCCTCAACTTCATTACGCGATCGGGTTCGCGTGTTCACCATCTTAGTCTGTCAAGATGATAGAGTAGGAGTAAGACAAAACTAACATAAATACGTATAACACATTTGTAAATCATCGCAACAATGGAAAAACGAGCATACTCACATAACAATATACCCAAAATAGCATTAGCTACGTGATATCTTGAATATATCATACCAGTAAGAATTCCCATTACCAAAGTCACATTTCAAGATTAGTGCATTTCCGTCGACTCAAAAGCTCTCCTATCTTAATGGTGTCTACCCATATCTCACAAATCCACAGTTAAAGTCTCAGCTTAAGTCTAGGCATCTTAAATTCACACCTAGTTCGCTTAAACTAGAGCTCTGATACCAACTTGTAACACCCTAAAATTTAGAGTAAAATTGAACCGAAATAACATGCGGAATATAAATAAAATCACCCAATAAGTGGGGATGGAGTATGGAAGTTTACATCTAAACATGGATATTAAAATAACAACCTAATAATCTATGCTATTTAGACTATACATTACAATTGGGTGTTACTAATATCCTCAAAAGAATATTCTATTGCTCCAACTATGTATATGCTCTATGAGCATATCTCCAAAAAGGTGTCCTCTCTCTCTCTCTCTCGACACATCAACCCGCTCTTCTCTAAAGAGCCCCGTCAACTTGTTAACCTCCTAAACCACATTTAAAATCAAGTGTTAGGCTTATGCCTAGTGAAAACAAACAGTTAAATGGATAAGGCATTTAAAACATTTAAAAGATAAGATACAGTGCATTTATCCCATTCAACTTCACTTGAAATAACTTACTCATGATGAGCAAGGATCTTTTAAAAAAAACCGGGAGAGACCCGGTGTTCCATCCTTAGTGACGGATACCAGAAGTAGGTCACTACACGATGTTTGAGCTAACTGTAAGAGCCAATGGCAACCGGTGAATGACCGATTATGCACCTTAGTACACGGCCCCCGATGACTTCCTACGAAAGCCCGCGCAATGGTTACTGGCAACCGGTCTATAACCGATTATGCACCTTAGTACACGGCCCCCTGATGACCCCAAATTGCGCATGCATAGAGTCAATGGCATCCGGTAATGATCCGGCATTATACCCAACGGTAAGAGGCCCCCGATGACTTCTATGCTACCAAAAAGGGACAACAATCCCGTTTTAAACCGACTATATGCCTATGGATCCAATACATACTAGCCCTACGACCAAATACATCAACGAGACGTATTACTAGTTTTCCAACCTTGAAAACCCTTTCAATAAACCATTTCCTTTCAAATCCAAGTTTTACCAAAAACTAGGTCAAATCATTTTGAGTTTCAAAACCAAAGATTATTTCATTTTATAACCTTTCCAAGTATTTTAAACCATTTATGATGCTCATTTCATCATCTACAACAACATACTCAAAACCCTCATTTTGACCTAAAACTTCCAAACTTACTCAAATACACAACTACTTGAAACCAAGTTTAAGAATCAGCAAAATACTACATTTACAACAAGTATTTGAGTTCATAAGTTTAGATTTGAACTCACATAGCTAGGGTTAGGAAAACCCTAGAAAATCTCTTATAATGGATGAAAAGGGTAGAACTTGGTGGAGAAGATGAAGTAGAAGAAGAACTCGAACACTTGAGCTCCAAACCGAAATCCTCAAGCTAGATGCTCAATAAATGCTCCCAAGTTGGTTAGAATGGTGGTTCAAAGCATTAAAATCGCCATTAGTGTGGAGGAGAAGGTTTTTGGTGAAAAAACTGAGTGTGAAAGTCAAGAAAAACGGATGTTATAAAAACTGATCAGTGTTGGACGCCAGATATGGACGCCGCCACGCCAGAATCGGCATTGGTAACTCACGCGGCTCCCTCTTGACCAAACAGACTCTGACGCTAGTTGTGAAGCTAGTTACATTTCGTAACTGGCATTGGTAACTCACGCGGCTCCATTTTGACCAAAACAGACTCTGACGCTAGTTGTGAAGCTAGTTACATTTCGTAACTGGCATTGGTAACTCACGCGGCTCCATTTTGACCAAACAGACTCTGACGCTAGTTGTGAAGCTAGTTACATTTCGTAACTGGCATTGGTAACTGGCCCTAGCCAAACAGAGTGTAAAGCCACTTAGTGGCGTGGGTTAGCTCAGCCGCAACTAACACGAGCCATTTAAGTTACCCCGAAACTCCCAAACTTAATTTCCGACGCATAGCTTTGAACTTTTTCATCAACCAACCTATAACCCTTTTAAAACACGCATTTTCTAGAATTTTATATTTTATCTAAAAAAAATCCGGGTGTTACACCTTCACCACAATACACACACTGTACTGACTCAACAGTTGGAGTACATGTTTTGGCAACAGATTGTGCTGCTTGACCTGCTGTTAATTTTTTTAATAAATTGGTCATCGCAGTCATCTGTGTCGTCAATGCTGTAAAAGCATCTACATCATGAACTCCAGTTGCCTTACGTGGAGTTAGTGCACGTGGATCGGCCCAATGACCATTGTTGTTGGAAATCTTTTCCAGAATATCATATCCATCATTGTAACTACTGGCGGTGAAAGCTCCTCCTGCAGTAGCATCGAGCATTTGTCTTGCAGTGGTATTTAAACCATTTTAAAACGTCTCAAGCTGTATACAGTAGGGAATGCCATGGTGAGGGCATCTTCTCAAAAGCTCTTTAAATCTTTCCCAAGCATCAGGAACTGCCTCATCGTCCATTTGTTTAAAAAGACAAATTTTATTTCTGGACTTAGCGTTCCGAGTTGGAGGAAAATATTTTTTTAGAAATTTTTCCGCCATGCTGTTCCAAGACTCGACTGATTTGTTTGGTAATGAATTAAACCAAGACTTTGCCCTATCTCTTAAAGAAAAAGGAAATAGTATAAGTCTTAAAGCATCTTCAGGTACTCTAGTGAGTCGGAAAGTGTCAGTTATTTCCAAGAAAGATTTTAAGTGCGAGTGTGGATCCTCAGATGGCAAACCACTGAACTGGCCATTGGTTTGCAACATGTTAAACATTATTGGTTTTAGCTCAAAATGGAGGGCGTCCATTTTTGGTCTAGCTATTCCTGAGTGCAATTGATCAAAAACAGGAATGGCATAGTCCATGATTTTTCCATCTTTGGAATTTGCCAGTTTAATTATTTTCTCAGCGTCAGTTAGGGGAGGTGGATCGCCAACCATTTTGGAAGAGGTTAAATCCGTTAATTCCCTTTGTGCTCTTCTTCTTTTTCTAAAAGTCTTTTCTATTTCAAATTTAAGAATCTCCCCGTGTGGTAGCCTTGGCATGCACCAATGGCTAGTGACAAAATGGTAGAAAAATCAAATCTTTTAATTTACTTCTTAAAACTTTTTAGCTTTGCCTTAATTTCCCTGGCAGCAGCGCCAAAAACTTGTTGCGAGATTTTATGTGAAAGATTAATCTCTCAGACTGTGTGAAAATGAAGACTCGTGCAAGTATACACGTATCAACCCACTGTCGTCTTTTACAAGTAATAAAACGGTAAGATACCGAATATCGATCCACAGGGAAAAAGGTGTTAAAAAGTCTTAAATAAAAGTCCAGAAAAAGATTAAATTTCAGATGGCGAATTCGAAGAATTGTTGTTGGTTTGGTGAATTACAACTACTGGTGCAAATAATTAATTTAAAAAGAAAGCAAGGGTGTAGGGATCAGTTAAGATCTTTAAATCAATCAATCAGATATAACTTATATAAATAATAACTTATCTTTTTCTCCAACCATCAGCTTGTGTAAGGCACTCTCTCGAGGTTGAGAAGGCACTTATCCAAGGACCGATTCTAATGTTTCCAAAATGAAATCAATCCGGGCAATGTCACAGTCTATCCCTTGAATAAGCTGTACGGAATGAAAGCAAGTGTCCTTGTTTTCTAAGTAACCCTCTCGAGTATACCTCCGTACTATTCAAGTTTACGTGTTCAAGATGGCTTATCTCTAAGTCCATCAAACCGTTTTAACATTTTAGCCAAAATCAATTTGTCAAGGGAGATGTTATATTTATCAATAAAAGTCTTGAATAGTTGGTTGGAAAGAATTGTTATTAATTATTGAATTTCTATCATTAAGATTTAATTTGCATCTTAACTTCACCCTACACCCAAGCTAAGGTTTTCAGCCTATCATTGCTCGGGATCCTTGCATTTTGAAAAGATTAAAATCAAGAAAGTTAATTTTTACGGAAAGGAATTTTAACATTGACCAAAATATAAAGTGATGGTAAACTAAAATAAGAATGAAAATGAGTACTAGAAATGTGAACGAAATTATGACGATTAATAAATAGGTCCTAACAACTTTAAACTAAGTTACAATAATTAAATAAGAGACTTACGAGAATTAAAGACGAGAATTTAGATTACGTTAATGTAGGATACTATATAAATGACAGTAATAAAATAAAGCGTTAAATGACAATTAATAAAAGAGTTAAATATTATATATTATATTATATATTATATTTTATAAATATATAATTAAAACGTAATGGAAGAAAAGAGAATAGACATAAACTTAGAATACTTCATAAGGATGAAATTGTTCGATCTCTTTTGTGTTTTACAAGGTGTTATTTATACACAACGAAGAGGCAACAAGTTGACACAAGTTGAAACACAAAATAGATCAAGTTGAACCAAAAAGATTCCATCTGATTTTAACTTCAAAATTTCCAGCTTGGTGCTGCAGCACTCCTACAGCACGCCTATAGCATCAAGTCTTCAAAACATTCTTTCTTTTATACCCAGCTTGGTGTCAAGCAAAGACTCTACAAAGACTCCTATAGTATCATGTCTTCAAACTGCATGATAAATCCGAAAATCAGTGTTTAGGCTGAGCTTTTACGATCTTATTATCCATTTATCATCATGCTAACAAAAGTGCGATTTAAAACTAACAGTACTTGAATTTGGATTTTAGGGAAATAAAGTAACAAAAAATTACTAAATATTAATGGGAAACATCAATAAAATTGATGCTTATCAGTCACCCGAGTACACCTGGACTCGGATGGGTTTTCAAGTGGGTTTAAGTCGCACAGAACCCACCTTCTCCACTGTTTGGCCAACCAAAAGGATCCCAAGTGGGTTTCAAGTGGTTAAGGCCGCCTAGAACCCACTTTCTTCACTGAAGCAACAACTAGCACCCCTCCACCCCCGATAATCATCGAGGCTATCCCAAACTTAATCCCATGGTTTTTAAACGAAAAACACACACAAAGCAACTTATTTGTTCTAAAAAAAGAACCGATCTAATAAGGAGTCCAAAATTACGGGTGTTACAATCCTCCCAACCTTACAATGATTTCATCCTTGAAATCAAATGCTGATTTAAAAACATAGAACGTCATACAACTCCGAGAACAAGCTCGACAGTTGACCTGCTCCATCCATCCCAACCGGATGACAATAACACGAAAAGGAGACCTCAAAATTCTATACTTAAACAATCCAATAACTTTACTTCCAAATGAATGCTTAAACGTAACTTGTCCTCAACTATGATACATAATACTTCTTTGCCACGACGGGCACTTCACTTCTCATAACTAGTCATCACTACCGATCGTTAAATTCAATATCACACTAGTATCAGCAGGAACACTGATCCACGTTGAACCAAACTTCGAATCTAAGCTTGATGTTGCCTCCCAACCTTAGGTGGTTCATATCACCTTAGGAATAACTTTCGACTTTAACAGTCCAATTCTATAATCGATGTCCAAAATGTAGTTTCCTCTTAAATTTTCCAAACCACTTCCATTAAGTCGGGATGCTCTTTTTCTTTGCATTCGACATTCAATTTCTTTCGCAAAAAGCTCATCCGTTTAAACCAAACAGATTCCCTACATAACATATTACTCATTATCGTATCGACTCTACCCAGGTGGTAAACGAACCCGTCACAACAGCTTCGAAAAAGACCACTACCACATCAGTGTTTTAACCTCGACAAATTAACGCTTCCTTATACAAATGATTTCAGTTAAGGTTTACCTTAATAATCACACTAAATTTTCCAATAACATCACCGACGAAGATTTATCATCCCTTTCAAGATCACCACACAAGGCCTTCAGAACTACTTGAAATCAACCAAAGTATTCCAATCATTCTAATGTCCTATGACCCTAAGGATAACCAAGGTTGGCATCAAGCCTAACACTTTTATGGTAGACAATTGCCTAAAAGCTTCCAATCAAGATTTATGTCACTAGAGGATCATCACGTAACTAACTCGAAAAGACCCAGACGTCCAATGACTCTGAAGTTCCTATAACTATCGGTCGTTCAGACTAAAGTCCCAAAAGTGTGAAGTAAAACAACTGTCACAATCCGACACAATAGTCAAAGGCACACCATACCTTGAGACAGTTTCATCCTCATACAACTTAGCTAGCTTGACAACTAGACCGACTTCTCGTATTGCCAAGAAGTGAGCACTCTTCGTAAATCCGTCCACCACTACTCATATAGCATCGTGACCTTTCTAGGTATTTGGTAACTTCGTCACAAAATACGCCCACGAAATAAATTCAAACCGTGACTATCTTCTGTTAGCAACAAGTGTTGCTTCACCATATCCTCGTCTTTGAATTTTTCCTCAAGTAGTGCCTCTACTTGGGAAATCTTGATCCGGCCGATCAAACTTGACACTATGATAATCCTCGTGAGTACGGCCCGCGTTCCGCTACCATACTCCTTTCTACCTAAAGCATCCGCCACCACATTTGCTTTACCCGGGTGGTATAGTAACTCACGACCATAAATCATTAAGCAATTCTAACCAACGTCGTTGCCCCATGTTTAGCTCCTTTTGATCAAAACATACTTCAAACTTTTATGATCGGTGTAGAGTGTACACTTAGTTCCGTAAAGACAATGTCGCCATCACTGTAATGCCATTACCACCGCCACTAGTTCCATAACATGGGTTGGATACTCTTCTCGTTTTCCTTGAGTTGTCTTGACGCATATGCAATAACCTTGCCTCTTTGTATTAATGCACAATACAAACCCATCTTTGACACACCACTATAGACCACAAAATCTTCAGATTCTTCTGACAAAGATAAGATCGGGGCTTCACACAATTTTCCTCTGAAAAGCTCGGAAAGCCTCTTATTGTTTGTCGGTCCAAAAAAAAACTTAACATTCTTCCTCGTCAAAACCATCAAAGATTATGCAACCTTTGGAGAAAACATGAATAAATCTTCGATAATAGCCCGCCAATCCTAAGAAGCTTCTAATTTCGGACGGATTCCGAGGCGGTTCCCAATTCCTCATTTCTTCAATTCGGATGGATCCACCTTCGCTTCGTCTTGCGTGACAACGTGCCCCAAAATTGTACTTCCTTCAACCAACAGTCACACTTAGAGAATTTGGCATATAACTTCTCCTTCTTTAACATCTCAAGGACTTCTCGAAGGTGTTGCTTATGGCCTAACTCGTTCTTAGAGTAGACAAGAATATCATCAATAACTACCATCATTGATTGATCTAGAAACGGTCGACATACCTGATTTCATCGAATCCATAAACATCGTTGACACGTTTGTCCACCCAAACGGCATTACTAAGAACTCATAATGATCGTATCGCGTCCTAAATGCCGTCTTTGCTACATTATCCTCCTTCGCCTTCCCTTGATGATAAACTGAATGCAAATCGATCTTTGAGAAGCAACCCCGCTCCTTGTAGTTGATTAAAGAGATCATTAATTCTCGGAAGGGAATACTCATTCTTCACGGTTGTTTTATTCAACTTCCTATAGTCATTACACATCCTCATCGTGTCATCTTTCTTCTTCACAAATAAACCGGAGCTCCCCCGACAATTATCTATTCGAAACTCCACTTGTCTATCGGGTGGCGAACCGGGTAAATCTTCGGGGAACACATCGGGAGGTTTACTAACGACCCGAACATCAAGTAACTTCCTCTTCTCTAACTTTGCATCTAGAACATAGGCTATATACGAAATACATCCCTTGGCTAAACACTTGCACGACTTTGCCAAGGTTAACCAAGCTAACTCGCCTTTCCTTCCTTCCCCGTAGATTACCACCATACTGCCATCCGATAACGGAGTCCGAATTAACTTCTTAGAACATCGAATTTCGGCTTGGTTCTCGGCTAACCAATTCCTTCTTATCATCACATCAAACCCTCCTATAGACATAGGCATGAGTTTTACCCCAAACTTACTTCCTTCAATTTTCAACATACAATCCTTAAGAATGGTCAAAACTAGAATTTACTCGCCATCGGCTATTTCAACAATATAGGCATCTTCCAAAGTACTCATAGGTACGTGTAGATTTGAGTTGAAAGAAGTGGGCACAAAAGAATAGTGGCACTAGAATCAAAAGGACATAAGTTAGCATACTTTCTTGCCGTCTCGTTCCCTTTATTGGGAACCCGAACATTCATCCCCAATACGACCGATAACTTTCTCATCGCGATACTCTTCCAAAACTTTTGCTTTGAATAAATCCAAGGTGAGCATAGAGATTATGACTGGCCCAAAGGCAGCCGTGGTGATGTCCCACCATGCTAAAGCCTCACCTCTAAGCATCTGTGAAGAGAACTTCACTCTTTCCTTCTCTTCAAATTCACTCGAGCCAAAAGCTTGTTCGATCTCTGGAAACTAATTCATACAAACTACCGGATCATCTGAGAGCATAAGAAAGTCTCGTACAATCAACCATTTCCCGTTCTCCTTACTTCCGTCACATATGCCTCTTCGGTAATGGAATCTGTCCCGTTGCTCCCGGAACCCATTACTATGTTCTGAGTAGTTGCCTCATGCCTTCGGTTATTGGCACCCTTTTCCTAGAACATCTTGAGCACAATTTCATGTTGTCGTGCTATAACTAAATTAACTGCCTGCAACATACTGAGTTAGAACTCATCTCGTAAGCCCGCTTCTGCCATTAAAGGATTTCCCCGATTCAAGGTTGACTTCACGCAGACGACCCATTCTGGCACATCTCTTGATGGAACAAGAGGGATCATAGGTGATTGAGTGACTTCCACTTTCACTTGTAGATTTCGGAGTAGAAATACCGTCGTTCATGCCCTTAGCTTCGTTACCCGATCTAGTACGCGTATTAATCATCTTAGTCGGCCACAAACATAGAATAGGAGTAAGACAAGTCTAACATAAATACGTATAACACATTCACCAATCATCGTAACCATAGTAAGTAAGCATACTCACATAGCAATATACCCAAAATAGCATTGGCTACGTGATATTTTGGATATATCATTCATATAAGAATTCTTATTAACAAAGCCATGTTTCATAGTTAGTGTATTTCCGTCGACTCTAAAGCTCTCCTATCTCAAGAGTGTCTACCCATTCTCACATAACATCGCTTAAAGTCTCAGCTTAAGTCTCGGCATCTTAGGTTCATACCTAGTTCGCTTAAACTAAAGCTCTGATACCAACTTGTAACACCCCTAAAAATGGGAGTTAATTTAAACCAATTACGGAATTCAACTTCATAAAAGAAACATCACCTATAAAGATGGGGAGAAAGTTAGTGAGTTTACAACTTCAAGGGGATACTAGACGACAACCTATTAATCTATACAATTATAAGATACAGATTAAGTTCGGGTGTCTCTAAATCCTCAAAATACACTTCTAAGTAACTCCATCTACACACACGAATGTGCACTTCCAAAGGATGCCACTATCGGCATCTAGCTCCACTCATCCCATCAAGCCCCACCAGCTTGATCACCTGTTATACATGTCATTTTAAGAAAAAGTGTTAGACTTAAAGCCTAGTGAGAACAAACAGTTCAAAATATAGAAAAACCATTTAAACTTTGAAAGTGGTAAATAAACATTTAACCAAAAGCTTTTCCAAAACATCATTTTTTATTTTCTTCCGCGATTTACACCTAAAAGATACGCTTTACTTCTTTTGAGGGAAACTTCTACGGGAATGACCCGCCATCACATCGATTACTCTTCCACACAAGTTCAACCCCAAACCGGGATCTATTACAAGTGCCTTCCTCAAATACTTCTGACTATATGTGCGTATGGATCCATTTACACTAGTCTAACTTCCGAATACAATCGTTTCCGATGTATTAACTTCCCTTCACAAAATCTTTGTGAAGATTAACTTCCGATTACAATCGTTGCCGATGTATTAACTTCCCTTCACAAAATCTTTGTGAAGATTAACTTCCATGTTTCCAAAACCTTCTTTCATAAAACTTCGTATGATGAACTTCCATATTTTCAAAACCTTCCTTACCAAAATTAGGTCAAAATAACATTTAGGTTTATACATCATATTTCTTGTCAAAAACCCATAAGAGTGTTTTAAAACCGTTCTTCGTACTCATTTCATCATTTCAAAAAAAACCATAAATAACACATTGTGACCTAGTTTTACCAAAATCTTCCAAGTATAGAAATACTTATTTTAAACATCACATTAAGGTAAAATACTTCATTTTGACATGTATAAAGTTTTAAAGATAAGAATGAACTCACAAGCTAGATTTAGGCTAAATCTAGGTTTTATCTCAATATCGAGCTCCATTCGATGAAGACTTTAGATCCTCAAGCTAGACCTCTAGATTCATGATGCTCATTTCATCATCTACAATAAAATACCCAAACCTCTCATTTTGACCTAAAATCTCCAGACTTACCCAAATACATAAATACTTGAAATCCAAGTTTAAAATCAGTTAATACCACATTTATAACAAGTATTTGAGTTTATAAGGTTTGGATTTGAACTCACGTAGCTAAGGTTAGGTAAACCCTAGAAAATTTCCTAAAATGGTGGAAATGGTGAAGAACACTTGAAGAACACTCCAAAGGAAGCTTGAATCATGAATCTTGAATCTTGAAGATGAACCAACACATTGGATTGGTTGGGGTAGATGAATTATGGCTCCAAAAATCGGAGCTATGAGAAGAGATGGGAGAAAAACGAGTGAGGAAGAAGAAGATATGAGAAATGGGGTGAAAATCCCGTTTTTATGAAGAACCAAGACCAACAGCCGCTTAGGCGGGTTTCAAGTGGGTTAAAGTCGCGCCAAAAGTCACCCGAGCACACCTGGACTTCGGGTGGGTTTTCAAGTGGGTTTAAGTCGCACAGAACCCACTTTCTCCACTGTTTGGCCAACCAAAAGGATCTCAGGTGGGTTTCAAGTGGGTTAAAGCCGCCTTGAACCCACTTTCTTCACTGAAGCAACAACTAGCACCCCTCCACCCCCGACAATCATCGAGGCTATCCCAAACTTAATCCCATGGTTTCTAAACGAAAAACACACACCAAACAACTTATTTGTTCTCAGAAAAGAACCGATCTAATAAGGAGTCCAAAATTACAGGTGTTACAGAAAAAATTACATGTGAAAAAAATACATGTGAAACTTTTATATTATGAAACAAATACATATGAAACTTTCAGCTTATGAAAACAAATGCATGTGAAACTTTTACAATATGAAACAAACATATGTGAAATACCATCTTAAATAATAGTATTTGCTGAAAAAAAAATCATTAAAAAAATTATTTTTATATTGGTTTGTACGAGTTTGTAACATTTGACTGGTTTGTAGTTTAAGATGCCTCTCTCTCTCTCTCTCTCTCTCTCTATATATATATATATATAGAGAGAGAGAGAGAGAGAGAGAGAGAGAGAGAGAGAGAGAAAGGGAGAAAGAGGAAGGTTCAAATGAGAACTTTGTAAATTTAAAGGATTAAATGAACACCTTGTGGACCACATATGATGTGGGTCCCACATAATAATAAATCATTTCTGATTTAATATGATTTAATATTAAATCAGAAATGATTTAATATTATGTGGAAGCCACATCACATGTGGTCCACAAAGTATTCATTTATTCCTTTAAAAAGGGGTGGTTCTCGTATGATCACTCCCCTATATATATATATATATATATATAGAGAGAGAGAGAGAGGAAGGTTCAAATGAGAAATTTGTAAATTTAAAGGAATAAAGGAACACCTTGTGGACCACATATGATGTGGGTCCCACATCATATGTGGTCCACAAAGTGTTCCTTTATTCCTTTAAAAAAGGGTGGTTCTCGTATGATCTCTCCCCTATATATATATATATATATAGGGTCAGGTTCAGGGGAAAACGTCAAAAAAAAAGCTGAAGAACACCCTGAGAGTTTTCCATCTGGACGGTATGCACTAATGCATATCGATAATTGGTAACATGCATTAGTGAATATTCATCGATGCATATGTAATGTTAGAAGCATTGGGATTTCTGACGACAGAGGCCACTAGAAGAAAAGAAACTGTTCCAGAACACGAAGACGCGGACGCTATTAGAGCCCTACAGAGGGTAAATAGGCATCAGGAATGGAAATTCATGTATCACTTGATACAGACGACTTCTATTTTTCCGACGAACCACAGTCTTGACCTCCGATCGAGCTACGAACACGAGTAGGTAGGCGGCTAGAAGCTAATATAGAGCCTCCCCCCGTTTGATCGGTTGCGAGCCGGAAAGCGTATTCCGGTCCCGGGAGAGGTGGCGACCATTCTCAAGAACCAAAAAGACTGTGCATAGGAACAAAAAACGCTTGTATGCATTAGTGTATACCGTCCAGATGGAAGGCTCCAGGGACGGACCCAGAATTTTTTTGATACGGTGGCACCATACAACATAGACAAAAAATAACTGTAAAAATTACGGTTTTTATCGACGTGTCTTTACGTTTTTACTAACGGTTAATATCTTTCGATGTGTTTTTAACTTAATTCAACCGTTTTGGGAGATTTTTAAAGTTTTTTGCTTGATTTTGAGAGATTTTTAAGTTTTTTTTATCGATTTCGAGATAATTTTTCGAATTTTTTGGTTAATTTCAAGGGATTTTTTCGGTTTTTTTGTTAACTTCAGGAGCTTTTTTTTCCCAGGCTTTTAGTATTTGATCTTGAAGATTTTTAATAACTAAAAGCAAATTAAAAATACTTTTGAAAAGTTAATGATTAAATATGAAATTAATAGAGTGTTTATTAAATGTTATTTAAGTATGAAATTAATAGAGCATTTAATATGTTATTAAATGTTGTATAGAGTTGTTGTCCAAAAATAATAATTATGTGCATCAAACTAGGATCAAATCTAATATAAGGAGTTTTAATTAGTTGGGAAAAGCCACCGGCCAGCTACCCTGTTTGTGCTATAAGTTCAGTTTTTAATTATTTAACAGCACTCCTAAAATTATACGGTTGCACTGTTTACAAATCCAAAAAATTTACCCTTCGATGACCGTATCATAAGGTGGCCTGTGCCACCGTGTGAACCATGCTAGGTCCGTCCCTGGAAGGCTCCCAGGGTGTTCTTCCATTTTATCTTTTTTTTAGTGTTTTTCCTTGAACATCCCTATATATATATATATATATATACATAGGAAGGTTCAAATAAGAACTTTGCATTTTTAAAGGAACAAATGAACACTTGTGGATCACATATGATGTGGGTCCCATATAATATTAAATCATTTATGATTTAATATTAAATAATAAATGATTTAATATTATGTGGGACTTACATCATATGTAGTCCACAATTTGTTCATTTATTCCTTTAAGGAAGGATGGTTCTCATTTGATCATTCCCCTATATATATATAATATTAAATCATTTATGATTTAATATTAATTCATATTAAATCATAAATGATTTAATATTATGTGGGACCCACATCATATGTGATCCACAAAAGTCCCTTTGTTCCTTTAAAAATGCAAAGTTCTCATTTGAACCTTTTTCTCTCTCTCTATATATATATATATAGGAAAGGGTTCAAACGAGAACACTTTCATTTTACGAGAACGCGGGAACACCCTTTTACTATAGACAATTACATGTGATAATATTATTTCATCACATATGATACAAGTGTGATACTAAATCAGAGACTCGGACGACTTTTGACGCGATATAGGTTTCGGACCAAGTCATCGTTACACCACTAAGCTCCGTCACATTTACTCTCACATGTGATAAGGGTATTCTTAATGTGATACTATAATCCATCAAGACCATCACATGTGATATTAAATCACAACCTTTCGCCCGACCTAAATCGCAGGTCAGGTCGTCCGCACACCATCTAGTCTCCTCACGTGTATTATCAAATGTGATAAGGGTGTTCTCGTAAAATGGAGGTGTTCTCGTTTGAACCTCCACCTATATATAGAGGAAGGTTAAAACCAAACAATAAACAAGTAAGATAACACGAAAAACGGTCAAATCATATTTTGTTTTACGGTAACGGTCAATGCAAGGGTATGTGGGAGATATGACTTATCTGAGGTAGCATGAGCCGTGAATCACACGTGATTTTGTATATATTTAACCTTTTAAACTAAATCTTATATATAATATTTCAATTTTGTTTCAAAACTTCGATATAATCGCATGTAAGTATATTCATACCAACATTTTTACTATATTATAAAATTAACTTATTGCTGCATACTTACAAATCCTCAAAACTACATATTTGAACTCCACAAACATCCTGATAACCAACTAATATACATGTGCAAATATAAGATAAGTGTCAAAATCTATTAATACATCAAAATACTCCATAAAATTGATAAACAACCAAAAACATTCTCGTTTTTACAAAAGCATACAAAACCGTATCATAAAAATAGACAAAAACACAATAAAATGAAACATTAAAATCGAGATATATCGCACTGCATTACACGAATAGATTTCTAGTCTATAGTATCTTTATGAAGCGTTTGAGTCAAAACTCTTAAGTATCCATTTGAGCATGACGTACTGTATTTTATGCATAACATTAAAAAAAATCTCTTAATTATAAGTTGTTATACAGATGAAGGACATGATATTGATGTGTAGCTTGTTTCCCATAGCCTCACTTGATAGTTTATTCTATGAGATTCAGATTTCCTTTTCAGACAACTTCTCGTTGGGCTAAGCTCTCAAGGGTTCAGATATACGAGCTTATTACATGTAGAGCATTAGCCGTATTTAATATATTATATACTAAACTAAAGAAACAGATAGAGCAGCAACTTGTAATTGGCTTAACAGCACTTCTCTGACCTCATCTGATAGACTTAACAACATAGATGGAAGGAATAAAAACGGTTAAGTAGGCATGTTAACTTATCCGCTTGATGATGATTATCAGTCAATCCATAGCCCTTCTGATGAAGTCGAATACAACTTGGCAGGTTCACATAAAATTTTCAATCAATATATGTATGTGTATATAGGTGAAAGATTGTGTGAGAAGTAGAGATCTGGACCTTTGATCATCTTTAATCTCAAACCCACCCATGAATAACGCTTGATACAGGGATTGATCACGCTTCTCACCTTAACTCTCCTTCGCATCGGAACCCAACCCTATATATATATATATATGTATATATATAGAAAGAGAGAGAGAGAGAGAGCTTCTCACCTTAACTCTCCTTCGCATCGGAACCCAACCCTATATATACAGTGGCGGACCCACCCTATAGGGAGGGGGGTCTCGTGCTACCGCTCAACTGTGTGTCGTAAGGGTAAAAAATGTCACTATTCGTAAGTTTTACGTGAGGTGCACCCGCTAAACTCTGATGGGTGCTCTGTGTTAAGGGAGCACAATTTTAAAAAATCCCTCGAAATCAACAAAAAAAACCTTAAAAAATCACTTGAAATCAACCAAAAACCATAAAAAATCACTTGAAACCAACCGAAAAACTTAAAAAATCTTTCGAAATAAACCAAAAACCTTAAAAAGTTCTTCGAAATCAACCGAAAAACTTAAAAAAGTTCCCGAACGGGGAATTCGGCTAAAGAATCCATCGAAATCAACCAAAAAATATATCAAACAGCTTTGCGGACATTTAATACAATTTAAGGGTGCACCCGCTCGGGAAAAATCCTAGGTCCGCCACTATATATATATATATAGATATATATATATAGATAGATATATATATATAGAGAGAGAGAGGTGGTTTCATTTGCAAATCACTTTTATAATGCAAACTTTGCAACCCTGTCATTGATATCATCAATCAAGGGTCAAGATTCATTTAGGTTATTTATGTTAATAGATATTAAATTGATTAATTATATCAATGTCATCTACAAGGGTTGGAAAGTTTCCATCGTAAGAGTCCCCTATAAATATACACACATATAAACACAAACCCTCTCTTGCAATGCCTGAGCAAGGGGTTGAGTAGCATCCTCTGTTCCAGAACTGCAAGCAAGTCATAAATGTTTTCCTACACAAAATGTGAAACGGAGAACCATTAATGCAGACCTAAACCACTATATACCAACTATGGACTTATTATCGTATATTTGTTCAATAAACTTGTCAACATATAACAATTTCTTGATATATATATATATATATATGGGAAGCAAGTGGGAAATGGGTCGGGCATTAGATTTTGAGAGGATAGATGGATCCAAAATGGGAGGTTAAAGGAGAGATTTAACCGGTTAGAATTGTGCAATGAGGCTTTGGTAGAAAATAGGGGGGAGTTCATTGAAGGAGATTGGGTATGGAAATGGGGATGGAGGGGGGAGTTAGGTGAATTAGAAGAACTTGTTTCAATTTTGACTTGAGAAGATGGGAGACCATGGTGTGGAGCATGCTGTATCTAATTTGGAATAATAGAAACAAATGCGTTTTTGAAAGAGGAAAAAAATCGCTATTTGAGTTCCAATTAAAAATTTTCAAATGGATCTGTATTAGGGATTAGTCCCCTGAAGATGGATTGGGTAAATTGGTTGGGAGAACCGTTTGAGTCTTGAATCTGATATGCAGGTACGGGATCAAATCGTGAACCACGGGAAGCAGAATCATCGAGGGGGGCAGGGGATCTGTGATGCTGACAGAAAGTTGCTGTCGAAAATCATGCAAGGCAGAAGCTTCGGTCAATAAGCTGCTGCATAAAAATATGAACTTACGAAAATCTTGATTTGGAGCTGATGCAGTTGATCTGATGGGCTCCGGCGGTCGCGTTCACACCTCGTAAACACGATATGTTGGGCGCACAACACTTTACGCCGTGGAGTATCTCTAATACTTTCCTGTTCGTGTGTAGGAGATGAATTCCTTCCAGTTTCGTTCATTCCCTGTGCTGTTGTTCGATCTCATTTAATGTTGTTGTATCTCGGTGTGGTTCATTGCCACAAAAGCATAAACAGACAGCTTAATCCGCACAGCAAGTTCATGCAGCCACAGAAGCATAAACAGACAGCTTAATAGGGGGCTGTTTGGATGTTTGCAGGGGCTGTTTGGTTGGCTGAATGAAGTTGCAGGGACTGTTATTGGTTGACGGTGTGAGACTGCAGAGGGCTGTTTGGCAGAAAAATGTAGTGTTTTGTATGGTTTGGTGTGGATCCTTGTGGTTCTTGTGTAGTTGAGCTGTATTCTTGGCTTTGTTTGGGTTTGTTTTGTGGTCGTTGTCTTGTACCTCCTATAAAGCTTTTTTTGATGGTATTTTATTGATATGCGTTGCCGTTCAAATATATATATATATATGGGATTCGAAAAGAACTTTATCAGAATTCTATCAAGTCAACATCAAGTTCAAACAAACACAAAACTAACAACTTACCTTTTTTTTTTTTTAACTTACAAGTTACAACACAACAGTTAAAATTCAAACATTACAATTGAACATTTAAAACTCTACCTTTACATAAAACTCCATTATAAACTACACTTACATATCTTTACAAAAAACTTCTCACATAGACGGTGAAAGTTTTCTCTTCGGCCGTCCTAATTTTTTCTTCTTCGGATGACCGATTAGATTCTTCTCAATAGGTACCCCAACTTGCATGTTCTTAATATCATCAGGCGTTATCCATTCATCCTCATTACCACAAGGATATATACTTTCTTTATAAGTCTCTCTCCAATTCTCTACGTTATAAAACGAAGAACAAAGTGAGTAAATATTCACCCCCCATTTCATAGCAGCAGCCACCGCATGAACACACGGGATTCCGATGATTTGAAACATCCCACAAGAACATGATCTCGTTAACAAATTAACTTCAGATTCACTAGTCTCATCCACCACAAGAAACTCATTCTGCCCAAAGAACTGAATGTTCATAAACCTCGATTTCTCAGCTATTCTCGTTAAATCAGTCTCCATAAGATTCGACAATATTGTACTACACTTTATAGCTTCATCTTTCCGTTCACAAAACCATGTTTGTAGTGTAAACCGAATGAATTCCACAAAAGTCGTAATCGGGAAAGTTCTCGCCTCTTTCGTTTTCGTGTTGAAACTTTCGGCGTAATTGCTCGTCATTATATTATATCGATTTGTAGGAAAATAAGCGCGGGCCCACTTATCGAAACCGATACCCTCGAGATACTCGGCTATTAAAGGGTTCATTTCTTTTATTGCGTCAAAATGCTTTTGGAATTCCGTTTTCCGAAAGGCGTGTGCGGCTAAAAACATGGTTTGATGACAATGGTCGGTTTTGAATTTATGTTTTACGTTCATACTTATGTGATGGTAACAAGCACCGTGGTAGGCATTTGGAAAGACCATCTCGAGAGCATGAACGATGCTATTATTTCTATCGGAAACAAAAGCTAAATTCTCGACATCCCCAATTGTTTCCTTCAACTTTTTCATGAAATAACTATAAGAGTTATGGTTCTCATTGTCGACAATAGCATGAGCAATTGGAAACAATTGGTTATTAGCATCTAATCCAACAGCACATAACATGTACCCACCGTATTTGGTCTTTAGAAACGTGCCGTCCACGCATATTACTGGACGGCACGTTTTAAATCCGATTCTGGATGCTCCAAGGGCAAAAAAGGAATAAAGAAAATGACCATTTTCCGTCACAAAATCGGTAATCGTACCTGGGTTCCGTTCTTGCAACATGTATAAATAAGCGGGCAACTTTGAATATGAATCGCCAACCGCACCTCTTACATACATTAGTGCTTTTTCTCTACATCTCCACGCCTTTTCATAACTCATATCAATCCCGTATTGTTTCTTCATATCTCCTCTAATATCGTTCGCCAAATAGCTAGTTCCTTCATTAACATATTTGTTTTTTATTAAATGACCAACTATCCATGGTGCGGCTTGACGATGGTCTTTTTCACGAACGTCCATTGAACACGCGTGTTCACCACGATATGAAGTAATCTTAAACATTGAAGACCCTTTTAACTTTTTACCCCTTAATCTCCAAAAACAATTAGGATCTTTACAAGTAATGTACCACACATCCGTACCCGATTTTTTCACTTGAAACTCGAAATTACTCTTCATGGCATGAAGGGCGGCTTTCGTTTTCAGTTCCATCTTGTTGTCAAATGTTTGACCGATAAATAACTCTTCTAACGGAACGATAGATGTGGCTGAATGAGTTTGGTGGGATGCCATTATATCGTCTTTTGTAAACATTGGTGCACTCCATCTTATCGGCTTTTCTACAATATTTAATTGTAAATTCTCCTGATGATTATTGCTCGTCTCCAATGCTTGTCTATTGGCTTCTTCATCATCGTTACTTAAATTTGCAACACGATCATCGTTCAAAATAGGAATTGGATCTATTTCTAGAGCCTTAACTGCACTTCGAGTCTTCCTAACAAATGTGGGGGATGGATCGACATTTTTCTTTTTCTTCTTCTTCTTTGGACCAGAAGTAGCTTCTTTAATGGTGGGAGAGTTGCATAATTGAGCAACGGGTGAATCTTTATTGACCAAAGTCACACATAAAGGAGTTCTTTTTTTGGATGTTTCTTCCATAAATACTGTAACGTGGAAATCTCTTTTGATATGAATAGGTTTAAATGGTTGTCCATCCATTGTGTATGCAACTTCCAGTTTGAGATCATACTTTAGCTTATCGATCTCGAGTGCATCATATAAAATGTCGGTTAGTTGCAAATACGTTACATCTTTTTCTATTGGAATGGATGAACTCTCGGCATCTTTGAAAAGCCAATAAGTTCCATCTACTTCCCAAACACCATTGTAAGAAACAAATACGTTCACCTTTAAACCTGGATGCAATAAATTAAGCAAATAATCATAGTTAATCATACACCATCAAACTACTATCGAGCAACTACTCAACCAAATCGAGCATATAATAAAGAACAACACAATTAACACTTAGGGTTGGGTTCCGGTGAGAAGAGAAGTTATGGTGAGAAGCGTAAGAAGGGATATCCACCGTTGGATGCACGTTAGGTGAGATGCACCGAGATGAGATACACCGAGATGCACCGGATCAATTCTTGTTAGGAGCGCAATTCATGGGTGGGTGTGAGATTAAAAGTGATCAAGGGTTTAGATGCCTTCTTACGCTTCTCACCTTAACTTCACTTCTCACACGGTCCCATGCCTTACCACATAACCTACTTGGTGCACTCAATTATGCTCAATGCAACCCTAAGGGCATCGAGCATCATCAATCAACATCGAGCGGTTTCAATATAGCTTATTAAATGTTAGGCCTTAGAATTAGACCTATAGTTTGATGTTTTATCAAGTAAGCATTTAATATAGTAAAAGCCATTGTCTTGCGCTTAATCTTGTAACATGGGCCATATATAAATAGTAAGTCATAGGCTTAAGAGATCATTATGAGAGTCGATTAACAAGATTAAGTGTGTGTTTGTAAGGTGTTTTCTCTATACATTTTCAAATAAAGTTGAGGATGAATTGAGTGAATCATATTGAATTTGTTGTTAATCTAGGATCTACATTAATTAAATACGACAAACATGTCTCAAGTTATGCCGAACTCCAACCGAGCATCATCTTTAACATAAGTTTACTACATATGTCGAGCTTCTTTCAAGTTCTTATTAGACTCCAATCAAGTAAAATAGATCTTAGAAACCATAAAACCAAATTAAGCATATTTTTGTAGCAGGATAATAGTTGAGCATATAATTGACTTAGCGACCACATTAAGCATATAAACTCAAATTTCCAGATAGAAATCATTTTCATATACCATTTGACATCAGAAACGTAAATAGGCCTTTATTTTCACAGAAGCTAATGAGTAATGAGGATATAAATGTGATGAACCAAATGAACAATGTTCTATACCAATTAAACACATGGAACGAGCACTTACTACTGCGAGGAGGCAAGGGGGAACGATCTTCTGACCTTTCATCCATGGCTGAAGATTCCTAGAACAAAAACTAAAAACAAAATAATCATCGGAAATTACAAAAAAAACAAGCAAATTCAAAGAAACACCCACCCCCAATCACCATACACGGTTTCAAGCAACAATTCATGTTAGAAAAAACACTCTGTATATAAAAAAACAAGTAACAGTGTATCCAGTGAGTATTAGTGAACGCTTTCCATATCTTCGTTAGAATTACAGTGCAAACGAACCGAATAGTTGAAAACAATAGCAGAAAACTGTTAAGAGGTGAAATCAAAACTAGGTCAAACGAGAACACAACCCTAAATTCTTTGAACATGGTGAGAAACACAATCGTATACATATATGTGATGATAAATCAGGTCGAGAAAAAGCAATTCAAGTTACCTGGGAAGAAATATGTAAGCTCTAATGATCAGATCTGAGCAGAAGAAGAAGAAAGGGTTTCTTGTTCCGGCAGAAGGGTTTCTAATTTTAGGGATATTTAGGTTATTGACCTTCCAAGGATACCCGTTCTGCAAAATGACCTCCGTTGTTCATATTTTATTTCATTTTTCTTCAATCAAGAGATATTTTGTAAATGGTTAGACCATCCAAACGTAGAAAAAAAGATAAAATTGAAGTAAACGACCAAACTGTACAATAATTTCGGTTAAGGGCCTACGATGGGACGTGCTATTGGTAAATCTCTCCGCCTTTGTTTGGAATTGATATTTTAGGCATTTGTTTAGATTAATCCTTAACAATTTTAAAATCGTTAAAGCATGCAAACCTGAGATAATTTTTCAGTAGTCATAAGTTGTTTGCGTCTGAATTCGAACCTGAGGTAGATGAATTATCTAGCCTCATCCCCACAAGCCTTAACAAGTATGCCACAAGCCTTGTGGTTTCTCTGTCGCAACTTCCAAGGTACAAAAAAATTAAGTTCGTGAAATGTGTAATTATATGGAGAAATCCATGGCTTTGTAACTAGGGTGATTTAGGTATATATAAAAAATTCTGGATTTCTAGGTATATAATTCTAAAATGAGATTTTAATTAGATATATGACTTTCTCGTAAACATAACGTATTTTTCTTGTAATAGGTGAGAATGAGCTCTAACCCATCAAAGAACCTGGTCCACCAGTCGGATTGGTGACGGGGATTCCCTGCTTAACTGGGTCTCAGGAACGGTAATCACTGTTTGTCTAAAACTTAGGATGGGATCAGGACATGTATGACATTTCCCGATCCGTACTTGTTATATATTGATTAATAAATTAAATTATATACTATTTATTTCTTCAAAATGGGTAATTCATAAATCATAATTTCCTATTTCCTTACTAATTAGTCAAAAAAAAATTAAAAAATTTGTTGCTATTGTGCTACATAGTTTGACCAACATTCATTTTCTTGTTCCATAGTTGAAAATTTGTGACATTCTTATTAACACCATATGGTAAAAATCATTTGTTACAACTAGTTATTATTAACATCATTTTTTGCTCCGTAGTTCTATATTTTATTGTTGCATAGTTTTTTGGTTTGTAAAAAAATCTTTGTTTCTTGTTGATGATGGGGATATGATCATACTTACCGACGAGAATGGGGACGGGGACTATTTGGAATTGGGATTTAGACATGATTAGAGAACCGGACAATCTCTTAGGATCGTGTACAAAGCACTATCCGAGTACTATAACTCGTCTCTTATAGCCTTAGGCGGTGTTTATTTTTTATCCATTAAGTTCTGAATCAACTAAGTTGTCTTTAAGCATTAATCTGTCTGAATAAATAAGATAAACCGATGTTTGATTTTTGTCCTGAATATATAATTTGAACAACAAAACCATTTTAACCTTATATCTATATAAATGTTGAATAAAAACAAATTGTTCGATAAATATTTAAAATGACAAAAAAACTATATGATTTATTGAAAATAACATAAATAATATGAACTCAATGAGTTCATAAGACAATACTTAATAACTTAAAATATGTATTATTGTTTGGTTAGAACTTTTAATTTATTAATATTGGTAAATTATTAATGTTATTTATTTATTGATGCGACTTGTGATTAACTAAAAGTTACAGGGTAAGGGTAATTTTGGAAAATGTTTCCTCTTAATGCATTAAGATAGGATATGTCAACTTAACACGTTAAGTCAATCTCTTAGTATTAAGTTAAAATCAAACGGATTAATATAACTTAACTAATTAAGGTAACCGCTCATAAGTTCATTAAGTTAAAAACAAACATCCCCTTAGATTCACTAATTTAGTATTGGGATGATCCTAGACAGTTTTCTTTCTTTCAAAGGTTGTGAGAATGAGATCTTTATACCCCAAATTCTCATTTCATATTTATATGTGTAACATCTCAAAATTTGGTAAATAAATAATATAAAAAAGGGGTAAAGGGAAAGAAAATAAAATGAATTTTATTTTATTGAAGCAAAAATGTAAAAGAAATGATTTGATAGGGGTCATTTATGTCATTTAATGACAGTTGTATATGAATAAGTGGATTAAATTATTTGAACCAAAAATGTTAGAAAATTTTGAAGTCAGGGGCCTAATATAAATTTCAAAAAGTTAAGGAGTCCCGAAATTAAAAACCTTTTAAATCAGAGGGCCTGTTTTGCCAAAAAGGACAACATTGTTTCAAATATGATCTTTGATTTTGACTTTTCGATGTCTGTTGCTAGAAACATCCGATTGGCTATCTTTTTCAACTAATACGCCAAACTTTCTTCCATATAATCGAAGATCACCGGCTAAGGGTCATTTGGGTTTAAACCACTCGAAATTTCATTGAGTTTTGAGAGAGAAATCTGAGTTTGAAAGTTGAAGTCAAACATTTCGGTTTTTCGTTGATTCAAGGTAAAATTCTCAACCATACTTGGTGATTTTTATATCTATAGCTTCGTTTTTAAAAGATCTATCGAACCCTAGTAGTCTTAGTAGTCTTTTATTTCAGATTTGTGTCTTTATGGTTCAAATCATTGTTCAAAATTGTTGGGTTTTGTATTTTAAAAAGTTCAACTTTAAATGAGGAAATGGTACTCATTACTTGTTGAAAATGACGTTCTTTATGTCAAAATGTTGGTAAAAATGTTACCAAGTCTTTTATGCAAAACAAATGAATTAAAACGAGCAAGAAATGGCTTAATTTGAGCCTTAAAGTTCCAAAATAAGAGCAAGAAATCGCAGCTGTGAACCTTCCTCTATTAATGGGAAGAAATAACCATCTCACTCAATGGTTACTTTTGTTAAATGATGGTAGTAAATTCTTATTAGGTATATTATAGCAGCTTCTTTTTATATCAAGAAGTTAGAGTAAATTGCATGATTGGTCCCTGTGGTTTACACAAAATCACATTGTGTGTCCCTACTTTGAAATAATTATGGATTATGTCCCCGTGGTTTACATTTTCACATGCATTCGGTCCCTGTGTTCTAACACCGTTAGGAGGATTTGTTAAGTAAGTTAACTATAGGGATATTATCGTCATTTATCTTTTTTATTTTTTATTAAAAAAATTAAAAGTATACTATTATAATATTAGATTTTCTATTTCCAAAATCAGAACCATAAAAATATATACACATTCTTATTTGATACACATACGGTATCAAAAATTCGTCAGTGATGAAGGTGTTAGCCTAATAGATTTGTTTTGGGCTCCTTATTGGCTTGGGCCTTATTTAACCCTCTAAGAAAACCCTAGTCCCATAGTTCATCTATATATATTGTATTATCTCTAGCTTTCTCATTGTAACACTTATATCTATCAATTTGAAACCCTAGCCTCTCTTTTGTATTCCTCTCAAGTTCGTTAGTTATCATGGTATCAGAGCAACGTTGATCATTCGTTTTGTTTCTCAATTGTTGGGGGTTAGTTGTAGCAGGTACGACGTTGCACGGATCGAATTGATGATTCCTGCGCGGATCGAAACGTAGCAGCGCCGTCTCGTTTTCGAAATTTTCGAGGTTTTGGGTATGATTTTCTGCTTCGTTTCTGTATTATGCTTGGTATGATTTGTTCGATTTGGTTGATTTCGAGACTTTGATTGTTGCTACTGGTTTTATTATCCAAGTTGGTTGTTGTTGATCTGCTGCTGCTGAGTTTCGATTCATATCTGCTGTTGGTTTTGGCTATTTTCAATTGACTGTTGGTATGGAGCGAAATGTGTGTATCGCAGTGAGATTAGCAACTCAGTCCATAGTGGACAGCGCAAGTATACACTGGTCACTATGATCGTTTACCAAGTAATAAAGTGGTAAGAACCAAATATCGTATCCTCAAGGACTGGAACTTAATCAAGACACTATTGTTTCATGAACTTCATTTTACAAGTTTCGATTAGAGAGGAAGCAATTCTTTTAAGTTTGTTTGGCGAAAATAAATTAACAAAGTTCTTATATTTAAAAGAAGAGATGTAGTTGTGATTATCCCCATATTTTACATTAAATACTTGATTTAGTAAAATGGTCATCGTACTGGAGCAATGGTCTCTCTCTGTCCAGAATGCCGACTCACTAATACTTGCATTTTTTCTAACTAAAGCTTTATATATATAATTAACCTTCTTTGATTTGTTAGTAAGTTTCCTGGACCCTCCCGAGCCTCTATGATATAAGTAGTAAGCAAACACCATAAGTATTTTTAATGCCCAAATGGTTTGCTCCTACACCATGTAACGGAAAACTTACTATGCAAAGAATTCTTTCAAATTCCCTAGCATCATCCAAGCTTGTGTTACTACGTTCCGCCCATTTCTAGATCTCGAACTAGACAGTAGACACTTTCAAGTGATCGACTTGTCTGCATCATTGGCATTATCGAACAATGAATGACCAAATCAAAAAGGGGTAAAATATATAAAAACTACTCAAGAATTTTACATAAAGTCCGAGTACTTCTCATTTTCTACATCTTAAAATTAGTTTAGTTCATAGCTAAAAGGGAGTAGAAAACAGAAATTAGAAGATTGCAAGAAGACATACCGAAAGATTTCAAATAACTGAAAGAACAGTGTCCACTGTCGTGTTCATCGGAGTACAATACCAAAAGTAAAACTTAACTACTGCAGAAAATTAAATGCTAGCTACTGAAAATTAAAGACTTCTATCTAAGAACATGAAATTAATGGATAAGAACTGAAAATATGCTCTAAGAATCTAATTAACGACTTCTTGATGCTTGGTTGTTGGATTTCTTCAATGAATGAATGCCTTGGCCTTTATATAGAAGGCCAAGGGTCTTCCATGCAATGACTTCAAGGTAAGATATTGGAGGGAGCACAATGACTGGAGGGTAAGAACCATGGAGAACACATCATCTTGAGGGCAAGGACCATGGAGAAAGCACAATGATCCCTTGGTTAAAGAAGCTTTTCCCTAAAATGGGGCTAAGGAATAAAATATCATTTTTAGCCATTCTTTTAGTCTTGCTTTTCAACCACCAGCAGAAAGAGCTTTCCAAACCTGCTTTTGTGTCCCCCAAACAGCACTTTCTTGGCCACCAATGGTTGGCCTAATGAATCATCTGACTGCTTCGACTGGAGTGGACACTCTGGAAACCAACTTGCTGAAAACTCGAATTTTAGGCACAAAATTGCCTTAAATGGTTCCAAGATATGAAAACACTCACAAATGGCTCAAAGAAATGTTTTAGACCAAGAATGGAGGTTAAAGAGACAAAATGGCTTAAATTGCTTAAATAAAATGCAAATAAAAGGTACGTAATAAGTCTAAAATATAGAGTTATCAACTGTTATTGGCAATATGGCTCCAAGAGATGATTCTCTTCAGTCCATTAGTACCCAACTCGATGGCAAAAACTATGCCTATTGGATTTATGTTATGAAGAACTTTTTGTGAGGCAAGAGTATGTGAGGGATTGTTACAGGTGACATAAAAAGAACCAACAGATGACAAGGCTGAAAATTATGCAAACTTATTGGATTCGTGGTGGACTGATTATTCCAAGATTATCACTTGGATTAACAATTCTGTAATTCAGTCGATTGGCACACCAGTTGGCAAAGTATGAAACAACAAAGGAAGTTTGGGATCACTTGGCTAGGCTGTACACTCAATCTAATTTTACAAAACAATATTAGTTAGAATTTGATTTTCAAGCCCTCCAACAGAACAGTCTGAGTATTCAGGATTTTTATGCTTCTATGTCTGATTTGTGGGATCAGTTAGCTCTTACAGAAACTGCTGACCTGAAGGCTTTCATGCCTTACATTGCTAGAAGGGAAGAGCAACGGTTGGTTCAGTTTTTAATGGCATTACGTTCAGATTTTGAAGGCTTACGTGGAACAATTCTTCATCGCACCCCTCTTCCCACAATTGAATCGGTTGTTCATGAGTTGATTGCTGAAGAAACCCGTATCAAGTCTCAAGCTGACAAAGGGTCTAAGACAGTCACTACTCCTGCTGTCTTTGCTGTTCCACAACGACCTCATACTTCAAATCAGTCTCGGCCAAAAGTTGCATTTGATGAATGTGTTTTCTGTAAAAAGAAAAATCATTGGAAGTCTCAGCGCCCATTGCTGTTGGGAAAGGGAAATAAACAACAGCAAACCAGGCCACCTGGACAGTTTCAGCCACGCCCCTCATTTTCACCGTTTCGTCCTCCACAATTCCTGTTGCTGTTGCACCTTTAGTAGATGCTTATACGACAGTTACACCACCTTCAGCTTTGGATCCTCAGGTTTTTTAGCAGTTTAGACAGTTCATTGCCTCCAATCCCACTGCCATGTCAACATCCATATCTCACTCTGGTATGTCTTCATCCAGTACTTCAAGTATTCATTCATCCTTGTGGATATTGGATTCTGGTGCATCTCATCATATGTCACCACATTTGTCATCCTTTGCTTCATTATCACATGGTTTTCCTGTTTCTATTATGTCTGCTAGTGCTATACCTATGCCAGTAGAGGGTATTGGTTCCGTCGTTACCCCTCATATATCTCTTACTGATGTCTATTATATTCCCACACTTGCTTTGAATCTTGCTTCAGTCAGTCAGCTGTGGAAAACCGGTTATTGGGTCTTCTTCTCTGATTCAATCTATTGTGTACAGGACCCACATTCTCGGTGGGTGATTGGGATCGACCGTAAACTTGGGGAGCTTTACGTTTTGGAGCAGCTCCAAGTTTCTGATGTTGCTGCCTCTAGTGTTGATTTGTCGTCTTTTCGTTTAAGTCATCTGTCTTCTGATTTTTATCTTTGGCGTTCTCGTTTGGGACATGTTCTGCATCCCATTTACAGTTTTTATCCTCTACTGGTATGTTAGGCCTCTTGAACAGTCATGATATTTCTTATTGCTGTGGTTGTAAATTGGCAAAATTTTCTGCTTTACCGTTTAATAAAAGTGTCACTCGCTCCGTTGCTCCCTTTGATCTTGTGCATTCTAATGTATGGGTTCCATCCCCAATATCCTCTAAAGGAGGCTCGAGATATTATGTTTCATTCATAGATGATTACACTCGTTTTACATGGGTCTATCTTATGAAGTGCAGGTCTAATTTTTTCACCATATATAGTAATTTTCGAGCTCTTGTCAAGACCCAACACTCGGCTGTCATAAAATGCTTCCGCTGTGATTTAGGAGGGGAATATACCTCTACTGATTTTACTCAGTTATTGGCATCTTATGGCACTGTGCACCAGTCATCATGTACTGATACCCCTCAGCAAAATGGTGTAGTCGAAAGGAAACATTGACATATTGTAGAAACTGCACGGTCCTTGTTACTATCTTTTGTTGTCCCTAGTGTCTTTTGGGGAGAAGCTATTTTGACCGCTACATATGTGATTAATCGCATCCCCACTACACACAACTCTGGGATGACTCCGTATGAAAATTTGTATTGGCAATTACCTGATTATTCCTCTTTACGGGTCTTTGGGTGTACCTGCTTTGTTTTACGACCTCATGCTGAGCGGAACAAGTTGTCTCCAAAATCGGCTCTATGTGTATTCTTGGGATATGGTATTGGTCAGAAAGGATATCGGTGCTATGACCCGGCGATTCAGAAATTGTATGTCTCTCGACATGTCATTTTTTTTAGCATGTACCGTTTTATACCATTCCTGTTCAGTCTCACGAAATGACTCAGTCAGAACTTCGGACTATTGATCCTTTTAGCATTGACAATGATGACACTCCATCTGCTCCTTCTACTGTTCATTGGGGAACTGTTCTTCGTATCTTGAGATATCTCAGGGGTACTCAGTTCCGAAGCCTTGTGTTTCCTTCCACGTCCTCTCTCAAGTTGCGTGCCTATAGCGATGCTGATTGGGATAGCGATCCTCATGATCGCAAATCCACCACTGGCTTTTGCATCTTTCTTGGAGATTCGTTGATTTCATGGAAGAGTAAGAAACAAGATGTCTCTCGATCCTCTACCGAAGCTGAGTATCGAGCTATGGCTGTCACCACTTGTAAGATTATTTAGCCACGTTGGCTTCTTGCTGAAATGGGAGTTGATACTTCTCACCCTATTCCCTTGCATTATGACAACAACAGTGCGATACAGATTGCCAAGAATTCAGTTTTTCATGAGCGAACAAAGCATATAAAGATTGATTGTCATTTCACCTGTCATTATTTTCAACTTCGGACCATTCTCTGCCACATGTTCCATCGGCCACATAGATTGCTGATATGTTTACAAAGGCTTTGTCTGCTTCTCGTTTTTAGTTTTTATCTGACAAACTCTCAATATTTATTGCTGTCACATTGTGAGTTTGAGGGGGGGGGGGGGTGTTAGCCTAATAGATTTGTTTTGGGCTCCTTATTGGCTTGGGCCTTATTTAGCCCTCTAAGTAAACCTTAGTCCCCATAGTTCATCTATATATTGTATTATCTCTAGCTTTCTTATTGTAACACTTATATCTATCAATATGAAACCCTAACCTCTCTTTTGTATTCCTCTCAAGTTCGTTAGTTATCAGAAGGAACACATAGGCCCGTCTCCGACGACCCTCGCTTTCGTCTTCCCCTTTTCTCCGCCAACTCGATAAAGACTCTGGTTAACCACGTTCTCCATCGAAGGTCAATTTTGGGTGTTCAGATCTAAAGTTCAACCATTACAGAATGGAAGGGACGACCACGACCACCACCGCCACCAGTCACTCGTCGGTGAAACCTACCCCATCATACCATTTTCTTCGACAACTTCTCCTCAATCATTACAGGAACGGAAGGAATGACCACCACCGCCTTCCCATGATCATTGCCTCCTCTCTTACCCGTCCGGACGTCCAACATAACCCTCAATCTCCCCTGTCATCGTCACTGTCAACCACATCTTCTTTTCTCCTTCGAACTTCAGATCCATGATCTTCATTTTCATCCAGATCTGTTGTTTCAGATATCTCTCAATTTGTTGTTGCTTCATTTCGATATGTTCATCCAGATCTGTGTCATCTTCGTTTTTATGTTAGATGATGTTCATGATTGATTTCTTTGTTTTTATTTGTCTGTTCATGGTTGATTTCTTTGTTTCTCTATTTCATCTTCAATTTATAGCTTTATTAATTTCTGTAGTTAGATGGAATTGTATCAAATGTACAGTCTCAATTTAATAAATTTGCTTTCTAATCTTCTTCTTCTATTAATGTCATCTTAGTTATTTTACTGATTTTATGGTTTCTTTAGCTTCGAATAAAGCTTAAGAATTATTAAGTTATTACTTGTTGCTTAATTGAGAAGAAATATAGAAAAGGTGAATTGCAATGAATTACTTTAGTGTAGAGAACATTGCTTAATTTGCATTTCATGCTCCACCAGTTTTGCTATTTGAAAGCTAACTATCAGGAAATTGATGAGCTGATGATTGAGTTGAGAGAAAGTAGGGATGAGATAAGCGATATTTTTTTGGGGTTGGAAACGAGGACTGAAAACCAAACTTTATGTACAAATTCGGTACCGGTTTGGTCTGAAATACTGGTTTCGGTTCGAGAAACGGTGGTTATGGAGAATAGGGATGAGATCAGTATCGGACTGGAACCGAACCGGTTGGTACCGAATTTTTTTGGGACTGAAAACGACAACCGAAAACCGAACAGTATGTACAAATTCGGTCCTGGTTCGGTCCGGGAAAACGGTCCTCTAGTCTCATCTCTAAGAGAAAGGTTATGTTAATCTATCACATTAAAATCTCCGAACTTTGAGAAGTTTGTTCTCCAATTATATTATGTGTTCTTGAAGGTAGGGGTTCAACCATCCAATGCGTTTTCAGTTCTTGTGTTTTCTAGTTTTGGGTTTGAAACTAAATTGGGGTTTGAAAGAATTTGGGGTTTTAATAAAGTTTTTGGATGAATTTTGATTTTTGATCATACTATTTCATTCATTTATTATGTTTTATTACTTGATGTACTAACAAGGGAGATGGAGATTAATATAAGGAAGGATATGGAAGGTATTCGCCGAATATGGTGCCCTAAGGGTTGCCGGAGAAATGGGGAAGCTGCCTCGGTGTGATTTGTATAAATTAAAAAAAACACAAGATATTATAATAAAACAAAATGAACACATTTTTGTTCCATGTGGTTGACATGTGGCAGCTCTCAATTAACATAAGAAAATGTTTCTTTTTTACTTTTTTAATAAAAATAAGAAAATGGAGTAAAATTACTAAAATGCCCTCTAGTACAAAAGAAATTTAACGAAGTTAGGATAGAGGAACCAAAGACGTGTGAAAATGTAAACCACAGGGACGTAATCCATAATTATTTCAAAATAGGGACGCACGGTGTGATTTTGTGTAAACCACAAGGACCAATCATGTAATTTACTCAAGAACTTATTAAAGGAGAGAGATTTGGAGTTTAAATATTTTCTCAACAAATAGTTAGTTATGTTAATTAATAAGAGTAAATAATTATAGTATTCCTTATTTTATTTATAGTGCTTACAAAATTACGTTTCAGTGTTTGAAGTTTTAAAAATATGATTTCGATCACAATAACTTTGGAAAATTTCAACAAGTTTTCTTTGGATTTATATAATATAATTTTGACCTGATCTCGATTATTTACGATGAGATTTAGTATTTTAATTAATTACAATTTAGTTGGTGTTTATAATAAATCGTTTAATTATTTGGATGATTTTTTTATAAATAGATTAAAGTGTCGTTTTTTAACTTAAATAATTATCGGGGCGGTTTAATTTATAGAGATGGATTTAGAAGATTATAAAACGCTTATTTTGACGTTTTAGGAGGCTATCGAGTTTTAGACTTGAGGTTTGACTAAAGTTAGTCGGGGTTGGCCGATGGTTGAATTTTGGATAACCTAAGTCATTAATTAGACATTGTGATACGAAGTGTATAGGTTTTCCGTTAGAAGCTATCGGTAGTTGCTTTATGCAATCAGGTGAGTCTCCATGAGACTTACACTGGGATGCATACATATGTACAAAATTATTTTATCATGCTATTATTTTGTGGTGGTGAATGCTATGCATGATATTGGTTTTAATACATGACATCGGTTATATGTTCACATGTATATGGAGCTTTGTGGTGCATGCACGCTAATTGTTTTTTCGGTTTTTAACCATTTAGTTCACGGTTTGGAGTATGGGATGTCTATTTGGTTTGTCACACTTAAGGGGAGGCACGACCCCAAAATGGTTGATTGGCACTGTGTGAGCCATACACACCAGGGAATGCTTGTGACATGGCAGCACGACCCATAATGGATTATTGGCTATAGGTGAGCCGTATACGCCAGGGAATGCTTGCAACTCATCAGTCTTTACTTGATGAGACATTTATGAGGTTTCACTTATTTGGTGTTGGATGTTTTCAGAAATGCATAATGTTTTATACAAAGTTTGCATGTTTTATATGTGTGACAAGATATGATTTTTATTGACGCAAACCATAAACTCACTGAGCTTTATAAGCTAACTATAGTATGCATCTCAGGTCCAGGTAGTTCGAGGTTGGATAAGGGAAAAGGACACGCTTAGAGACTTGTATGCTCTTATCTTAAATTTGCTCTTTTGTTTGGATGTTTATGTATAGATCAGTTGTAACTTAACCTGGTATGGGACGGGTTAGCTTTTAAGTTACAAGGTTATGTATTTTTGAAGACATCCGTTGCGAAAGGATTTAAGGTTTTAATTTATCCGTCATTTTGGAGTACTTTTGGAGAATTTGTTTTAGATTACGTAACATTTCTCATTGGTAAAATATGGGGGTTACAATATGAGAGATCGACGGTTACAAATGGTTATAATCATTAATGGATTAGATTAGAGAACATTTACAACTATTATTCGAACTCTGACTGTATTGAGTCCATGTCTGGATGCAAAGACTCGAAGGATGGATGCAAAAAGTTCAATTCTGGATGCAAAAAGTTCAAGTCTAAGTCTAAAGGCTCAAAGACTCGGGGTTTTGATATTTGTAACACCCTCAAATTTGGAAAGAGCGACTAATTTGAAAATTTCACTAATACATCAATTGAAAGGTAAATACCTTGTCTATAAATCAATACTTTAATTACCTCGAATAGCAAATCTAACTTTAACATCAAAGATGATAAACCAAGCCATAGATAAAGGACTAGATTAAGATCCGGTGTTACTAAAACCCATTAACAGCCGCTATCTCCAATTGTGGAAGACGTCAATGAAAGTTAATTCTTTCTCGTGCATCTATCTAGCACTCATCTCATCACGGTGTCACTACTACCAACCCAACGACGACCTATTGCACATGACGACAAATAAAAAGGTTAGGCTTAACGCCTAGGACTTATTTATCTGGAACGAAAGAGATTTACACTTCTAAGAGCCCAACCAATACAATTAGAAATCAATAACTCAATCACCCAAAAACCCATATAGATTTGGTTTAAGAACATAGACAAAACCATCTCTAGGGTCGTTGTTTGGAAGCTGAGTCAAAACATTATGCTCCGGTTTATGATCGTATTTGAAATATAGATGAACAAACACATGTTCCACTTCCGGAAGTTTTTCAATCTTTATTTGTAATGTTTCTCCAGTTGCATGAGATTCTTTCAGTGATAAATCTTTGGGAGTTTGATATCCACCTATTTCAAGAAATGTGATTGCACAAAAGAATATTTATCACAAATTCACTTCCAAACGAGACCTTTGGAAAAACAAAGAGACAACAAACACTAACCTCTACAAAATACAGGACTCCACATGTGTATGCCCGAACTATATCAACTTTCTTGACTTGGGGATGTCTTGTAACGAGATAAGTCAACTTTTGCCGATTGTCCCCACTAATGAAACTATAATCATACCATGTTAATATAAGTACATTTTACCCTTCCTAGACCCTATATTTTTGTTGGATATATTGGGTTCGTTTGTTTATGGGGCAAGTATGTTTCTCATTGTGGTTCACCTTCATATTTTTCGTGGTCTATATCATGCGAGTTATAGCAGTCCTAGGGAATTTGTTCGGTGCTGCATTTTCCAAAACAGTTCCAGACCAGTTTACAATCGTATAAACAACAAGAATAATGGCACCAATAGGATCATTCTACCAATAGAACTTATCACCAAGAACATCAGCAACTAATCCAACTACGTTTGTTACCACTTCAAAGTAATGATCTTGTTAGAAAGCACATTTATGTTAGATACAGATTCTGATGAATCATCAAATATTATCGTACACAATATCAGTTAAACAGAATGGCCAAATCGGAAAAGGAGTGTTAATTTTGAAATGGGATCATTAACACTCATTTTCCAATTTGGCCATTCTGTCCTCCTAGTGTCTACTTAACTTGGTTCATCCAATTTTTCAAAATTTGGCCATAAGGCCTTTAATCCTTATTAAGATGTGCACAATGAACCAATTTTTCAAAATTTGGCCATAAGGCCTTTAATCCTTATTAAAATGTGCACAATGCCATCATAGGCAATTTGTAGTTTGGTTACCAAACACGTTACGATGGGATTCCATATAATATTCCAATATACCCCCCTTAGGCATATAACACCACATAAAAAGACTTTCAAGCCATAAAGTTATAAATCATGTTTAGAAGGGTTCCATACCATGACATAAACACATAATGTATCACATGTTGAAGCAAATCTGCAAGTTAGATTAAAACTCTAAAATTTGGGTATTTTCATAAAAGTTTCCAACATCAATATTTGGTGCCAACAAAATATCTATAATCATCAAGTAGTAAAAAAAAAACCATATTTCGCATCCAAAATATCCAAGAGTTCATAAAAGGGGGAAGGTGAATATTTTACCTTAAAAACTTGATTTTTTTTCCCAAATAACAAAGAAATGATAGAAAACACATTCGGAGAAAAGAGTATGAGGTGAAGTGTCTTGACTCCCCCCCCCCCCCACCCCCATGCAAGGACAAATGAGAGCGTGATATGTGTCTGAATATAGATTATTCAGACTGAATATACAAAGAAATATTCAGACTGAATAAATACTATATTTAGTCTGAATATTTCTTTGAATGGGACACGTGTTGCACTCTCATTTGTCCTCACATTCACAACCAAATTTGAGTTCTCATTTGAACCCGCCCCTATATATATGTGTGTGTGTGTGTGTGTCTATGAATGTATCTACACACAGATGTATACACAAATAGGTATATATATATACATCTATATTTAGGAGTGATTTCGTCCTCAAATCTTAGCTATATATATATTCTTTACGAGGTGAATAACATTATTTAATATTCTCTACATGCTAGTTAATATTCTTTACATGTTGGTTAACATTCTTTACATGCTGGTTAAGATTCTTTACATTCTCGTTAATATTATTTACATTCTCGTTAATATTCTTTAGATGCTCGTTAACATTCTTTACATGCCCGTACAACCAAAGCGTGATTCAAGCTTAACCCAAGGTTGAAGCACATCTAAACCTCGAGAACTCATAAATTATCATATTATATATATATATATAGTCTATGGGTGTTACACAACCAATCTTCAGGTGGCCAATATCTTCACCAAAAGTCTTTCGCGCCCTTAGTTTGAGACTTTTCGTACCATGCTACGTCTCGGACCGCCACCATTTCGATTGAAGGGGGGTATTAGCTGATAATTACCTCATTTATTGTATTTATTTGTATCTTTATTTATCTTTCCAATTATAGGAGTAATGGTTGTATCTCCTATAATTATAGAGTAATTTCAGTTGTAGTTATCCTTTATATAGTAATTCTCTCTTCATTAGTTGAATGAGGTTGATTGACCATATCTTTACAAGAGGTTGAGACAATAACCATGGAGATGGGTAGTGGTGTTCTTGAATGGACCTTCGTCAAAGCCTACCGAAAGGAGATGGATAGTCGTCATGGTGATGGAGGAGGGAGGACGCAAGTGATGAGGAGGGTGGTGGTAGGTTAAGCTTAGATTTATTATTATTATTATTATTATTATTATTATTATTATTATTATACCATAAGAATTATCAATGTAATTTCAAAACTATATGGTTTTGAAAACCAAAGTTTTGGTTAACAAATGGACAAATTTGGCAATTTGCTTCCGGTTTTCTACTTATTGGTATCAAGTCATCAAACCAATAACAATGCCAATTTATTAATGCCAAAGTTTTTTACTCTGAGTGTTTTTCTTATGCTTTCTTGACTTGATTGTTTTCTTTTAAGAAAGATGACCGTAAAAATCTGAAATATATTGGTCACTAACCATAACTTTCAAGATGCTCTGTAAAGTGATGTATGTGAGACTAAAGAATGGGATCAATAGAGGAATGACCGGAGCAAGCATGCCTTCTTACGATTAGACGATTATGGAACTAGGGCAGTTAAACAACTTGTGTTGAAAGTCTCATGCACGGTTTTGAATGAGAGAAAGAAGAGAGGAATCCTCTTTTCGACGCTAACTCTCCCAGTCGTTGAATCGTCTAGCACGAACTTGAGAATGAGAATATGGATCATAACAATATTGAGCCTACCAAAAGATGGCATGGGCTGGTGATGCCCTTTGGGCTTTTGTTGCCCATGGGCATCGCCCCTCTGGCCTATAGCCAGGGCCGGCCCTGCTTTACACCAAACATAGACTTTACTGATATAGGTCTTACCACACCCCCGCCTCCTCCCCCCCCCCCCCCCCCCCCCCCCCCAACAAAAAAAACCGTGTACAAGGCTTTCATCTCATACAAATACCGAGTTAGGAATTTCAACATTTTATCATTTCTTCTACTGTTAAGGTAATTTCTATTGGCATTCAACTAAAACACGTCCATAGGATCAATTTACTTAATAAACCATCACCTGTATTATTCATCTTGACCTTTTAGTTAAAATAATAATACTCAAAAAGATTATAATTTCTTTGAAGATGTTTTAATAAATTCTTTTAACTAGTTCAAGTTGGTAGCCATCATGTGGCTTCATATGCTTTGTTTATATGTTTGTTGGTATATAGAGATAACAAGTGATTGATAGCCTGCTTGCCGCCGCCTTCATTAAATAATTAAACCAGCCTTGATTAATTCCTTTAAAATGCTTAGGTCATGCATCCATCAGTGGGCATGGACTCATAAGGTCATACATATTTTCTAGAAAAAGAAAAGTTGACCATAAAAGATATATATATATATATATATATATATAGTAACAGTTGCTCATAACTAATTAAATAAGCAGGTTAATTTACTTTAGGCACCTTCGTTTAATTTTCCAATGTGAACGACTCACGCCTTCCTTGACTGATTTTTCTTGATACACAGGTGGTGCGAAACACCCAAACTCACCACCCAATTATTTAACCAAAGGCCATGGGTTTGTGAATATGTTTTTATAGCGTAGGAGATGAATAGTATCAAACCAAAAGACTCGTTGACTATTTTGGGGGTTAATGACAAACACATTTTTAAATACAAACTCGTACAAATTAATATAAAAATAATTTATTTTCACAATATTTTTTCCATCAAATAGTATGATTAGATGTGAAACTTTTACATTATGAAACAAATTAGATGTGAAAAATAAATAAATGTGAAACTTTTACATTATGAAACAAATATATGTGAAACTTCCATCTTATGAAAACAAATACATGTGAAACTTTTACATTATGAAACAAAAATATGTGACATATTTTAACACATTTGATGAATTTTTTTTATTAAAAACATTATTTTTATATTGGTTTCTACGAATTTGTAACATTTGACTGGTTTGTATTTAAAGACGTCTCTCTCTCTCTCTCTATATATATATATATATATGGGCAAGTTCATACGAGGACGATAACAATTTACGAGAATGCGATAAACTTTTTTCATGTACAAAATCACATGTGATTTTACGCTAACTGTAGCGGACGACTTTTGGGGTCACTTAAGTCGAATGAAAAGTCGCCCGCATCATTTATGATTTTGTACAAAATCACATATGATTTTGTACATGAAATATTTCATGTACAAAAATGATTGGCTGATGATTGTCCTTGCATTCTCGTAAATTGTTACCGTACGTCCTAGCATGAACCTCCCTCTATAGGGAGGTTCAAGGAAAAACACTAAAAAAAAAAAAACTGAAGAACACCCTGAGAGCCTTCCATCCGGACGGTATACACTAATACATACAAGCGGTTTTTTCCTATGCACCAATGCTTCTATAATTATTGAAGCGTTGATGTATATGCACAAATGTATGTTACAAACTACCGGTATGCATTAATACATGCCGTCCAGATGGAGGGCTCCTAAAGTGTTATCCAATTTTCACCTTTTTAGCGTTTTCTCTTGCACCTGACCCTATAATATATATATATATATATATATATAGAGGAAGATTCAAATGAGAATTTTTGATTTCTAAAGGAACAAAGGGACAATTGTGGATCACATATGATGTGGGTCCTACATAATATTAAATCATTTATGATTTAATTTAATTTAATATTAAATCATAAATGATTTAATATTATGTGGGACCCACATCATATGTGGTCTACAAATTGTTCCCTTGTTCCCTTAAATATGGGTGGTTCTTGTATGATCTCTCCCCTATATATATATATATATATATATATTTCACTCTTGGTTTTCAGGATGATATAAAAATAGATGAAAATTATAAGAATATATAAAACCGTATATCAAATTAGCATCTAAAAATTGACTAAATATCCCTTTTTCACTTCAAAGGAAAGACTGTTGGAACATATATTAACGAGAAATGTTTCAAGTCTAGTCGATCATACTCCTAGATAGATATGATATAAACTGTTTTATAGTGTCAAGTTCTTAGAATGATAGACTTTGATTCTAATTTCATACGAGAATATATGAAACCTCACAAGATAACTTTAAAAAAAAACATTTTAAAAGAATAAGAGCCGTCCCTAAATGCTTTAAAAATATATAATCCAAATATGGTCAGACTCCAAAAATAATTTCTTAAAAAACAAGTTTAATAAAAAGTAATACCAAGAAACGTTCTTGGCCATTGCCTATTAATTAATAACATATTTGTCTATGACCGACGGTTTAATCCGTCGGTTGACTTATTTTTACTTTCTTTATTTTACGTTTTCTAAAAATAAATTAATTTTGATCTTTACTTATAAAGATGGTCAAAGCGCATATCAAAGTAAATCCACAATGTAACACATAATCTGCAATTCTGCATATCCAATTGCGAAAAAGATGATCAAATTCATGATGAATTCACCCAGCAAAGCAAATTAAGACTTCTTATTTGGACATAGAATCATGACATTATCCAATGGTATAAATTGAACAAAAATGAAATATTATACAAAAAAAAAAAATCAACAACTCAAACCAATTTCCTAATTAACAAAATTGCTACGATCAAAAACCCACAATCGGTGTTTTAGATCGTGAAAACTATTGGTCTATGGTGACCTGGAGCTTTACCGGAGAAAAAAAAAAGATTTTTAGGTATATAACCTTAAATGAAAATTTTATTAAATCCAGGATCTTTTCATAGTACAAACCCATTTTTATATAAGACACGATCATGAATTTAATTGAAAATTCATTTAAGATCATTTAATTAAAAGACGGGATCTTTTAGCTGGATGAGGACTTCCAATCTCGTCGTCCGCAAATCCCGGCATGTATTCCGGCAAGGCCGGCATATTCAAGTCAAAACCGCGTTGACTTTGACTGGACCCCACACACCATGACGTGGTGACGCTGCTGCTGACGTGGCATCCGGCAACAATATTACCATCATAATGGCACCTCTTATGACCACCCAAAGCTTGTCCACTAGGGAAACACTTGTGACAGATGGAGCACACATGACTCCTCCCACTACCACCACTTGCGGTCAACGTATTTGCAGTCGTCATCGGTGTAACGGTCACCTGTTGATCCACGTCACTGTTGTTCTTCCGGTGGCTAGCTTTGTGGCCACCGAGAGCCTGATACGAACCAAAACCCTTATTGCAAACGCTACACTTGTACTTTTTCTTATTCTTCTTTGGTGGTGGATGAATGGAATCATGAGAACCTCCATGAGCAAGAAGCATAAGGCAGAGAGCAAAGTACTCTTCTTCATCTTCATCATCAAAAGTAGTACGTGGACGTTTGGATCGTTTTCCCTTGGTCCATGATGACGAAGATGATTCGAAATAACGAAGATGATTGAAGGAATCTTGACGGAAAAATGGCATGGGTTTTGGAGTTAAAGAATTGAAAGCTTGAAGCGCCATTAGAGAGTTAGAAATGGAGGTGTGAATTGAGTGAAGAGAAGAATTACAAGTATATATATATATATGTATGTATGTATGAGGGAATTAAAGTTGCGTGAGAAAAGTATGGTGGAAGGAAGGTAGTGAGTGGAGTGAGGTCGGTTATGAGCCTTTGCGTGTGGGCTTCACTTGTGTGCGTGTAATTAAGAGACGACCCAACCAACCATCCATTATTAATTATTAAAAACAAAAGCCGCATTTTGCACAACCATGAGGTCAATATTAAAACTATATAGGGTTTACATTTTATCTTAGGGTTGTTTTTTTTTACAAGAAAAAGGTCAAAGTGTTTTTACAAGAGAAAAATGTTAAAATGTTTTTATATTATGTGAAAGTTTTTTTTTTTTCAAGGGTATCCCAGACTATGCCTGGACTAATCCTGATAAATTTATAACTGCAATACATCAGGTCTAATAAACTCAGTGGCAACAATTGTTGTGTACGTCTGTATTCGAACCCAGGACACATGAGATATTCCATCACATTCTCTAGGGTCTCAACCAGTACGTTAAAATCCTTGAGAGAAATGCTTAATATTATGTGAAGGTTATATATAATATGACTTAACATTCCCTTCATACAGTTAAATACTATGATGTGAAGATTATATTAATCTTCATAAAATATAAAGGTGTATTCAGTTTGTTCCCACGAAAGTGAAAATTTATTACTTGATCCCAACGTCTAAAGCATTCAAGGGTTCTAAAGGCCATTGGAATCTTTTAAGCTGAATGTATATATATGGGGTTAATGACTTGGTCTTTGATTGACTGACTCTCGTGCTTACCATGAGGGTATTTGTTAGGATTTGTTCTCCATCTTCTTTAGTGTTTAGGTGCTCATTATATATAAGAGCCAAATTTCTTTCAATAAAGGCCATCAATTTCAATATTGATCAAATTTCTTCGAGGATGAGTAACCAATTAATTTATACGGTTGGTATAGAGCCTGGCCATAAGGGTACTTCTGATTGTGAGAAAACTAAGCAAGAGAATCTGATAGAGGCTAACGGGAGATATCAGAAACAACGCCAAGTGTTTTGTGGTACCGACTATCCAAATATTCGACAAGTATTACGATTACTAGGTTAGACTGATGGAGAACTTCACACACTTTTAAGAAATATTTGGATCTCAATAAGAATGGGATCAATAAGCCACTAAAATCCACGCCAACAGACTCAATGGAAAAATATTCATATTAAATAAAAATCAATAAAATAAGTAAATAAAAATGAAGTATAAGAACTTTCATTCCAAATGAACAAATTCAAACTTGAAAAGGATCTTTCTGATTCTCGAAGAACGTGATAGATCAAGCGTTGAAGGACCTAAAGCTCAAGAAATTCGTGTACCAATCTATTGATATGTAGATTATAAATACAATCCTTAATAATAATTCTAGCATGCATGAAGATTTGGGACACCACGAGGAAGATATTACAAGACTCAACAAAGGTAAAGAGAGCTCAATTGAAGGCATTAAGAAAGAAGTTTGAGATGTTGCACATGAAGGAAGGGAGACCATCAATAGCTAATTTGCTAGATACCCCGCGATAGCCAAAAGGATGAGTATGTATAGAGAGACTACATTTACAGGAATAAAATGAGTATATGACCTTAAGGTTCAACTACAATGTGTTCATTGAAGAGTACAATAATATGAATACTCTTATGCTAGATGAACTATAGAGTAGTCTATTGATTCATGTATAGTGCATACAAAATAAGCATCAAACAAGAACAAGAACAGGTGCTCAAGATCACTAATTATGGGAGAGATCAGTTGGATAAAGATCAAATCAGGAGGTTTCAAAGGTGGTTTTAGCAAAGACATGATCAAGGCAAGATTTATAACAAAAATATGGTAGAGTGCAATGTGTTGGAATATGAGAGTTATACATGTAGAAAAATTAAGTGTACTCTTCTAGGAATCTTTATGAAACGAGAGAAGATGGGTGTTTCACATTTTACATATAACAAACAACAACCGTTATATCATTTTTTAATCTGAGCAACAATCTTCAGACTGCGGCCTCCATGGTATCCACACGAGTGAATACAATCATGACGTTCTTCACATGAACACGAATGAGTTATCTTCTACGCTTGTGTTTCTTGGCACAACAAGATATATATAGGAGAGGCGATCATGTATTCATTTATATGAGATAAAGAGAGGGGGAGCTTTAGAGTTTTCTCAAAACTTAGGGTATTTTCTTAGAAGTCTTAGCAAATCATCCCATTAGCTTCATTATTTACTAGAAGAGTCACTATAAAACAAATGATTTTTACCCATAAAAATTACACAGGGAAATATTCATTGGTAATTGTTTGGTAAAATCGAATGTTTTTTGAGAAAATACCAACGGATCATCCAGAGAATCTCTCTGGGTAATTTGTCACTTATTTGAATTACCAACCAACAATTTACCCACCAATTTTGTAAGGAATCACCCATTAACAATAGATTTCCCAGAAAAAAGTTGGTAGGCAAAAAAGTGTTTATTTTAGTAGGGAGTTCTATCATATGGTAATTCTTCCATATGTGATATATGGAAGCATATATCTCCTATATTATCAAAGAGTGACAATATTCAACGATTAACAACTTTCACCCATTTCTCTTTACATCTGATTAATATTATATATAAAGTTATTTATTTTATTTATTTTAATCACATTAAGTTATAAATAATTAAACACTTTAATTATTTCTCCTTCTTATCCAATTACTCTTTATGCAAGTGTTACACCCTCGTTATTTAGAATCTTCATTTATGGTTTATTTAAACATCTTGGCATGTAAAAACCTTATGTTTATGTGCTATTAAAGATATCTCATGTTGGTATATTGAGTGTAGGGGCCAAAATTTGAGTTTTCGCGTATGGAAGAACCTCACACGCGGCTAGTCATGCGACCTAGGTTGCGGCTAAAGGAGCATGACTCATTAAAGTCCAGGTGTTTTGGGGCAGGTGACTAGCCACGCGACTATGGTTGCAGGCTAGGTCACAACAAACATGTTGGTAGGGATTTAGGTCTGATTTTAGTGAGGTTCTTCATTTAATTCACCTACCTTTTTTCTCTCATGTCCTCTCTTCACCCCAATATTGATCACAAGGATTGGAAACATTTAAGGTGATTTCTCTAGGATTTAAAAGGACATTTCATCATCAAAGCCATAGATCCAAAGTCTAGGGTTCAAGATTCAAGCTCTCATCTCCATTCATAGTGTTATCTTGAATTTCTAGGTTTTTCCCAAAACTTAGTATTGTTAGTTCGACTTACACTTTTGAAAAACTATATCTATACATGTTGAAATCTTGTATTTTAGTTTCTCAAAGCTTCCATTTCAAGTATTTCTCATTTGGTTGATTTTAGACCAACTAGGTCAAATTTGGGATTTTTGGGAATTTATGCCTTTTGATAAAGTAAGTGTGGAGAATGATTTTATATATGTGAGAGATGATTATTTCAAGATTGTGATGAGATTTGAACCTAAACTTATAATGGTCATATATTTGATTTTGTTGATAAAATGGGGATTTTACCCACTTGATGACTATTTATACATAAATGTTTATGTGTTGAATATGGTTTGACATATCTAGAAGATGGTACACTTTTGACTAGAATGAAATGAATCCATAGACATAACAGTTGGTTTTATTTGATGTGTGTGGGATGATATTCTCTATTTGTAATTTGAAATGGGCAATGGGTCTACATAGGCAATATGGTGTGGACTCTTAGAGTCGGGAATCGACCATTGACCAATATAATGTAATTTCTAAATGAACGAGATTAACTTGGATTTTGGAAATATCAAGGTATAGACCTAGTATGGTTGAACTTGGTGAATCCACAAGTCATGGAGTGTTAAGTCATTAAACTATAGGCTTAGATTGGTTGATCTTAATGAATGTTAATTCATAAGTGATGCTTATATAATATAGATATGTGGCTTACTTTTTGTGTTCAAGTCACTATCAATGGTAAATCGGGTCTCCCCTGTCATCTTGAGATGTATTATGCCCTTCCAAGGGTGAATTTGATTTAAATGGATGAATTGACTTAATTAAAGCTATGCTTTCAGTTTTAGTATTTCATAGCTTTATTCTATGAATGTCTGAATTCACTAAGCGTTAAACCTTAACATTTTTTCCCTTAAAAGACATGTATATCAGGCTCTCTTAGATGTGGGCCTCTAAATACTTGAGTTGAACCAAAGGGTCTTTGGCCTAGCGGTATGTGAGTCTTTGACCTTCTAAGAGGTCGGGGGTTCAAACCTCACCAAAGGTGAGGAGGGTATGTGATTTTATTTGTTCCATTTGTCGTATATAAGTATTATATACTTAAAAAAAAAAAAATACTTGAGTGGAGTGATGATTGGTAAAGGCATTTTTTGGTCATCATCTTTTGAATGACATTTGGAGTTACTTATGATAGATTCCTTCGGTGATTGTAATGACACATGATCATAATCTAAATTTAGAATTAGTTTAAATTAATAGATTGTTAACTACCATCCATTATTTAAATGTAAAATCTTAGATTATTCCCCTTTGTTTGGGGGCTTTTTTTTATAACTTTTATTCCATCATATTTCTACGATTTAAACTATCTTTTATTTTTGGGTGTCTCCTACTTTAGGGTGTTAGTTACCACCTGTTCTTTAAATGTTAACTATTATACTTATTTCTTTGTGCTTGAAAGTTTCACATAGATGGTAGAGATTTCTACCACCTGATATGAAGTATGAAGTTTATCATATTGACATTGCAGGTCTTTTCTGTTTGGGAGATTCAATACCTTTTGGATTTTAGACCTAGAAATTCGAAGCCCACATTCTTGATTATTAGTGGCATTGTAACACCTAGAATTTTGGGAATTCTTATTTGGGTAAGTTCTTCATCTAAGGGTACTTAAGTTGATAAAATATGAAAAGTTTCATATAGAAATCATGTTGGAAAGTCTAGGATTCGAATCGGGGTCGAATAACGCGAAAAACGGCGAAAAATGAGGGAGAAATGACTCCCGGGACCTGACACGCGACCAGACCGTGCCACCTTCTGTTTGGGTGTTCTAGAGGGTCCAGGCGACCTTTCACGCGACCTAGTCGCGTGAATACCCGCATGACCTCCTGACCTGCACAAAAAGACTGAAAAACGGGAGAAATCTTCATTTGGCCATAACTTCTTCATCACAACTCCATTTTGATCGATTCAAGTTGCCATGGTTTCGTATTCCAGAGCTCTTCAAGATGAAAGCAATGAGGATTGGAGATTCCTCAAAGATATGTGTTTCCCCTAAGTCGAAAAGTGAGATTTTAAGGTTTTTACACCATATCTAGGGTTTGGTTCTATGATTTTGATTTGGGTTTGATTTTGGTGTATGTTGGGTTTGTTTATTCTAGATAAAGGTTTTGTAGGTGAAAAGTGGTGGATCTAAAGTCTCCTCCAAATGGAGCTCAAGTTTCGAGTAAAACCTAGATTTAGCCTAAATTTAGCAAGGTGAGTTCACGATACTTTGTGAAAATTTTGTACATGCCAAAAACGTACATTTTTGAAGTATTAACATGTTTTACTTGTTATTTATCAATTGTGTGAGTATTTGGGTAAGTTTTCATATTTGGTATAAAAGGAGTTATAAATCATGTAAGAGGTTTATACTTGAGTTTTAAACATTTGAACAAATAAAGTATAAGTGTGAGTTATTTGGGTGCATTATGTTTTAAATGAAAACCATTTGGTTGTATTTGCATCTTTAAAGTATTTGATTTATAAATTGTTGGAAAATACATGTTATTGCATTATGAGACATTTGGAAATATATGAATATGATTTCATTTGGAAAATGGTGTGTCTCAACAAATGTTTTGAGTAATCGCATAAGTGTTGAGTTATAGAGCTTTTGCTCGGTTTTGACTAAAATGAGTCTCATGGACATTTGTCCGATTTAAATGACGATATGTTTTGGGTGCGTTAGTCATTCGTGTAGCGTCGGGTAACTTTATGATTTCCTAGCTTTGAGAAATAACTGACTATTGGGAAATAGTATTTTGAGCAAAGAATTGGTGTTGGGAAATTATCAATATTTCTTTGCTTGATGTATTTGATTTATAGACTAGATTGTAATGGATCCATAGGCATTAAGTCGGTCTTATAAATCGGGATTGTCATCCCTTTTTGGTCAACGTAAGAGATTAACTCATGCCATACTTGCATGTATGATTGGTTGCTGCCATTAAGCCATTGATCCTTACGTTGCTAATTGGAATCAACTCAGGCTGTACTTGCTTGTACGATTGGTTGCTTCCATTAAGCCGTTGATCCTTAGCGCGAGCTCTTGACTAGGACCTTCAGAGTTCATACTTGCTTGTGTGATGGGTGGCTGCCTACATCCCTTGGTCCTGGAAAGAACTCTTAACATTTAAAAGTGGCTCACTTGGGTGTTCCGTCACTATGAATGGTAAATCGGGTCTCCCCCGTTATCTTCGGATATTTTTCACCGTTTCAAGGGTAAGCGTCAGTTAACGGTTTATAAAACTTGGTCAGAGTTGTGTTTTCTATCTCCACGTTTATAATTTATTCATGGTCGTGTGAGTATTGGGTTTGATATCACGTTAAATGAGTATTTCTATTTAAAGCTTTCATTTTTAATGTCATTTTGGTCTAAAGCTTTTATTATGGAAATAATGAATTTGGGAAAGATGTTGCTTATATAATGAAGTCGTTTCATTTGATAAATTATCTTTTATCAAGCAAATCTTTTGATTTCAATCAATCATAAATATGTTATAAACTCTTGAGCTCACTAGGGGTTAAGCCTAACCCTTTTTCTTTGTCGGCATGTGCATCAGGTTCGCGTTGGGGTTGGTACTAGCGACACGTGTGGACTTGAGTGCTAGGAAGTGGCACATTAAGGATCTAGACTTTGGTGACATTTTCCGCATTCGGAGATAGCGACTTTTTTGAGTTTAGTAACACTGACCATATGTAGGTCTTTACATGAGACTTGGTCTAACTGTTGTCGAGGTTTTATTTAGAATATTTATTGAGGCAATTCGAGTTTTGATTTATAAGAGAAGGATTTATTCCTTATTTATTGTATTGATGAAAATTTTAAATTAGCCGCTCTTTCCAAATTTTAGAGTGTTACAGACACCGATAATCCTACTATCCACTTAGAGTTTAAGTCATAATATAACACATGTGTTCCGTTAACTCGTACAAATTATGTTAAGTGAACTTTGGGTGGAACTTTGCATAACGTGTTTGTACACTATGCTTAACCGACTTGTACCTCAGACTAATTTTGTGATGCAATACCATACAGTGGACCACAAACATACAAAATGAAACTAAACTTAATTTAAAATGTCAAGTGTATACTTATTAGGGCACAATGTTAAGAACTAGACTTGACGGTCCAAATTGGTATATTTAAAAATATTAATACTCCCAAAATTCATGAAAATCATTTGAACCCTAACGTCTACTTCTAACCATCCTCTTTCTCGCATCTCCTTAAGAATCTCCTTAGGTGAAACTAGAATCAAGCCAACGTATCATCAAATTAGTTGAAGATTTAGAAGATTGAAGCTTAAAAATCCAAAGGTATGTGTAGAAATTCTAATCCTTCAAAATTGAACTCCTATTTAGGTCAATGATCAATCCATTGGTAAATTGTGAGAATGTTGGAATATTAAAGCTTGTTTGAAGATTGAAATCACGATTGGATAAGGTTTGTTAAGCTCTTGGTATGGATATGCATTACTTTGAGGTTTTCAGCTAATTTTAGGTCTCTCACGGTGAATTGTAAAGATGAGGATAAAGAGTATTGATTTTATGTCTAAAAGGTCAACTAGGATGAGGATAAACATTGGTGTTATCTGCAAATAGAATGGAATAAACTCAACTAATTTAAGTTATACAATTTGTTGCTATGTAGAGGAGAATTAAAAGTTCCAACTTGTTTATAAAATTCGTATAAAATAATTAGGTAGTTCAAATGAGATGTGTAGTATACCATTGGAAAACTTGAAGTATCTAATACATCTTTTTAGTTCACACCAAGACCAAATTCTGACTCTAAATGGCTCAAATTCTTGAGTTTCCAGAACTGGTCAAATGGAACTTAGGAATTACATGTTATGTTTGTAAAATTCATATAAAATTGTTCATTGATCCAAATAATGTGGATCTTATGCTATTGGTTTCTTATAAATCATTACTACAAACTTTCATTTATAAGTTAAAGCTTCATTTTACCTCTAAATATGTGTAAAACATCAAAAGTTTAGAGCGACACAAGTTGCTATGTGCAGAGACTTAAGCTGCAGTTGTTATTTGTATCTTACGCACATTCGGTTTGCATCATATGACAAGATTATACCAATCAATCCTAAATCTATCTAGAACTGCTCTACAGATAAGAAGGAGTAGAAACAACGGTCTAAGACTTATTTATTCAAGTAGTATATAAGTGGTAATGAATTATTGTTTTATTTAAAGGCGACTTTGTGTGATTTGTATCAACACTAAAAGCATTCGATCGTGGTATTTTAGTCTTCTTTTATTTAGGTACGAATATCATACATTACTTGATACGTGGATAGCTATTTGCATAAGGCTCCCTAATCCGGATAAATCGTGATAAATTCTGAAAGCATTGGTTCAAAATTCCATTTGTGCTTTAATTTGTTAAAATAAACCATTTATTCTCCCTTCGATACAAAAAAAAAATTCTTCGTATCCTTCCTTCAATTCCTTGGCTTTGGGGGTGGATAAAATTATTTGACATTGGGCTCCAAATTCTACTCGTTAAAATGGGATATCGTGTGATTATCGAAAGAATTGACTCGAACCCCATTTATTTATTGAAGGCAATTGGGCTCAAATTTGGTGGGCTAGAATACCTCCAAAAGTTCTAAATTTCACTTGGAGAGCTTCTAGAGACGTCATTCCCAAACGGGTCAACCTCCAGGCGCATGGTATTCAAACCTCCTGTATCTGTTTGCTTTGTTAATATAACCAGGATAATATCTGGCATCTATTTTTAGATTGCCCGACTGCGAGAGAGGTTTGACAGGAAGCGGGATTATGGGAGCTTGTGGATAGTCTGCAAGGTCTAACACCTTCACCAAACTTATCTTCTCCATTATCAAGAACAACCCGACTCTTGTGGCCGACAAATTCCTGATGATCTTTTGGAGTCTCTAGTATCGACACAATGATGTACTCTAATCTGATGGTTCGAGGGATCTGGAAATGGCGGTGAGAAGAGCAACGAGTGTCCACTTAGATTGGGTAAAAATGGATGAGATGCGGGATCGGGCCGTGACTGCACCAACACTGGATTGCTCACACCTTTGGCATTACCCGCCCGACAAGTTTTTGAAATGAAACACATATGTGGCCTTATTCCTAGACGATGCAAAGGTTGGGATGGAAGTTGTTATTCATGATGGTTGAGGTATGATTTTCGCTGCTAGGACGATGCTTGTCTGAGGTTTACCGCATGTTCGGGAGTGTGAAACTTTGGCTCTTCTTGATGCCATGTCATGGGCCATCGAATTGTTTTTGCAGTGGAACTCTTTGAAACCGTTGCTAAAGTTGAGTTACTTCTTTGGAAGATGATGACCCATAATTTGAGGATATCATAGACCGTATTTGTGCCATCCTATGCCACCATGCCTTCTTCTCGGTGAAGGCGATTAGAAGATAAGCGAACGGGGTGGCATATGCTCTTGCTTAGTTGTCCCGACATAATACTTGTCTTGTTTTGTATTCTCATTTACCTTCCTCTATTTCCTGTTGTTCAAACAATGTTTGCACTTTGAATGCTCCTTAATCTAAATTTGTACTTTCGTTAAAAAATAACTATCAAATTTGCCTTTAGCGCCCAAATTTAATATGAAAATGATTATTTTTATATTTGAGAATTAATTATCATTCCAAATCGTCCTCATGTCTCTTAATTATTGGTCTATCTCTTGAGATCTATCTAATTTTTTCAAGCCTTTTCCTTTTCTTTAATTTTCTCTGCAAATACAAAACTCAAAACACAATTATTTTGCTTCTTTCAGTATCACAATGTTCTTTTTCTTAAAACAATAAACACATTTTGTCATTTAAATGTTTTGATAATAAAACCCTTCCTAAATATATGCATGTGTGGGTTTGTAGACTGTAGTGGTAGAGAAAACTAATAATATGACTAAAGATTTGGAAATGATTAGATAAATGTAGACAGATGAACAATAATTTAAGAGAGGAAAATTTGGAAAGTTAATTAACTATTTAAGAGAATAAGAGATAAGAGGAAATAATATTTTCCAAATTAAATCTTTCAGGAACCCCAAATAACTAAGGGGTTGTTTGGCAGTTGATGAATGGTTTGATGTAGAATGGTTAGGAGGCCAGAATGATTAAGAGGCTCTGTATGATATAGTGCAGAATGAAAAATGGTTGTTTGGTAAATGTTCTGAATGAATAGTGTTAGATCTAATTAGCCCCAATTAGATAGAAAGTTTTATAAAGTTAGCATAATTAATTGTAGTCCATTTAATTGTAATTGTAATTGGACTTGGACTTGGACTTTGAATGTAATGGGCCATATATAAGGAGTCTTAGGGGGCGTTTGGTTCATCGGAATGGAATGGAATCTGGTGGAATTGGAATCTGATTCCATTGACCAGATTCCAATTCCTTTGTTTGATTCACTATTTTCAAGAATTGGAATTTGTTAAATTCCAAAGAATTCCAAAAAATGGGCATTTGAGATTCCTTGGGTTATCCATGGGATTTCTATGGAATTGAATTTGATATATTCCTAATACCTCAAATACCCTCATCCTAAAAAAATAACTAAACCCTAATCTCTTAAAATTGAAGCCGACACCCATTCACTTGGATTTTCGGTTCGACTTTTTCGGGGATTTTTTTTAGTTTTCGGTTTTTTGATTTCGGTTCGGTTCAGTTTTTTCAAGTTTTTTTTTTCAATTTTCGGGTTTTCGATTTCGGTTCTGTATTTCAGGGGGGTTTTTTAGTTTTCGGCTTTTCGGTTTCTCGGTTTTTTTTCCCAGTTTCGGTTCGGTTTTTCCTCACCCCTAGCAGTTAGGTTCTTTATCGTCTGCTGCAACAACTAAAATATGTCTTGCCCTAACAGATTTTCTCTTGCTGTAGTTTTTTTTTTCTTCAGTTTTTAGCTATTTTTGCTGTAAAAAAATATGATTTTTGCTGTTTTAGCAGTTTCTGTAGTTTTTGGCTGTTTTGTGCAGTTTTTAGCTGTAAAAAAGCTCAAATTATTTTTGGTGTTAAAAAAATTGAAGTAACTAATAATTATTTTATTAAACTAATTTTAATTTAAAAAATTAAACTTAATAAAAAGGATATTTTAGTCATTTACTGGAATTTCATTCAAACTTCAAAGCTACATTCTGCGAACCAAACAGACAGATTCCAATTCTTTCAACAGTTCTATTCCAATTCTGCCAACCAAACAGCTGGTCAAACCTGACAACATTCCAATTCCAATTCCTTCAAAGTCAAATTCTTTTGACAGATTCCATTCCATCCAATTCCATTCTGCGAACCAAACGCCCCCTTAGGGTTGAGAGGAAAAGTTATGAGAGTCGACTCCTAAATTTTCATGTGTGTTTTTCCACGGTGTTCTTGGTATAATTGCAATTCTCCAATCAATAATATGAGTTTGGCTTGATTCATCTTTTCCTCTACCTAAATCTGTATGTGTATTGTTCTAACAAATAGTCTGAATGAGAACAATTTACTATTTTAACCTTTTATATGATTTAGTTCTGAATGAAATATAGTTGTTTGGCATATATCTGAATAAAACAATTACTTTGCAAATATAACTTGAAAACAACATTTCATATTAATCCAAACAAGCATAACATTACTTTTTCAGGTTCTAGAATAAACAAAAACATAACAATCAAATTCCAACATAGTTTTTGAAAAATTCTTAATTTGACGGATTTAACATTAACTGATTAGCAACCTAGTAACTTAAATTTTCCATGTATTTATTGTTTTAAGTACCAAAAGGCCTTGAATCCATGTCATATTCATCGACACCCTCAATTTCTTCTTATCCCTCGACAATAAACATTTGGTCATTGTCATAATGCATGAATAACTTATCTTGGACATTGCATCTTCTTATAAAATTATGAACCGCGAAACAACTAGTTACAACGTTTTTATATATTCAAAACGGATAGGGAGCCATTTGCTTTAAAATTGGAAATCTTGCCTTCAAGACACCGTAGGCACGCTCGATAATGTTTCTGAGTTGCGCATGAGCATGGTTGAACATTTCTTCTTTTGTCAAGGCACATTGTCTTCGAAAATCAGCAAGCCAATACCTCGTATTGCGATATGGAGTCATAAAACCACGAGTGATGACATTTGCAGCATCATAAAGATAATAACAATTGAAATTAGAGCATAACCACATTATATAAAATGTATAAGAAATGGTAAACATTTAAAGTTAGTAAAAATTATACATACCTCGCGGAGGAAATGGAAAGCCAGAGGTTGGACTAAATGCAACTTCTCTCAATACTCTAGCATCATGTGCTACGTCCTTCCATCCACCCCAAACGAACGTGAAAAACATATTAAAATCATAAATACCTAAAATATTTTGATGGCATTCACCTCTTCCTCTATCTCTATAACAAGTTTGTTGATCAATAGGTATGACTGCATGTACGAGAGTTCCATGTAATGCAACTATTGCCCTCTTTAAAGAATACAAATTAATTATTAATATAATAGGTTTATTGGTTTCACAAAATATAATTGAAAACTTACCGGAAAAATTCGTCTGAGGTTTGTTTGACTTATGATGTATTCTGCGTTTCCTAAAAGAGTGTTGTCAGTTGTATAACTTATTTTGCAAACTTCATCATTGCTCATAGTACTTCACAAAAGATTCTATGAATAGTCTCTATGGAGTGTTGAAATCTTCGTTTAACCATCCTAAACCGTTTGTCACGACCAATAATTATAAAAAATATAGCCATTTTTCCTCAATGGTGACATTCCTACTATTTTCCAACCTTTTTTTTTGCACTTCTGATCTAAACAACTAAAGTATGTAATGCTTTTTGCAATTAATGTTTTCGCACTTCTGTTGTAAGCAACTAAAGTATCTAATACTTTTTATATATTTCTTCAAGTTCGGATGTTATAACAAGTGGTTTTTCATTAAAAAGTCATAGTTTTTTTGGATGGAAACCAGACAATACTATTAAAAAGTCATAGTTGATTTCCATATAAATGTCTATCTAAATATGTAATGCTTTTTTATATATTTCCAATCCAAATGATTCTTGATTCTCCTTTTACATGTATGAGAGGAAAAACAATAAGAGACACGAACAAGAGTCCTAATAGGTGCCATGACTTTTTTCTATAAAAAGGATTTATAGTAAGAAGCAACAACCTACTATCCATATTCACCATATAACATGAAATCTGGATAGAAAACACCACTGTCTTTAGAAATCAAAACAAGAAACACATAACTAATAGTGAAAAATATAACAAATAGTGGAGTCTTAAAATACATAACAGATCTTGGAGAAACTCTCTATCAAGAAATACAGAACAAATAGAGGAGAAATCAGATTTAAGAAATCAGAAACATCGATTTTCAAACAAATCTGTACCCTCAAATATGGAAAAAACGAGTAATTTAAAATTTTCACATCTATTACAACAAATAAAAGGTAAATCCCCTATCTATTAAACATTCTTTGAATTACCTCAAATATCAAATCTAAATTTCACATTAATAAAATATATCAAACCCTATGTTAAGACTAAGTCAAGGTCGGATGTTACTAAAACCTAATAACTATCGCTATCTCCAATTCCAGAAGACGTCAACGAATAACTAGAACCTTCTTGTGCCTCTAACTAGCACTCACGTCATCATAGTGTCATTAGTACCAACTCCAATGAGGATATGATCCACATGCCGACAAATTAAAAATGTTAGGCTTACACATAGTAATTAGTAAGTACAAACAGTTTTCATTATATTTATATAAAGGTAAAACCGAAATACTGTTGATTTAAATCATAATTTTGAAAAAAGAAGAATATATATATATATATATATATATATATATTGTAACTTTACGAAAACCCACCATTTTCTTGATGTAGACTCATAAATCAAAATATCCAATTATACGCACCCAATACCCATAACTCACATGACCGAGAATAAAGCTATAAAACATTAAAACGAAAAACATAGTCTTAACCAAGTTATTTATACAATCAACTCATGCTTATCCTTGGAAGGGCATAAAATATCTAATGGTGACGGGTGAGACCCGATTTACCATACGTTGTGACGGAACACATAAGTAAGTCACAAGCTAATGTTATTAGCTGCATCACTTTAGGTATAAAACCATTGACATCAACATAATCCAATCATTATTGTCAATTGTGATTGAAAGCTCGTACATAAGTACATTTTGACATCAACCTAATCCAGTCTATAGTCAAATAAAATTAAGTGCACATTGACATCAAGCCAATCCAGTTTATAATCAAATAAAATAAGTGCACATTGACATCAACCCAATCCCGTCTATATTAAAAAAAAATAAGTGCACATCTTATAAAAAGAAATCGACTTATATGCCTATTGATCCATTGTATTATAGTCTCAATTTACACGACGCAACCACAAGACCAACACAATCAAAACGTGTAATTTTCATAATAAATATGCATTTTACATGATTTACAAAACCAAATATACGAAATATGAAAAACTCACCAAATACCCACACATTTGATAAATAATAAGTAAAACATGTTAACTTCAAAATGGAGATTTTGGCATGCACATAGTTTTCACAAAGCAACTTGAACTCACCTTGCTAGATTTAGGCTAAATCTACGTTTTACTCCAATCTTAAGCTTCCTTTGGTGAGGAACTTAGATCGACAAGTAGATCTTCCAAATCCTAACTCCAAATCTTCTCCACTATAAAGAACCCAAAACCTAAAACAAAGAATGAAGAAAAGGGGTGGAGATTAGGAACACACCAAACCCTAGCTTAAAAGGGAAGAAGATGAGGAGATTACCTTTCTCAGATGCTCTATAATCTTTCAAAAATGTACTTATCTTCATATCAGCTTGAAGATCTTCGAAAATCAAGACCATAGAAAAAGGAATCACCCAAATCGTAGTTGAGATTAGAAAGTTATGGTGAAATGAAGAAAAATCCAGAAATCTCGAATTTAAGCAGATCTGGTAACTTGCGCGACCTTTCTCACGTCCTAAGGACACGGGAAAGCCACGCGACTTAAAGTACACTTGAAATTGAGACTTGCTCGACCTAGTGCCCGGCTTGGTCCGTTGGAGCTCCGTTTTCGCTTTTTTCGACCGATTTTCGCACCCGATTCGATCCTTGATAAACCCACCACTATGAATATATAAAACCTTACTAAATTTCCATCATAATGGTCGAACGACCATTATAGCCATTAACACAAGCCTCTAAATCGGGTCTTACAAAATCGCACCACCAGATCGTAGGAATCAATAGAAGAAATGATACCTGAGAAGGGTGGAGGACCGCATGGGAGGAGGCATCGACGGATAGCTTCAGTTGTGGTCGGAGGAGTCGCCGGAAGTGAGAGAAGATGCGATACAAAATTTTATTCGTGGGAGAGAACGTAGTGGGAAAACTGAAGGAGGCGGATGAGGGATATGATAGAAGGTATTTTTGTAACAATAATGCACCATCTGAACCATTTTGCATTAACCTAGTTGGAAAATCACTCAGCGACATTCATCACAGTTAAAAGGTCTCAATTTTTTTTGCCAAACAAGACACACCTCTGTACGATTCAGAGATGACCTCTGAATGATATCATCCAGCTGCAAACAAATATTCAAGGGTTCAATGTCACTATTGTAACTTCAGCCAACACACAAGATGAGACTTTACCACCGTGGAGCGGCTTTTTTCAAAAAGATGAATAGGAAATAAGGGGGACCTTCACTTCAACCCCTAAATAGCTAATTATAAATATATGAAGCAGAAGGTAATACACCTTGCAAATTCAAAAACAAAATTATTATAACTTTTAAGTAACAAGTATTAATTATCTGCCAAGATGTCACTACAAGTATTAATTATCTAAGTGTCCTAATAAATATATGATAGAATTAAGTTTATAAACTCATTTATTATAGGACAGTTTTCAAATTGTGTCGTATAAAATTAGTTAATACGTCATTTTATTTTCAAAGCGTCATAAAAATTTGCTAAAACATCTAAAAGCGTCATATAATCATATTTTAACACTTTTAAATATGATGGTTTTTGGTTTGATCCTATAAACTTAAGTCCTTTAAAGTATTTTTTAGAACATTTATGTATTAAGTGTCCTATAAAATCAATTTTGTTATAGTACGTTTTAAGCATTCTTGTAACATCCAACTTTCTAAATTCTTTTAAATATAGTATTTAAAAGAGAATTATGTGTAATACTTGGATAATATGCTATTTATGAGTAAATGACATGTTAGAATTTGCTACGTGCGAGTAATAGGGTATATAAGAGGGCCCATAGGTAGGATGATTTTGAGGACAAGTGGCTATTAACCAACATACAACCTTAATCTTACAAAATTATCCACTAATCTCAAACATGCAAACCGTAATATCCTTAATTAACATTAATTACAAAGATTAAACTTAATATTAGGAGTATACCTTCGATGGTCTTCACATATACATCAAGATTTCATCAATTTGAGCTTTGATTCTTCAAGAACTGAGTGTGTTTGGGCTGAAGTATGTGTTAATCGCACCTTGAGTGTGTGGAGGGGTTCTTGAGTTGATTTTGGGGGAAAATGGGTTGATTTTTGCCATCTTTCCCACTTAAAACCGAGTTGGGTCGGGTTTGACCCGGTTGAGACCCATTTACCACCAAACACTAAAAAAACATAACTTTTCGCTCGAACCTCCGTTTTCGATGAGGTTTTCGCCTATGCGTACGTAAGAAGATAATCTATAACTTCCAATAAAAATATTCCATTAAAAATCTCCCAATAAAAGCATTTTTACACATTTATGCTTTCCTTTGTAATTTTGTCGTTTTGATTTTGAGCTCAGAATCTCGTAATTTTTTTTTCCGACACCTCCAACAATTCTTAATAGGCCCAAAAACTAGCTCCAAAGCTTAAAATACCATCAAACACCTACCGTTTGAGTGTTGTGCGCATAGTTTACCGAAATAGTAACGTACTTTGTAAAACTTGCATAAAATGCAATCTATGCGACTTTTTCGATCTCCGTCTCTTATAACACTTCATATTAACTTATTCCAAGGTGTTCCAACTTTTACCTCACCATTTAGATCATCCTTTCAAGTTTTGAGTAGATTTTTTCTCATTTAGGCACTCTAGTTACCTACCCAATTTCCAATTAGGCCATGTACTTTGTAATTTGAACCTTTACATCATCTAATCTAACATGTCACTTGTCCTCAAAATCATCCTACATATGAGCCCTCTTATATACCCTATTACTTAGGGGTGAACATGGTAAGGTACCATGTCTTTTTTTCAAATACTGTGTACCAACCAATTATAATTGGTACGCCAAATTTTATACCACGTACCAACCAACTATACTTGGTATCAACTTTTTTCGGTTGGTACATGTTGGTACGGTTTTGTACCAACTAAAAGTTGAAGTTATAATTTTTTTTATATTTACATCTTTACTAACTAGATTTAGATACACTAAAATCATCGAGTATCTAAATCATATGTTGATATGTATTGTACCACTTATCACTACATATATAAACATTCAAATAATTTTCATATAATACAAATATTCTTTAATAATCTAATACAAACGGTCATTGAGAAACGATGACGGATTGTAGAGGTATAAACGAGTTATTAATGTTGTTAGAGTTAGGTGAATGCATTCAATCAAGTTCTATCTAACCATCCATGTCATACTTTTGTAAAACGAAAACTAAGAACATTTAAAATGATCAAAATATGTTGTATTATACTAAATGTTAATCAATAAATAATTAAAAAAACAAGTCGGTACGGTACGGTATTACCGTGGTACACGACTTCTAATACCACGTACCAACCAAGTTTGGAGAGTTGGTACGGTACTACCAACCAATTAAGTCGGTACCAACTAAATTGGTACCAATTAAATTGGTACGGTTGGTATATGAATTGGTCGGTTTGTCATGGTACAAAATTGACACCCGTACTATCACTCACACTTAGCAAATTCTAACATGTCATTTACTCATAAATAACATATTATCCAAGTATTACACATAATTCTCTTTTAAACACTATATTTAAAAGAGTTTAGAAAGTTGGATGTTACAAATACCTCCTCCTTTTTGAAGATTTCGTCCCCGAAATCATCGTTGCGGAAATAGAGAAGGGTACTTAGACATCATTTCATCTTTTCGCTCCCATGTCCAATTTCGACGACAGTGATGCTTCCTTTTAACTAAAACCAAATCAACTTCTTTGTTGCGTAGATTCACCGTGCGTTCATTCAAGATTGCTTCAGGCTCCCGATATAGCGCAATTTCTCGTCCACTTTCACTTCAGACAAGGGAACAACTTCTTCGTGTTTACCTATACATTTCTGAAGATAGCCAACATGAAATACATCATGTATACCCAACAACTCTTCCGGTAACTCCAATTTGTAAGCCTGTTTTCCGATCCGCTCTAAAATCTTAAAGGGTTCAATGAAACGAGGGCTGATTTTCCCTTGTTTTCTAAATCGTAGAACACCACGCCAAGGAGAAACTTTTAGCATCACAAGATCACTGACCGAGAACTTGATCGGCCTTCTACGACGATCTGCGTAAGACTTTTGTCGATCTTGGGCTGCCTTAATACTTTCTCTAATCACTTGAGTCTTATCATTTGTAATCTGCACAAGTTCGAGCCCCGCCAACACTTTCTGTCTAGTTTCCCACCAACATAGAGGTGTACGACACTTACGTTCGTACAAAGCCTCAAAAAAAGCCATGCCGATTGTCGAGTGATAGCTGTTATTATAAGAGAATTCAATTGACGGCAATGAGCATCCCAACTACCACCGAATTCCAAAACGTTTGCTCGTAACATATCCTTAAGTGTCTGAATGGTACGTTCAGATTGACCACCGGTTTGAGGATGATAAGCCGTGATAAACGCATGTCGTGTACCCAGCTCACGCTGAAAACTGGTGCAGAAATTAGAAGTAAATCGAAAGTCATGATCAGAGACAACTTTTACAGGCACTCCATGGCGAGCAACAACTTCGTTTACATACAACTGAGCCCACCAATCTATGGAGTACGATTCCCGAACAGGAAGGAATAACGCTGGTTTAGTCAGCCTGTCAACGATACCCCATATACTATCATGCTATCGAGAAGTCTTTGGTAGTTTGGTGACCAAATCTATAGTTAACTCATCCCATTTCCAGACGGGGACCTCAAGAGTCTGAAGGCTCCCATACGGCTTCTGGTGCTCTGCTTTCACTTTCAAACATGTGATGCTTCTTTCTACGTAACGTCCAATATCCGTTTTCATCCCCGGCCACCAATAATCCGTGCGTAAATCATAGTACATCTTAGTACTTCTCGGGTGGATGGATAATCTTGATTTATGCGCCTCCGCCAAAATCATTTCTCGCAAACCACCAATTTTAGAGACCCAGATTCGGGTCTTAAAGACTTTTAGTCCACGACTGTCCTCAGATAAGGAATCAACATAGCTTACCATTCGTTCCAACTTAATATGCGCAGGCTTCAAAGCCTCAAGTTGCCACTTTTATAGATCATCAAATAAAGTCAACCTTCGCGTCATGTGAGTGATAACATAGCACAAAGATCCAGCAGATGTTTTCCGACTTAATGCATCCGCCACTACATTTGCTTTCTGGGTGATAGAGTATTTCACAATCATAGTCTTTATTGAGCTCCATAGCATGTTTTTGTCGTGTATTAAGAGTCTGTTGGTTGAACAAATACTTTAAACTCTTATTATCAGTGTAGAGTTTGCATTTCTTGCCATTAAGATAATGTCGCCACAGCTTTAGAGTGAAGACTACAACCGCCAACTCAAGATCATGAGTGGGATTCTTTTTGTATTCCTTTAATTGACGTGAGCAATAAGCGATAACCTTATCTTTTTGCATCAATACACAACCAAGTCCCAATCATGAGGCATCACTATAGACTACAAAATCTTCACTGCCTTCAGGTAAGGCAAGAACTGGTGCGTGTGTCAAACAATATTTCAAAGTCTGGAAGGCCTTTTCTTGGTCTTCAGTCCACACAAACTTTGCATCTTTGCGGGTAAGAGAAGTGAGAGGAATGAAAATCTTTGAGAAATCCCGTATGAGGTAATATCCTGCTAGGTCGAGAAAACTCCGAATCTATGAAGAATGTCATCAAAGAATACAATGACAAACTTATCGAGCATCAAACGAAATACTCGATTCATTAAGTCTATAAAAGCAGCTGGGGCGTTTGTGAGACCGAAAGGCATCACCAGGATTTTATAATGCCCATATCTCGTGCGGAAGGCAGTCTTAGGTACATCTTCCTCTCGTACTTTTAGTTGGTGATAACCTGGTCTGAGATCAATCTTGGAGAAGAAACTTTCACCTTGAAGTTGATCAAACAAGTTATAGATACGGGGTAACAAATACTTATTCTTAATCGTTATGTTATTTAGCTCACGGTAATCGACGCACATCTGGAAAGATCCATCTTTCTTCTTGACAAACAATACCGGAGCACCCAGGGTGAAGTGCTCGGTCATATGAAGCCTTTATCAGTAGCTCTTGTAGCTGATCCATCATTTCTTTCATCTCTGGAGGTGCGAGACAATAAGGAGCCTTCGCTATTGGTGCTGCAACCGGTATCAAGTCGATTCTAAACGCCACCTGCCTATTTGGTGGCAATCCAAGCAAGTCTTTAGGAAGCACGTATGGGTATTCATGTACTATTGGTACATCATCTACAGTCTTCTTCTTCATTTCCTTTGTTGAATCTATGACATACTCTAAGAAAGACAAGTATCCTTTAGTTATATAATATTGAGCCTTGAGTATAGAGATTACCTTAAGGTCGATCACTCGTCGTTCACTACAAGTGTATGAATATACCATACCGATTACCATACCGATTACCACTTCGAAGTTATGAATATCAATTGGAATCAAATATACCGTGAACTCATGGTCATCTAAGTCTAATTTACAGTTTTTGTAAAATTTATCAACTACAATTGTTACTCCGTTCGCAGTGTCGACAGAGAAAGGTTTTTCAAGCATAATTGGCACGGAATCGAGGTACCGAGTGTAATAAAGTGCTACAAAAGAATTTGTGGCTCCCGAGTAAAATAAAATACGTGCAGGTCTATCATTGAGAAGAAAAATACCAGTTACGTATATCCGGTTCCTTCAATGCCTCCTCTGCTGTGATTTGAAAAGCTCTGGCTCATGCCCTGGTGTGTCTTTCCGCACCTCCAACAATTTATTGGTGTGCTCGAATGTAGGCTAAATGCCTAAGATGATGGGTCTGGGTATTTTGAGATTGAATTTTCTACTGGTTGGAGAATCGAGAGAACCGTTGTGTTGGGGTAGAGATAATCCTTTTAGTTCGCGAACGTTTCGACACCAGTACATTATCATCGGCAATGGATAATTCATGCTCTTAACGGAGCATATTCAACAATCTTTCTAAAAGTGGCATCATCACGACTTATCACAAAACTTCGGATCTCCTTCCATAGTCCTCCGATGAAATGTTCATTCTTATCCTGTTCGGAGCTTAGGAATCGTTGTGTGAATCGTTCCTTCTTGTTGAATTCAGTTTTATAGTCAAGTATAATCATCTTACCCTGCTTCAGATCAAAGAACTTCTTTTCAAGACGCCTTTGTAGGTCAACAGGGCAATATTGTTTAAAAAATTTCCCCTGATATTCATCCCATGTCAAACTGTTACGCGTCGTCGCGTCTAAAGATTCATACGTGGCATCCCACCATATAAGGGTTCGCTCCACGAGCCTCGCAGAGGCATATTTTACTTTATCATTATCCAGTACCTCGGTAATCCGGAACACCCTTTCCGTGTTCTAGATCCATTGCATCGCCAATACCGGATCTGATTGCCCCTCATATTATGTTGCACCACTGCTTCTGAAAGTTTTAAATGAAACCCGCTTGGTCTTAGGTTTCGGTGCGTCTCCGGCTTCGTTCATATGCTTACCACGATTTTTGGGATCCGAGGGATTGTTTTGATTACGTTCTTCCTCAAAGCATCGCTCCATTTCCTGACGTTGCCGTTCTATAGCCGTAGTCAATCGATCATCCAAAAGTTTCAATAGTCGTTCTGTACGAGGGGACAAAGCAGGATTTTCATCGTTCCCGGCACCTCCTGGAGTATTTATATTTAGTGTGGGGTTACTTTCACTTTGCACATCATGCTTCGAAATTTTGCTGAAAGTTAGAACACAAATCTATTAAATACAATCCTACCCTTGGTCCCAACATAGGTCTCTCCTATTAGTTCATATCCCGTATAAATCATCGCCTTAGTTACTATACGATCTCAATGCTTAGGTTTAGGTCTAGATACCATTTCTGATATCCAGATCGCTTAAACCGCTGCTCTGATACCATAATTGTAACATTCATTACACTAAGTTCGTTTACTATATACCCAAAACATTTTCCAAAATATTACGGGATATAAGTGCTAGATTTTCACCAAGAAGTTAAGTTCGGTTCAACCGAATAAAAAGAAACATGTCAACCCAAAAGTTTGATGAAACTTACAACCAACGATTTAAACACTAAAATTCGAGACAAAATATATAACTACCAGAATGCAATAACTACATAAACACAACCCATGACGATTTATATACATAACAAGTACCAAAGTGACGTCCATGATCTTGAAACCTTCAACTGAATCTACACCGCCTTATCTTTAACTTTATCCATTACCGTCCTTACGGACAAGGCTTAGTTAGGTTATATCGAAGCGTATAAATATGATGTAAAATACATGTATTAATCGAAACAAAATAGAAAGAACCGTTCAACTACAAACCAAACAGTCAACATACCTTTCCAGCATCGATTAAAGAATAATGAGCATATCAAAATATGATTATCACTATCAAGAATAGAGTATACAATTGCACCACACCCTCTCTTCGTCTACAGATCCCCGTGCAAAGTACTCACACCCGACTACTTAACAATCGGGATACGTGAGTACGACAATTGATATGCCACACCCAACCTCCCTCTTCTTGGGATACATGGACATACACCATGCTACAATATATCACCCGAAGTAATACCCGTAGGTAATGGTTTACCAAGAGGCCAAAGAAACAGTCTTGGATCCGGACTCGACCGACAACGCGGAAAAACAACGAATACCAATTCAAGGTCAGGGGATTCAACATACTCAATACCACATGAAAAATCAACTAATATATAGCAAGAAAACATGTACATATATTACACATAAGCAAGCGTTCGCTATAAACTCATAGTGCTTCAATGTAAACAACCGAAAGCGATAATATCCAATTCCAACCAACAATAGAATTAGACCTTCACAAGCTCCAAATATCCTTAATATAATCTCTGGAGTAAACATTTCAAATATCATTATCAAGCTATAAACCAATCTCAAGTTATACACTTTTAAATTTTGACTATCCTACTTTCAATTACCCTGTACAGCCCTCTGTTCATCCCATGTTTTACCATACTTAGACTCAAAATTACCCAATGACTTCTAAATATGAAATAAATTATACTCGCATAGATTTCTAATGCAACTGAACTCACATTTTTATGATTTTTCTGTGATTTATTATGTATTTTACAACACAACAGCTTAAAGCTGTCAAAACTCAGCTTAACAGCACAGCACATGTTGCAGTTTTTGCCCATCTTAACTTAAATTTCACATTTTCATGTTTGAAGATGAATTGAAGTTCATTCTCTTATCTTTCCGTGGACATTGATCTTATATTGATACGATTTGTCTACAATTATCTATGAATTTTCAAAGTCAGAGCTGTAACCATAAACTTTCATGATCAATTCATCCATATTATCCATTATAGTGTCCAATTCTCTTGTATTTTAATACCAACTTCAGGTTTTTAATTCATAATAACATTAACTTTGTAAAACTTTCAGAAATTTCAAGATTAGCAAGCATCCTAACACAATTTTCCACTTAAATCACCATTAACATGTCTAATACAAGTTCCACCATGAATTCCGTGCTTAATTCTTATAATTAATTCATAGTTTATTCAAAATAACAAGATATTAGTTACAATTCTCATTATGAGTTTGCATATTGTATGGTGATTTAAGTCATGTGAAACCAAAAGGAGAAAGGTTGGGCAACAAACTATGTGAAACAAAAAGCATTTATAGATAATTAAATTATGTTTTATTAATTGATTATTGTAAAATGAGTGTTTTCAATTTTTTTAAAAATACTATTAGAAACAAATAATGTAAAATCAATTAAATGTTAATTACTCATGGGATTTCTAGATCCAATATTTGTGCCCCGGGATTTCATTTCGACTTTTTTAAAACAAAATGTGGAATTGTACTGGAATCTAATTCCAAATCCTGACCCATCAAATGTCGCAAACCAAACGGACTACAAGAAATTTGATCGTTATATTGTGGTGAGTAGAGACGGCAATGGGGCCGGGGAGTACCGAGGATCCCAATATTATCCCATCCCCGATCCGTAATCCCCACTGCCCAACCCCACCAGGGATTATGGATTTTTTCCGTTCTACGCAATTTAATTTTTGATGTAATATATCTATGTATAGTATATCTATAAATCCTATTTCATGTTTAAACGACATGTCATACCAAACTTTCAACGCACCAAATTTCAACTATTGATATGTATAAGATTAATATCAAACAAGACTGATTCAAACACAAATATATCAATTATCATACTTAAAAACAAAAAGCGTATACTATGTTGTTATCACCAAAAGTTCCCCAACGAACAAAACCAATAATGTAATTCGTTTTACAACTTTACATCATCAAAAAGTGATTATATTTATTAAATTTGTATGTTATATATACCTATTAGGTTTCTCATTTCTTTTATATAATATATATGCATAATTTTTTTTATTAATTAATACTCAGGGTCAGTTTAAGGTCAGTGACAAGAGGTATCTCGATCCTTGTTCAAACTGGACTTAGGTATCAAGTTCGTCTACTATTGTATTTTTTTTTCATCCCTAGTGGTGAAATGAAATTAGGAAATTAGTAGGTTGTTTGATTAATAAGCAAGACAAAAATGATAAAATTGTGTGAATCATTAACTTGATCGCACTTTAAAGTTGGTTAACTGGATTAGTATCATCATACATTGAATTAAAGTATTTGTACGATAGCCACAAGGGTTGTGGCATAGTGGTTGAAGCCCTAGGAGATGTGGTGGAACACCACATCTACTCAGGATACTATTTCAGGCGTACACAACAATTGTGACCACTAAGTTTATTAGTGCTGATTTTTTTACAGTCATAATTTATCGGGATCAATTCAGGCATGAATATAGTATCTATTCGGTCTGAATAATGCTTATTCAGTCTGAACATTTCTTTGATTATTCAGTTTGAATAATCTACATTCAGACACGTGTCGTGCTCTCATTTGTCTTCACGTTCACAATCAAATTTGAGTTCGCATTTGAAGTTTCCTCTCTCTCTTTCTCTTTCTCTTTCTCTCTCTCTCTCTATATATATATATATGGGAATTTTTTTGGAAACCTCAATTTTGTGATAACAGTGAGGTCCATTATTTACCACAAAACTTTATTCTGTTGATTAAATTAAATGAAAAATAATATTATAAATTCAGTTTCCATATAACACGCTTCCTTTTTAATTACAAGGGTGTATAGGAAATTTATTACGTAGGATCATGATTGCCATAATCCTGCAACCGTTTTCTCATAAACCCATGGAGAAGATATCTATCAGATATATACGAATCATCATGAAAAAATGGGGAAAGAAGTGCTTCTTATACAACAATGAAACCCTTTTATGAAAACCCACACCTAATCAGAGATAGGGTTTTTCGATGGAAAGAGCAAATCAAGCAACGTCGACGAAACCATGGAGGGTGCACCAGGTACTCACCATCAACGTATTTTCCCCTCTTTCTAATGTCGCTTCAATTATCAGAACTCCATGGATGCATTGCGAAAGATCAAAATTTCATAAAATTGATTGAATCGTTACAATACGTGAACAGGGGTAAGAAGGAATCTGAGGAGTGCATCGAAGAGAAGCTTCAACAACAAAAATACCATGGAGACTGCTATTGACTTTGATAGGAAGGAGACTTCGAATGATGATACCCAATCAGATGATTCGAAGCTACCAGTCGAAGAATGTAAGTATAGATATCGATAGTACAACTTAACTGTTCATCAACTATCTTTACTTTGTGCATATGTTAACGCCATAAGGAGGTAATGTACTGCTATTAGTTGAAGTAAATTTAGTTGTGCACAATGTGGTAACTATGATCCCCTAACGTAGTTATGTGAGCTATCAATGAATGAATTTGTGCATAATGCAATCACCTGTGTGCACAAAGTACTTCGTTTATTTTCACTACTAGAAATTTTTCAACGGAAAAATGTCGTTGAAAATTTTCTATGAATTTTAGAGGGATTATTGACAGAACATAAATTTTCAACGAAGTTCCGTTGAAAATATCTCACAAACATGCATTTTCAACCAAAAAAATTTCAACTGAATGTCTCATCCAAAAAAATTGGTTGAAAATGCATGTTTGTTAGAGATTTTCAACGGAAATTCATTGAAAATTCGTAGAAAATTTATGTTCTGTCAATAATCTCTCAAAAATTCATAGAAAATTTTCAACGACATTTTTCCGTTGAAAATTTCTGTTGAAAATACTCAACTTTCTAGTAGTGTTTACATAATCTGTATGGATATAAGATGACGTGTTAAACATGAATTCTTGATCTTCATATGAAGCTGACTTGTTAATATTTGATTTTTATATAATTCTACACTTTAATGTTTGAGATACGACTATGTAGTGAGAAGTTTTAATTGTGCACAATGTGGTTATTAGTTATGGCTATAAGTACAGGATGTGGTTAAAATATGGCCATAAGTTAATAGTTTCACAACGAGTCGGTGTAGTTGAATGATATAAGTAGTTTCTTTTATTTGGATTATTACTTATCAAGGAGTGAAACACAATTGTAACAATTGAGTACATATGATGCATTAGTATCTTGTTTCGGTGCATATTATGTTACTTGATTTTGCAATATAATGTTGTCGTGTAAGCTTAACAGTAAGCATGAAATACTTAAAACCTATAGCACTAACCAAACTTTGATGCAAAGAAAATTAAATGGTAAAAGGGATGTATGGAGATAGATGGACATTTGTGCACTAACCAAACAATGCTTGAGATACAACATTATTAACCATTTAACATGCTTCTAACTTTCAAATTGGTTTAATATATTGTGTATGTTGATTGTGCATATATTTGAGAAAGGTATAGGTTGATAATTGTGAGAATATTATTTGTTGTTCAAGTACTATATAAAAAAAAAGATTCATGACACTCCGATTGTCCAAAAAGAAGGTATGATCATAAATAAAAAATTATATATCAGTACAACTAAGGTGGAAGCAAGGAAAATAACTTGTATTCTCGTAGACATAGCTTCCATGATTACAGAAAACTAAAATTCTAGAACTTAAATATCTTATTTGTGGCACGTCTGGACGATATTTTTTTTTTTGACAATTAGAGGTATGTTACATAAGAAAATAAAGAAAACCACGGATGCCTCTTTGGTTGTCAGAGGGAAAGGTATGAACATGTAAATCAACGTTATATTCATAAAGAAAAACACGTATGCCTCTTTTGTTTGTTAGAGGGAAATGTATGAACATGTAAATCAACGTTATATTATTCATAAATGAAATGGTTAAATGTTGTATTTGTGTACACGTTGGTACGTATTTTTCTTAAAAGAATCAAATGTGACTATTTTCACAACTCAAATGTTTCAGTTACTGAAAGCATAAGTAGTCTAAGAGGAAAGACTAGTCGAAATACTTCGAGGGAAAATACAAAAGGTATAGACCATACCTTTTTGGTTACGACTCAATTATCGACTTGTGCATGTAACATTAAAAGAGATGTATACACTTGTATCAATATGTGAATAATATGATAACATGATTAAATATGTAACAGGCCAAATGCAAAAAGATAGAAGACGCAAGTCTGATGTATCTTTGAATGACCCTTCGGCATTAAGGAAAGGAAGAAAAAAAGGTGGTTCTTCATCTCTGGTTACGAAGGAAACAGGTTTGCATAATATGATATACTAAATATCAAAAGGTATAATGAATCAACAAATGTATTAGATTTGTGTAGTCCTTACATTTCAAATGAATATGAAGGTGAAAGAGAGATGAAAAAGAAAGGAACGTATGGTGAACCAATATCTAGGGAAAATGTGATCGTTGATGTTTCGTTTCAAATCATGATATATTTTAAATGAATTCTAAAATTATGTACTGCAGATAAACCAAAAAATCATACAACTTCATCGGGAGTGAATTTGATACTTCCAACGATTGGGAAGCACTAAAACAAAATGAAAAGTCAAGGACGAAAAAGACACGTGACAAAAAGATGGTCAAATGTGTCCAAAAAACCCTCAAAGAAGTCGGTGGTTCAAAATAATAGGAAGAATACCGCTACAAGGGAGAGCACACCAGATTTAGACAATGATTTTGAAACACCACCAGCTAAAGCAACGACGGTAGTAAAAGTCGTACAAAACGCTAAAAATGATAAGAAATCAGGGGGAGGTAAAGGACAAAAGGGATTGAGAAAAAAGAGTCCAAACAAGATGGAAGGAAGAATCCAATCATTCGGAACAGAACATCACTAAGGCCTCTGTACCAAGCAATTCAATCCTTGAGGTTGGCATGAGAAGCAATGGTGGTAGAAATGGGTTTCAGGCCTTTGTTAAACATGAACACAAATCAAATACCATTGAAATTGGGGTTCTTTATGGTCGATATGCTTAATACTGTCGAAATGAGCTACGTCTTGTTCAAGGAACAATAAAATTATGAACGGATTTCGTACACCAGATGTGTGGCACGCCAATTGGGTGGAATAGACATCCATTTAATGCCCCCATCATCACCCGATATGGATATCCGAAAAGAATGGAAAACTCAAAATGAAGGGAAAATGAGCAAAACAACTGAAGTGATGCAAAGGATTGAAAGTACCGATGAAGACAACTTCAACTTTAGGATAAACTTTTTGACTTTGTTTGTTAATACAATGGCAGATTGTAGTATAGTGGGTTACTACAATTTTGGTTTCCTCAATTAACTCAGAGAGGACACACATATATCAAGTGGAGTAAGTGTGTGTACAATTTTTAAGAACAATTAAAGACAATTGGAATAGGGATCAAACCGGTGATCATTTCTATGCGAGGCCTGTTACATTTCTAGTTGTAATGTTTTTTGCATACAAACCTACTATATGTGAGAGGTTATGGATCATTTCTTGCAACCAGTCCAATCCACATACAGTAGTTTCTTGCAACCAGTGATCATTGTGTAGCTACTATATGTGGATTGAACTGGTTGCAAGAAACTACGAGTCGATAGAAAGCGACCGGTCATATGTTCGTGGAACCACGACCTTTTACTAAAAAGTAAGTATGTGTACGATTTCAAGAATCTACGAGTATGCGGAGCTTGGTGATGGAGGCTTTGGGCCTTGGCCATTGATTGGACCACCAAAAAAATGAGCCATTGGTTGCACCACTACTAAATGAACCTGAAACTCTGAGACGATCATTTCTAAATAGAAGTCAAGTTGAAAAACAAGGAAGCAAAGATAGGTTGAATGTAACGTTTCTTTTCACGGTACTCTCTAAAGAGTCATTTTCTTTACAACTGTTAATATTAGCTTATTGTACATATCTTCCCTTTTCTTCTCACAGTGGGAAAGTAAGCTACCTTTCTTTTCGATGTTATGTGAATAGATCAGAATATAATGTTGATTTTCCTCAAGCCTTCGCTAGTTTAATTGAGATGAAATCATTCATGTGTGTCTCTTAAGCATGTTCTTTTAATTCTAAACATCCATCTATTATATTCAAGATGAAGATCATGGTTAGAGCACAACGATCTTGTAAAGGTTAGAAAGAGCTTAATAGCTATATTTCACATGTGTTCACATCATCATTTAGGAGGATCATTTTTCATCAATGTGGTGCTATTGTTATTTGACTATAATTTATTTGAGTCAACTCATGATTGGAGAGCTTCACAAATACCAGACTTTGTGTAGTGCATAGAAGTTTAAGTTGGTCATGCTACTCATGTTTTGAAGCCCGTTTAGGAGATCATTCATTTGACTGTAATGACTCTGTGACCATGGATGTTTTCATCGGAGCTTGTTTTTTAGTATTCAGTGGTGTTATGTCTCTGTTTTTCCGTACATTGTTGGAAATATTCTATAATGACGATCTTTAAGTGCTTTGCTCATTGGAAATTTTTTAAATATGAAATTTGTGTTAGACTACTCATGTTTATATGATTAATGGGGTCTGTTTGGAATTGTGTTACGTTATCCATATTATTAGCGTTATTTGTTTATATGATTATGGGGATCTGCTTTGTCATACCTTGTTTAAACCTCAAAGTATTTGTAACATCATACCAAACATGTCACTTAAGGACTCAATGTTTTGCAAGAAACACGTACAACCATTTATTTATAAATTAAAACCTGTACAAACTGTAAGTTTTTAGAAACGATGTTCATGTTATGTTTTATACTTCGTAGGAGTACAAAGCCAGGATCGAGGAGAAGCTTAATTGGATATTTGCAACAAAAGTGAGTACAGAAAACATGTTGGACGATGCAATGAATGATTATCAGGCAGACTTAGATTTAAGTGTGCTTAAAATGCAACTTAAAAACATGTTCAATGAACAAGCTGACGACATGGATGAATGTCGAGATCAATCACACGGTCTTGATAAGATGATTACACCCGAAAAACATAGACAAACGTAAAAAGATTGATGACGAAGACCGTGGCAAGGAAAAAAAGGAACCCCGAACACATGTCATGATCTTGTGAACGTGTCGATATTACCGATTGAAGATTACAAATACTGGTACAATCAACAAACAATTGCAGGGGTGGATGAAAGTGTGGACGCTTATACTAGGAAAAAAAAATTGATGCAATAACCATACCTAAATTTGATCTCGGCGTTCCAAGTCCGATAAACTATTTCAGAACCCAATGCCTATATCATTTTCATCCCCTAATAAAAGAATAATCAAGATTGGGCCACCACAACAAGCGATATGCGATGTAAAAAGACCCAGAAAAAGAGAGTTAAAATTGGAAGGTAGTCTATGGTCACCATATGTGAGAAGGGTCGTTATTATAGAGGTTGTTGAGACAAGCGAAGTAAAGAATATCTGCAACTGGATCGATGCACCGTTAGAATCGATATTGTACGTAACCTATTAAGGACAATTATCTTTATAACATAGATATAAATCATAACTCTTTGATTTTGTTTTTGGATTGTTTGTAAATAAACAAAGACCCAATATTTGAGATGCCTAGAAGTGCGGTTTTCGTGCGAGAGAGAATTGAATCACTTTTTGCACGTACAAAAGATTTATGCCAATGTGGTGGATCACTGGGTGGCTTTGCAGAACTATGAAGAAAGGTACAAGAACATCGCATCATCAAGGAGGTTATTCCAAACTCAGCTATACTAATAAATTCAAGAATATCTTATTTCTTGACGATAAAATAGGACATGTAACAAGGTATGCTTATTACTTTATACAGTCAGAAACCGTTCTTGATGAAAACAATGAAGAAGATGTAAGATTGTAATTATTCAAAGATAACTCTTTGTCCGCAGTAGGAGGGATCAGGATAAGTTTGCATTGAAATCAATCAACTTGGTATTATTAGAACTTGTTACAATGTTGTTTTTATTAATATTTTGAATTGGTGACTAACAAATGAAATATCAGGTGTTCTTCCCAACAGTGCGGTCAAAGCACTGTTATTTGGTAGTTTTCAATCTCAAGAATCCAGGACTAATCGTCATTGATAATTTAGCAACAAGCGATGCACTAGGGCGTGAAGGTGAAAACGTTCCGGAAGTATTAATATGGAATATTATATTAGCTATTAACTGTACAAGATATTTCTTTTTTGAAAGCCATAGCGGCATCGAACCCACGAACGACTACCACGAACACACGCACACACGCACGCACGCCTCCCCGGTGGTGTCGGGCATCCAAGGGCAGCCCACTAATCCGCCGCTGTCCCAGCTCAGCTTACGCTAGACCTAGAGCCCAACCATAGTCTATGACAGGGTTGGGGGGGCAGCCCATTCAAAGACTGGACCAGCCCAAGGACTGTGTACTCCTCATGCCCTCAAATTGACTCCCCTTGGATTCAAACCTGGGTAGATTGGGATACCATCCACAATCCCCCCAGGATGTTACCGCCCTTGAGGAAACCAACTGAGCTAGACATGATTTAACTGCACAAGATGTTATTTCATCTCAAATTTGTTCAAACCAACAATTATATATATGTTTAACATGGGTTTTCTATTGTGATGCAACACTACATGATGACAAGGTATCTATTCACTTTTGATCATTAGCCTTACAATAGAATGTGATAGGCTTTGTTTTTTTTGTTAGTAGAAAATATAACTTTTTGAAATAGGTAGCTTGTTTGGTTTATAGGAATGTTAGATAACTAGGATGTTAAACATGTGGTTATTTTGCATTGTCAGTCTGTTTATCAGCGCACAGATTATGATGTTTCACGTTTAGTTTTTGGTAGTATATTGGTTTACACTTTGTCTTGGGTATATGATTCCCTAAAGCAATATGTGGGGTAATGTTTGAACTATTTGTATTCATAAAGTTAGTACTCAGGTACTTGTTTTGGTTAATATGCAAAAGGGAGTTGTTCATTATATGAAACATATATGTTTACAATGTGATTACATTTGTTCACATTGTGCATAAATGAACTCTTATGTTGGAAACACTACTATATTACCTGTTTGGTAAGATTGTCATTTGTGCTTCTTTTAAGATTACGGGGCCTTTTATCAAACGCTTACCCGGGTAAGCGCTTACCAAGTCATATTACCTTACCGGAGGAATATGACAAGTACCAAAAATCTTACCCGGTAAGAGCGAAGACAAGGAAAACAATGACCAAGAGTCTTACCCCGGTAAGTAATGACGACGACTCCTACCACGGTAAGCGCTTACCTGGTAAATTGTAGCATACGACGCCGTTTTGGTGGACTAAAATCTTACCCGGTAAGTAAGTGGTAGTGTTAAATTTTGTCGGTAAGCACTTACCCGGGTAAGATTTAGTAAACGCCCCTAAGTTAAATGTGCCTCACAAGTATCTAGAAGATGATTTCAATCACTAATAAATAACTTTATTAATAAAATGGGTATTGAAACGATGTTTTGAATCAGAAGTATTCAGAAATAGGTTTGTTATCAATGACTACCAAGAAAGAAACCTTAATAAATGTAATCCAATAACCACTAATGTAAAAGTTGATAAAAGTAACAATAAAATTCAAACAAAAATGTGATCATGGAACACTTTTGTTCATGCACTAACCATCAAACTAAAACTTTATATCGAAGACCACAATAAACGTTTTCTAATTACTAAATAAAAAGATTTGTCCTGCTATTAAAGCATATATAAATCCCTAATGAGTCTGTTTTAAAGATGAATAAGTCTTTGAAGTTTTCACTTTTTTGGGCAATTACGCGAGTCATGGTTCACATACTCGTTGCAAACTCTACATAATCTCTTGTCCCTTCTGGCTTTAGCCATTTCTCGCTCTGTTGCACCAATAAAATTTTTAGACAAACCGCGCCTTTTATTTCTAATGCCCGTTGGAGGAAGAATATCAATATTATCTGGTTTAGAACCACCCTAGAATTGTTAAATATTCTTTTCCTTTTGCTGAGCAGATGCTTCAACCGGGAAATCTCGGATCTTAGGCTCTCAACATATGAGGCAAATCTTGCTTTGTCGGTCCTTAATCTTTCAAGATCATTGTCTACAACCGAATGAGCATCGTTATACAACTTCCTCAACTCCTCATCTAAACCGTGTGTCCTCTGACGACTATTTTGCAAGTCAAACGGCATTAGGTCAAGCATACAACTCTTCATCACATATTGTTCAGGCATGGATTCAATACCAGCGTTCATCAATACTTTGAATATACGTCCACTTAGATAACCATGACGGAAAATAAATGGTTGCATCTGCGGGTAATGCTTGAATCGGCAACATTTCACACAACGTACGAGAAATACCAAATTTGTTAAATATAAAATTATACATAAAATATATGCTTCATATAGAGTTTTGACGTTAAAAAAGACCACAACGTAGAATTACCACCTGATACTCCGCTTTCTTCTGAGAAGATTTGCCTAAATGAGAAATAATGGAAACCTCAGTATCATCAAATGAAACAACACTTTTGATTGAGCACCCCAACAACACCCTGTGTATTTCCTTCTGAATGTCAAAAAAAATTGTGGGCATGTACATGTTGTTTATGCGGAAAATCGTTTAATAAAAAACAACTTAAGGTTTATGTGGAGCTTTTACTGATGGGTTTTATACGTACTATAAACAAACAAGGCAGCGAAAACTATGGCAAGTATCATATAACCAAACCCTACAAGGAAACCCTAGTAGATGATATTAACAACAAGAAAGAAAGAGATTACCAACCTTTAATCCAATCTTGTAATTGGATTTATCCACTTGTAGAACTCGAACACTTCTATCCAATGATAAGGAACGCAGTAACCAAAGGAGATTACCTCTATTGGTTTGTAACCAATTTGTCCAAGATTATTAATCTTTGGAATATCCACCCAAGTGTAGTAAGAGTACCCACAAGGAATGGAGCAAAGAGAGAAGAGAAAAACTCAAGGATTTAAGAATGCTTGAGTGGGACACTTGATTTACGAGCCATGGATCTCTATTTATAATGGTAAGTAACTTAGGGCCAAAGTTAGGGTTTTGGAGAAAAGCCTAAAGGCTTTAGCCAAGCCCTTGGTTCATCTTTCAAAGAATAACCAATCAGCCCCTGCACTTTTAATTGACACAAATTAATTCCAATTAATTCTGTAAAATTTCCATAATAATTTCTAATTAATTATTATCAAATAATAATTAATAAACTATTTATCTCTTTCTCTTCAATATTCTAATAACCTTTGGACAATTGAGGGCAACCCAAAAAGGACCCTGATATTAATGGAAAGTCATGAGTAATTAGTTATGACTTTGGACACTCATTCCAACAGTCTCCCACTTGGACGAGTCATTAACTACTATTAGTCATAAACTAACCAAACAATCAGTAGAGAGTACTTCCTTAGCAACTGCCGAACTCTGATTCAGAGATAAACCTAGATAAGTGATCAGCTTATTCTTTCGTTCTTCAAGATATCGTATGAACTGAGTCATGGACATGAATCAATCTCAAGTTCAAGGTTGTTTCCCGGTCTCCGATTTATGAGGACTTTATTAGACTACAAAATTGAACACATCAATCTAGTCCAGGCTGGGCCCAACATTATAATGTCGGCATCAAATCACCAAGGGCCCCACATATATCGCTTTTCATTACCATGCAAAAGGAACGAAATTTTTTGACTACATAATCTAAATCTAATCTTGACATTATACATGGCAATATCTTTTATAACTTTCCAGTTTTATACATGGCAGTATCTTTTATAACTTCCAGTTATGGTAGCGTTTAGATGTACCAATGCACAACCGAACCATAAATTTAAACTCATGGATCTCCATTTGAAGAATAACATATATTATCATCTTGGAATTACTTGTGATTTTAATCCATGAAGTAATCTCTAAGTGCGGGTTTCTCTAATACCTAAATCTCTATTTAAGTACTCATGAGCATTAGATGCATCTCTATGCTATGTCTTTCTCGATAGACATCAACTAACACTCCATGACAGTCTTAAATCAATACTTACTTCC